>JANHGO010000063.1:84293629-84410018 GCA_024606505.1 Aquila spilogaster | reverse complement strand
AGCCTGCTTTGGCAGGGGGGTTGGACTAGATGATCTCTGGAGGTCCCTTCCAACCCCTACAATTCCGTGATTCTGTGTTTCTTAATCTTGTTACTTTGGGTTTTATTAACATGTACAACTATCTATTGCTTTTACCCTAAAAAAAAAAAAAAAAAAAAAACTATTTTCGTAGCTAAGGGTTGACAGTTTTTTTTGATGAAAACGTCTTAATAGCATCATGTGTTGTAAAGTTTTCTTTCATGTTGACTGTGTTATGACGAGGTATGCAATTTTGCAGAAATTGAATTTAGTAGGAGTAAATTAATGATATTTTTGATGAAAATCTGCAGATCAACTAAATTATTATTGTTCAAATCATTTGGTTTAAATCATTTGCTTTAATTCAGAGCAAGACGAT
Source organism: Aquila spilogaster (assembly GCA_024606505.1). NCBI lineage: Eukaryota > Metazoa > Chordata > Aves > Accipitriformes > Accipitridae > Aquila > Aquila spilogaster. The sequence goes on along the minus strand of JANHGO010000063.1, from coordinate 84,409,621 downwards.
ACGTCTCTAATCTGGAGTTCTTTTATTCCATTTATTCCAGTTTCAATAATCTATTAATGCACTAGAGAGACTGAGTAGTTGTTATTGCCACTCATAGAGGTGCCTCAGAATTGCTCTAGGAGTCACCACATTACTTGTGAGCAGTCTTCACTTCTTCTGTCTCTTGGAACCGAAGCACTACAGTGCTATTCCCAGTGTGAATGCCTGCATTCGGTGACACCTAAAAGTATGAGAGCAGAGGATGTTCTTATTGCTCACCTTTGTCTTTTCGGCTTAGTCTTATTTTCTCCCTTTTCTTTTTCCTGCATTTTTCAAACCGTGTTAAAAATACCCTTGAACTAGCGCCAGCATTAAAAATGTGCTGTTAAGTATTCTGTATACCTTCAGTTGACCTTGCTACACTGCCTTCCATCTTCTTTCTTTCCTTCAGAGTTGGCTGTAGAAGTTTGGTTTGACCAAGTTTTAAAAACTTGAAGTCGAGGCTCTGATTGCTGTAGACAGAAACACACTGAGGATCTTGTGTGGGACAGTAGATTAAGAAACATCCAGCATGTTATTAAAGAGTAATTTATAACTCACATAACTAAATCAATATAGCAGGTAGGTTAGCTGATGATATTTGCTGCTTCTGTGGTATTAACTAGATTTAGAAATCACCTGCTATGGATGAGTAGAATTTCAGGTAGTGGACTGATGCAGTACATACTGTAAAAACTTTCTTGAAACAATTTTCAAACAAATTAATGCTGCTTTATAAACACATTAGCAAAGTCACTGCCAATTAATTTATGGAAAAAAAAAGCATTACAAACATAACTAAAATATGTAGCTGAATATTCAGGAAATATTTTCTTACTCCTTACATAGTCCTTAATTTGAATACTACTGCTGAGACCACAGATCAAATATACCTCAATTTGCTTGACATGTAATAGCATTACAACTGGCAGAGAAACGGAATATTCCAAGGTAAAAGCTCTCACTGATTCTTTTGATATTTTTTCAAGGGAAGCTCCATGAAGACAAGGAGAGAGATGTTGAATTACAAGAAAAAAATTTATTGTGAAGTATTTGCCTATGCCAAGTTCTGCCTAGTAAGGTTTGCAGGAACATCTATAGCGTTAATGATATCAGTTTTGTTTCTCTTGTAACTGATGATAACCAGGCATGAGATTTTATCATGCAGGCATATTACAAAGTAACTATGGATAAAAGCACATTTCAGCATCTTGAAAGTAAAAAAGATTCTTGGGATTTATGTTTGCATGAAAGAAATCAAACAGAAGTGCAGGAAACGTAACGTTAAAATGGCAAAAAAAAATCCAGTAGTGTTAAAAGTCTTCAGTTTTGATAAATAGAACATTTACATGCACTTAATTTTGTGATACAGTAGCAACACAGTTTAAATTAAGGCATTTTGATATATATATATAACTGAAGACTGTTGAAATGGTTTTTAAAGTGAATCAATTTCCTTTTTTAATGATGTTTGATGTCATTAAATATTGTTTACATTGTTGTAATACATTGATGTAATTTTGATGGAATATGGATTAATGGTTCGTTTGAATTACATATCTACCTGGCACATTCCCAGGTCAAGCAGGAAGTAGCTAAGCTTAAAGAAGACCACACAAACAGTCTAACCTATCACCTGGCCCATACCTCTTTCAATTGCTTTTCTAAAAGCATGCTGTTTTCCTCAGCGGCTGCTTGAGGAAAGCAAACTAGCCCTATGATCCATCCTGAAGCACTAGAGTGTTTTTTTTTTTAGTTGACAGTGCAGAATCCCATCTGGAATTTCAGAGGCTCCAGTTCTACCCTCTGTGTTACCACTTACCATTATTATCTTTACCAAAATGGTCTAGCAGTTTGTTCCCTAGAATACCCCCAAAAGGCTTCTTTTGACCGTAACTCTTTAATGTCTTATATAACTAGTCATAAGCAGTAGTTAAATATGTCAGTAGTATTACAGCTATACAGACTTCACAAAACTAGTATATTATAGCTGGGAAGCATGACAAATTAACTGCACGTGACCCAGTTTTTTTTCCAAAATAATTATTTGTTGACTCAGATGAGTAGCTTTTCAAATGCTGCTGTGGCTTGTTTTTATAGCACTTGGAATTGTGAAGATTTAAAGTTGGTAATTTAGCTTTTAACTGCAAATTTAATATTCATCTGGATGTTAGGTGCTTTTGAATGCTAGTAAGTCAAAATGTGGTAATTCACTACTGACCTGATTTTGCATTCTTAGGATAAGAGATGCTTGTGAATCAGGTGGCTTGTGTAGAGATTATTTTAACGACTGATGTTCGCTTATTTTTTAATCTACATTGGTAGCTGAAATCCAGAAGGCTGAACCAGGCTATGAAGAGATGTAGGCAAAATATGATTTATTTTTAGTGAAACTTACAGGACAGTGTTGATTAAAACAACCAAAAAAAAACCCACCCTCATAGCATTGAGGATCTTGTGGGAGAGGCATGGCAGACGGCTTAAAACACTGGATTTTGTCATTATCTCTTCCTCCTTGTAAGCTCACTAATACTTCCCAATCCCTGCCTCAGAATGACCTTTGAGAGAGTTGGATGGCAGCCCTTGACAGAGTCTTACAGTCAGAACACAGTAACAGCAGCTGAAAAATCACCAATATATCAGACAAACCAGCAAATAAAATGAGTGGGAGGGTGAGGGAGAGGAAACTGGATATTCCTTTTTTTCCAGCCTTTTTTGTCTGCTTTCTGGGGTCAATGTGAAAATGAGGTTTTAGATGTGTTGAAGTAGAAAGGCAGAATAAATGGAATTAATTTTAAAATTATTTAATAGAATTTAAGACTAAATCTGGTCTTGGTGTGTTTTCAGACAGACTTTTCACAATGTTGTATAAATCCATACCAAATATATATGGTCAGCATAACAGTAGGAACTTTTGGCTTACTCCTAAAATTAGAAAGACTTCTGATTTAAGACTTCTTTTAAAACTTAAGAACCTCAGTTTCAAAACTAGACAGCACTGATTTTTGCTTCTGTGAAGGTTGACCGTGTCTCTTAGTTCTAGAAATCTGGTGTCTGTATAGGGGACTATACCCATTGGAAGACAAAATGTAGGAAAGAGATCCCTACAGGGAAGTTCAATTACAAGTAAATGCTGCTCAGGGCACGAGCAGGGCAGTGCTGACACAAGGGATGGCAAATAGTTTTGTGTTTTGATACATTGGCTAAATGCTGTCCTTTGAACAGCAAAAAAATAGTCAGCCATGCTTTCTGTTTTGATAAAGGAATTTGAGAATAAGCTTCAATATTGAAAAAAAAAATCAGTTTTTTGTATATTTGTAACTCCATTTTCATTCATCATAAATACATTTTTCAAATGGAATTTATAAAGTTGCAATTCAAAAATCTGTTCATTTCTCTTTACCAAACTTTTATAAGAGAGAAATATTCCTCATTTAACAACCATGCTTTATTCATGTTCCTGCTACAGGATGCCAATGTCTTTCTTGACTATGAAGGCTGAAAGTAGACACAGATAATATCTCACAATTGCTGAACTGGGGAACTTCCTTGACCTGCTGGAAACGTTCTTGCTAAGGCAGTTCAGTATGTGGTTAGCCCTCCTAGCTGCAAAACCGTGGTAAACACTCATGCTTAATCAATACACATAGGTCCTTTTCTGCCAAAGCTACTGCCCAGCCCGACATCCTCAGCCCATTCTGTTGCTTTCAGATGGAGGATTTTGCATTTATCTTTCTTGAACTTCGTGAGGTTTCTGTAGCATCATATTTGCTTCAGAAAATATGTAGCACACACTTTCTTTTATGTGCTGAGATATTCAGGGTTTCTGAAAGGTAGACCTTTTTTTCCAGTATGTTGACTACTCCCCTCAATTTAATGTTGTACACACACTTGCTGGGAGTACTTTTTATCCCATCACATATTGTCAATAAGGAGGTCTTAGTATGGCCTCAAGCATCAGAATTAAGGATTGCTAGGTTGGCTATAGGGTTATTTAGTGCCCCTAGGGGGTTTTCTTTTTTTAATTAGTGAGCTACTATGAAACTAACTCTGAAATTGCTTTGTTTTATAGCTTTTGTTGCATCCACGTCTGGGTCCACCAATACAGGAAAGAGGTGGAGCCGTTGGATGGGGTCCAGAGGAGGGCCACAAATATGATCAGAGGGCTGGAGCACCTCCCATAAGAAGACAGGCTGAGGGAGCTGGGCTTCTTCAGTCTGGAGAAGAGAAGGTTGCGAGGAGACCTCGTTGCAGCCTTCCAGTATTTAAAAGGGGATTATAAATAGGAGGGGAATCAATTTTTCACAAGGATAGACAGTGATAGGGCAAGGGGGGAATGGTTTTAAGCTCAAGGAGGGAAGATTTAGATTGGATGTCAGGGGGAAGTTCTTTACAGAGAGAGTGGTGAGGTGCTGGAATGGGCTGCCCAGAGAAGTTGTGGATGCTCCATCCCTGGAGGTGTTCAAGACCAGGTTGAATAGGGCCCTGGGCAGCCTGGTCTAGTATCAGATCTGGAGGTTGGTGGCTCTGCCTCTGGCGTGGGGGTTGGAACTTGATGATCCTTGGGGATCCTTTCCAACCCAAGCCATTCAATGATTCTATGATTTTGAAAATGTATGCAAAAAATATTTGAACTTAGTATTGTATTCTTCAGTTATTTAATCCATGTTAAAGCATACTAAACACACTCAGCATTCTCAGCATTGCTGCTTGACTCAGGCTATTCTATTAGCTCAGTAGGCTAATGTATTATTTTAGAATGCTTATGCAAGAGGTGAGATCTTACTGATGCAAATGAGGAACAATTTTTTTTTTTTGATTAATACGGGACTTGGGGTGATTGGGATAGAAAACCTGTCTTCAAAGTTATGGTTTTTCTTTGTCATTGCTCTATAGAAAATAGTTTCTCAGAGATGTGACTGCACCTTAAACTTTTAGCAGTCCCTGCAAAACTGTCTGCAAAAATTGGCAGTGTCTTCTGTTGAAAAAAAAATGAAGGGTGTCAACACAAATGGATACTGACAATGCAGGTAATCTCAGTGTCACCAAGTACAAAATCCACTATCATAGCGTCATAGTGAGGCACTGGGGAAAGTTTAGTGCTTGGGTTTGGCGATTTTTTTTATTTTTTTATAAGCTGTTCAAAAGATTGTAAGTCACATAAAATGCAAATAAAACTGGGAACTCAGTCAAACATTTTAATTCTCTGATAGCCTTGAGGACACGAGTGTGATTTACTTGTGATTTAAAGCTGAAAAGACTTACCTACAATAATCAAGGTATTAGGGTTATTGCTTGATTAGGTAATTATATTTACCATAACTTTTTTTTTGCATATAGAAAGTTATGATCTTGAAAGAGGTTATTTTGTTAAGAACTACAGCTAGGTTTAGTAACAAGGTAAAAGACTCAGGATATCTCACATTTGTTCTCTGTGTATGATAGGCACTTATTACATGATAGACAATTACTTGCTTCAGGGCTCCAATCTGTAAAGATTGACATTGATTCTCAGTAGAGTCATATGATTGAAGCATAAGCTACATGATGTGATTAGACCAAGGTTCAAGCGAAAGAATTACTGAAATATGCAATAGAAATGTTACTGTTGGTATAAAGGAAGTATGAGAATGTTTGGGTGTAAGAACAACAACAGATGAAATAAGTGATAAAAGAATGATGTAAATTGATGGCATTTAGATTAGTTTTGTATGAAATCATAGAATAGCAGCATGCACTTTGACAGTAACATTCAGTCTAGATATATGTAAGACAGCCTAACACAAAGAGCTAGTAAAGAAATCACAAAGAATGAATACATCAGTAGTGATGCGTAGAGGTTGCGCAAGATTAAGAGACAAAAGTTCACAGTCAAGACTGCACAGTAGTTACATCCAAAACCCACTGGGTTTCAGCCTATGAAAGACTCAGAAGACAAAGTAAGGATTCAGTAGTGGTTATTCCTTGACCTGTATGTCACCACAAATCATCCCACATGGATTACTTGGAAAAGTGTATCTTGGATCTTGTGAGTATTTGGCCATGAGAAAATCAATGTGTGAGTAGAATATTTCTTAAGCTAAAACCACTTTCACATTCTGTATAATCTTGTGTTGAACTGTGATGTGTAAGTTGAGCTTTGCAAATTTGAATGCTGTATACTGCATGCTTAAAGGTAAAACAAAAGCTGACTACGGCAGCACCTAGAAAACTTCAGATGTATTTTCCTCTTTGAAAGAGGAAGAGAAAGAATGGTATCCATCAGATGAGTGGCAGTAACCACTGCTGTTGCAAAGCCTGAAGAGTCTTAAAGTATGTCATGATGTGTAAAAAGAATACTGCAGCATTTATATATAGAAACTTAAAGTTTTAGTAGTAGCTTTGTGTTTATTTTTAAAACCCTAAACCATAGTGTAAAGTCCAAAGGAAATGCTAAAAAATAGAACCTATCTATCATTTTCAAAAATTCTGATAATATTAAAAAAGCCAAAATCTACTGTTACAATTAAATGTGAGAAAACAATATTTTATTTAAATCTTAGTTTTAATATTGCTGATATTTCTGATAAAAGTTGCAAGAAATATGTATGTAATGAATGTCTAATAGTAAGAGAATTGGGCATATTGTTTGTTGCAAGATATTTATTTGGCTCTTCCATTCCGTGAGGTTTTTGTCCCTGGAAATAATCTTTAGCTTGGTATAATTATCTTGGGAAAAGAGAAACAGGAGAGACTACATATTTATGATAGAGACTTTGTCGAGTAAGGATGTGGATGAGGTTTTTTTTTTCTGGTACCTAATCATCCCACAGTAAGTTCATAGTCAGCATTTATTATAGTCAGCATAGTCAGTATTTATTGATGCTCACGATCTGGACAACAGATTTTTCAGAAATCTAAAGAGCTTGTTCTCATTTAGGCTCCTAAACCCACTACAATTATGTATGCTTTTTATGAATAAGTACTTTGGCAGTTCACCTTCATGTGGTTCAGTGATAAGTAGAGGAAAAAAATGATTCACCAAGATTTTCATCAATTTTTGGTTGTTTGCTGGCTGCTGCTCCTCCATTTACCTTCCTGCTGCTGCTACTTAGCGCTCCATTAATATCCCAGCTGCTCTGCTTCTTTGTTCTTTAAGATGTGTGACAGGAAAAAATGGACCTAACCTGGAAATCAACAGAATGAAGTTTCTGGCAATGAAAAGGAACAGAAGATTGTGGAAAACAGAAGTGAAGGCTTCATGGAAACAATTAGCAAATCCATAGAACCTGGCTGATCACTTCAGAAACAGCTAGGAATTTCTTGCACCCAGGAGTATGCTATTTTGGTCACCAACAAATAAGTTTTGCCATCCTTATCATGCATTTCATCTTACTTCATGAATACTCTAACTCAGAAGTTCAGTGAAGTACTACACAAGACAATCAGACAACAAAATTTCTTTGTAGTTTTGAGTATTCATGGTGGTTCATTAGCTAATCAAAATGTATTTCTGAGAAACTCGAGTGTATTTTTTCTTCATTTGTTTTTGGAATCCTGTTCAGAAACTGAGAAAACCTAAAGCCTTGTATGTGGTCCAAAAGACTGTGTATTCTAGCTTATTTGACAGCTCCGTTACTTGTCTTTCTAACGCAAGAAACATGACAGGCCAATTGTCTGAAGTCATTTTGAAAGGTAATCAGCTAAACAAATACTCCTGCTGTGAGTCCAGGACATGCAGATGCAGTAGTTTTCAAGGAGTTTTTTGCACCTGTCTAGCTGTCACTGTGTTGACAGAAGGATGGGAATGAAGACTGCACCTTTGTATTTCCTTTGACCTTTATTTTTTTTAATACCTCATAATGACTAAAAGCAAACAAAATCTAATAGAAGTTATTTCTTAATAGAGTAGGTGAACACTGAACATGACTGTATTACAAAGTACATCTCTGAAAAGGTTTAGAGTGATTCTTTTCCTTTTCTAACACACAGTGTTGACTGGTGTTGTGTATCAAGGACTGTGTAATGCCCTAGAGGGCATCTTAAAATATTTTGAAGATTCATTCAAACATTTGGTTAACATTTGATTTCATAACACTTGATTTCTTAGTAGAGGTCAAAAAGATCATCTTGCAAACCATTTTAAATCAGAGAGATCTTTAAATTGCCTTTAATCTGGAAGCCCTTTGACCACTTTCCTGTAGCCTTTCCAAAAGCATGCTCTTATTGCTGAAATAATAAATCTGGCAGTTCTGGTCAAAGCTGTAAATGTGTTCCAACAAGAGGCTCTGGGGGAAAGAAAAAAACAATAACAGTTGTAAAGTATATTGATGCATCTGTAAAATTGTACTGAAACAGTAGTGAAACCTTACCTGCTCTTCTGGTTGGTTTGGTAAGAGTCATAGTAAAATGGAGAGTTCTCAGTTAGAAAAAGGAAGACTTAAACTATGTACGACTGATGCAATAGGTAATAAATGATGTGTGTGGCATGTATGCATATATACATATGTGCACCATGGAGGCTTTTGTATACGTATATATATACACTCACATAGGTAATAGATGATCTGTGTTGTTTATATATATGCATGTATATATACATATAGATAGGCAATAGATGATCTATGTGTATGTATATATACGTGTGTGTGTATATATATGTATATAAAAGCCTGTATGATGCACTGAGATGAGAAAAAAATTCTATTAGAAAATATGGAATCTTTGCTGATTAACTGCATTTATTACCTTTAGAGGAAAATGAACTTCACTGCATTTTTCCTGAATCTTATTCTCATGTTGGTATTTTTTTTCACCTGACTGAAAATGCACACTTAGCCAAGGATCTGTGGTGAGTCTATTTTTCCTTACACTGAGTTTCTCAAAAAATACCCAAAGGAGAAAGCCTTGAACAGTCTGGTCTGTATTCAGTGTTGAGCCTGTTCTGAGCATGAAATTAAATGAAGGACCCCCTGTAGTCTTTCCAGTCTGAATTGTATGATTCCAATAATAATTTCCAGAAAAGGTTTTATTAAGAGGAAAACTTAAATAGTTAAATAATTTTATTTAAAAGATCTTTAAAGCAAAAAATGAGGAAAGCAAACGGGCTTGTCAAATAACCTTCCTTCTGTCCTATTTCCCATGTCTAGACCTACCTATAAGGTTAATACCTTTTGTGCTACAACAGGTTCATGTGTTCTGCTTGTGCATAGTCCACCAGGAAGGCCTGGTTGTATGTTTCTTTCCTGCTCAATCTCATTCTCTTTTTCCATCAAAAACTCTGTGTGCCTCATCCTGATATAAAAAGCTGTTATGCTTCATTGTAGTCTCTAGAACAGAAGTAATCTACTCCTCCTTCCAGAGGAGTCTTTGTGAGCCTGTCACTGCCATTTTGAGGAAACAGAAGTTTCAAGCTGAGAAAAAAAACACACACTGTCCAGTGTGTTGATTCCTCACTGGTGCTTCTATACTTTCTAAATGTAGATGTCTTAATTAAAGTTTATGGTTTTTCTGAATGTAGGAAGACTTATTTAGCTTTTGTAGCATTTCTTAAAGTATACAAAGTACAACTTATATATCATAAAAGTAGTAAAAAATCTTCAAATGTTGCATGTAATGTAGAGGAAATCCTTGATATTAACTGAAGTATTGCAATACAGATGACCTTCTCCACAGATGACCTAATTTCTAGCAGTATACAACCTGATTTAGGCTGTTTCCTCTTGTCTCATCTCTATTACGCTATATACAGCCAAGGTTTATTTTGCAACTGGTTTCAAAATATTCTCTGCATCTCAGCTGGTAGACAAACATGGTTTTGGCTGCAAGAGATGAGTCAAAATGGAAAAGCATGTGTTTTCAGAAGGTCCTTTCATTTTAATACGCTGTTGAAACTACTTCTGTCTGGAGGAAAGAATCCAACTAATCCCAATGGAAAAATAAAAATGCTGAAAAATTAGCCCAGCAGTCATCCAGAGCAGTGCAGTAGCTTATGGCTTTTCTCCTGAATAATTTATTTTTTTCTCTACGTGCTGCTGAAGTATCTTGGTGCATCATCTGTGTGCTGCAGATACATATCTTTCTCTAGTGCTGCAGATGATGACCGGTATTTTGAATATCTAATTGAGTATGCATTGAGCATGACCTGGTATGTGTAATGACCTGGTGTGGACACTATGTGTGGTACTGGTGTTAGTTGTGTCGTGTTAGTGTTTGAGGATTTTTTCAGTCCTGTTGAGCTAGAGCCAGGGTACAAGACTTTTTTTTAAAGGGAGTAAGGAAGAGATGGACAAACAGTTTAAGATTATGAACTTCATTGCATTGTTTTACTTCTATCCTGTGTAGATTACAGCAGAGTGTACAGTTAGCACAGGTACTGAAAGATCAATTTTGCTAATGGACTTTGTGCCCATCAGGGAAGTGATGGTCCAATGAGGCCTTTGCAGTGTGTCATTGCTCAGTTTTCTCTACTCCAGTTTTGAAAGGAGGGAAGGCCTAGACATCTGAGACTGGTTCATTACATCCTGTAGGTAAATACATTTTGTCTTAATTTCTGGAAGGGATTCTGACCATTGTGAATGTATTGTTCATTTGTGTCTTGAGAAAGTTATTGAACTGAGAATTGCCTTTAGGGTGTTTTTTTATTGTTGCAAACAATTTTTTTATGCCTTCTTACCAGTAGACTGGAAAGTACCAGAACAGGTGTATAAAAAATACTGCTATGTGGAATAGGGCATGAATATTTTCTAGTAAATCATTCATGTAAATGCAGGACAAGATTACTCTTATGTAAAATGATACACTGTAATAAAACTTGTCAAATTACTACAGATTATTTACTTTTTAAATGACTTTGGACCAGTTTCCAAGAGAAAAAATGTCTTTCTAGAATCATAGAAATGAGCACCTGGGGTGACATCAGAAGTTCAACTTCCCTCCCAGGGCAGGGTGAGGATAATAGGAAGTATAAAAGAAAATCAAGGAGAAGCAGAATGGAGCTGTGAAAAAGCCTGGAAAACCTACCAGTAGTGGTCATTTATTTCATTGCAATCTATTGTGTGTGTGTTGTTAATACTGATTTTACCCCAGTGGAACTCCAGAAGGAGACGCTTGGGATTTGTTGTAAAGGAAGGCAGACAAGAAAAAAGCCTGGCCTTGCAAGCGTCTACCAATTTCTTTTTGACAGGGAAGTAAAGTACAATTATTTTTTTAATAATCTTGGCAGAGGTAGGAGGAATAGAGTTTGTACATAGGTACATAGTCTGTTAAATCTTGATGACAGTACTGGAAGGCTGAGCAGGCCAGCTTCTCTCTGCATGATAACCACTGGCAGAAGCAATATTGTGTTTGATGTGGAACAGAGCCATTATCCTTGGGAAATTATGTGCATTTGAGTGTGTTGGTAGGGAAGGATGGAGAGAGAAAACCAGGGAAGAGGAGAAGAGTGAGTCTAGAAAGAAGAACAAGTCAAACTGTGGAGTTACAGTTTGAGCTTTGTGTAATTGTGGTCTATCATTTTTTTTTTTTTCATTTCTAGGCCGAATTGAGTTGGTGATATGCAGGGTGTTCACATCCTCTTTGATGAAGGAACACCCAGAATGGAAAATTCAGAGAGAAATTGAATCAGTGATTCATTTAGTAACTTTCCCTTTCTGATGATTAGAGTCGCATACTGGCATTTAGACTAACCACTTAGCACTGTATGTCTTATATACAACCTTAGAGGCTGGAAAGTAGAAAATTGAATTAAACATTTCAGAAGTATTTTGTAAACCTTTGTTTCTGATGTTTCTTGATGTTGCAGAAGCGAGACTGTTCTCTTGTTATTGAGTAACAATCTTAAATAGGAGGAATTACTATGAGGCCATATACGATCTACTATCAGCTTTAAGAATAATATTGACCTAAATATTGATTTAAATTCATTGGAAAACTAACAAAAATGGAAAATAATTCTAAGACACCAAGAAGTAAAGCTGTTGAAAGTAGTTGAGACTGTATTCCAGTTGTTTAATTCTATGCTTTCTACCTGCTTGCCACCAGCCTAGCTGCATGCTGCCCTAAGGACCACAACTCATTTTAACGTTAATATAAGGATCTTCTGATGATGCTAATGAGATGTTAGAAGTAGTAAGATCATTTTATGAACTTCTGAATCTTTTATTTCCCATTTTTCCTTTCATACTTTGTTCTTGTGTTTAAAAGCGAAGTGTGTTTCAGTTTGAAAAGAGTTGTCACTGGTCACACTCCACAGAAGAGAATGAAGCATACCAAACTGTAAGACTTGCGAGATTAAAAACCTTGATACACAACTAGGGGCCTTATTCAAAGAAGGGAAGAGATCTATGATCCTGGATGGGGGCAGAACATCAGAGGGATAGCTTGGATGATAGCTGGCATATTGGAATAATAAAAAAAAAAGTTAGAGGAATGGCAAAGCAGTGGTATGTACAAGAGCTAGTGTGGGGTTTGGTTTCTGAAAGGCTTAAAATTTTTATATTCAAAACAAAATCCTCTCTTTAAGGATAATTGATTCTGCTTCAGGGCAGGGAAGTGACCTAGGTGTTTTCCAGGAGTTACATCAAGTCCCATATAATTTAATGGAATAGGTAAAATCTTAAGATTGATTTGAATAAAAGTCCAAAAAATCTGCAAAACAAAGGAAACATTCAGTAAGTTGGTGTTTTATTTGCTTGTTTTGAATGCCTATCTTTAGCTGACGTTCTAAATGAAGAAGGTGTTTTTCAAGTTTTCACATTTACACCAGAATTCTATATTAAGGTAAGACTTGAAAATTCTAGACTGGTTTAAATTAAAGGTTTTCTTAGAAGGACTTCTTTTTAAAGCAGTAGAAATGTGCTCTTTTCTTCATCTGTACACATTACTCAACAGAAAACTAGAAAAAACTGTTGAAGAGTACGCAAATGTATTTTAATCTCAGTATTTAAACTTCATTTTATTGTTGAAGTCAAACTAACCATATTGATTCACCAGAACAAATTATTTGAATCTCCTTCCCCTAAGCTGTGACCAGCCTTGTGTGGCTTACCTTAAATTTCAGTTTTCTCTGACTCCATCTACATGGCTCTGTTAGGGTTATATCTGACACAGGTGTCTTTTTTTTTTAATGTGCTGTCTGTCTGCATGCATTTTGCATTTCCCAGGTTGTACTGATGTTTACCATGACTATCCATGAAGACTATTTATTTCAGAAAATGTTTCCAGCTTTTCAGGGGAAGTTCTAATATGAACAGAACTTTGCTTTGCACCAGCAAGGGATCCAGCTACGCTCAACTTTTTATTTAGCCTTTAAAGGATATTTGCCTTTGCTGTCCCACAGAATGTTTGTTGCTCCCAAGAGATTTCCCTGAACAGTAATTCAGTGATGCCAACCTCTCAAGGTTTAATACTGTAGTAAATTTATTAGTAGCAGAATAATCTAGCTGGAAAGATATACATGAAACTTCTCTGTTCCACTTGCAAAATGGAGAATACTATGGTGTTATTCATATATAATGAGTTTAGAAGAGCAGCTGAGAGAACTGGAACTATTTAGTCTGGAGAAGAGGATGTGGGGAGACCATGTTACTCTCTACAATTAAGCAAAAGGAGGTTGCTGTGAGGGCAGATCTTTTTTCTTGGGTAGCAAATGGTAGGACATGAGGAAATGGACTCAAGTTGGGGAGGGGGGCGAGAGGGGGGAGTGGATGTGATTTATATTGGGCATTAGGAAGAATTTCTTCATAGAGAAGGATGATTAAGTATTGGAATGGACTGCCAAGGTGTAAGTGCCCCAGCACTGGAAGTATTTAAAAGAAATGTGGATATGGCACTAAGAAACATGGTTTAATGATGGCAGGTGAGATTGATGGTTGGAATTTCATGATCTTGAAGGTATTTTCCAACCTAGATGATTTTATGATTCTTTGATTCTTTATATATGAAAGTACTGTTGAATTCATTGGCTTCTTCAGTTTATTCTAATTTAGTTGTTGAAACAGATTCTTAACTCATAAAAATTGTTTTGTTTAAAATGGTTTAACAAAAACGAAAAAAAAAAAAACCTGCCACCAACAAAAAAAAACCTAAGTTGAGAGATCAAGGAAGACATTTTTGGATGCAAATCAAATGTCTGCAGCTGATATTATGGAGTCACAATTCAGCTTTAACTGTAGATGCATAAATGAGTGTCTATAATAGTGATGCATATGTAATAACAATGAGGTTGTGTGAAATGAGATTTAATGCAGCTGAGAGATTCAACCTTGCAATGCAGACCATTTCTAAAAGGTCTAGGGTAATGGTGCTTATAAAAGCTTCTGGACAATAATGGACACAGTGGGCAAGAACATAACTAGCTGTAGGAAAGTAATGTAATTCCGTCTCCTGCCTAGCTGCTGTATTTGCTTAAATGGATAATTTCTGCCAAAGGCTTTAACTGTTGGCAACTGAAATCAAGTAGATTCTGGGGAATCCTACATCACCTCATAAAAATGAATATTTAAAGTTAATGGCAAGTAGACTTGCAAGGTTAAAAAAAACATACTGCTATAGCAGCCAGCCCGAGGTTAAATTATTATTTGCTAGGTTTAATATTTTGATTGCTCTCAAATAATCAGCTCTTGAGCAACCATACTACAGGAGCTGTTAGGAGTACATTTAGTTGGCACTAGAATTAATACCATAATATAATTGATAGGCTCCCATGTCAGAAATCACTATGCAGCCAGATAAACAATATGTCCTTCTGCCTCTTCAGGAGTACTGTAATATTCAGAAATATTGATCCCCTGTGTCAGCTAAAGCCATAATGAGGATAATACCAAAAGAACCAAAAGCTGCTTCAACATCTCATCTATTACCTAAAGAATTGTTAAGTTAGTAACATATTGACCTTGTTCAGACATGCTAAAAATTACTGCTGTCAGTTCTGCTTAGTATTTTAAAATGACTGCTCTTCATGGGGGGTTAAAGTCCACCACTGGCTTGATTATTTTTTTTCTGATTTAAATGGGAATACTCAGAATCACAGAATTGTTGGAGTTGAAAGGGACCTCTAGAGCACATGGAGTCCAATCCACCTGCTAAAGCAGGTTCCCTACGGCAGGTCACACTGGTAGGTGTCCAGATGGATCTTGAACACATCCAAAGAAGGAGACTCCACAACCTTTCTGGGCAGACTGTTACAGTGCTCTGTCACCACCAATTTGGTTCTTGCTGATGAGCCTTTTCTCTGCTGTTGGTGTGGCACAGTCCTTGTGAGAACATGACAGGATTATGTTCAGTGGGAAGCCGGGATATGACTACAAGTGGATATTTTGGGTAGAGGTCAGTGCAGCAGTGTGGGTGTATACTGAGCCATGCTCTGCCGCTTCATTTCTAAGGCAAGTGGAGTCCTTGGCTTGTTTCATTTAACAGTGTAGGGTTAGACTTTGTGCGCTAGAAAATTTTCTCTGTTAGCCTTTAAAAAACTTTTGGAATTTGTAAATAAAAACCTTCCTTACAGTTCTTTTATGTAAATGTTTGATGAATTGTGTGCAGAATGATAGCCTAGCACTACTAGGACAATACTCAGATTTTTAAGGGATTGTTACCTTGAACTATGTATTTTTGCTTTTAAACTTCTCTAAGGTTGAGGCTGATTTTATATATTATATATATATAAAAAAAAAACCCTTGTTTGATTTTTTTAAAGGCTCTGATTTCCTGCTGTCATTAATCCTCCTTCCCCTATCTCACCTATCCCCGTCACTATCAAAAGCCACCTCCTGTGTCAATATACAATAATGCAGATGTGCTAGGCCTTACAGACTGAGTTCTGATAAGACTGAAAACAGTGAGATGGACAGCATCAATCAATGCTTGCGCTCAGATTACAAAGCTGTCTGTGAAGTTTGTTCCTTTTCAAGTTAGTATCTGCACTAAGACACAAACTGTTACCATTTTTAGCAGAGGCTGACTTCTCCCATAATAAACTGCATCCTTTGAATTGGCCAAGATCATAAACCATCACTTAAATGAAAGTTCAGAAAACTGTCTCTGAAGCTGCACAGCTATGAGCAGTTTTTCCTGACAGTACCATTAGTTAAAAAAAACAACAACAACAAATGGAAAATCAGAGGAAAAGTTGGCATCCAGAGTCTTGTCTCTAGTAGACCTGAAAGAATAGTATGAATATGGCAATTAGTGAAGTCAGAATTTTATCTGTATTGTTTCATATGTGCATAATTGGGCTTGAATTTTTAGATTTTTAAAACTTAAAACAATAAAAACCTCAGCACTCTTCTGTTCTTCAAGGGGGTCTCTGCAGAATCCAACTGCATGATGCCAAACAGTAAAGTAGCGAATTATTGCATGACTGCAGCAGATTTTTATCTCCAGTTTGAGGAAAGCTAACCTATATTTATATTGTTTTGTAGGTAAACCTTGGTTTAAATGTTTTTATAATTAGCTTCCTTTATAAGATTCCTATGTGTTTTTGTCTATTTTTTCAGAATACATGCATCAAGCTGTGTAGTGCGAATTAAGCTTTTGAGTAGTCTGTAGCGTGATTTGTATTTTATTGTAAAAGTCTGAATTAAATAATTTAGATCTGAATAGGGAGGTGTTGGAGTAGAACTGTAACACCAACATAAACCTTGCAGCTAACAGGAACGTAGGCTTTAAGCCTGCATGCACATACTATGTGTGTTTTGTTTTGTCAGTGACTACCAGCAAGGCTTTCCATTGCTGGAAGTCAAGTAGATAACTGACACAATCTTAGCATGAATTTGCTGTCACATAAATGTTACCTAGTCAGTGAAATAAAGGCTTTATTTGCTGCTTTGGGTTACAATTGATGGGATGTTCTGGCCAGTTATTTTTCTGAATTTGCACCTCTAAAAGACACTTGTAGACAGCTGACACTTCTGGAAGGCTGAACTTGGGTAACAATTTTCCTGTCTTAATGTCTGTGATTCTACACTGAATATATTCTAACTTTCCAAAGAAACATAACATAGCAGTAACAAGTGACTGTTCACTGCAGCGCTGCCTGAGAAACATGTCTTGGTGTCCCCAAGCCAATTCCACCCCTTGGCTGCTTCTGTGGAAACCACTGAGAGCAGAAGCCTGTAATAGGGATTGCATTAAAAGAAGCGACTCAGAATGCCCTAACAGCTGTGCCAGCATTTTGAAAAAAACAGGCCTCAAGTATGTTCTGGAGAGTGTCAGGTGTGGTTTCTTTATTTAATTATTGTTATTTAAATAATGTGTTATTATGCAAGTTTTTATGGAAAAGGCATAATCTTCTGACAATTCCTCAGGAACGTAGCAAGTGATACATTAAAAGCTGGTTTCATATCGAGCTGATGTTAGCAGATAAGAGCTGTGTATTTGTGATGCCGGTAATGCAAAAGTCAGAAGTCATTTTGTTAGAGTTCAAAACCATCTTTTCTGCTATAATCAAAAATATTATTTCAAGAGATGTCATGAGAAGGGAACTGTGGATCGTTTGCTTTTTTTCCCTCCCACTTTTCTGCACTTCACTTTAAAGATGAGTGACTTGTTAAGGTCATTTTAAATAAGAGGAAGTTGAGTTTGATAACTTACTTAACTTACTACAATGGGATGACTTTTTTCCCATAGATGCTGCAAACTGGGTTTTTACTCCCGTGACAGTTGAAGATTTTTTCATGATTCTGAGAATGGAGTTCTAGACTGAGATGGAAAGACACTTGTGTCTTATGTCTTGGTTACTAGATTAAAACAAACAAAACATTTTTTCATAGGATTTAGACAATTTCACAGTTCTAATTAGGAACACAGGCAGGTGTTTTTGAACAATGATATTGGAAGTATTTGGTTCTTTTTCGTGGTAATAGGGGATGAGGTGAGAAGAAGTTCAGAAAACTTCATTTCAAAACAAATAAGCGGTATTTGTAATACAGCAGGAAATTTCAGAGTCTGTTGAACACCTGCTGAAAATAAGATGCTAGTCCATTTATCTCCATTTCAGGAGTTACACTGCTGTTTTACTAGGTTATTCTTTACTAAATTATTCTTCATGTAAGTGTAACAGAAAATTTTCCATATTTTGTTAAATGCTTGATCTTCTTTACATCCAAAGAGAATTATCCAACAGTGGTGAATGTCAAAAACTTGGCATTACAAATTAGTTTCTGTTGATAACATTACAGAGTTGGAATTTCTTAGGATGGAAGGTGCTAAGTAGGTGGTGTTTCTTCAACCATGTTCCCAGCAGGGTGATTTCATTTGATCTTGATTCTGATGATATTCAAATGCCTACCAAATGAAAGCAGAAATGCCACTTGCAATTTGAGGCATAGGACTGAACAGGCAGTGTTTTTACTGCCATAAGGAGTATACGCATTTTTTGTGTTAATTGTTTTGGAGCTAATTTTTACTGATCCACATACACGTAAATATTGTGGTTACAGTGTAATCAATAGATACTGTCTCCCATCATGCACAAAAGTCTATTACAAAAACCAGTGTTTCAGCCTATGAAAAAAGTGTGTGTGAAGGAAAGGAAAACTGTAAATCTAAAAATCAGTAGGCATATGTCAGTCTTTTCATTTGGGTTTTTGACACAGACAATGTCACTATAAATATCCTTATTAAGCACTAGCCGCTCTTGTACTTCAACCTTTACTCAGTCTCATTTTTCCCTATTAATAGGTGAGATGGAGTGCAGTGGAATCTGTGAATCCCACAGAAGAATCCCACAGGAATGTTCTGATCAGCTGATGAGATAATACACATCACATCAGACACACAAGATGCGTGGCGGAGAGGATACAATTGAAAGTGCAGGGACAGAATATCATGTGGCTGCCTCCCCACATCCTCAGAAGTTGCCCATGATATTAGGGTGCTGGAGTCTGGGAGCTGTGATGATAGATAGGAGGAAGCTAGGCAGTGGCAGCTGAGGGACAACAGGTAAGGATGCGAGCATTGCTTGGAATCTAGGAGAGCAGATACAGTTGGGAACAGAACATAGTAAACAACTTCCCAGCTTTAAGATCAAACAATTTTAAATTTCTGGATGAGAGGAGGAAGGGAAAGGAAAGGAAAGGCTTTGCTTGTTAGGATCATGGGCTGGGCTACTTCTTATCAGCAATAGTGGCTTATTTTTTGCATACCAGGGAAAGAGCCTTTCCACAGAAACTGGTTTGTCATTTAGCATTTTCTCTACAGATCCCTAGGAATTCTTAAAATTAATGGAATATGAAAACTAAACATGCAATGCACAACATAAGCGAAAACTATTTTTAAAGGTTTCATGATGTTTTTCTACATTTTGTTACAATAGATTGACACTGCATTAAATCTCATGGTAATGTTCTGGAATTCAGGAAATATACGTCAACAGAATTTGTTTCTTTTTACTGTGTGCGCCAAATACTTTAGAAATATGTTATTTAGGAGTATGGAGAATTCAGAAGTATAAAAATGTTTTAGTGTTTATTTTTTTTACAGAATTGATAGCAACTGAGAGCAACTTCTGAGCACAACAGTGCTGCAGGATTGAGAAAGTATTGGCTGCAGTAAACTAGCAGGTGAAAAACTCTGCTGGTCTGCTTAGCAGTTAAAAGACAGTAAAGGTGAAGTTAGAGCAATATTGTTGCTTAGCTAAACTCTTGTGGTGTGGCCTCTAACTATGCAAATGAGTGTCTGAACAATTCAGATTTTTAAGAAATGTCATTTCCATGTACATACCTCTCTGTACATAGAGACAATAATTTCATAGAAAATGTTGTATATGAATTTATTGAGTCTTTTTGCCAGTCACATACAACTCTATTCCTCCGTTCTAGAACAGAACTGATATTTCTCTCCTATGAAATGCTTTCTCTCTTAGTTTTGTACAGGCTTATTTGTCTAAGTCTTCTGTATATAAACTTACTTTTGTAAGATTTCTGTCTTAAAGTAGTATCTAGAACTTTAGAAATAATTTCTCAGATTTTTATTGAAAAAACGAAGTCCGGAATAAGTAGGTATTAATCACATTAGTAAAATTTGTCACTTTGTGCCTGTGAAGGGAGGGAGGAGTGACCAGATTCACAAATGACTCTGGTTAGGTTAGGTGAAATGACACTCAAGTTCCATACATAAGAGGAAGAAAGATGAAGTTTAATAGGAGATTTCTGTAAACAGTTATCCTATATGGGTTAGCCTTCCCACAATTATATCTACCTAAGCTGCGTGGTTTTATTGGAAAATCGAGTAAACCTTGTGTCGCTTAAACTTTAAGAGAAAAAAGAGAGATCAACAGTCCAGTACCAGGCCTGCTGGCAGGAATGTTTCAAGTAACGTAGAATGGAGAAAATGAAGAGAGGGCCAGCCTTTAGAGGTTATTACAAACCTCTGTTTGTAATAACAAAGAAAAGGGAAGGGACAGACTGCCCTAGCCTCCATTGATAGTTGTAATTGGCTTCAGTTCTAGGATTGGTTGGGATGCAGGACACCAGCGAAATCCAAGGAAGTGACACCAGGCCCACTCCTGTGACTTGTCTGTTTTTCACTGTTTTGCTCTCTTCCAGGAGTGGCTGAGACATCCTTCAGATTAAGGGAAGGGATGTCCATTTCCTTCCTGTGGTTTAATTGTCTCTTGGAATGTTGTCTGGGCTCACATTAATGGTCACTTGGGCTTCTCCCTTACAACATTGTGTGCAAGTGTTGTCTGTGAATGTGTAATTACTCAATCCCATCCTTAATCAACAAAAAGCAGATGGATACAAGTACTGTGGCAAGAGCTCTGTTAAAGCTAGCTATATTCTCACAACATGGAGTGGCAATAACAGCTAACAGGAAAATAGCCAGCCATGTTGAGTACTTTTCTCCTGTGAAACGAAACACAGTATATTCCAGTGTATTCCTTTGTCCTTAGAGGAGATTAAGTATTAGGATAATTAATAGGTAAAGTATACAGACTAATAAGATAAAACACAGTCAATTGCAAGAATTCAAATTTTGATATTGGTAATAAGAGCATGTATAGAATTCGATACAAATATATATAAGATATAATTGTATCTTTAATGTGTTTATTATATAGTATTCTTTTTTTCTATTAGAAGTTCGTTAGCTTCTTGTCTGGGGTAGTTTGAGGAATTATACAGAAAGTAAGACTTGCAGGATTAGATCCACACCTTAAATCTGTTTTTACAGGTGGGCATGGAAGAGCTGATTGAAAGATGGCCAAACAGATGCACTGTTTGCAGAAAAGCATCAAGAAAAAATAATGTTTTGACACATTTTTGAGAAATTTCTATTGCTCCAATTTGGGAGCTGTGGGAAATATGACCACCATATCGCAGAATCTAATGATATACAGCAACAAGAATGAAAAATCAGGCTTTTTGTCTTTGAAACTGCTCTGTAAAAATACTGTGTTATTCCATTATGTTCCTGGTGATGACAAGTATAGCCTCCTGTTAGTAAGTCAGACTGATGTTAGAACACCTGTTTACACTGCTGCAATATGAAAATACAAGCCCTATCTGTAGCTGAGGATTTGACAGTCCTGGTTAATCATGCTTTCTTGCAGATAGTATGCCTTTGTCTGTCTTCTGTCCTGGCAGTGGAAAGCTGGTGCACCACTATTTCTTGTAGCTATATTCAGTTATATATATTGAAACTTAGCCATGTGTTCTGTACCGTTTTCCTTAATAACAGGAGATAAACAAATCTGCATCAGGCACTGCAGGGCTGTGCTGGGTTATGGAGCAGAGGATGAAATGTAATATCAGTCCAAATTCAGAATTTTTTCGTTACTTGCTTGTAGACCATAGTGTGCTTTTTCCTGAGGAAAAGGTTAATGAGATGAAGATGACTTACTTGCCCGATTTTGAAGGAGAGAGATTTGTGCTATGAATCAGAGCAGGAATTCATTACCATGCAAAAAAGGCTCCCTTACTGCTTCTAAGGCTGACATTACCATATAGAAAACATTTGTGCATTTATAAAGTTTCAAAGTTTTCACTGTTTTTTCTTGCCTGTGTTATCACGTTCAATTCTGATATGCAGGCATGATGTGATTTTTATGGAAAACTCAGTAATACTTAATAGGGAGAGAACAAGAATGCTTTTTATGTGTTGTCTCTAAGTAGTCATGACAAGGGTACATCCAAACAGTGCCCTTATTGTGCTCCTGCTGTTACTTGTGGCAGGTTTTTTTGAATGACTGCCACAGTGTTGTTGCGTTGTAGCCCTTCAACTTCTGAAAGACATTCCCTTACATCTGCTGCCTCTGGGCTGTTCCAGCTGTGTGCATGTCAGGGAATGATATGGAAAATGCAAGGGGAAAAGACTTTAGAAGTATTGAACCAATCATGCTGCAGTTCATTTGGATTTACATGAATGCATATGTACAGTGCTTTCCTTTTCACTTTGTGTGATAACCTTCACTTGTTCTTCAGAAATGCTCGACTATTATGGTTGTAGTATCCTCACAGTAGTATTACTTTTCTGACAGTGTAGATGAATACAGGCATGTGTGAAGTCTGAAGATGGACAGAGATGAAAATATCCTGCCTAAATCATTCTAGTATGTAAGCTAAATATATATAGTATATAAGCTTATATAATATATAAGCTAAATAACTAATAATTGTAGTATATTTGTGGTGTTACTATTTCCTTTCTAAGAATTTTGTGTACAAGAAAGAATAGGTCAATGTGAAAAATAGGAACATAAATGGATAATGTGCAAGTGACTCCCTCTTCCAACTGCTCCAGATTTAGTGAGATATACCATCTAGGACCATAGAATATCCCCAGATGTAAGGGTTTCACAAGGATAATTGAGTCTAACTCCTGGCTTCACACAGGAACACCAACACAGCACAGTCCTCCAGTTTTTTGAGATCTCTGCAAGACCTCTCTACCCTTAAGGGAGTCAACAGCTCCTTCCAATTTAGTGCTGTCTGCAGAATAACTTACTATATCTTCAAGTCCTACATCCAAGTCTTTGACTAAACCATTAAAGAGAACTGTCCCTAAAATTGAGCCCTGCAGAATTCCATTAGTGATCTATATTGTAGCCTCTTGCAGCACATTTACAAAGCCCTTCAGCACTTGTCCTGCTTCTGGGTTGTGTACCATGTACAAGTTGTTTACTGTGCCGCAGGTTTTATGTTATAGTATCACTGTTCAGCAGAGAGTTGTCACTGAGACAGGCCAAAAGTATCAGCTGGCAGCCTTCAGCATGCTTCTCAGGAATCTATACTTGCTGTCAAACTTGACAACTCAAATAGGTCACCCTGATCAGCACTTGTTCTTAGCACCTTGGTTGAAATGAGTATTTGCATATGGAAAGATGGTGCTTTTTATAATGCTACACGGTGAGATTTCCTCAGCTGAGAGCCTTGACAAAGATGATTTCTTCCAGAGTCACTGTCAGATAAGAAGAAAGATGTGACAGCTGTCTTGGGGGAAGCTACATGAAACAAAGAAACAATGAGCAAAGTCCAGAAGAAGCAATGGTGACTCCACTTTCCTGATAATTATTTTTGGGACGAGCTCATCATCTCTGTGGATGAAGCTGTCTTTGGTGGTGGTCTCAGACAGGCATGTGGATACGTTGTCTTGAATGTATGTCTGTGTATAAGGAACAGTCACTTTGGTTGTTTCCAAGCCTGCTGAACTTGACTGTCTTCCAGCAATATTTGTCCAGTATCAAATTTAGCCAGAAGGACAAATATGTCAGTTATTGGTGGAGTGATGGCTGTTTAGATGCAGTGTGACAGTTGTTGCTGTCTTTGGATGAGAGACATGTATAAAGCAAGTTTCTTTCCACTACTGATGCTGGTCTTTATCTCTTACAATGTCATACAAGAATTGGAAAGAAATATTTCTGTGTGAAAAATCAGAGGATGGATTGTTGTGGGAACTGGCTTCACTGGTCTTTTCCAAAATCTGTTTTCTTTCTTGAGCCTTGGGTGAATTTATTTATTTATTTTTTTTTTTTGCAGGAATTCTGTACAGGATTCTGTCAAGGACACGTCAGACTCTAAAAACCAGATAGTGGATGGGCAACTGGTGGATAGACTTAGCTTGAGAGAAACTGGTGGGAACACCGTGATGCGGATGAATCCATACAACCTGGAAAACTGATTCAAAACTGCCACTTACTTCCAGAACCAAAGTTTTGTAGTAATTTCTTTGCTATGAGTAGTATACATATTTACATTTTGTGTTATTGTTTTTCCTTTGGTTCTCTGAATATGGTCACTTTCTCTGTGTGCTGGAGCTGTTTGGAAACTTTTCATCAGATCTTCTCCAGTCTGAGAGTGAAGAACTGAAGTATTGAAAGTGAAACCTTGATTGTAAGTACCATTTGTTCCTTTCTGTGTCTCATTTTGTCTATTACTGTAGCCTTGTAGTAAATTCTTCCTTGCCCAAATTAAGTATATGCAACATTAAATTGAAACAAAGTTAAATTTATTTCCTTAGTTGTTTAAGTCTATATGGTTCCGCTCACCCTGGTGTTACTCTAACTAGATATTAAAAAAAAAAAAACTGTAACAGTTTGAAAAGTGGGAAGAATTTGTCCTTTTGGGGTCGCATCCAGAGTGCTGCATCCAAGCCTTGGTCCCTCAGCACAAGAAAGATGTAGAACTCTTGGAGTGGGTCTAGAGGAGGGCCACTAGGATGAGATTACCTCTTCAATGAAGACAGGCTGAGGAAGCTGGGCTTCTTCAGCTGAGAAGAGAAGGCTGCATAGTCCTCGTTGTGGCCTTCCAGTACTTAAAATGAGCTTATAAAAATGACTTCTTGCATGGTCCGATAGTTATGGGAAAAGGGGGAATGGCTTTAAACTAAGAGAGAGGAGATTAAGTTTAAATTTTGGGAGGAAATTTTTTACTCAGAAGTTTGAGGCACTGGCATATG
This sequence comes from Aquila spilogaster, assembly GCA_024606505.1. Taxonomy (NCBI): domain Eukaryota; kingdom Metazoa; phylum Chordata; class Aves; order Accipitriformes; family Accipitridae; genus Aquila; species Aquila spilogaster. Next base: position 84,384,730 of record JANHGO010000063.1, on the reverse strand, counting down.
CTGCCTAGAGAAGCTTTGGGTCCCCTTTCCCTGAAGGTGTTCCAGGCCAGGTTGGATGGAGCCCTGGGCAGCCTGAGTTCATGAGTGGCCACCCTGCCTGTGGCAGAGGAGTTGGAACCATAGGATCTTTAATGTCCATTCCAATGCAAGCCATTCTATGACTCTATGGAGAATATACGAGGCATCCCTTGTGAAAGAAGAATAAATGGAATCAATGAATGTAAGTCTTGAATGTTCTCAGACAGCAACATTTGCTTACCTAGCTGATGGGACTCCTCTTGGTTAATGTTCTGCCCATGAAAAAGGCACAGTTTGTACTGATAGCAATAGCCATGGTTTGGCAGCTGTGCTTGTGGACTCAGTAACTATAGCTAATAATTATGTGCACAGCTCACGTAAGAGAATTAATTCTATATTTATGTAACAAAGGAGCTATCCAGTCACTGTTTAGAAAGAAATAAGTAGAGCTGTATAAATCTGATAATAAATTGACAAATGAGAACTATAATAGCATACACCTGTGGAAAAACAGCTTGATCAAAGAGGTAAGCAAATATATATTAGAATAATTCAGTTAACTCACTACAATATAACCTTAAAACAGGAGGAGGAAAAAAAGCTCACATCTGGAAATTTTACATGAGGAATTTTTGAACAAGGTTATAATACAGCTATGAAAAATAGGAAGTGAGATGTCCAGTAGAAGGAGGAAGATGAACAAAAATGCCGTGATGAGATATAGGCTCAGCTAGCTGATCATTTGTAAGGAAAAGTCAGAGATGTGTAATGAATCATCTCCCAAGTGGTATGTAACAGATATGTTTTCTGACTAGGCAGTTACCTGGTAATCTTATCCTGAAATGGCTGAGCCCAAAGTCATGATATCTTTCTTATGTAGGCTTACAGAAGCATAAATTCAGAATTATGGTACTTATTCTGATTCTTGTCTGTAATTAACTTTCCTAATTGAATTTTTACTAACTTTAGAAGCACAAAAAGTAAGGATTTTGAATAATTGCTTCAGGTTTTCTGAATGACCTTGGATTTATATCCCAGTTCCTATGCATAGTTAGAAGTGACTCTCTTAAACTCTATTTCATTCCTAAACTTCAGCAGAAACAAGAAACTAGGCTTCAAGCCATCTGTCTGATCTAATGAAAACTTACTGGATATAACTCAATACAATGTGTAGAGATGTAACTGAACTCAGAGTTGCATCATCTCTTATTTAATTGTAATGAACTACGTGAATAAAGTGATTAGGATTGGTCCTCATGTAAACTTTGAAACAGTGAGAACTAGTATCAGCATGAAGGGTGCACGTATAGGTAGTGTCACTGGAAGTTATTTGTATTATGCTGCCGTAAATCCATACAGTTTGCATATGCATTAGAAGTTGTGAATACCATATATTTGGACTTAATTTCAGTACTCTGAAAATCATAACATACATCTGGAGTCTGCACATTTTTATTCCTTGACATTTTTTTAATTCCATCTTAATTTCAGCATATTGATTGTACTTAAAATGTGGAATTTATAATTAAGAAATGGTGGAATGCACTCATGCCAATTAACTTCGACCCTGCTGTGGCTGAAAGTCACATAGCATAGACAATGTGGAACCAAATCATAGATAAAGGCAACAACCTGATATGTTTAATGCTTCAGCACAGAGTATTTTGATTGTTAGCTTCTTGGGAGATTGGTTAATTGCTTGTTTATCTTCTCTGTAATTTGTTATTAAATAAGCTTTTAAAAGCATAATTCTGGACTGGAGCCAGTCTGAACCTGATTCATGTTGACAGCATACAGCCTTCTTCAGTTATGCATTAATGCCTAGCCTTGTTTGCTGTGCTTTAATAGAACTGTGTAGGATGTCTTGGATCAAATCCAATTGGAGGAACTTTTACCAAGAGTTGAGTCCTTTCTTTCTGAAGTTTTCTAACAGCTTACAATGGAAAAAATGCTGGAAAACTGTGCTGTTCTGTCTTTAAGATGTATCAGGTATCCTCATTTTTTTTTTTCCCCTGCAGTTGACAAAAGAAAGCATGAAACTTCAATGAAATATAATGTGTGACATAGCTGCCTTACCAGAAAGACAATTTTTTGCTTTTGCCAAACTCAGATTTGATTGGTCTAGCAGCAAAAAAGTTTGGTGCCATTGATGGTGCAGCTGTCATCTCCGTGCTGCCATAACCAACTTGCACACTGTGCCAAAGAAGGGCTAGCAATGTAAAATAGGATTTCAGCTATGTAAAAGCATCTTCTTGCTCAGGAAGACATAGTATTTCTAGGATATAACTTAAATCAATTGGCTGTTGCGCAAAAATGGTTGTATGAGTAGGATTTGCACAGTAGAATGTTTAGGGCATTCCTCAGTTAATTTGAGTGGAAATGAGAAACCAGAGGTACTCCCACAATGTAGCAAACTCAATACCGGGTTTCAGTGTCACGTTCTCTCCATTTGTTTTTGTTGCTCTTCTAACATAATACTGATTTTACTGAAAAGGTGCAGGAAAAAACAAAGCTGGAGATGTTCTCATAGTGCTTATTTACTTAATTGTTGGGGCACATGGGAGGTAGGAAAGGTTTATTTGATCTCCAACAGGCTGGCTATTTAAAAGGCTGATGAAAATAGATGCAAATTGATTAAGTGGTGACTTTGTGAACTCCATGATGCCATTGGTGTGTTGATAGTTTGGCAGCGGTGCTGTAGATTTCTAAATAGCATTTCAGACAGATCCAAATGGAGCATGGGGACTGAGATACTCCAGGCTGACTTGTATCCATATTGGTTTATTGGAACTTTTTGCAAATTTTATAGCCCTAGTGGGACTGTGCTGCTTTCAAGACATAAGCCAGTGTTATGAAGCTGGAATATACCAACTTGTACTGTTCTGGGTTTCTGTGTGCTCTGTTTATGAGGTAAATGTGATCACAAACACAAAACATTGAAAACATTGGTATGAAGTGGCTCAGAATTAAGCAATATTTTGTGGATTGTTCACCTTGACATATATACTCATACACGTTAGCACTAGTAACTTTTAACAGCCATTTACTTCAAATTACTGTCTTGCTGATTTTATACGAAAGTTCTTACTTTCTTAGCTATTGTGTATTTTCAATTTGCAAACTCAGTTTAATATATACAATTCTAGAAGGTAAAAAATGTCCTATGACAATACAAACTCCTCAAACTCAGTAGGGTATAGAAACATAGCATCTGATTTTTCAGTATGTTGTTTGAAGACTTGAATTATAATCAGACTGGTTTGTATTAGAATATTCCTGCCGAAGTACACAGAGTAACCACTCATCAGATTGGAAATAGATGTCGTGTAAGTGTGCGTTTTAGTTGTGTGATTTTACTGTTCCTTAAATTTGTTACTAGATATTTTGTATCTGTAAGTTTTGTAATACTATTCATGATTTCTATGCTTCTATTTTAACTTCTATAGTAGAGGCTGCTATGTAATCAGAGGCATGTCTTTCTTTTAACTAGGTCTCAATCATCCCAAACTCCAAAAGCTCAATAAATCTTGCAATTTGTTTTTCTCCTTTGTAGCTGATGGCTAGATAAGAGTGCTTTTTCTAGCTAGAACTGGCACAATTCCCAAAACACAGGTAATTACAGTGATACTTCTAAAGTACAATGACTTAAAAGTATATTCCATCTTTATGTCAAAGCATACAATTTTCTGCATTTTTCCATAGATGTTTTTTGTGTCTGTAATCACTTTAAAAGCTGCATGTCAGGGAGACAAAGTGATAATTTTTTTTTTTTACAGAGCTTTATGTATTTTAGACAGAAAACCCAAAAGCATACAAAAAGCAAACAAAATAGATTCCTTGTAATTTCACTGAGTGTATACTGTTTCACAAAGTGGTGAAGTTTTCAGGCAAGGGAAAGGAGAAAACAATAATCTTAAATCACCACAAGCAATTTTAAATCCATCCCAGTGAGCTAGCAACCCCTGCAGTTGAGGTAAGTTGGTGAATTTTCTAGAGTGCAGCTAAGTGTAAGGCGTGAAACTATTTGTGTTTGGCCTTTCAGTTTTATTTTCACTGGGGCTTGGCTGCTGCACTTGATCATCTTCTCCTCCCTGAGTTCTGCCTTCTCGTGTTGTTGGCAGAGCCAGGTAGATACTGCTGCTGTTGGCCTCTTGATCCTAGAGCTATTGGTGACTGGATGTAACTCCGGGGGATTTGTGTTGAATTCCTGCTCTGTTTTCTGCTTTTCTGTGCTTTCTATAAAGCCAGTAAGCGTGAAGTCACCTACCAAAGAGTATAATGAGATTACCTTTTAAAATGATAGTAATTTCTTCCAGCTCGACATCATGGCATATTCCCCTCCATTTTAATCTATTTGCACCAAGTGAACATGCAAAATCTACACAAATATCTTCCATGGGAGTATCCTATTAGTGGGACAGGAAGGAAATATGAAATTATTGGACAGTGTGTTCTTAAGCTGAAGTTCAACCAATCTGTTTACAGTGACCTATGTGACCCTACCCATTGGTCTCCGTCTGTGTGTTTCTGTCTTTATGAGCACAGTCAGTGCAGTCACTACAAACTTAACAGTGGACTGTTAGTTGTGAGAGGTGAATGTTTAAAAAAACAAGGCTGTGACACACTGGTATAGTTATGCAGAATGAACCTTAAGCTATCAATTAAGCTATTTATTGCTCTATCAAGATAGTGTCTTGGAGTCTGAGTTGTCTATTCCTAGAAAGCATGCAAGTGTTACAAACGTCTCATGGAATTGGCACTGTGCAGTTTAGAACTGCAATTTTTTCTCTGTAATAAAATTATTAGTCTTCCCTTTATTAGCCAGAATCCACCATGTGTAGCTATGGTGAAAAAGGAAGTGTTGTGTCAGTTTGTTTGTGGATATTTCAAAATTATCTATTTATCTGAAGACACAATGGTTATCAAGCTTGTTACCTGTTGTCTGTGAAATTATGTATTATTTGGTGCTTGTCATAATTAGACAAGCTAATGTTTCCTCGGGAAATCATCTCTTTCCTGTCTCCTTATTGTGCTTCCATGTTCTAAACTGTAGTATCAAATTATATTATTTTTTGAGATTTTGTTTGAACTTCAGGCACAGTGCACCTGTTCCATCTCCAGAGTTTCATAAAGAAGCCTTCCTAATAAATACCAGTCTTTACTGAGAAGGATTGGTTGGCTGTTTGCATAATGTTCCTTGCATAATACCTTTCATGTAGGTAGCTTTTTCACAAGAAGAATAAGGCTGGTAGTAAAACAAACAGAAATGCTGTTTACTGGTTGAATGTTTGTTTTTAAACTACAAGATTTTACTTCTGATGTCAAAGTCTAGTTTTATATCTGTTGTTTTGTGCTGTTTTGGCAAGCCGCTTGTATAGCAGAATTTTTGAGCATTTTCATTGCAGTACCGATTTTCTTGGAGTTGAGGTGATTTTTTTTTGTAAGTCTAACTTGTTCCAGCACTTTCTGGTTAATTGAATTTTCCCTTTTATTACTGTAATGAGATGTGGAACAAAATTGCTGCTGAAAGTGAGAAGCAGAAGCATGAGTCTAGCGGATTTCAGGATAACAGAGAACATTTGATTGAAGTGAATTTGCTTGGTCCCCCTATATGCTTCTTTACAAAAAAAGTGACTATGAAGAGCTACCTAAAGAAACCTGTGGCTTGATTTTTTCATAGTGCAGTTGGGAATGAATAAGACTTGTCCTGAAATGTATCTTCAGGGTAAATGTTCACACGGCAAGTAGAGTCATGTGTTCTCCAAGGATTAAATATGAGGACATGACTTTTTACTCAAAGCCGGCTTATCTGTTTTACGAAGTTGTGTTCCCCTTTGCATAGTTGCTAAACCTTCTCACTGGTAAAAAAATATATATATACTGGAACACATCTTTAACTTCAAGCATGTGCCTGGTTTCATCAGGATAAAATGGCCAGCTCAAGAAATGGGAGTTGTAGACAAGTGTAAGGGCTTTTCTGGATCAAAATTCCTATGATAAGTCTTATTAAACACTAACCTGACCTGGTACAGAAAAATATTAAACTCACTCTAAAATTTGTCCAAAAAAAACTGTGAAGTCAATCTATATCCTGAAGAGCCCAGAAACTAAGAGGGAACAGATGTGTGTGTGGTGCCCTGAAAAGCTCAATTTCTTTTTAGAAATATAGAAGATAATATTCTAAAATTGATACTCATAATTTAAATGAAGTTACAGAGAGCTGAATTGTTTCAATAACACTAGATCCAGGCTGCAGCCTGGGCATACTGTACTCCATACTTCTGTGCACTCGCTTTCCACTTTTGTAGTAGCTACAGCTGTGTTAGCATGGTCAACAATTTGAGCCTGTTGCTCTGAGGACACTACAGAGGTAAACTACAAAACGTTTTGGCAGAGATCCTAGTACATGAAAATAGGGAATGTTATGCAGAAATGTAGCCCACAGCACAGTCTGTCAAGCTGGGGACAGTTTATACTGAGAAATTTTCTGAAGTTGTCAATGTCTTTTTCTGAAATGGGCAGAGCCATTGCTTCTCTTCCTAAAACAGGAACAAATGTGGAGTCATTTACCTATTTCAAGTACCTCAGAATTAGATCTGTGTGCTATCTAGAGTTTTAAACTGGATGTTAGAATGTGTTTTCCTGCCCCAGGTTTTCTTAGTGTTCAAGTTTCCTCTTAAAAAGGCATCAAAGCACGGAGCTGAAGAGCTCCTTGGGGAGAGAAGCTCAAGTACATAAATGGACTTATAGCAGATAACATTTTTCAAAAGAACCGAATTTGTTTGGCACCATTTGATAGGAGATTGGCATTAGTTGACTTGCTTAAGTGTAAGGAAAAAAAAAAAGTGATTTGGATATGAGAGAAAAATCTGAAATCGTGAACATCTCAGTTATGATTATCTTCAGCAATTTTTTTTTGGTGCAAGGCCTTCTCACACTCCAACTTCATTATTTATGTTAAAGAAAATGCTGCAGTCACAATTTTTGTAGTTACGCAATGCAGGAATTTTTTTCTGCTCAAGACAAAGTGGATACATTCCGAGACATTTATTTGTCTAATTTCTAAATCTGATTAGAGCAAAGACAATCAAAGCTGCTCTGTTTTGGGGTTTTAGCTTACTTCATGAAAAAGAAGATATTCAAACAGGTGTTTAGGAATCAGACCTTCACTGTATTTAAATATTAATAAATTATGTAAAGCCATTTAAAAACCTGGCAACAAATGTGCTGAATCATTTGGTGTGTGCACATTTTTCTGCAGACTCTTAGCAGTATGAGAACTGTTTATATACAATCATTTATTCTGTTGTCTTTATGACCAGGGTATATCAAACTAACTTGACATCTGCTGAAAGACTGCAGTGTAATTTTCACACAAATATCTTCCCTTTTTTTGAAAAAGAAAAGCCCTCCTTCTGTTTTGTAAACAGTGGAAGAACTCAAAAACAGTGAACAAATGTAGTCATATGTGACCAATGATATTTCAGTTTAAAATTAATAACTCTGTTAATTTTCTCTGCTGTATTATTTACCACATCTCCTGACAAATTACAGGATTATAATGATGTAATTTCATTTCATATTGCAAGGATGTTTTTTTCTTGTTATATAATTTGCTGATCAGTGCAAGAGGGATAGAGGAAATAAAAACATTATGCAGTACCTCAGCTAAACACACAGCTTGGACAAGATTTGTTCATTTTAGAGATGGGTCTGACACCATGAACCTTTATCAAGTTTAACTTCTGGAATGTCTGATAGAAGGCTAGCTGCCAGGGTTTTAATATAATTGAGGTACAAATCCCTCTGAGAGGAAGGTAAATGGAGCATTGAGTTGGGAAGGCTCTCTATCTTTTCCCTTCTTGTTCTTTTTTTTCTATCTTTTCTCCGCTACCTTTCCTGTAGTCAAGGCTTAGTCATTTCTCTCTGCTCTTTTCTTTTGTGAAGCTGTCCATGGAGTCAAAATTACTCTTTCCACTCATTTGTTTCTGGGATAGGCAAAAGAGTCTATTTGTCCTGTTGGAAGTGACAGGGATAGTTCCTGTTGATTTGCAAAGTTTTCTGGCTAATTTTATAGTTAGTAAGTAGAAAAAAAAACATATGCCATATACTTCAAAATTCTCTGTTGTGGACCTGAAGTATAGTGGTACACATAGTCCATGAAAATTTAGCTCTCTTGTCTCTTTAGTAATGATCGTTTAGCTGGTTTTCATTATCTGGGTAAGGTTTTGGTACTTAAAAGAATATTTAGAGCAGCTCCATATTATAGCATATTGCTTAATTTTTTTTTAGGGTATTTTAGTTTTCAGAAATACCAAAGCTGTTTTCCTGAGAGTCAGGCAGAAAATTATGATTTTTGAAAATATATTTTGTAACCCTATAGAAAAGTAATGAACGCTATAGCTATTCAATCAACACTCAAAAGCGCATTCTCAGAAGACTCTCAACCAGTCACTGAATCTAACATGTGCTGTTCCTGGAATTTCAGTATTTTTCATTATTTAAAAAAAAAAAAAAAAGGTGGTTCTGAACAATGATTTAGCACCTGAGTAAAGCCTCATGCACAGAAAAGATCAAGAGCAGTTACTAAAGGGAGAATCTTTCACATAACAGGTCTGAGGACTGTTGGGCTCAACCCTCAAGGACAAGAATAGGACCTGAAATTCCTGATTCTGCCGAACACTAAGTAATGTAACACCATATAATTCTTTACCTACTGTCTTTTATGTGTCCCATGGACCATATCTTTTAGAAGTTAACCAACCGTGGCATGCTAGTGTCCTTACTCATTGCGATCAATCTGCTTTTCTTTAAGATGGCTTAACTGTAACTCAGGTGAAAATAGGAGGTATAATGGTCTACTCATATTCAGTTTTGGACTTTGCTGCTTCTGTTTCTTAGAGATCTCGTGCTCAAAAGCTTGTCTGTCCTTTTCAACTATGCTGCCTATCTTAAAAAAGCAAAGCCATATACGATATTGCTTCTACTAGCCTGGCAGAAACAAGAAACTTATAACACCCTTATAACACTGTTTTACCTGATTTTTTGTTTCTTGTGTGACTTTGAGTAAGTTGCTCTGTTCCTAGAGGTTCTAATGTCTTGATGACAGCTCAATATTCACCAAATAAAGCTAGCAAAGTAGCAATGTGTATGTGGCATGATGTGTTTTGTGCGAGTAAACATGTATACTCTGTTCAAAGTTTCTGTATGGGAATACATGGGATTGCATATTTGCATGTTACTGTTACATGCATTCATAAACATTGAGGGATCTTAGAATATATCTTGAATGTTATGGGTAAGAGTAAAGTAAAATAATTTGAAATCAATATTTTATTACAGGCTGACTGATAGCTAAGCTGCTTTATTTAAACTTATGTTGTTTCCACCTCATTTTAGAAATATTCTGGTGATGTATGTGCTAAGCTAATAGATCTAAAACACAAATATAAAATCTGTAGTTTTCACTGGGGAGTTACTTGAAACAGCTGATGATAACAGGTGATGGCACCTCACATACAGAAGGGAATGCAAAGGTACAATGGGAGCAGCAGATGTTGAATTTGCAATACTGAATGGAGGAAAAGTGTTCCTTTGGAGAATATCTCACAATGATGGTAATAAACAAGAGACAAGTGGGATAAATATTATTCCCTGAAAGTGCTGCTTTGCAATCAAGAGCTTTTGTTGCTGACCTTGTTTGGTTGTAAACTGTTCTCATGGGTCGTCTTAAGTTTTGCTTGGAGGTGAATCATTGTGAGCAGAAGATATACGTGGAGTATAAATAGTTCTGTGACATAGGGAAAAAAAGCGCATTGAGAACACTTTAGATCTTTAGTGATCAAATAACTATTTTTTTTTCCACTGTTAGTGTAAGAATAGGAGACAGCAGATGTAGATGCTTTAAACTAGTTTTGGATTACTCAAGAAAGGTAGCGGTCACAATCCTGTAATAGAGAAGGAATATCTTACCCCCTTCTGAGGATCAGAGCTCACTTAGCACTCCAAAGAAGGTAATCTCCAAGAAGAGATGCTTCCCTTGCTGCTGGCCCTTAGGTTAGAGAGGGGTGGACCCTTCTGTTCCACAAGTCAATTGCTTCCATCTGTGCTCCTAAGGCTACCTAAGCCCCTTCACCAAGTGCTCAATCACTTATTCAGGCCATGATCTAACAGTTCCTATACTATATACTATATGGGTATAGGAAAAAATTCTAAGTGAACTCACTGTATTTACTGTTGAGACTTGCTATGTAATTTATAGGAGCATATAGTTCTTCTAAGCTACTTTGGACCCCAAGTTTTTGAGAGCCTGTCTTTGGTTATCCGAACACTGAGTATGGGATCTGTAGTGAAAGTGCTTGGAGAACTCCTATCCTGAAAAAAGATATCTGGTCATTCCTGAATGAATTGAAAGTACAAAATCAAAGGACGTCTGGCCAGGGGAAAAGGTTGGTAACAGCATTAGTGAAGGAATATGTGGCTCTGGGTGGGGAGAGGAACTTACTTAATAAAGAAGTCAAACAACTTTGGTGACCTGGGTGCTCATTACAATCTCAGTTGGCATTACTTCCTGAAAGCTACCCCTATTAGGTCATCTTGCAAACGGACTGGAACATGCAACCAAATGCGTATGAGAGGTTGTCTTTATGTTGGTTCAAGTATCTAGCCAGAGATGAGGCCTCATGGAAGGCTTTGGTAAGTGATCTTATAACGTATCTAGCAACACATCTTCTATGTATGTTCCTTAATATTTATCTTTTTAATGTAGACAGACATGTAGGGACCTGGGATGAATTCTGTCTTTGGGATCTGATTCTAGGAAGCTGACTTTTTTCATTTAAATTCACCATTGTTAGTAGATGTAGTCTAGAGATGCTTATTACTTTTGTATTCTAAAAAGGTCTAGTCTATTGAAAGAGATAGTACAAGGATGAATTCAGTGAAGGTTACCACAAATAAATGAGGAAATAAATGAGGATTACTTCTTTTAAGGACTCCACAGCACTAGAATCAAAGCAAATACAGGCTTGAGTAACTATGGGCAGTACAGTCGTGACATATAACATGATCAACAATTATAGAAAGCCATGCAATAGATCTAATATTATATCAAACTTTTAGCTTTACTTTCTTACAGAGTAGAAGCAATATTTTAGTACAAGCCTAAATAACTTTGTGATTTGTGGAGAACAGCAAGAGAATGCTTTATTACTATAAAGATCTACATTATATATCATATTTTCTAAGTTAAGCATCCACTGGAGAACAGAAAAGGATCAGGTAAATCAAGTAAAAAATTGCCTAACTGACTTCAGACTTCACTTGATATATTCTACCTATGTGGTTGTGAAAACATCTGTGTAATGCATGTTCAAATAATGACAGATAACTATTACTAGAGCCTTAGGCAGAAGAAATATAATAATCCCTTTGTTTGGAAGTTTGATTACTGTTTTAACTTGAGAGTGTTGAGTGAGTCAAGCCACTAAAATGCAGCCTTGAATCTTTCTCAAAGAAACTGAACCTGAACAAAAATTCTTTTAAAAGGAAGAAGCAAATTCTTCTCATTTTTTTAGTTCTAGATATATTTGCCAATTAGTATGGAAAAATTGTCATTAATGTTTGATTTAAATGAAAGAAAGAATATGGAAGAGATCTTAGATGGGATAGTGTTTTTCTTAGATATCCAGTTCAGTGCTGTCTACTCAGTGGGCATTGTAGTGATCAAAGATCAATTTGTCATGACTGTCATTTCACTAATAATTATTTTATGTCATAACATGAAGATTTTCTGTACTACCGTCTGGGAAATCTGTCTAACAAACTTGAATGCATGAAATGGCTCACCAAGGAAGTACTTAGCTACTTAATGCTGGTTAACATGCAGAGAGTCTGAAGCATAGGTAGTTTGGCTGGAACAAGACTAACAGCCTGTGGATTACACAGAATGAGAACTTTCAGATTTGTGGGTGAACTGCTTAAACTCATGGCATGAATAAGAATGTATGTGTTTGATAGATGTTTTTTTATTACTGCAGTTATTTATTGAAAAGGATAGTTTTTTAAGCAGAACTATGAATTCCTGTTTGAAATGCAGAATTAATATTTTCAACAACTGATCTTTACTTTGTTTTTAAGGTAAGAAAATCTCTATTCCGTAAAAATCTTTGTTAGTAAATGTGGATCCTTAAAGCATCACTATACATTAAAAACATTGGTCAAGCATTCATTTTGCAGATCACATTCTCATTTCAGTTCCCATGGTTACCGTGAGGGACCTGCTTTTGTAGCATTAAGCTCAGAGTGAGATGAACACCTAGAAGCAGGCAAAAGGGAATCGTGGTGTTGGAACAAGGCAGGCAGTACCAAGCATGATTGCTCTTACATTAGTAACACCTGGAGATCTTCAAATAGTACTGTCTCTTAATGATAGTGAACCAATTAATATGTGGTGTGATAATGATAAAGATTAAGATGTCTCTTGGGGAAAAGTTGACTTAAGAAATGTTGGAAACATCTTACTGTTTGCTATGATTCAGGAGACATGGATAGGTTTTACACATAATTCACTGTATAAACTCAGTTTCACCTAACATACCAGATTGATGCCACTGTAAGTTAAATGAGAATGTAACCAAAAAGCACAAATAGAGCTTCCTAATCCCTGTTCAGTTCCTTTCATAGGACAAAGTTTATTTAAAATAAATAAACAAAATGACCCCAGGAGATGAATTTAACAGCTAAAAATGCAAAATAGATGGATGAACGTGAAGTCAAATGGCTAGTGGATTTTTGTTGTTGTTGAGAGTTGAACATTGACTTGAATGGAGGAGGAAGTCAGGTTCACCAAGTCAGAGATGACTGGGCTATCTTGAGAATACAGCTGGAAGACCTGATCTCAAACTGATGAAACACAGTAAGAGAACAGCCTTAACTTAAACACATTCAGGTCTGTCCTCAGCTCATACTTCAGTGAGTGAGGAAAAAAGTTTCTCTCAGTCCCAGAGTAATGGCAGCTTTCCCCTTTGCCTTAACGCATATTCTAAAACTAATACTAAAAGCCTGGAGACATGACCATAATGCAAAACAGGTTCCTTTAAATAGACTAATTCCTTCAAGCTTTGTCCTGATTAAAAATTTCTTCCAGGCCAGATCTTTTTGCAAGGCACAGTGGACTTTGGCAGCCCCCTTCCAGCCCATTGCAACTGGAGTTCCAGTCACACTTTCTCTGAACCCCTAAATGCGCCTAAGGTATTGCCCAGACAAAAAAAAATCTCCTAGACCAGGTGTCTGTGAAGCTCTCACTTGTCTTAGGCAGCCCCTTTTTAGGCCTGCTGCGTCTGGAGCTCTCAGATATCTTAATCTCAACCCTAACTCTATCCCTTATCCTAATTTTTCTGGGGACCTCTCTGAATTTACCTAGGCATTGTTGCGTTACACAATTTCTCCTAGGTTAGGTGCCTTTGTTGCCCACACTTGGCTTGGCTGCCTTTTTCCAGACCCAGTGCAGCTCAGAGCTCTAGTCTTTTCTCTTCCCCAACCATAATGCTAATTTTCTTCTGAACTTGAATAAGCCCCTGAGGCATTGTTGTAATGCAATTTTTTTTTCCTAGTACATATCCCTCTGCAACTGCCCCCACTTGGTTTCATAGCCTGTTCCAACACAGCTGCACCTCAAGCTCTCTCCTATTCTCCGACTTCAACACTTTAATCTCATGATGGCTTTCCAAAAGTGACCACAGCATCACTCTGACTGAAACTTCTCTCAGGCCAGAATTTGTTATTGTTTGTGCTTGGTTTTGGTTTCCTTTCCAGCATTTTTATCCTGATGAAAATTTTTTCCTAAGTCACGTTAACAAATAGTTCTTAAAATTAAGTATCGTCTGCATTTTCTTTATGATCTTATCTTTTGATTTTAACGTTGTAGGCTTGAAAAATGACAGTTATTTTTATGGCTGAAGTTACCAAAGTATTCCTTTTAAACACTGAGTTAGCTGTTATCATGCAAATTCAATTTTCAAAGCTTGTATTTTTAATCAGTGATAATTTTTTAGAAGCAGTGGTGGTGAAGAGCCTCTTTTTATTTTATTTTTTTGATTTTATTAAAAGGAGAGTGACTGCAGCGAGGATATACTAAGGTGTGGTAAGGATTAAACATACATTTAAAGTTAAATCAGATGTAGTGTTGAACATTAGTGTTGTGGGGTATGAATATGAAATTTTCATCTTTTCAATTACAGCAGTATTATCTTCATGACTTCTGAATCTGGCACTAAATTTAGCTAGTGTAAAGTACTTTACCTCCTGTCACCCCCCTACCTGTGACAAAGGTAGGATTTCTACATCCAAGATAGACTCCAGTTTTTACAGTACTATGTTTTCATTATAGTTGCTTCATCTCCACAGGCCTGTTATTGTACCTTTGCTTCTATATTTTACCTTGAATGTAAGTTTTGATACGATGATGAGTAGATATGCTGTAACCTTAAATACTTTCTGTTGGGCTTAGCTTGGTGCTGAGATGAAGAGGATGGAGTGGAATAAATTTTTTTAAAAGGAACCAACCAAAATCTCATTTGTATGGTAGTGACTTTAAGAAATATTTAGGAAATGTGTTAGAATTAATTCTCAGAACTTCTTATGTGTGACAGAGCTGTCATTATTCCTGTGTGATGTGTCAGTGTGTTTCTTTTGTGAATACATCTTAAGTACCACCATGGGAGAGGAAGGAACTGTTTCTAAAACCAAAAGTAAAGCCAGTAATGATCCCTAGAAAATCGATGCAGTCCAAATGCAGTCTTAATACCTAAAAGTTGCAAACAGAATTTGATCATGCTCACGATGGCTTACAATTGGTTCCCGAATACTTACTACACAGCTATACTTCTTGTGCAGATCAAGCCCTTAAGTTTTAAGGGGCAGAGTGAGGTGAATCCCTCCCAGCAGTTGACATGTAGGCCCACAAAGCCATTCAGTAGCTATGTGTCATTTTCAGTGTTGCGCTGACATGTATGCAACTAGACTTCTGAATCCAACATTTTATATAAAAGCAAAATAAAATGCTTAGGTTTTATTTCTTACAGTAAATGCTATTCTGCTTTCAAATTTCAGATGCTTTCCTTGTTTTTATATTATAGTTACAATGTCATATTTCTAAACCAAAATACATGACAAAAATCGAAGCCCAGAATGTCAAGTGAAAATGCAGTTTCTGAGAGGTGTGATGATGTTTTTCATCTCATGGAAATTTCTAGGTGTCTGCACGTTAATATCGTTGTATGTTGGCATTCTAATATATTTCAAACAAATGTGCATTCACACATAAACCCGTAATATTGAAAACAAATAGCGAAATGTGGTATCAGGGATTTGAGGATTGTGTGGAACAGTTCCTAAACCCCAAAAATGTGTGAAATAAGATTGTTTCTTCTCCACTTTTTATATGAAGTATAAATCCCGTATGTAATATTTTAGTTCTGTATTCATCAGCAGAGTACCATATTAAAAATGGCAGTTTGCTTCTATCCGTTTCTAGGTTTTTGATGTGACTTTTCTATCCCTATATATTAAGATGATAGAAATCATAATTTAAGAGCCCTGTTGTTCCTCTCTTACAGTTATCCTTAATTCAATACTTTTGGTTCCTTTTAATTTAAGTGGAACATAAACAGATGTCAGGTGCCTTGTAATTGATAATGGTGGTAATGAAAAATGGGTAGGAAATGCAACAAAAACTTGTCTCTTGCTTTAAAAGACATCTAAGTAGTACAGGACTAGTACTTAGCTGGTAGGTAGATATAGGCAGTATATCTATACTGCCTTCTACTAGGAGCACAATTGACTCAAATTGGGAGTTTACTTAAGTTGGTTTTAATTAGTAATAATTGGGATAATGTTCATCACTGATTCAAGCTTTAAGAAAAAAAGAACTAAACAATCAAATTCCTTAGAGATTCTGTGCCTCCTGGCCATGCTAGTGGGGCAGTGTGGTAGTCTGGGTGCTTTTCTCTGCTGGTACTGTGCACTTATTTCTGGCGTTCCTATGCCCTGGCATGGGTTTCCCATGGCAGCAGTCCCATGGGAGTGTCTCTGCTCCATCTTGGGTAGCCCATGAAGAATCTCATAGGTGGTTAAAACAATTATTTGATGTCTGATATTTGACAGCACTTTTTGCTGTCCTGCACTTTTTCTTCTCTAGAAATAAGCTGATGTTAAAACAACACAAAAACAACAAAAACACACACACAAAAACAACCCCCAAGCCCCTCAGGAAACCAGAGCCTTTCACAGTGTTGAAATGATTTCAGCTGTTTGCTCCAACACTAGCTCTGTTTTTGATAGCAGTGTCTGCGCAAAAATTTGTTCTGCTGGATGCTTGCTTTTCTGTCTAGCTATGCTAAGGGTGTGGATGTAAGAGTCCCCAGAGGGGCAACAATTGCAATGAAGCAATGCAGGTGAATTGCTAATTCTTCCATTCTGTCTCTAACAGAAGTACGGTTATTATCAAGCTGGTTTTTCGGGGACAGGCAGCAATGAATGAAATTGCTATCTATTCCTGAGAGACATGATAGAGATGATATAGGGTGAAATCAACACCCTTTTCTGGCAGAGCCACTGGTAAGCATGGTAATATACAAATGAATTAGCATTTCTGTACAATTTTTAATTATATAGCTTAAATTAAATGAATAACTATAAAAAATAAGGAAGAGAGAAAATACAAAGCAAGTAAATGAAATTCTACCATTTTTTTTAAGGGATTTTGAAGATAAGCAAGTTTAACAAGTAATTGTATTGTAAATGTGTGAATGTAGCTCTCCAAATATATGGTGATAACATATAATAATGTCAGGAGCCTCTATTGGTTTTGATAGAAAACTCATTAGCATTACTGAAAGACTTTCTACTGGTTCTGATGGGAGCTCGTTTAATGTTTAGCAAGTGTAAATGTGTATTGATGTCTTTCTAGAAAAGAAATGGCATTTTATTTTAGTTCATTGCAAAAAGATAAATCTTCTGTGCATGTACTTTTAACAAGGTATCTCTAAGGTAAATGTGAGGAAAGACTGCCAAGGTGCAGCGTTGTGATGAGCTGGTTTTCATCTGTAAAATCTTCCTCTTTTCCCAGAGGCTTGTTCCTTTGCTGTGGTTCATTACCCTTGCAGCTGTGCAGATGCAGTGATGCGTGAACTCTACCATAAACAGAATCATTGTTATGATCCCGAGTTAAAGAAACCCCCAGACCTCTCCCTAAAGCAAAACTATGTGCTCCATCCCGTATCTTGCTCATGCTGCATGATGGAGAATTGTATTTAATTTGCTGCAGTTTAAGTGAAAACCTGGGAGCTATGGGTAGGGCAAGAACTTTGTCAGTGACTTCAGTGGGACGAGATTTCACTAAGATATGAATTCTTACAACAGTAGAATGGTTTAATATTTGGCTGAATATCGTTCCATTCTTTGTTTGAAAAACAAACAAAATTTGTGCTTTAAAATAGTAAAGCTAGTCCTTTCAACTGTAAGTTTTCTGCTGAAAACCCAGAAATCATACCTTTGTGATGGTGGAGGCATCAATAGGAAGGACGATTTAGAAGTATTCATAAAGAATACTTTCTCTATGAAAACTGTAAAGTTTGCACTTCCTGCACTGGGGTTTTTAGTTGAGACCTTTGGGTGGAATGAGCCAAAGCAGGATGATAATTTCTGTTCCACGATTAGTAAATAGATATGTAAAGGAGGCTACTTACACTGAAATATTCTCAGGCGTTTTCCTCCAAATTGGAGTTAACCTCTGGAGCAGAGAGAATAGTGTTAGCATCACATAACTTCTGAACACCTTTCTGATAGCAAAAAGAAGCAACAAGCAAGAGTACCAATGGTATCTTTTGCACTGGTGGGAATGAAAATAATAATAATAATAAAAGTAAAGCCCATTTGAAAAGAAGTCCACACAATAGTGTTTATCTTCTTTCCAGTACAGAATATAAAGAATGTATTGCTGTACTTGGGATATATGTAAAGCTAAAATGCAGAAACACTCAAATAGCTTATTGTATTTTTGTAGTTGACCCTGTACTTTATTAAATGTCTTGCTTAACGCTCGCAGGAATATATTATTGTAGAGAGTGCAATGGTGCAGTTGTGATGCAGAGCAGCTCCAAACAAAAAAAAATGTTAAGCAAGGTTTGTCTTCCCTGGAAAAGCACAAGTATGGTAGAATATTCTAATGTTTTTCTCTGGGGGAAAAATGTATTGAGGCTTTGGTGTGATCTAAGTATACCTTAGGCTTTATGTTAGCTAATGAAGGGACTTCAGCAGCTAGGAACTCAGCACAGTTTGTGGCTATGCCTGATCTGTTTGCACCTGGGTAAATGCAGGGATGCCTGCTACAATTTGCATATTCTCCAAACCTGGAATGTTCCTCCTCTGTGTACTCCAAAGATCAGATAAGTCATTTTGGAGCATGATTTCTTCCCTGTCAGGATTCTGAGTTGTCGTATTTTTATATTCTCTGTCCAGAAATTGCATTAGAGCATCTGGTTCAGGTGCCTGACTGCCAAACCTTGCTGTCACTTAAACACTGTTGGCATAAATACAGGTGTTATTCAGTAAGCTGCTCACAAGCTGGACAGTGGAAAAAGTATAGGTGTATGAAGCATCAGAGTTTCACTCTGCCTGAGCATTAAAATATAGTCTGTGGGTGCTTTTTCTCTTTGAACTACAGTCAGAAAATTCATGAACATGTACCTCTGGAAATTTTAGAGTTTGTGGCATTTTCAGCCTTTCTTTGATTAGGTTCCAAGGAGAGTTCTGTGACAGCAGGTGGGTATCTTCTGCTATAATTCCACAGAAGGGAAAATAATAGTAGTCCTTTGACCTGTTTTTTGGCTTATCTAACTTGTTTGCTTTGACGCAGCGCCACTTGATCCAAGTATTTTTACAAGTACAAGTAAACCAGAGCTAGAAATAAGAGTTGGTAAAGAAAATCTGACAGTTTGAAGTTTGTCTTACATGGCAAATTTTAGTTTGCTTATTTTTTAGGAAGTTGAATAAAAAAAATTATTTTATGGCTTCAAAATTTGTATTTACAAGCTGAAGAAGGAAAATATCCAAATAGAATATATTTATGTTAGAATATATTCAAAAAAATCTGATCTACAGGATGTCAGGATACACTGCTGGCAGAAATCTTTCACCTTGGTGCCTTAACGGTGTGAGGAAAATAAAATGGCAGCTCACACCTAGCGCAGTCAGGACACCAACCCACGCATCTCCAAACTGAGTATTTACAATACAGGAATGATACTGAATCCGTTCTTTTGATTTAAGAATTATCTAGGAAGGCTGCTGGGCACTGGAGTGCATCACTCTGAAACATTATCTGTGTGTGAACAGAATTAAAACTTTTTCAGGGCCCATTCCCAGTGGTTTTTGGAATGTAGGAAGTTTGAGTCAGAGGCTAATAGACTATCAGCATAAACACAGACTGATCCTTGTCAGTTAACTCCAGGGCTGGCATGTTCCTAGCATTTTTAATTTACTGGGGTAGATACAGCCTGGAAGATCACCTGTGATTTTGCTTGTATTTCCTCAGCAAAAAGCTGCAGCTATGCAAAGACCAGTACTGAGTCAACACTGCTGTATGAACAGTCTTAAGTAGGGTTCTGAACTTTGTATTGAAAAAAGGTGCAGTCTTCTCACTCCATCAGTTATTCCAGAAGACCTGTAAGCAGCGGAGATGTGGGGAAGATGGTTGAAGAGAGAGGTGTGAGATTACAGCTGTCAGTAGCCTTGGACTACAAGGTTACACAAGTCCTTCTCTTCTAGATTTGACTATGAGCCAGCAGTGTGCCCTTGTGGCCAAGAAAGCCAAATAGTATCCTGTGGTGCATTAAAAAGAGCATGGCCAGCACACTGAGAAAGGTGATCCTCTCGCTCTACTCTGCCCTGGGGAGGCCACAACTTGAGTACTGTGTCCAGTTCTGGGCTCTTCAGTTCAAGAAAGACAGAGACCTTCTAGAGACTGTCCGGAGGAGGGCCACAAAGATGATTAGGAGCCTAGAGCATCTCCGGTACGAGGAAAGGCTGAGAGGCCTGGAGAAGAGAAGGCTGAGGGGGTGATCTTAGCAATGCTTATAAATATCTAAAGGGCAGGAATCAAGTGGATGGGCCCAGCTTCTTTTCAGTGGTTCTGAGTGACATAACAAGGGTCAATAGGCACAAACTGGAACACGAGATTTCCATTCAAACATAAGGAAAATCGTTAATGTATGAATGAGAGAGCACTGGAACAGGCTGCCCGGAGAGGTAGTGGAGTCTCTTTCTATGGAGACATTCAAAACCTACTTGGAAGCTTTCCCGTGCACCCTACTGTAGGGTGCCTGCTTTAGCAGGAAATTGGATTAGATGATCTCCAGAGGTCCCTACAACTCTGTGATTTATGCATGATCACAGAAGGGCTTCTACACCTCCACATCAGTGGGTTCTCAGTACTACTGAATTCCAGTTGCTGTAGTCCTGCAATGGAAATTTTAGGGACTGGAATTTTGGGGAGTTGTAAAACAAACAAACAAAAAAAACATAAAAAACAACTTGTCAATTTTTTTTGCTTTAATTGATAGAAAACATGATTAGCTATGCTAGGAGTCTAGTTCTGTTCACACCCAAATGCTTTTGCCGAGGCTATTTTTCACTATACTTCAGTATATAGTCCACAGGTTTGCTTGGAAATTATAACTGTTGTACCAAGTCAAAACAGTTTCAGGAAGGGTGAAGGTTATTGCCTCTTTCATTAAATTACTTGTAGTCATTCCTAGATTTAAATAGTGATTTAAAGGAGAAATGCAAGGAGGAGGAAGACAGAGCTAGTTACTAGAAAAAGAATAGGCTATCAACACCTTTTAACTGAGTGCACCTTGCAAAATACCTGTGCTCCAAGGTCAAGATGAAGCCTTTAATCAACATCAGGTGATGATGTAATGTTTCATTCATTTTGACCATTAAGAAATCGTTTTCCAGACTTAGAAATAGAAAATTTGGCTGCATTTTAAATGTAATGAACGTAACATTTTCATCTTTGATTTTTGTGTGTATTGTTCTCACAATCTGTTCAGCAATCTGATTTTAAAAGTCGTTTTTAAAACGTAGCTGATCTTTTCTGTTACAGTTTCTGGATAAATACTTTCAATCAACCTTAAACATTGCTTTTCTCCTTTTAAAATGTACAAGAAAGCATTGGATTTCTTTTGCGTTTAGCATTTTTCTAGTGCATACAGTCAAAACCATTTACAGAAATATGACCTTGCTACAACTGAAGAGTACATAATTGTAGAGTGGGATGGGAAGAATCTCAATGTAAAACATCGGTTTTCAGGGTAAACAAAATGTATTAGCAATGTTCAGGAAACAATTTAAGTAGCAAAGAAATGTATGTGTTGGTAGAAATACCTTAGAATATGCAGATTTAATACATCATAATATTATGTGTTTTCTAAAACAGGCTGTCCCTTAGGTGAGTCTGGGACTGGATATGAAGTTGCATAATTGATAGCTGATCATTGTTAGTGGCTAAAGACTTTGAGAAGTTAAGGACTAACAACTAAACAACAGCAAATAAGAACTAAATCATTTTCCTGTTACAAAGTAAGTTGTTGTAATTATATGGAGTTCATAGCAGTTGGCCTGTCTTACCTATTCTACATCTGGGGGGGGAAAGCAAGTATGGTCCCAGATTCTACTTGATATAGTGTGCTAATAATTAATATAGGAACATAATGTTTTTTGACCCTCAAACTGCATAAGCCAAAGGTTCAGCATTCGAAGAGGTTGGGAGTTTTTCCAAAGCCACGATTTTCAGAAAGTATCTCCCAGTATCCAATGCAATGAAAATGAATGAACTCTACCCTTGTTTATACTGACTGCAAGGTATGTCCTGCTCTGTTAATGTATCACAGTCAAAATGCCTGTAGGAAATATATGATCTACAGCTTTATTTAGAGTATTTTTGACAGAGCACTTAGCTTTTCCTATGCTGTTCATCTAGTTTCATAGTTTGAGCACCTGGAAATAGGAGAAATTGCATATTAGTATTGTATCCAAGAGAATTAGTGACTTGCACTTACTAAAGCAGACACGTATGATGTGACTGCTATGTTACTAGCAATTAAGCCTTTCCATAATAATGGTTAACATCTTTGAAAGTAAATGCGTGAACTCTTCAAAGCAAAAGAAATCTAAAAGTTTTCAGCATTCCTACTGTCTTTTCCCATACAATACATTTCTGAGATCTCTGATTGTTCCCTGCATTATTCACAGTTGATCGTACTCTTCCCTACCTGTGGATCCTCAAATGGACCAGGATACTGACAGGTTAGTACAGTGATTTCTTGACTGTTTTTAGTCAATGATAATAATGGTGATGATAATTAACTATGACCTACATTTTAGGTCATTTTTGCCATCCTCTATTTGAGTTGGATTATTCCCTTGAGTATTTATCTTCAGTGACTATTTTTTTTATTATTTATCTAGTCATTTTTTGTAATTTATGTGGAGTTGTAATCTTTCCTTCAGAGTACTTGTAGTCTGTTTCAGTTTCACATCTTCTTCCAATCTCATGTACCTTTTACCTTTACCATAGCCCTTGTTATTGCAGAACAGTACAGAAGAGTACTAGATCCTGGAGAGACCACTGTAACTTAATACTTCCCACTTTCATCATAGTGTTACTGTAAACCACTCATATTTGGTAAGTCATGTTTTCTTTGCATCCACCTAATAGCTATTTCAGCTAGAACAATTTGCTTAAGCTTGCTTTGAAAATTTCAGATGAAACAGTGTCAGCGGTAGAATTGTCTAGTACTACTTATGTTATTTTGCCATAAAGGCATTTAGATGAGTTTAACAAGTTTTCTTCTTGACAAGGTCAGGTTGGTTACTGCCCCTGTCTATTTATTTATTTACTTTCAAACTTTCAGGTGCTTAGACAAGGTTTTTGCATTCATTTTAGTCTGGATTTTTCCTAGGAAAAAGAGAACCTACTTTCCTTAAAAATATAAATAATAAAAAAGAAATAACACCCAAACCTCTCACTTCTAAAACTTCTGATCAAGATGACAACTAGAAAATAAATAAACAACTGCTAATTCAGCCCCAAGCATTAGAACCAAAACTATATTCAAATTCATATTTTATTTCTGGATATTTTTTTGAGTTTACAGTTAGAGGACATGCATTTAAATAAACAAACAAACAAAACAGCACTTATTTTGAGTGGCAACATATTACTATTCAGATTAAAAGCTATGGTAGGTATCTCAGGAGGCACGTGCTTATCTCCCAAGATAATAAAGTATTTTCTTAAACATTTTTCTGCATAAAGACATGCTCATGAATCACAATACCACCTACAGAAATATAGCCACAGCTGGAAATTCACTGATCAATTTCAAAGCAAACACTGGGAGTATTTTCTAACTTAAAAAAAGAGCCAAAGTAAATCAAAACAAAGCTGATATTAACTGTTGGGTCCTACTATGCAGAATTCAGTGTCACTCCTGTCTAGCTCTTTCCAAGGCTTTGCAAATGTTCCCACTTCATTCTCAACTTTTGTTTTCAGTGAGTTGAATAGCTGTCTGAAGGCAGAATGCAGCTGGACTTCTCCATAGCATTATGTATCTCATAAGGAAAAAAAAAACATCTTTTTAATCCTCTGATCAGAGGAAGTATCTTTCTGAAGAGGTATTCAGATACAAGGCAAAGAAAAGTCCGGAGGTAATCTGCTGAGCTGGGCTCTTCAGCAGCTTCATATGTACAATCTGCGTGGAAATGAGTGGCTTTTAATACATTAAGAAACTGCAGGAGAACAATCAGAGTTGTGTGCTTTCTGCTTTTTGAGCATTACATTATGCAATATGTTTTCTGTCTTCCCACTTCAAAATTTTTCCCAAGAGAGTTTTTAATTTCATCATACTAGTGGATTGCGGGTTTTTTGGGGGGAGGGGGAAGGAGGCGGGGGGGTTTTGCCTTCCAGGTTTTACATCAAATTAGTGTTGTTTTTTCTAATTTCAGATCTTTCCTTTTTTATTTTCTCTCACTGCGTATTTCTGATTTTTGTGTTCTACCTATCTACTGAACAGAGTGGCTCATTTAGAGCTATATTTAACAACTCTTTTTACCAGCTCTGTCGTCATTCCAGGAAATAAGGTAGCTTTTATATAATCAAGTCATGCTCTAGCCACTGCTTTCCTGTATTTGCAAGGTAAAATGATAATTCTGTTTGTGATTCATTGGGGTAATTATAGCATTTGCCAAGGTGCATGTGGGCAGGTAAGCACACACACAAGTTAGATAATTGGGTCAATAGTGAACAATTTGTGCTTAACAGGACTTGATTTAATAAAGGTAGCTTTAATCCAAAATTAGATATCATTTAATAGAGAAGTTTTCATGGAACTTAAAGGTTGAAAAACTACTTCCCAATATGTAAAAGCAGTATGCGTGCTCTGTATCTTGAACATATGCATGTAACTTCCATTTTTAGGTTATATGAACATCTGCCTAACTCACAAGTGCCGATAATGGTTTGGAACTCAATTTTGGATATCTAGAATTGGCTTTGCTAGTTTATGAGCTTTTGGATATGTGACTGTGACTAGCACATTTTGTCTTTCCACTTCTGCCTTTGATGTAAATCTACTGTTATGGTGAAGAATGAGAAAACGGGGAGATTATATGTATATTATTTTTCAAAGGAACGGCCTTCTGCCTCTCTGCTTAACTGCCATAGCTATCTTGGCATGCTATGGGATGGGCACAGACTGACTAGATGGGATAGTCATGGCTCTTTTACTGCCTTCTGCAGTGTCCTGCCTTTGGCAGCTACTGACTTCATTTATGCCTTGAGCTCTCCTTGACAGCTTTCAAATACCCAGAGCAGAACTGTGTAAAAGATGGCACTCCATTTCTAGAACAGATCTTAGGGTTATCTCTAAGCTTTGCTCTGCAGTGCTTATGTTTTTCATTCTCAACTTTCAAACTTTTTCTCAAAATAAGAGCTTACTGATGTGAAAGAGAGAAGAAGGAAGCCTTGATAGTGGGAGTCGTTGAGAGCAGTGAGAAATCCTAATTTGGATTTCTTTTCTGTGCAACTCAAAGCACCATTTTTTCTCAGGCTGCTGTGATGCAAAGCTAGATTCCTAACATCACAAGGTGGATTTCTGGGCTATCATAGGAAGTGAAAAAAAGGACTACTTGACTGTGCTTCAGCTCAAGGTAATGATCTCTTCCTTAGAATTAAAATGATTTATACTGTAGTTCTGTAAACAGGATCTCTCAGTAGCTACTGATCACATGCAATTCTTACATGATGATTCAACTTATTACCATCTACTAAACTGCAATTAGAAATAAAAATTACTTGCTAAATACTTAAATAATTGATGCCAATCCCAACCTTTCTGCATTTCCAACCTTTAAAATAGAAATTGGACAGGTAGAGAAAGCTCAAACCTAACCCATTAAATATCTGTTCTCCAAAGTTGGATGTGTTTTTGAATCAGCTGCACTTCCTGTATATGTCATAATATATTTTTTTCTCTATTGAACCTTTAACATGTTGGCTGTTGTGCATGTGTTAAATACAGTACTTGACCTCAGTCTATTTGTCAGCGTACAAGTTTATACATTTTGTATGCCACAAAGTGGCTGTAAGTGATCACATGTGAAACTATACACTGGGCACGTATGAGAACTAGATCTCACACTGATTCACTTTCTGTTCTCCAACTTGTTATATAGGCCAGGTACATTCCCAAATTTACTGATATTAGCAAGATTCTATCAGGAATCGCTGGACTGGTTTTCAGGGTGTTAAAGTTCTGCTCTTTCCTTTTATCTATTACAGATAATTTGCCACTGGCCTGATATAATGTATGCAACTTTTCCCAAATAATAATTAAAAAAAAACAACACCTTATTAATACTTATGACAAGTTCCTTCTTTAGTAAAGGATTTCACATTAGTAGGTTATTAACACTAATTTTCTTTCTCCATGATTAAAAGTTTGTAACTCTGCGTCACCTAACAAGTAAAAAAAGCCATGTGAGATATTAATATTACATGAAAATGATTCATTACTTGGTAATAATTCAAAATATGAAAACGGGAAGTGAGGTTTCTTTGAAATACGAATCAATTTATTTCTAGATCTTTTCATAAGTTTTTCTTCCATGTTCAGCTCTTTTCATTTCTAGATGTGTTTGTTTTCTCTATTTCTGATTTTGCACTAATTTTAACATATTTACAGCTACATTAAATAGCACTGAATTTTATTTTATTTTTTGCTTAAAAAGAAAAGTAAAATTAAAAGAAACACAAAACTGCTATAACACTTCTGATTTCAATCCCCTCCCTTCCTTCCACCGCCTGACAAGAAGTGGAGATAGCTGTGCTTTAAACACTGGATCTTTGTCTTTTTATTTTTTAATATGCACAGGTCACTCCGAAAGCAATGCCTCCTATTTATTTCTATGGGAACTTCAACAGATGCGGAGAGTAATAACACTATTTGATAGAGCAAATTCTCAACCACAAAATAATGTTTTTCAACATATAGTCATCAGCACGAGCTATGCACTTTTTGTTAGCTATGAAGATGAGCCACTGGAACTTCTCCTTTTCAGGAGTTTCAGCAAGAAAAAATGATGCACCATAATTACTATCAGGCCATTGTCTGTGCCAGGGCAGTGTACTTACAGGAAGTGGGGTGATTTTTATGAATGTAGAAGCACCAAAATCCCAAGTCACAGATCAGAACTCTTTGTTGTAGATAATGTGAAGGCAAAACAGTGAGATTATTTTCACTCCACAAAGCATAGGCAAAATGGGGAGAGTAAAGCAAAGCATGAGATGATGCCAGTTGGTGTAGCACTGGTTTCTGAGCACACCAGTTCTAGCTGCTTTTGAATTTACTTGTAGACATCTGAAGGGAAGAAGGGTTTAGGAGGTTAATCAATCTGCTCTGCTGATGTTCACTGAGGGCTCCTCTCTGGCGTGAGTGATGGGGCAAGTACAAAGGTCTTACAACCTCATTACTCATTTTCCAGGTGAAAGTGGCCATTGGAAGGCCCTGTGAACTAAGTGCTATGTTTGAACACATTAAAAACCAGCTCCTTTCCCAAGAGAGTTTATAGCCTGAAAAGAGATTTATGGAGAGATTCAATTAGATGGTTTTAAAATTACACAAAAAGTCAGTAGTGAACTTTGTTGGATTTTGTGTCCTGAATTCCAACTGAAGTAATTAACCAAGTGACTTAACTACTAAGTCATTTCTTCTGACTCCTAGAATCTTAGAGGTTTTTTCAATTTTCTTCTCAAATTAAGCAACTGGCAACATATATTTTGGTTACGTATAGCAAGTTGTAATCTCATTTCTAGTTTCTTATGGTGTCAATATGATTTTTTCAAACTGTCTTGATGTTTTATACTACATATATATTAACATCTACCCAAGCAACCTCAATGAATTGTTTTCTTGGGTGCTTTACTGTATTTTACCTTCACACTACTTCCTCTACTTTAATAGCACACATGAAAAGGACAGAGGAAGGACAGACTATACCAACATGTTAATTAAATGAGTTTGTGTGTATGAGAGAGAGTTAATAACAAATGCATTTTTAGACAACTTCTCAACATGTAAGATCTTCTATGCCTACCTGATTTGAGATGCAGGATTAGCAATGCAACAGAACTACAAGATCATCTGTTTATACACTTTGTGAGTCACATTTGATAATCTGATTTGTAGCTGCAGTTCTGAGGAAGGCTTCCATTGGTAAATGTAGTGAGGAGGCATCCAATTTAAAGCAGAATCCCTGTTGTAGTCCATTCCTTTTTACCTCATTGTTGCATGTCAGGCAGGCATCTTTGTGCCTTTTGTCTCTGAAAGCAACTTGATTTAGCTTCCAGTCCTGCCTAATTTGATAGTCCAACATGTCGAACAGCTACATAGTATTTTTATTGCATACTTTTTATGACCATTAAATAACTGAAAATTAACATGATATAAACCATTTTTTATAACAACAGGCATTCACATCTCATAATACTATATTTAAACATTCTATGATGAACCAATTTCATTTTAAAATATGCAAATTACAGCAGCAGGCTTTTTTAACATTTTAAATGGTTTTTGTCTAATAAAATGAGTCAGTTTTCACTTATCAAATTCAGAAATACAATTGCATACAGCTATTCTCGTTCTTCTAAATGAGATTAGGAATAATATTTCTTTTACTGCCTGTCAGCTCTGAATTACTTTAAGTGCATTGTGGGTGGACTGTGCTTCTATACTCTCTGTTTAGCATAGCACCCAGAAATCAATCAGGGTCTAAAACTCACCTTTTCATTAAGATGGATTTGACTGGTGATTCAAAAGAATGCTGCAAATATAACCTATGATTTTTCTTCAAGCAAAGTGATATTTTGTTCATATTAGTTCCTCAGTTCTACTTAAAGTGGAGTATGTCACCTTTTTTCCTACACAGTGGTTGCTAACTAAAGTTAATAACTAGGAATAACTATATTCACCACTAACACACTAGAGTGTGTGATCTCCCAAGAGGCCTACCCTCTCTGTAATCTTGTGCTTTTTTTGAAGATTGTAAATTGTAGGGACAAACTCTGTCCTTCTAAACTCTAGCATGTTTCTTAAGTGAAAACAAATACGGACAAATTTGTAATACACTGTATGGCCACTGTATTCACTGTTTTCACTGGACACAAACTCATCTCCAAGCTTTTTCTTATTACTAGATCATCTTATGAAATGTATTCTAGAAAAAAAAAAATGTATAGGACATGATTCTGAAAAACACAAGTCAGTATTAGCTGCCCTAGTGGTCATCTACCAATGATGCTGGAAGGTGAGTAAAGCTGATATGATCTTTTCTAAAAATCATGTTTGTAAAATGTTGAGATATCTTTCCAATATTTTTATTTACTTTAGCCTTTGTAGATCTGTAATATTATGTTGGATTGCTTTTATAAAATATTGACTGAAGATAAACATTAAGATAAGCATTAATGGAACCTGTGTACTACTTCATGCTGAGCAGTTTGCTATTAGAAGCTGCTGTAGGCATTAATGCAATACAATAAAAATGGTCAGACTTTGTATTATTTGAGATGTACTGTCACTGTCTTGCTAGGTCTTTCTTGTACTTGAAATAGAATATTTCTTCAAAGAAAATGCCTCTGTAGTACCTGATGCAGTCTATCCTTCAGTAAGCAGATGTTCAAATGTTACTTTGTGTTCTTATTTCAAAATGCTCCCTACCTGCAGCTATAGTGTGTAGAAGTTATTATAACAAGACACAAGAAGGAACTACTCCTGATTTATCCTCAGAATAATCCATCACTGCTCAAGTTTCAAGGTGTGGCTGGAACTCATATAGGTATACCTTGGCTAGCTTTGAAAGAGATGATTTGGCACTGCTGGTTTTGTGGAGCTCTGAGGTCCGTGGGATCCATTTTGACTAAGGCCTCTTAACAAACTTTACTGGTTTAGTGCAACTTAGCCTATCTTTCAAACAGGTACCAAGACAATGTATGTCCACATTAAATGGAATTCCACATCTCAATTGAAGTACAGAGATGCTGTGAGCATAGTCAGACATTTCTGCTGTCAAAATCAGTGCACGTAAAATACATTTCTCATTATGGAAGTAGATATAATGCTGAGAAATTCAGAGATATTTAAATACTTCTTGCTATAGGGATATGTTTAATGTTATTTAGAAGTAGATCTTTAAACTGCGTTTATGATAATAGAGGATAATGTGAACTATAGGAGATCATAAACCGCTTCTTTTCTTTGCTGTTTCTCAAG
This sequence comes from Aquila spilogaster, assembly GCA_024606505.1. NCBI lineage: Eukaryota > Metazoa > Chordata > Aves > Accipitriformes > Accipitridae > Aquila > Aquila spilogaster. The sequence continues at coordinate 84,354,818 of JANHGO010000063.1, read as the reverse complement.
ACTACCTGGTACAGAGGAAGGAAAGAATTTTGAAGAATTGTATTCATGATACAGTAATAGAGAATGCCTGTCACTGTATGTTGGGTACTGACAGTATATGAATCTTGTAATATGACTAATGCTCAGCAATTTTGCCACTGTTAGACTCAGGCACTATGCTTTAGATCTACCAGCTTTGTGCGTGGTATCTTCTCATCAGCAAACAAAAGATCTACCCAAATGATCTGTGATCTCAGAAGTCCTGTCTTTTACAGTTAGAATGTTTAGTATTGAAAATTTGGGAAGGGAGAGTATAAAAACCCTCAGAAATATCATTCCTCTTTGTTTTCTGTGAAGAAATCATTCAATTTGCACTAAAGGTAAAGATACTGAAAGAATTGGCACACTTTCTAAGAGAGAACCTACGCTAGGATGCTGTTACCAGTGTAGCATGCTGTAGCTTCTTGATTATATGCTTCCTGGGAAAGATGATTTATTTTGTGATGTGGATTTTCCCTGTACTCAGTCTGACTATTTAATCCATTAGTTAGTGAAACACGTGGTTAAGAATGGAGAATTAACAAATTATCTTTGTTTATAAGAGAAAGAGAAAAGGAAGAGAAATATTAGAACTGTTTTCCAGTTCTGTCCACTCTCCAAATAATCCAGAATTCCAGTTCCCTCATTACAAGTGCTTTGCTTGCTAGTATGGCTCTGTCCAAAACTGTTAAATACAAGAAATTAATCTTCTACCTCTACATTTGCAAGAGAACATATATGCTCTAATTAACAGAGGATGCATTTACATGGTGACAGACAAAATATCAACAATGGATAGTAAAGTTCTTGATTTTTGAAGGGAAGTCGTCATGCTTTGGTCCAACTAAATACCAAGCTGTATGCAACTGTGATTCTATGTGATTCTCCAAACTAGTAGAGTAGCCTTATATAGCCATGCATACAGAAAACATGGTTTTTTTTCTTTTTTTTTTGGAGTTTTTATTTATTGTATACTGTCATTATTTTATCAGCATTGTGGGCATCTGTGTTGGTGCTTACAGTTTTTACTAAATTAATGTTGAAGCAGTTTCCTTCATTTTAATGGTTAGTGATACTGGAGTACCCAGGAGAGTAGTTAACATGACTACAAGATTATTTACACTGCAATACGAGTGTCCTTGTGGCATAATGCTTTAAAGATCTAGACAAGGAAAAGTCTTGGTTTGCACAATGGAAAGTCTTTCTTTTGTTTTCTCTCCACTAGTTGCCCTTACAAGTAATATTACTTCACTTCTTGCTTGTAGTGTAAAGTAGAGTCTAGAGTAGAAAAATTTGATTTCACGGTAGTGGTGTTACCAGTGGCAGCTTTCAAGGTAATTTGTTCTGCAGTGTGTATTCCTGAATATCAGGGCAGGTGTCATAAACTTAGTGTGGTGCTTTTCTGTGCTGAAGTTATGTGCAACAATATTAGTTAGCTCCTGCTGATTCCACTGGTTCAGAGGTTAGTGCAGTATTACACCTGACCATCCTGTGCAGGTATACTTAAGGACATATTCGATGTTAAGAATATTTTGCTGAAGTATTCCCAGAAAAATTCTCACCTTGTAGTGCTAAGTCCTTGGCAAAGTGAGGCACCACAGTAAGACTGAGCAGATAATCCCCTTCAGTGACATCACATCGAACTGCATTCCTCTTTCCCCATCCACTCTCTAATCTCGAATATACAGTGGGCACATATCTTCATGTCAGTTTAGTCATCACTCTAAAACAGCAACAACAGCAAAAAGACCATTTTGTTTCCAAAACAGAAAAAAGGATTTTAAAAGCTGATGGGTAATAAAGGTCTTGCAGCCTTTATTCTTAAGACACTGTAATCACATCAATTCAGTGTATACTTCACTACAGATCTATCAAATTATTATTTCTGAAATAGGCTCAGCAGAGAGTTTAGAGCAAGGAGAACTAAGCTGAATTTAGTGGGCTTCATAGATGCAATAAGTATGAAAACAGTAGGATCTAATGAGAAATTTATTATGGCAAATCAGCAAGTCTAAAAACACATTCAGACTAAATTCTTGATGTTTAACATTTTTAAAGTTGGTCTTGAGGTAATCTGCAGGGGTTTTCATAAAAACAATCTGTTGAACCTGTTCAGGATAGAGTTCAGGTGGAGAGTGTGGGTAGAACTGAATGTCTCAGGAAAAAAATAATTCAACCTCTAGTGGAAGTTAGAGTTTAAAATGAGAAGATTACTTCTGATGGATGTCTTCTGTTTACCATATTTTATCTCATCTTTCAGAACCTATTCTCATATTGACATTAGGATGTTGAAGCAATGGAGAGTAATTATTCTTATTTTACTTAGAAAAGAACACATTATCTGTTCAGTTTACGTTCCTGTTGTAGTGTTAGCTAACTAATTATCAATTCTAAAAATGACATTAAAGGCATTTGACCAAGGAAATTTTTGAAGTCTAGCAAAGAATAGTAATTGTATACCACTAGAAGTTAAATTCTGGAGAATACGATTTCTTAATGTTGATCTCTTTTCTGCTATTTTAAGTCTTTTTCAACAAGAGCAAAATTGATCTATTGAGGGGTATTACCATCTGTTTTTTCAGCTAATGTAATGAAGTGATGGTGATCATCCACAATGAAAAGGAACAATTTCCTCCCATACAGTGTTTCTAGTATTGAAGTGTAGGTACTAAACTGTTAAAGTGTTGATACGGAGTTCTTATTTTCAGAAGCAATAACTTCTGCAGCAACTATCCCTGTCAGAGTGTTTTTGATGTATTTGTGTACTGCTATTAATTGGGAATTAAACATAACAATTTTCCCCCACCCCTTTTCTCTCCACTTTTCTCCTTTTCTCTTCCCTTTCCTCCTACTTTTTTTCTCCCCTTTCTCACATCTTTTCCCCTCTTTCTTCCTTTCTCTTTCACCCCTTTTCAGATGTGAAAACAAAAATGTGAAAAATCCTATGGTAATCCGAAAGTCTACACGAATATATTGCAGGCAGTCCTGTGAGGATCCCTGAAATCTTTCTGATTGCTATCTGAGTGCACAATGCAGTCTTAGTATTTGATTATTAAATTATATCCATGGTGAGAGATTCCTGTGGCTTTCCTGTTTTAGTTGAAAAGAGACAAGTTAAAAATGCTGGCTCACACTGATTTTATTTGCCTTTTATTTACCTAAGTAACAAATCATAGGATGGTAGAATGGTTTGAACTGTAAGGCATCTTAAAAGACTAGCTAGTTCCAGCTGCCCCCACCATGAGTGGGGACACCAACCACTAGACTGGATTGCCCAGAGTCCCATCCAACCTGGTCTTGAAACCCTGTCAGGGGTGAGGCATCCACGGCTTTTCTGGGCAGCCTGTCTCAATGCCTCGCCACCTTCTGAGTAAATAATTTCTTCCTAATATCTAATCTAAATCTACCCTCTCTTAATTTAAAGCCATTGCCCCTTGTCCTATCACTGCACTCCCTGATGAAAAGTACTGCTCCAGCTTTCTTGCAGGTACTGGAAAACTGCTATAAGGTCTTTCTGGAGCCTCCTCTTCTCTAGATTGAACATCCACAATTCTCTCAGCCAGTCTTTGTAGCAGAGATTGTTCAGCCCTTCGATGATCCTAGTGGCCTGTCACTAGATTTTCTGCAACAGGTCCATGTCTTCTCATGCTGAGTGCCCCAGAGCTGAATGCAGTACTCCAGGCGGTGTATCACAAGAGCAGAGTAGAGGGGGAAAATCACCTCTCTTGCCCTGCTAGTCATCCTTCTTTTGATGTAGCCCAAGATAGAATTAGATTTCTGGGCTGCAAGTGCACATTTCTGAGTTTCCTATCAGTCAAAATCCCAAATCCTTCTTCTCTACAGTGCTGCTTTTAGTCTACTCACTTCTGAGACTGTATTCCTGTACTCATGCTTGAAAATGCCCCTACACAGGTGTAGGATGATAATAATGGTAAACACCGTTCTCCAGCTTCGTCCTGGAACAAAGTTACAATTAACTGGAGTATAAATTATGAAAGGATTCTAGCCTTCCTGTCTTTGTAAACAATTTCACCTATTCATTGAAAATTAATAGTGACCATATGTCTTAATATGCAAGAATCCGGGGATATTATCTGATGCTAGTAGCAGTAGCTGGAATGCTGTTTAAGGAGGAATGGATGGAGCTCTGAGAGATGCAGGAGAGGGAAGTTATGCTAGTATCTACGAAGCAAACGAAAGGCTTTATATTGCCACATTTCAACATTTGAGCATTTAAAAAAAGTAAATTCTCAAGTCTCAAGACCATTCTAAAATCTCAAGTTACACTTTATGGTCATTTATTTCCAACTTTCACCCCTTAAGCTGTATTCGGGTAGTAATTTGAGGTGTTTATTCAGCTATGAAGGCAGAAACTGTAGAAATTAATGGGGCTTGATGTTCTCATATAGTCATTTAACTCGTAGTAGATGGGGTATCAGAGGAAGAAATATAAAAGCATATGGTAGAATGATTACATTACAAAGCAGTGACACCGTTGGGTTGTTTGCATTTCCAATGCCCGATTTGATGATTTTAATGCAAATGTTCTGTGTGCATTGCAACTTTAACTATTTTATAACACAACAGTGGATTAATTCCTTCCTTTTCTGATTCTGGAGGAGTGAGCTCATTTTGTGTCACAGTGGATAGCATTTAGATATTGTGAGAAGAATGCAAAGAAGCCTTGCTGAAGATGAATTGAATTCAGGAAATGGATAGACCAAAGAGTGTCCTAGTCAAGTTCTGTTATTCACATTCTTTCCACTCTTCGTATATTGCAGAAGAGTAGCTTCTGCTCATCGACAATTTTGTCACAGCAGACAAATGACAACATTAAATGATGAATACTGTAGTGTCTAAAGCCATACGATACTTAGCCAGCTGCAGTCAGGAATTTTGGCATGTATCCAAATAATTGTAAACATACTGACTTAAAATTTTATATATTGGAAGTAGTAGTGTTGTTAAGAAACTTGATACTTGACTACTTTTACAACCTTAGTGCAAAATTAATATTGGGTTTCCAATATGTGTACAATTTTCCAAACATGTACAAATTCTCAATGGAGAAATATTGCTGATAGGTGGACCGTTGGATGAAGTCTTTTCCAACCTTGGTGATTCTATGACTTTTGTCTCTAGGAAGAATGCGTCTAACTTGAAAGCCAGCAATTTTGAGATTGTGTCCAATGATTGGAAACCAAATTTATTCCTAATTGTGGTGTTTCCTACTAATGGTGGGAAAATAAGAACAAAGCATGTTTTGATGCACTGTTTTTAGTTATCCTAGATCAGGTGCACCAAGAAGTACATTTTATCCATTGAATAAAAGAAATAATAAATAAAGTAATTAATTATTACAATAGATGCATAATCCCGTTGTGTCCTTGTTGAGTTTGTAACCCCAACAACATAATTTATAATTCTGGGAACCAGCAATTATTTCTTACCATTCAGTTTCTTTTGTATTGTTTTTTTAGACAAATGTGAGGATAAACTGCCTCACTGGACAGAATATGAATTCACACATATACCTCCTAAAGTCAAGGGATGGGAGAATAATCAGAAAAAATATTGCTATATATTTGCTTAGTTTTTATACTTAAGTATTTACCATTGTTATTATTGGAGACTGGAAAAGGTGGATGAGAAGGAACTTGTTCAGACCAAGTGTAACTCTTGTCCAATATAGTGCTAGTTTGTCCACGTCCAGGTTTTAAACAGTGTGTACCCAAGCAGGGGAAATCAGTCGGGAACTTTTGTTTTCAACTCTTTTCACATTCTTTGCGTGTTTGAGAGATGCAGATTTAGATGAGACAGCAAAGGGAAATTTACCTCTTAGTCTCCCACCCCTCTGCTGAACAGCTGCTGCTAACCTGAAGCTTGTCTCCATCTTCTGCAATGTGCTGCTTTGAGAATGGTGCAAGAAGGTGAGAGGTTTGGCAGACACAGTGCGTGGGCATCTTTGGCAGAAATGACTGTGGAGAAAAGGCAGTGTTCAGCTTTCACGATTTTGATAGGTGGGAAAGGAACTGTATTGTTTTATCTTTGCAATTATGAGTGAAGATCTACTTCACTAACCAACAGCAAAACTCTTTTTGAACATAGATCAGTATGAGTATTATTCCATGACTTTGTCGTTTTTAAGATTTCAAAATAAATTGTTACTGAAGATAAAGCATTTAGACCTTAAGACAAAAGAAAAAGAAAAAAAAAAACCTGCAACCCAACCATATGCATCCTTTTGATAGTATCATTTTAGACCTTTTTTGAATTCTCGTTCTGTAATTTTAATATTTTGTATGGGGAAAAAATCTGAGATCTGTGAACATGTTCCAGTTTGTGTGCCTCTAGCCTCAAAATACTAAATGTATTGCAGGCTATTTTAATTTGATTTTATGGAATTAACTCCTTGCTCCTTCCAGTTCCAACATACTGGCATGGTTATTTTGGGTGAAATCACATAAAACTGCTATTGCTAAATTTGATGTCAAACATGCAGAAATTTAGCTACTTCTGTATCCCTGAGGCTAATAGAACCTCCCAGCATTTTTTAGAGACAGATTAAAACACAGATGATGACCTTCTAGGCTGTAAAACACTCAAATGCAATAGGAAGAAGAAGTCCTGACGTCTTTGTTCAGAGGTCAATAAAGTTGAGCAACACAAGGCAAAATGAAAGGGAATGGGAAAAAAAATGTTAGACTTCAGGGAAAAGTAGGGATAATTGGTTTAACAACTAATGAAATAACTTTTGTAATCTTTTCTGTGTGAATACTAGGGATACTAGCAATCAAAGACAAGCCCTACTTAAGTGGAGACTTAAATCTATTCTCAGTTTATTAAATGCACTTGGAATATGTTCGCTATGACCTTTTCACTACAGGTACTTTAAAGGTAACTGTGTTTTGGAAAGTTCAGAAGCTACTGTACATTGTAGATTAAACTAGTATTATATACAAAAATAATCCTGTCAAGAAATAATACATAGGAGGATTTGAAAAAGATCCATCAGATTATTATTTTTTAAAATACTTATTCTTTAGATTTCCTTCAATAAATACTGAGGGGTCTAGTTTAAAAGAATGTGATCTGAGTTCATCCTTGGTGAAACTGAAATGTCTTCAAAGGTGTTACAGCAGGGAACAATCTGTTACAGAATTCGTTTCTACCTTAATGGTGCCATAGGATGACATAGTGTCATGGCTGTAGGGTACAGCCTCTGCACAGAGAGTTCATAGGAATGAAACTGGTTATTAAATTGAACTTAACCTTGTGAGGGTTGTGTTATCAGGCATGCAGGTATTTCAGTAATGAGTGTTCTTATCATCTAACTTGGAATTCATATGGGTTGACACTTTGCAAAAAACAAAATTATCACAAGAAAAATGTGCAGCACCTTGCCCTGTATTTGAACATAAACTTATATGTGTATTTGAACAGTTTATGCTGTTAACTACACTTATTTTAAAGACTCATCTGTGAGTGAATTTCAAGTCTATATGTAGCAATTTTAGTGTCTGATCTCTTTATCTTATATCATTAAGTCCATACTGAGACTGAAGTAAATTTTAGGTACCAGTCAATGACCAGTAAATGAATAGTCTTTGTAGACAAAGATTGTTATTTAAGGATAATAATTCATATCTAATACAATTTGATAGTCTGTCAGACCTAGTGATGTCTCAGGACTGAGACACCAGGACAAGCGAAATGGTTATAGGTGAGAGACTAACAGGATTTGCTCCCATTCTTAGGCTTCTTTCTCCCTTCAAGTGAAATTGTTCAGTACTTTGTAGTGGTTATATTCTGCTCCTGCACTGTGTTGGTTGATGGGATTGTAGGGGGATGATGTGGGATTAATAATGGTCATTTACACGTAGAAAGGTGAGTAAATCCAATGGTCTCTTTCACAAACTGATGGAAAAAATCGATCATTTCCTTCCTTTATACTGCAGAAATATGAACCCTCAGAAATAAGTTATGATGAGCAAATTTCATGGTTAATGAATCTTCATGTGCAGGCTTCTAAAAGTTTGTTTTCCACTGTTGTTTTTCTTGAAGCTGAGGGAAAATATGGACTCACCTTCCTCCATGCAACATAGTTGATTTTACTGCCTTGTGTTGAAACTTTGCTTGCTACAGGAAGGTTAGAGCCACTTTGCTACTGCTCCCCTCTCTTTTCTCTTCACTCTTGCCACTGCCAGTGCTCATCATTGCCTACTCTGTCTGGCATGGGCAGGTGGTTTGCTCCTGCCAAGGGGGATGCAATCTAGGAGCCTTCAGCGGTGGCCATTGTTGCCAAATCCCTGCTGCCCCACTGGGTGGGGTCTGAGTGGTGGTGGCAGCCCCATCCTCCCTGCTTGGCTCTGTGGGGAGTGCCTTGGATGAGCTGGCCAGTGCTGCGTCAGCCTAGCAAGTCATTTAGTGCCAGCAACAGGAGTCTTTGTGCCCTGGGGCTGCAGCTGCATTAAGATGTCAGACTGTAATATTCTGTATTTGTTGTTGTAGTTTCCTGATGTAATGAAGGTAAAGCCATCGCTTTGGATAGCATTGGGAGCCATTCTGAATCAGACAGGACTACTTTATTAAAAAGCTTTTCTTGACTGATTTACAAATCTCCAGCTAAGAGCAAAACTTCCTAGCTCTTTAGTATTCATGTGCTGATGATAATCAGCATCCTGAGACAGCTTAAAGCAATAGTATTCTGATTAGCTAGGTGTAAATGCACTTTATCGAAAGTATAACAAACTTTCTAAATCATTTATTCACAAGTTAATAATTGCTCATTTCTGAAGCATTCAGAATTGCTCTTTTTTTTTTTTATAGCAACTAAATAAGATGTTACAGTTTTTTTCCATTTCTCTTCAATGATGTTTTGTGACACAGTTCTGGTGCTTAGTGTTACATATCGTTGCTCATTAATGAAAAAATTAAAGCAAATTTCAGACCAAAAGAAAAATGTTAGCTGTTCTTAATGGAGAAAGTTACAACTTTTAGTCTTGTTAAGGTAAGTTGCATAATTAATACATACTCTTCAGAAGCTCACTAATTTCAAATAGACTTTCAGGCATGTGATTTTGGTTTTACTGTGTCTAACGACAGCTGTAAACAGTTTGAGTGGGGGCAGTGTTTTCATTCTGAACGATAACATCTATGCATAGAAATTGAAGAGAACAAGACTCAGTTATTCACATCATGTATTAAGTGATGCAAAACAAATCTGTCCTTGGCTTTTTCTTCCTTTGAACGTGTAGTTACATTTTATTTTTGCTTAACTTTATACTAGGTTGACAGGAAAAGAGCCTCTTCCAGGAAAAAGTAAGTAGCAGTGTAGCTGTCACTCTACTGCTATAGCAGGGAAGGGGGAAAGCATATTTCCTAGTTTGTCACAATGCACTCGATGCAAATATTTTCAGTCTGATGCCTAGAGAATGTGGCAGAAATGGCCATTTTGTAGTCTAATACATATATTAGTGGCAGAAGCAATCTAAATTTATTGTAGGTTAGTATTTTTGTCAGTTTCTGGGCTTGAAGATGGAAATATTTCTATGTTCATTAATGCTAAAAACATGATGGGGCGTTTTGCATTATCATAAGAACAACAACAAAAATATTCAATAATTGGAACAGAAAGGGTTATCTCAAATGCATGCTAAAAATAGTGGCAAACCTTTTTTTCTGGTTCCAGCATGCATTTAAAGTAACCCTCTGGATCAAGCTTAAGACCTCATATGACTATAATGTTTTAGTATCCTGATTCATTGCAGCTGTCAACAAAACTTTAACAGAGTTTCACTGACTGAAAAAAACCTTCTTTTTAATGGAATGCTATAATTTCCTCTGTTATGAAAATATGTTTTCCTTACACATTCTTTTTTGGAATTTTTGTGTGAGCTTCAATTCTGGTACATTTTAGATAGTAAGTCAGCACATTCAGATTTCAAGCAAGCTGCCTCAAGTTTTCATTTAGAATTCTGGTGCTTCTACACTCTCAGTCTCTGAAGTCTCAGCTGTCATCCCTAGTTAAAAGACATAAAGCAGCAACAGAATTTATAATGTACAGTCTAATCTGAGATTTCTTATTTGATTATCAGTGTAAATGAGAACACATTTCTTCTGCTATCATTTCTAGAGATGAAGATTTAGAGGTGTGAAAATTTGAAATCTGATATTAGAGCTTGTTTATTTTATGTATAAACTCAAGCATGTGTTTTAAATATTTATGCTTTTTTTTTAGCACATTACAATCAGGTATTTGGGCACAAAAGGTCGTGCCAGTTGGTGCTCCAAAGTACCTGGATATTCTCATTCAGAAACTAAGAAGATGCATTAAAGACAGGCACGATCAAGTGTAGTTTTTCGTTTATTTTATAGTTTTAACTGGATCCCACTTCACCTTGAAGAGAGAGTGAATCAGCACATTCACCCTGAAGCTTAGCTCCTGTGATTTAAATTGTATTGTAGTCTTTCCTTGTGAGAGAAAGTTGACCCAGATGTAGTCTAGGGTTCAGAGGGAAGCAGTCAGAGGGGAAAAAAATAATTGCATATTAAAACAAAAGGTTTTTTTTTTTCAGTTAATTATGCTTTAAGTTCTTTGGATTAGCAATAATGTAAGATTTTATAGAACTTGAAGGAAAATCTCGATCTATGTCTTTGATTCTGTCCTCATCCACTAAGTTTCTATTCTTGGGCCACGAGGAGCTGTGCATCTAGGACTGAGATGAAAACCACTGGTACAAAAAAAAATTATTTTCCCTTTGAAATTGATCCAATTTTCTTAGCTCTTGTAAGGTTTTGAGTTTTGGAGGAGGGGCAAGAATGTGAGTGTGCCAGGAACAAATCTAGTGAAAATTGCTAAATATATCTGAAAACAGATTTACAGTTAATAATAATGCATAGATTTCTGCTTCACTTTGAAATGTACTATTTTGAAAACAAAATTACTGGCAGTTATACCAACATCTCTGTGGAATCATTTGAGTAATAACAAAAAACAAAACAAAAGGATCTTGCAAGGAGAGAGACTACAAAACAGTTCTTTGCAATCAAAGATGAAAGCTTTCATTTTTTTTTTGGTTCCTGTGATTTTAAGTAAAAAGATTGATAAATGTACTGTGTGAGTGTAGACGTAGTCTTGATGTCCCACTTGGTAAAGGATTGCCTTTCTTCTTTAACATTAGAGAGACAACGAGTAGAAAAAATATGATGGGGTTACAGTAGGTCTTTTGATTTTCAAAATCCGAATATCAAAACCAAATATCAAAAGAGACCTATTTTGTAGATTAGTCTTTTTGCTCAATAATACATAGTGTATTTTAATGATTAATCTCGAATTGAGAAGGCAGAGAATAGCTGTCTTTTAATGACATATTTCAACATATAAAGTAGATGCATGTACAATACAGAGTGCAGCCCAACAATAAATGGGATGAAATGCAGGATTATTTTTTTGAATGCTTGTGATTACCATTTTTAAGCGGAGACTGAAAGAGAGAAAAAGATGTTTCCCGTATTTTGATCGCTTCAGAGCAATATACTGTAAACTGAGGCATGCAGAAGCACTCTCCTTATTTAAAAGAGTTAAAGATCTTAGAAGAGGTCTTAAAAGGAAGAGCCTCAGCAAAACATAGCCATAAACTACCAGACCTGGCTTCAGTAAAGAAGATGCTTTCTGGTTGGTAACTTTCTAGGCAATATTGTCCAGGCAGTATTAAGGCAGTTACGTTTTACTGTTAGATTGTATTTATGGACAGTGTATATGTTGCTGATCTGAATTAGTAAAAGCTTTTGAATTGCAACCCCAAATATTCATCTAAATATCTAATACTGTCTCTGGCTTTGTCAGTGTTTACTTTCACAATTATTTGAAGGAATGTGAAGAAGCTATGTACTGATTTTTGTGGAGGCTTTAGTTTAACTTTTTTTAGATATAGAAATGTGGATTTTTTTCTTTTCCTGATTTGACTGGTATCAAGGATATTATCTAATAGAATTCATGTTAACTGTCACCTAGGAGATATATAAAAGGAGCTTCCATATACTGTCACTGTTTAGACATTCTGGGAGATAAGAGAACCTTTTTTGAGCTGTCAGCTATTAAAGGGAGTAAAAGCAGCTGTTTTTTATTAAAACCAAACACAGTACTTTAAGCAGTTAAAAGATTATCTCTAGGGCAAGACTATTGGTATGCAAAATTCCACTCTAACCTTCAGTTAATTCATTTGCACAAATACATATTTGCAAGATTTATTTGCTCACTGAAGGAAATTTGCTATGGTAATGTCAAAGATTTTTTTTTACCTTCTTAAATCAATCAGTTAATACACGATGTATATTCCTCACCCCTCTTTTGAGGCCCTTTTCAACGTAAGGGGCAGGTTATGTTTTAAAACAATTTAGTCTTACCCTAATTTTACCTCAGTACCAATATATTTGAATAGAAGTTAAATATATACTGGTATGATCTGAGAAGTGCATTTGTGTGATGTTTTTCAGAGACATTTTCTTCACATAACACAGCCCAAAGCACATTGTGAAGTTTTGCTATTGCTTCATATTTTACCTGTTTCAACTTGTCACATTTCTCTGGAACCTTAGTTCAAGTGCTAGTTTAGCTAATCTTGTAGAATAACTTAATGATCTGTCTTGCATCATGCATGCAATGATATCTCCTTCTCACTTCCTTGTTTATATTAAAGCTATTATTTATAATATATGTTACATGTATTACGATACATACTTTAGAACATGACATGAACAAGTTAGAAATAAGATAGTAATACTAAAATAAAATCATTGTCCGATATTTCTCCTATGTTAAAAATATTTGGTTAAATATAAAGCAGAGTTGCAAAACATACTTCACATGAAGATTCCTGTAACTGAAATCATAGTAAACTTTTAGGTGTCTGAAGCTGCCAATCTTGAAGTTCTCCTTGCCTAATTATGTCCCAATTTCCTTTTTGTCTCATGCTCTCTTTCTGCAACAATATTGGTGTGCTGGTGAAATTTGATTTTACAGTTATGATGCCTGAATGACAGACATTAAGAACGTGAATTTTGTCTTCTGAGGAGCAACTGAGGCAACTGAGATTTTTCAGTCTGGACAAGAGGAGGCTCAGCGTAGACCTTATGACTCTCTACAGCAACCTCAAAGGTGGTTGTGGTGAGGTGGGTGTTGGCCTTTTCTCCCATGTAACTCAAGATAGCATGAGAGGTAATGGCCTCAAATTACTTCTGGGGAGATTCAGATTGGATATTAGGAAAACTTTACTCTCTGAAAGAGTGGTCAGATGCTGGAACAGGCTTTCCAGGGAAGTGCTGGAGTCACTGTCCCTAGAAACGTTCAAGAAATATATTCAGATGTTGTACTAAGGAACATGGTTTAGTGGGGAAATATTGGTGGTAGAATGATGGTTGGACTAGATGTTCTTGAAGGTCTTTTCCAACCTTGGTGATTCTATGATTTTATGTTCATATCAGAATGAAATGATTGTTAAAGCTGTGAATGGGAAATAACTGTGGAATGGCAATGATTTTTTTGCAGTTAGATTTATCATAGGCATTTATCTCTAAGTACAGCTATGAGGTACAAAAGGAAGTCACAGAACAAATTCGTGATTAAGAAGTTTGTATCTGAAGTTGTTGTTGTGAGTTGACGTCGGTTTGCTGCCAAACCGCAACAGAGCTGCTCTCTCACTCTGCCTCCTCAACAGGACAGTGGGAGAAAATATAATGGAAAAGCTCATGGGTTAAGATAAAGACAGGGAGATCTCTTTCCATTGACTTTTATGGGCAAATTAGACTTAACTTTGGGAAAATCAATTTATTGACAATTAAAATAGTTTTACCAAATCAGAACATCTCCCACTGCCCATGTTTATGCACTGTCATTAAAATATGTGTATTACACGCTTTTCACCTCCTTCATTTACATCAAAATCAAAGTAATGACACCAATAACTATGAGCAATATACATATACACTAGACCTCGTCCATTTACTGCATTACAACAACAAAAGATTTCCCACAGGTATTTTACTCCCTGGCAAGGCCCAGTTTGTCTTCCCCTTTTCCTCTCACAATTACTGTAGTTATCTTGAATTCCTCAAACCTCAAAATGTTGGGTGCCACAGTGGTGATTTGACCTCAGCCAGTGACAAAAAACCCGCTCTACCTCTCACTCCATTCTTCCGTTGCTTGGGGAGAAAACAGAAGCTAGGTGAGATCTGTGGCTTGAGATAAAGAGTTTAATAAGGAAAAAAAAAGTTGCAAATACTAACAAAAAGTGAGGACTTATATGCCTGCCCATTACAGGTAGTGAATGTAAGATACTTTCAGGGAAGCACGGCCTCAGTATGTTTAACAGTTATTTGGGAAAATAGTTACTTAAGAAAGCCATACCCAGGAGTATTCCCTCTTCATTCTTCTTTTCCTGAGCTTTTAGAGTTTATTGAGCATGAAGCTGTATGATCTTTAAGGTCCCTTCCAACCCAAGTAATTCTACAATGTAGAATATACCTTTGGTAACTTTCGTTCAGCTTTCCTGGCTGTGTTTCCTTTCAGTCTCTTGCCTATGCCCAGCCTACTGTTTTTTGGTGGAGGGGGAGTGTTTGAAGAGAAAGTCTCAAGGCTGTGCCAGCTATTTAGCAATTGCCAAAACATTGGTGCATTATCAACTCTGCTATAGCCACAAATGCAAAGCACAGTGCCATGCGGTCTGCCATGAAGAAAGTCAGCTCTACCTCAGGCAGATCCAATACAGCATCGTTCTTTTTATCATCAGATATGTAAACTTGTAAATTCAGGGTGTACCTTGTTTTCCAATTTAAAGTAATGACTTAAGAAATATAACATGAAAGAATTTTAAAAAGAGTTACAAATGATGCCACATAAGTGTGCTGACAAGAACAGCCATTCTTTCTGCACTCTTTTGTGTGCTTTATGAAGCCAATAACTAAGTCAAATTTTATTTTCCCTTTGGTATTCTTGCTGTCTTGTTAGTGTGTTAATGATTTCTTATGTCTGAACATAATGGCGTGCTCTTTGGGAGTTGTGAATTTAAAGCATAGGCGTGCTGTAATATCTTAATAGTTTCATTTCAACAAATACCAACAAATTGTACATCAAGAGCAAAGTGTTGATAGTTATAAATTAGTCTCCAGCTGGTGCTCAGAGAGTCTTTTTTTGCTTCTTAGACCAAGTGAAAGAGACAGCTGATGCAAGTGATGTTTAGGTTTCATGCAGCGTTGGTACCTTAGTCCCATTATTCCACTTCAGAGTTGTTATGACAGACGGAGTGAGACAAAATTCCTGCAGGGAATCAAAGTGTTTTCTGATGCTTCAAAGAGTATTAGTGCTTGTTCTTGTTAGGAACTGCTCAACATGTATGGAAAAAAAAATATTTTTGAGGTTTGCATCAGAGAAAACAAAATGTGACTGATTATCCGTGAAAGATTTATAATGTGGTATTTATAGTACATACAAGCCTGGGATAAAATTTAACTGGACTGTTTTTTGTTTGTTTGTTTTATCTCCCTGCAGACTTTGCCATCCCTTCATTGGAGAGCAGCAAGCAAACCACATCTCTTTTCAGTCAACTTGGGATTTTTCCTTCACAAAGAAATCTGTGAGTTTTGTATTCCCTTGAAGTCTCTGGAGTTTCAAGGTTAAAGAAAAAAAAGAAGAGATAAAGTTAGTCACCTACCTGATAGAAGTCTGCTTTTTGGCCCAAGTAATTGAAGGAATCAAGTAGGAGGCCGAACCAAAAGGATTGTAATCACAAGCAGATAAGAAAGGTTAAGTTGAGATTAAAACTGATGGAAGTTACTAGACATTTCCAATTCTTTTATTTCTAGAATTTAACTTGCTTTATAGCTTACAGTCAGCAGTCATATAAAAAAAAAAAAAGTCCATTATTTGAATAGAGAATCAAATTGTGACCCTGTATGGAAAGGTAATGAAATATGGATGCAGCTTGCATTTTTGTATACAGTAAGAAGCCCTAGAGCTATCAGACAGTCTCAAATATTTATTATATAAACAACTTGGCAGAGCAAAGGAATAGTCATTAGACTTTATAGCAACAAAGGTTTCAAAGGCTGTCATTAGGCAATGTCAAAGGCAATGTCACTGCCATTAACAGTTGGTATGTGGCTTTCCTTCCTGAGAACTTTCCACTTTAGAAGGCGTAAATTCTCTACAACTACCTGAAGGGACGGTACTGCAAGGAGAGTATTGGTCTCTTTTCTCAGGTGACAAGTGATAGAGTGAGGAAGTGATTTCAGTTTGTGCTATGGAAAGTTTAGGTTGGATATTAGGAAGAACTTCTTCATGGCAAGGATGGTAAGACACTGGAATGGACCACTCAAGGAATTGGTGGAGTCCCTGTCCCTGGAGGCATTTGAGATATGGTTGTGACACTAAGAGACATGGTTTGGTGATGGGACTCATTAGGTCAGGTTGGTGGTTGCACCTTCATGACCTTGAAGGCTTTTTCCAACCTAGATGACTCTATGATTTTATGATCTTTATATTGTGTTGTGATTTTTGGATCAATTAGAAATATTATTCTTTATTTAGAAGAAAGGGAAACTTGTTTTCTCATCTTATGAGTCAGATGAAAAACCAAATAGTAAATCACAATTACAGAAGCCGGTGATAAGGAGAAATACATAAAACCTATTTTCTTTACTGCCCACAGTAATAACCACGAGAGGATATTTTCCATGCAGGGGCTGGAACAGATCACAGGAATAGGATTTAAAGTGTTCTCTTCAGATTTTTTATTTTTTATATAGGAGTATTTGTAATCCTTTGTACTGGCTGAATGATAAAAGCTAAAAGCCAGCTAAGCCTGCTGCTTTTGCCATATTATATTGTAGATAGGAGAAATGAAGATGGAAAATTTAAATCCTTATGTGAGGGATTCAGATCTTGTTTGCTGGGGTGGGGGGAATGATGCCATGAATGTAGTCAGTTTAGTATTATATTTACTGGGAAAACATAGAGCATTATATTTATAAAAATAAGATATATGGAAAAAGGATGCTAAGGTGTTGAGATTAAGTATAGTTTTTAGTTTGTATCATCGGGGACTATGCAGGACATTGGGTAATATAATAAATTATATTTGGGTAGTGGTATCAAAATGATCTTTAAAACATAAGCATTTGAAACCTGACTCCTACAGGAAAAGAGTGTCTTTCTCATAATAATTTTTAAAAGATCAAATTTCAGTAAAAACAAACAAAAATTATGCTATTTATTTAGTGGTATAATATGCAATAAAATACATGCATTTGAAACTCTCACCTACAAATATTGTCTTTTAATTTTAGTTCTGTTTCTCTGGGAAATTTTAAAAAACTTGACCCAACACTGATGGCAGTTGAAAGCTACACAAGAGACATAAAAGGGCCCTCACTTGTTTTAGAATTGCTGAGGTTGTAGAGCTCAAATGAAGATAGATGTTTTTAACTCAGCAACTTTTATGACTCTATATGCACCCAGCCAAGAATTTTTACTTCCCAGACATTAGAAGCTTGGGGAAAAGCTGGCATTTTGTATTTTAAGTACAGTGACTTGTAGTACAAGTCAGCTACAACGTTGATCAGAGGTTATTGCAATTGAGGTTGCATTGGTCAGTAGATGTGGTTTGCCTCAACATTGTAATTTGATGCCTGTCACATTGGTTTCTAACAACCTATAGTAACTAATTATAAAAATTATTTGTCTGGAAGTGTAGCACCTCTTCAGATTTTGAATTGAAGGCAGAACCGTTCTCAGAAGTCATCTTAACATTGTATGAAATAAAATAAATAGCTGGGATTTTATTAGATCAGATTAAAAAGACATTTATGTGACAGAATGATTTTAAAATTCCATTTCTGCATACTAATCTGTTGGTTTACCTCTCTCTTGAAAGTAAGTTTGCCAAATTTAATGTGCTTTATTTTCAGTATGAGCTTAAATTTTAACTTTTCTTGCAGTAATTGTTACTCCTTCTTTTTAATCTTTTGGATCTCAGGAATATTTCTACTTTCCCTGTGGTGGGTTCCCCTTGTGTGCACTTCTCATAAATATTGTTTGTCAGGACAGCAGTAATACCAAAACATGCCAGAATGTTTGTTTTTTTCTGCTAAGTTTGTAGCAGATCATCAGAAGAGTAGACAGCCAAGGTATACAGCTCATCAGCAGGTGATCCTACTGATGAGGATCCTTGCTGGTTACCTCAGGTCTGCAAAACATCTGTGGACAGTGTAAGAGGGAAATCATCAGTCCTTCAACAAGTGAGTTTGTTAGGAGCACAGATGAGATGGCTACAGCAAGAAAATCCACATGGTTAACATGATTTATCCTAGTTCTGTTAGAAATGCAGTGGTGGTGACTATTTCTGGCAGAGGGAAGCAGGTGTTTCCATATGGAGCTGTAAAGGCCTCAGTTCCTTCATATGATATGTTTCTTTTTGAGGTTTATTTTTAAAGGAGAATCTGATGCAGCTGAGGAAAAAGGCAGTCAAAGATCTAAATTGTGTTATAGCAGTGGTTTACAAACTTTGCTGGAATAAAATCTGGACTTCAAGCATTAGTCCTAAATTTAGTTTAGAAACACTTTCAAAAACTACTACCAGTGACACTGACAATGGCATTGTCTTGGTCATAAGGGAAGTAACTGATAATACTGGAGAAGGAAGGTAATTCACTTGATTAAAGTAAACTGCTCATCTCTTCACTTCCCCTGCCCCCTAAAGAAACTCAATCAGCATAGAATTAAAGTAAAATGGCCCCTCATTTTTCAGCCTGCTGCTGAACTTGAAAGCTAGTTCTGCAGAAAGCTGCAACCAGAAGGAAGTCTGAGCTTCACAACGAAATAAAACCTAAGAAAAAAAAATGACATTTCTTATACCATTGCTAGCCAACACAATTTCCATCAATAGTCTTCTGAAGTTACAGGAAAAAGAGTAAGACTTCAGAGAACTTTAGAATCCTGGGGCTTTTTCTCAGACTTTCCTAGTTATTGCTGTTCCCTGCATAGAAGTGTCTAGAGATCAGTTTTATGACAGTGGTTGGAACTCTCCAGAAGGTCTGGGTGTTTCCACAGACTGACTTAAAAGAAACTATGAACCTCCTTTTAAGTCTCCAAACTCAGTATCTTCTTCCTCAAGTTTTATATTTGTTCTTTTGCAGCGGGAATGGTGGGAGAAGATCCCTTTCTTTTCATCACTCTATAATATACAAAAAGAGAAGTAACTTAAAAAATGATGTGGCAGTAGCTGTTATCCACTTATGCTGACTGCTTTTACCCAAAATTGTAAAGAACAGGGCAGTAAGATATGCTATTAATAGGAAGATACTTTCAGTAGGTCTTTTTTTACAATAGGATCAATGGATTCAGTAGTGTTTTAAGTAGGATCCTTAGATACCAGTACTTTAGCCAGATGCCAACCAGAGCTTTGACAAATATACATAATAGACAGGAGCAGAATAAGAATAGTTGATATGGCAGTGTTTTGTGAGGTGACGGTGGAGACGGAATGGAAATCCTTTTAGTTTCAGTTGGTGCTCTGCATCATGCTAGGCTTTTTTCTCACTTATCACATAATCACAGGGGTTGGAAGGGACCTCTGGAGATTATCTAGTCCAACATATGAATATTAGGAGGGGATTTACCACTACCTGCTTTTACCTTGTAACTGGGTACATGGGGGCTTACCATCAGCTCTGTCATCTAGTGAGGAACATTTCAGCTGGTCAACTCTATACTACCAGTGAGGCATGTAAACATGTAGCTGGACTGGACCATCCTATGGCAATTTTCAGATACATGCAACTTTCCACTGACTTTTCTAGGAAGCACTTTATTTGTCTAATCTGTTTACTAATATTTTAGGCATTTTAAATTTACATGTGTGCAAACCTAAAGGAGTTATAATTACACCATAAATTCTTCCTTGAACCTGTGTAGGCATCCAGCTCACTAATGCCATCAAATATCATACCTTTATAATCTTAATCATACCACTTTTTAATGCAAGGGAAGAGATGTATCAAATGTTGAATAATATAATGGCAGGTAACACGTGTTCTGTTCTCTTGAGCACTGCAATGTGCTTGTGTGTAGTATTAAATACCATTATCAATGTGTATAATAATTCATGCAAAACACTTTCAATATTTCATAAAAATAAAAACATCTATGTGAAGAAATTCCTAAATTTGTGAACAGTCTTTTTGATAAAATATCTGCTGAATGTTAATTTGGCAGGTTCCATTTAGTTGAAACATAGATTCTGTAATACTGAATCTTTAACTAGCAGATTAGTGCTGTGATTAGTGCTTGGGAAGAAAGAAGGTATCATGTATATTAAAGCAATGTGACTTGAAATAATTGAAGCTATAAATATGTCACTATTTGTTCATGTAGTGAACTCCTTCAGAAAAAAAAGGCATAAGTGATTTTTGATGGGAAGAATAAATATGCAGCACCCTTGGTAGGATACACGACATAATGCACTAAATGTTGTCATTTTACACATTAGGTGTGAACATCCACACAGAAAGAACAGGTGAAGCGTTTCAAGCAGAATTTTCACAGTTATTTGTATGGTACTTTGCTCCCTACTCCCAAGGCTTTCTTTTGTATCATAAAAATAACAAAATCAAACATTTCTTTTGCTTTTACTGCAATTCTGTATGTCAAAAGACCTACTGCACTTAGTCCTACATAAATCTTCTTTTTAAAAGATTTTTGCTCTTTTCTTTCAAGTGTGTATTTTCTTTGGTATTGTCACAGGTATTTGTCTTACTAATGAAACTAATTTCTATAAAGCAACGTTGCATGAGAAAAAGAAAGGAGCTGTGTGTGTGTTTTTTTTTTACAGTGATACTGGAATAAATTGAAGCTAAAAGAAGAGTTTCTAATTGTTTCTGCATGGTTTAAATTTTACTGTAATTATTATTCTAACACAATATATGTAATCATTGCATTTTGAAACATTTATATTATTAATAGATAATTTATAGAAGGGAAAACAAGTAATTAATTTGCATTTTCTATTTCTTTTTTCTGTCCAGAATTCACATTAAAGAAAATAAAGATAATCAGAATTCTTTAATAAGGAAAAGTATCTGGATTTACACTGCTATATTTACTCATTCAAGTAATTCAATTATGGAGTGTTTGCAGCAAGCTCGTTCTGATGGAACAATTAAGAATGGAGCAGCTTTTCTGTTATAATGCTATTTTGATTCTCTCAGAATCAAAAGAAAGGGATATCTTCATTTGCTAAATGTGTTTTTCTCTAATTAACTGCAACATAACAGGCACAGATCAGTTCTACAAGGATAAATTCTCCTGCACCTCCCATATTCCTGGGAGTCTCTTCCACATGCCAGCTTGCTGCCCCATCCCACTGATGGGGACAAGTCAGAGCCCTGCTAGCTGTCCTGGAGCCTGTCTCCTGGCAGATTTAAATGAGAGAGGCTTGTGCCAAATGAATGAAATTAAGACCTACTCTTTCTTAAGCATATGTCATCCTTACTGTTAAACCTTATGAAAGGCTCTATAGGCTATAATTTTTTTCTGAACATTCTCTGGACCATTTCTGGAGGTCTATAGGAGGTAGTTTGGAAAGCAACTTTGGGAAGAACTGCCACATCACTGCTCTCCTTGTCCCTCTGCACCCAGCCAGACACAGTGCTGTTTCTTGCTACTCCTCTATTTGTCAGAGGTACAGGGTGTGCATTTGTACTGCTTTGCTTTAAGGCAGACAGAATCATTCTCAAAATGTGCCGTCTTGTAAACATCACAGAAATTTGACGGTCCGTGTTAGATATGAAATGTAGGTGTCTGCCTGTCTTGTAAAGAACTGATATGCAGAGTTTCACTGGAGTGGGAATAGAGGGACAAGAGGAAGCTGACAGCTATACCTGATGACATTTTTTTAAAAAAAGTTAAAAAAATGGAAGTTCTTGCAGTAACAAAATTCTGTGGAGTTTCTATAGAATAATTTAAATATTAGGCAAGCCTTCTCTTGAAGTGAAAGCTGTACGAATTAGAGCAACAAAAATAACTCTGTGAAAGGGAATACAGATATTTCCCTGAAACTTGACGCCAATAGTTACATACGAACTGTCTTGCTGATTCAGAAGTTCCTTATTTGAAGTAGAAATTAGGGGAGCACTGCAGCAGCAACCGGAGACTTTATGTCTTAAGTTTAGAGATGTTTGTTGTAAGAAAAAGTGCTATTGGCAAGAATGCCACAGAGCGAGATCAATTTAGCATGAAGCAGAACTAAAG
Source organism: Aquila spilogaster (assembly GCA_024606505.1). Classification (NCBI taxonomy): domain Eukaryota; kingdom Metazoa; phylum Chordata; class Aves; order Accipitriformes; family Accipitridae; genus Aquila; species Aquila spilogaster. The sequence goes on along the minus strand of JANHGO010000063.1, from coordinate 84,332,497 downwards.
GCAGTGAGGCAAGAATTTTAACATATCCTTCTGGATCTGCGATAAGTCACTCAGGAGGACTGAATGACACTCTCATGGAAGTGCTATTATCAACTAAACAATAGCCCTGTGCTCATGCTGACCTTACAAAACCTGTGCTGGAAACACTTGAACCAAAAACCGCTGCTTGTTAATAACTTGTGGCTAACCTTTCTAGGTACTGGTGCCCTGGCTCCTGGCCTCCCCAAATGTGCTGAAAAACGTAGTTCAAAAAGACTATACAGTAAACTGAAAACAATCTTGTCTGTACACTCTTAAAATTTTTTAATTTATGCAGATTGGTGGAAAAAGTGGGGAGATTTAACTTCAATCAATTTGTTTTCCAGTACTACAAGATGTAAAGTCTGCTTGTTTTCAAATGATAGATCAAAAATAGTGGGGTTTTATAGTGGAAAATTGATGCTATGTAATCTTTCAGGTATTTAAGATGGTCAAAAAATATACCACTAGGGTACTTCTGTGGAAGCTGGGGCACTCGGACACTGTTCCTGCTGCCACTCAACTTGTAGATTTTACAAAACAGACTAGCTTCCACAGCAAGAGATGGAGCTCATTCCCCTTAGCCAATGGTCAAGACACCTCTTGGACAGTGAAATATATGAGCTTTGAATCCTCTCTCTCATACTGAGCTGTAAATAGGATCTTGATGTTCCATGTCCCAATGTAGAGCTGTAATTGCTGAGCTATTAAGTGCTACTTGCTTTGGCAAAACAATCCTAACGGTTGTTTTTTTTGTTTCTTTTTTTTTCCTAGCCTGAACCTTCTGATGTATCTGGGATAGAGTAATAAGCCCCATCAAGCTGAATTTTGACACTTGCTGTCCTGCCCCATTCTTTATTTTTCTCTCTCCCCTGAGTTTTTCCTCCCTCTTTCCAATCCCTGTTTCTCCCTCTCTCTTCTCCTTTCTCCCATTTTTATCTTTTCCTCTCTTTCACTTTCTCTTGCTCTTCTTGCTTGTCTTTACTCTCTCTACCCTCTCCTTTCTTTTTGCCAACCTTTATCAGCACATTTCTGTACTAATACTATTAGTATTCTACTTTTAATAGGTGACTGGTAGAGGTCCAGATCCGTGAGTGGTACAGTTATCAAGACAAGACCTTAAAACTTCTGTTGTTTGTTACCAACGCATGTATCTCCACTGGATTCATATGTGAAGAAAAGGCCATGACCCTATTCCATTAAAATAGGATGAGGAGTTAAACACTTGCCTTACAGTTGGGTATTCGTCTTCATATAACATCTGATGTGATAAGGAACCATAGAAGCTTTATTTATGGCAAGGTTACTACATTTTCATTGTCATGGTAATTTATCTTAATGTAATTTATCTGTAAGCTATGAAGAGTTCAGCCTCTGACCACCTGTGTCACTCTCTGATGCCCGTCAAGGGCTGTTTCTCAGAATCCTTGTTATTCTCTATAGGTGATGTATACATTCTCAGAGATTTATTTAAGTGTTCTGAATAGATATTTTGAGACTTCCTAAAAAAGGAAAAAATTGCTGTATCTGGTTTAGTTGAGTGTTATTCTATTTTAAAAACAGGTTTGAAAGGAAAAGTTTTCTAGTTTTCAAATTCATGGAAATAAAATGCAGAACTCCTGTCATACTGATGGAAATTCTGCTTCAATATTTTTCCTAGCTCATATTTGAAAATACACCTCTGTATGTCTCTTTATTACTGATCCATCCTCCTCCCACAAATAGATCCAATTAGAAGAGCTATCACATAGATATAGTATGGGCAGACATAGATTTGCAGTGTCAACAAAAGCGTAAGAGAGCTGCTGCTACTTTCAGCATTCTTAAGAGGGAAAAACTGAAGCAAGTGGATGCTATTTGTAAGACTAAAAATGTAGTCCTCTGACAATAATTGGTATCATTGGGATTCTACAAGAAGATACAGGGATTATATGCTACTTTAGTTACTGCAGGTACACTGCTGAGTACATCACTGAAAAACAGAAAAAAGCATTATCATTAGTTCACAGCTCTCAGCAGTCACCTCTTATCTGGCTTTTGCTTAATGCTCTCCTTATTTATGAGGCTGCGCATTTTGTATGCAGCAATCAAATGGCTGCAACAGATACTTAAAAGAAAATGCAGGTCTGCAGTGAAAGTTTGACCTTGGAGTCTCTGCCCCATGATGGAAAATTCTAGGCAAATATCCAGAACATTCCTCTAATTGGTGAATATAGGATAAATTTTATCAGACTCAATCAAAATTATTTACACTATGCATTTATATCCTTGCTGGAATGCAGTATTGGGATTAGGGATTACATGCTGGCTGGACCGGGTATGAGGTAGTGGATGGTGTGTGGTAGTATTGGTTGAAGTAGATGTTTCGTGATTGTGATTTGTTTAACATCTAAGTCATGATATCCCATGATTTGCAACAAATGTGAAAGGCATTTTCACCTGTTAAAGAATTCTATTTAGTGAAAAGCAATACTACCTTTAGAAAATAATTTTTATTTTTGCATGTATAACTATTTTATGGAATGTATTTTGTTTACAGAGTTGCATCTCAGCAGAGGAAAAGAAAATACAAAATTGGCTGAGGAAGGGAGAAAGAGTAGTTGAAAACTCTGAAATATTTTTTTGTTGTTATTTTTGTAATCAACACCAAAAGTAAATGTATGGAAGATTTGTCACTCATTAAGTAGTAGCTGCTGTAGAGATTATGTAACTTTTTGCATGCCGAACTGCTGAATGAAATAGTCATATGTCTTTAAAGCAAGACATTTTTCCTTTGAGAGCCAATTGAACATTAATTATCCAAATATAAAACCCTCTTGAAAAAAAATGTGAATTTTCATCTTAATCTAGTTCGTTAAGATTATCACGTTTCCTAACAATGTTACCTTTACTACATTGGCAAACAAATACCCTTTGGCTCCAATGAATGGGATTAAATAGGATGATTTGTATTATCCACATTTATGTAGATATTTTGGAGTACGTATTTTGGAATATGTCTTGAAAATGGTGAATTTGAAATGTTACAAGAGTTATTTAAAGCAGATACAGAAATGCATGCCATTTACATGAAATAAAAAGAAACTTTATGATATCCTTAATGCTAAAAAAAGAAAAGGGCAATTCAGTTGAATTTCTGTGTAAGTAACTTACTCTTTTCAGTTGTAATCTATTGCAATTGAAAGTCAGTCAATGTTCAACTGCTGGCAAAATGTAAGATATATTCCAGCAACCTGTAGTCTCTTGTCATCTACAAAGTGTTTTATCAAGTTTTCTTTTTAGGACTTAGGTCTAGGATCAAACAGCTCATCTTTCTGGATTTCATCTTTGCAGAGGAAAATTACTTACAAACATTCCCAAATAAGACCTGTTTAAGAAAAAGAAAAAAAAAAAAGGATTCAAGCTAATAAAGGTGTGACTCTCCTGTACTGTACTTTCACATCCTGTCAAGATTACTTCTGAACATTTTTTTGCACAAAACTTTGATTTGTAACATATATGTCCAACCCATCTCCATAGGAAAACTGGGGATGAAAAGAATGAAATCAAATTTTATTTGATCATTTTCCCGAATGGAACAAATTATGGCATAGCTCTTTGGTTTGAAATGTCTCAATTACAGGGAAAAGACTGAGAATATAGTATTGTTTGTGGGATTACAGTTCGAATGTAACGAACAACTATTGTCTTGGCAGAGTTCAGAATGGTCAGAGATGTAGGAATTAACACTTTCCTCTGAGATGTTCTTGCTTTAAAATAATTTCAATGTTGCCTTTGAAACACCCATTTCTGTATTCTCTAGCTTTATTTACCTTTGCTGGTCTTTTATTTTATAACTTTAACGGAAAAAATCCTGCTTGCTAATTTCAAATACTGTTTTCTAAGTAAAGGGATTGAGTTTTGGAAGAGGGGTGATGAGGTGAAGATTTAAGGCATGGGAATGTTTCTGGTTTTTACTTTTTAGATATTAATATACTTTTGATTTGTATTCATTTGTATTTTTTTTAGTCTAGACAGTGAATTGACATGTCCAATATTTAATCTAAATAAATTAATGCAATTTGTTATGAAAGTCAAAATATCTTGTGACAATTTGTTTTAGGTCAAGCTGTTATTTTATTTGCAGTGCCCTTCCTTTGACCCAGTTTGTTTCCTAGCCCCATTGAAATTTGTTTATCTTTTTTAATGTATTTTTTCTCCAACTCATTTTGTGGACTTTGTGTCTGAATTTTCTGACTTCATTATTATTACTGACATTCAACCTAGGACAGGGGTAAAAAGTTATCATTATTTCATCATTCATATTATTGCTAACATACACACATTTTGTTGTGAATAGAGCTAATGAGGAGTGAGGGGAAGCGGATGGTGTAATTTGTGTTATTTATCTTGTTAAAGAGTACATGCTTCTCTTTTGTACAAGTCAGACCTCCATTGCCCCTCCATTGCTTGGTAGATATTCCAGACATACTAAAGCTAGTCTTGAAATTCTCCTGAATTACTCATAGTATCAAATGGTTAGTTGTTCAGATTGTAATTTGCTATAATTGATTTTCTGGGTCTTATAGATCAAAGAGATTTTTAATTATGAAATACAAGGTTATACATGGACTTATCTCTCAAAGGAATGTTAAACCTCCCTAACTTATTTAAATTCCCTTAGAAGCTATTAAACTTATGAACAGGATTAAGCAGTAGCTCTTCAATTACCAGCATATATTACAAACATTTTTTTATTGCTTTCCCCAGGGAGGTAATCCTCTTTTCTAGCTGTATCTTTCCAGAAAGGTGAGAGGCTCTCTTTTTCTCACCTTTTTCTGTTAGGTTTATGAAACGTTAAAGTGGAAGTCTACCTGCACTCACCACTGTTGCCAGTTGAAGCTGTGTGATAACTCCCTTATTTCCTTTCCAGCTTGAGCTGCACAATGCATTCCTTGTAAGCACTTAAGTGTAACTGACTGTCAGACTCTTGAACTCAAGTCAGACACCTGTTTTCTTCCCTTGTGAAAGGAAGTGGTTGGAATATGAATACTGTGCTTAGCCTGAGGGTGAGCTTGCTTTCTTCACCATAACATTGTGTTGGATTCCTGAGTTTAACCAGGTGCCAACATCTGAGAGGGAACCATTCTTGCTTGCCATTCATGATTTATTGCAGTGAAGCTAGAACATTCACAATCAAAAGCAAACAAAAAAAAAAAAAAAACCACAAACAACATCCTCTAAGAGCTTGTTGTTCTTCTTTGCTGATTTATGCTTATTCATATTGATGATTTCTCGCTTCTTCCTCAGTCACTTGCTTTTTCATTTAGAAGCTACACCTAACATCCACTGCTCCGTTTCTTTCCATCGTGTCTCTGGTAGCCCCAGCTCCAGCCCAATGGCTGTGCAGGGTTGCTCAGCTCTGCTTAAGGTTAATAGGCACAAGAAACATATGAAGCTTTTGAGAAAGGGATGATCCTGTAAAACCCTTCAGCTCTGCTGGCAAAGAAGCATTTCCTGTGTTAGATTTCAAAAGGGAATGTATCCTCAAATACAGCTGGTTGTCATGTATGTTACTATTAAAATTTTCTATGGGATCCATTGTTATTTTTAATTGAAGATATGCAGTTGCGAGACATAGCTATTAGCAGTTATCCACTTGAAAGTCATGCTACCAGAAGCTACAGTCAATTTTACTGCAGTTGGAGAAGTCTTGCTGTGGTAGTTTAAGACAAACTCTGCTAAGAACTACTACCTCTCTAGCAAATGCAGCTGAGGTAATACAAGTCCAGCCACTGTAATTTAGATCCTGCAGTTGTTGCTTTGACCACAAACACAGGTGTCAAAGAGATAAAGGTGCTGGAGGCAACTAAGACATTGATGTATTCTTTTATATTGTGCAAGAGACCTGTGATAATTTTGAGAGAAGGAGCCCATATATCATCAACAACTACAACTGGAGCCTCCAGAAACTACCATGCTTGATTTATAATTAGGACCTACCAAAATGGGAGTTAGAGGCCAGTGTAGCATCCATCTAAGTCACTGCTCTCATTTTTATCTTGTGCTATTATGATTTTATGGGTTAATATATATGAAATGCTGAATAAAATGTGAATAGAGTCAGCTGAAATTTGGCATTCCTGTTACGTATTATTGGAAGTCTTGGCTTATTTTAATATTCTTTGCTTATGCTTTTATAGCCAGCACCATCATCTATTACCTGAGTTATTTTTTCAGTTCACATGCACGTACAAAAATATATGCATATAAAGGCAGGTGCAGAGAGCAGTAGATGAAAGCAGTAGAGTAATAGGCAGAATACTCTTAATTCCTTTTGCCTGGTGAAGATTATATAAAATTGCTTTTCAGGGACTGACAGAGGAGTGATTAGCAGCAGACTACAGTGCAGTGGGAGGTCACGAAGCTTGAGTCCCCTCCCAGGGATCACTCCATCTTGGTGTAAGTCTAAATGAATTGAGCATTAATGCTGCAAAATCTCTCTGCTGGCCACCTGTTTGTGGAAGGGTAAAAACTGTTACTTGTCTGAGATTGGGTTGCACTTCAAAGGAGGGGTAAAATAAACACTAAAGCCGAAGTAAGACAGAATGTTACTTATTTGCCTGAAATTTCAGTTTCTTTAAAATATGTTTTGGTTATGAAAAAGGGAAGAGTGTAGTGGGAATTGGTTTAAAAAAAGAAAACACAGAAGAAAACACCAAACCAAACCACTAAACACTTGCACATCTCTAGAAGTAAAATTATGAATAGGAAAGAAACTCTTACAGAAGACTGTGAAATCATGTAGTGTCAAATGTCATAGCACCTACTTTAGCTTGGCTCCCAGTGAAATTCTTTATAGTTTGGCTACATCAGAAACTCAATACCAGACTAAATTCCTTGAAGTGATTTTGCTAAGGTTGCTCAAAGTGAGATTAAATGTAAAAATGTGTACTCAAGGAAAATAACCAAGAATCCTACAACAGGGTTTCTGAAAATACCTATGAGATTAGGGGGATAAATTCCATGTATCTTTAATCTCTCATTTGCAGTCCACTTGGCAGTAAATACAGCTGAGATGTGTCCCCTGCCAGACAAATGTTCCTATGACAAAGCAGAATAAAAATACTCCTGAAAGCACACATTCAAAAAGATATGCAATGCACTACCTCATTGTACCTACTCCGTTAGCTTACTAGGGAAAAAAAATACATCTAAAATTAATGCAGTAATACTCTATAAGACAGTATTCCATGAACTGAAGGAATGGCTGCCCTCAGAAAGAAATCTTGCTCCTGATTCTTCCCTCCCAGCTGTGGGATGATGCCCTTATGCTAGAGCTGACCTTCACTTTTGGGACTTGATTTACCTCGTTAAGACAGTATCAAATGGCATAGGGTCTTTTTAATAATTTTGGGATGTTCTAGTAAGTCAGATTTACTCATGGATTAAGTTGGACCTGGGCTGAAACAGGTTATTCCAGAGATCCCTTCCAAACAGCCATGTTCTGAGGGACAGGGACATTTGATGCAAGAGGTATGTTTGGGCTCAAGGACGGCACGCAGGGTGGCAGAGATGGGAAAGTGTTGGAGAAGAATTTTCCTTTCAGCAGCAATAAACTCTTACGTGGGCTTCTCCTGTTTCTTGAAGTGGTGCTACATGCAAATGTATATCCTCTCACTTCCTTGTTATTCCACTTCCTTGCCCCTTTTTTTTTTTTTGGTATAAATGTCAGCTTAGAGTGGAGGCTCTTCACAGCACAGATCTTGTTATTCAGTCTGTCTGTAAACTGCCTACTATATGCTGAGGCTACAGAACTATTTATGAACAGCAATAATATACCTGTCACACGCTCCAGTAAGTGCTCACTTTACCTCTTGCCATGATTTGCTATGTTTCTTAGGTGTGGTTCAAACCTACTTTCTTTGGCCAGCAAGTGCACTTTGAAATAGATGATATTTTGATATGATATTATTTTAAGCCTTATTTCTTTAGTAATTATTAAATGTCTCCTCATATCTTCTGTATCTCTGCATACAAAGAGAAGGATTTGATCTCTAAGCCTTTTGCATTTTGCAAAGCGGTTGGCAGAAAGCTGACCTCTATAAAATGGATCGCATTCTCTTGGGTATATGAATTCATTGAATTTCAAAGGGTATTTTTTCACTTCCTTTTCCTCTCTCACCTTCAAAACCACGTGGACACTGTTTTACAATAAATGCCTTGAGATATTCAAGGTGATATGCCTCACTTCCAGCATTGGTCACTTGGACCAAAAAACCCTTGGTTTACTCTCTGTTAGATCCAGCATTTGTAAAGTACCTAAGGAAAAGGCAAATTACATAATACATAGTATACTTTTAAGATGTTATCCCTGATATGCTCTAGAAACTTTGCTGAATTTGTGAGGCTCTGAGGCTCTCTTTTCTGTATTTATGTTGATGAATAGTGAAATTTTTAGTTTTTTGACTTCAGTCATTTAGTAAAGAGAGGTCAGACTGTATTTTCCTACCTTGTACTGAGAGAGTTTAGGCACGGAATTAACAAGTATCCTAAAAACCTGCCTGTCTGATATTTGCCCAATACCCCTTTGAGGTCTGAAATCTATTGTAGTGGTGGTACATGCCTCCCCTTCCTCCCTCCAAGAAATGATAGAGAGGAGAAAAGGAAGGATGAAGTAATGTCTTTTTCTTGTCCTTAAAGAATAAGGACTGTGGGATATCAATAGGAACATCAGCTGAGGTTGGCATCCCATCTGTGAACACATCCCAGTATGCACTTTTTGTGTAAATATGCATTTCCTACATTCCTTGTGGTAAGTGCAAAGCAACAGTTGTCCACCAAGTCTTTGCTGCAGATGAGATTAGTAGTGACATTCTTTTTTTCTAGGCCTCATTTACTTCTCTTGTTGAAGCTTGTATCCTAAAGTAAGAGCCAAGGTGATTTTGACTGCTGGTTCTTGTAGAAAGAAAGAACAAGAGAAGGATACCCCTGGAGAATGAGTAGGTACAAGGCAGATAACTTGTGAATTGAGTCAACATGTACTTTTAATGTAGCACAAAAGGCTTTTTTATGTATACACACAACCATTCTTTCATCTTATCTTTGTGTAAGAGTAATGTCTACAAAGAATTAGGAAAACATTAAAAGCTGAGTAGAAGAATAGTAGGAAGCTCTCAGTTCTTTCTTCTCAGCTGTCTACAGGACTGCATGAATGCCCATGTTGAAGACCTTATGACGATAACAGCATGGGTCCAACATGTACAACTGAATGCAGGTAACACTGAAAACACAGATTCTTTAACAAATAATGTCATCTGTTTTTGTACTCACTAATGTTGTACTTTTTATTAGTATGACTTTTGGTACAGCTATTCCACATCAAGTCCCCAGCATGTGGCTGGGGAGCTGGACTCTGTATGAGAGCTGGAAAGGAAAGGAGATATGGAGCCGGTGGATGCTCTCAGGTATTGACTGAGCCAGGATTCCCCGGTGAAAGAGTAGTACATATGTTCCTTGCAGGCATGCCTGCCTGAGTGCTTGTACAAAAGAGCTCATTAGAGATATGGGAGTAAGATGCAAATAGCCAGGTTACCTGAGAGGAAAGTCTGGTAGTGGAGAGGCAGAGAAAGCACAACTCATAAGGATGCTCCCAAAACATCCTGTTTAAATAGTTACACTGCCTAAAGATGGATCTATACATATTGGGGAAGTGACAGTTCTACCTACAGGTTGGCAACTCGTAGATGCTTTTCACACTGAAGGGGTGGAGGCTTGCGGTGGCAGCAATGTGGGATTCTAAATAGGAGCTATGGGAACGTTTGATGCATGAGGTGGAGGATGCAAGATAAAGCTCTTGGTGCTGAATCTTCACTCAAATTATTGTCTGAACAAACTGGTTCAAAAATTATCTTGGGTATACCTAACCCAGACTGCAGTCAGTGACTACTGAAACTGAGTGATTACTGAACTGTCCACAGGAGTACAATCCTCTGTTAAGGGGTACAAATCAGATTCAAATGTAAAAATCAGGTTTAAGCAAGAGAAGACTAGTAACTGAGGTTTATTAAAAGAAAAAAAAAATATCTACAAAATGGAAAAAATGTATAACTCATAACTGTCCTCGTTCATTGAAGAGAAAAGGGCTGTGCATCCGAATGTCCTAGTTGCCGGCTGGTAATTGTCTCCTGCCATGAGTTAATGCATGTACAATAAGGGAGACTTGAAGGTTTAGTAGTTTGTTTTTAAATGGTTTAGTTGTGTTCTAATGAGTAATGTATATTGTTTGAGTGAAGATAAAACTGTATGTGGTGGAATAATGGCAAACTAAAAATTATTTTTGCAGAAGTAGTAGATTCCAAGTCTAAATTCCAGCTTCATCCCCAGTGCCTCCTACAAGCTCGCAGGCTGCCAAGGAATCATGGCTCTTACTGGCTATAGCAGATACTATAACTCTAGTCTGTTACGCAGTTTATTTTATATTATGCTTTCTTAAAATGTAGTATTGTTCATGAATATTTAGGTGAGAAATGCTTCCAACGTGTATTTCTGTAATGAAAACTAACAACTGCAAGTACTTTTTAATCTGTCTTTACTAAGATGTAAATGTTAATGTCATCTGAAAAAAAGTCAGTTAGTAACAGGATAAAGCAGCTCAGAGCATTTCCTAAACATGCTTGTAAAAGCATCTTCAGGAGATGTGCAGCCTTGTCAGAAATGACATCAGAACTCTGACGAATTAACAGTGTCTTTTGCTCTGACAGAGAGACTCTTGTGAATGGCATTCTGAAGAATGATAAGTATGCCAAGAAGTAGGTCAGGCTGGCAAATAAATAGCCTGACTTACCCACAGGCCTTGATTTGCTGGCATTTTGAGATTCTAGGCCAGCTTTGTACCAGATCTGCTCATCCCATATCATATTTAATCCATACAGTTTTTTGCAGCCTGTCAAAGATTTATTTGATATACTGTGCATATAAAAACTAATATTCCAGTGCTGAATTTTTTTAGTAGCTAGTTTAACTTGATTCACTGTGACATCCCCATGTGTAATGACATCTCAGCTACTAGTTTCACATCATTAATTATGATATTGCTCTGTACTGTGACAACAGGCCTAAATTAAAACTTATTTTAAAATGTATAAACTGACATTTCTCAGGGTCATTTATTTCATGAAGTAATGGATATTGTAGGCACGAATGAAATATCACTTGAACTTCTATGTTTTGCTAAGTCTTTTTGGAAGACTGTTGTTGGATGAACAGAAATAAGATTGATGTGAGGCCCGGTTTGTTTTAATTTTCTGTCCACCCAAAGCCAACATTTCAATAGCTTCAAAACCTGTGAGGAAAAAAGGATTTCTTTTATCTTTCATTGAAGAATTCTACTGAATTTGACCTTGTATCATCCACTTAAGCAGATGGCTTAAGTGTGTTCCAAAAGTCTTTCCACAGGAATTTAAGGATACACAGGCTTAGGAGTTTAATCTAAATTGTTCAGGATTAACTACAAAAAATAATCATGATCATTTTATTCAGTGAATAACGGATTTCCTTAATCTGATTTGAAAACTTGATGCAACAGCAACACTTTCTGTGTTTTTACATGTGGCAGAAATAGACTGTAAGAAAAAGTGCTCTGATTGTGTGATTTCACCTTTGATATCTTGTTTTCACAGCTTTCCATATTATTTAAGGTGTACATTTATTTAAGAAACTGCAATTGCTCCCTGCTTTCCCCTTATAGTGCAAGTATCTAATAGATTCTTGCTCCTTTTTTCAATGGGGCATGCATTTGACTTGTTAACAGATGGTCTTTTTCCCTCTACAGTGCTAATCAAACTTGGATACATTTGGATTTGCATAAGGGAAAAGCTGACAAGGCTGACTGAGCACATCTGCTTAGCTGTTTCTCGCAGTTCAGTATTCACTTAAGGCTGAAATGCTGGAATTGGAGAATCAATATGGTGGCAAAAACTTCAGCTTCTGTAATCAACTTGAACAAAGCGGATGCTCGTGCTTCTCAAAATAACATTCAGGTTGACAGCACCAGCTTCTTAGAACTGATGAATTGCAACATTACCACTTAGCAGCACCTGAACAACATCCTGTCTGTGAAAAGGAAAGGCAACCAAGGAATTTGACTTCAGCTATATGGAGGCTTTTCCAAAGTATGTTATGTTACCAACAAGGCATTCTTAAGCTTAATTTTGCAAACTTTGCATGTCTCTTCAAACTAACTTGATATGCACGCACGTTCTGAGTGTGCAGGGCTTTCAGGACCGAGAGTCAAATTCAACTCTTGATGCAGCAAGAGTGGCAAGAATGCTGCTGCTGTAGTCTTTCCATGTGAATAAATAAAAGTTTTTTTTAAAAAAAACTTCTACCTAATAGGGAAAAAAAAATCTCAGTTTTCTGGCAGACTCTCCTTTACCCTCTTTCACTCTGATTGCATCCTGCTGTTGTACTTTCTGGTTATTAAAACATTCTTTTACAATTTAACATTTTTCCTTTCTACCCTGTGCATCAACATGCAAGAACTGTTTATAGAGCTTTAGCTCTCCATTTGTGCAAACAGAAGTTTGGGCTCTGTTGCTGTAAAAGGGGATGAATAATGGTCTGCTGGCCATGTTCTTACCTAGAAATACCTGATACAAATGCACATCCTTTCGCATGAGAAGGTCAGTGTTGTGATAGTGAAGTTCAGTTTAGCATTGAAAAATAATTTGAGAACACAATGCTGAAAACTGTTCCCTGAGTCCCTGCAGGGCATCCATCATTTGGGGTCTCCTTTGTATATCTTTTCTGACTGATCCAGAAAAGAGGCTTGCAGGAAGACGCATGTTCATAAATAATACTTATTCTTTTGTCAGCTGAAGACTCTCATATGACTTCAAGGGATATTTCTGGCTCATTTTCATCTCTAGAGTCTGTCCTGGAAGTGAGTAGCTCTACTTACAAAGTTGCTTACGACCTGACAATGTTTTAATACTCTAATGGTTACTGAAAACTTGTAAAGAATCTGAATAAAGAAGCAAAATGGTAGCAGAGTTGAGGAGATAAGAAAAGACACCATCTGAGTATACAGTGAATGTAAAGGGTCTCTCCACTGAAAGGAGCTCAAAGTCATTCACATGCTTTGGAATATGCTCATCCTTTGTGAATATTTGTCTGTTCAAGCCGACTTCTCTAAATTAGCAGTTCAAAGTAAATTTATTGGGGCAACTTTGGGTAATCAATTTTTTTTGATCATGGAAGGAAACCTGTTAATACTGGAGTGTACTGTTCATGGGATTTAGGGAAGCAGGATTTGACAGGTTTATTTGACACTCTTTTTTCCTGCTTTATTTATGTTTCCAGTGAATAGATATCTCTAATCAAATACATGAAAAATATTTTTTTTTCTTTTTTCAGGACTGGAAAAAGTTCACACCAATGTAATGTGAAGCATTCTTGCAATAACAATATTAAACAGAGATGGTAACAGGGTTTGGTGCTTGTTTGTATACCTATGGAAACCAAACTTTCAAATCAGCAGTTTTACCTGAAGTCTGTAGAATACAAGAGAAGGTAAGACTTAACTTTTGAAATAAATTTTGTTTTTCTTTGCTTAACTAGTTTTTATAGAAAGATACGTGGAATATTTACTTGGGCTGCAGTAAAAAAAGAATAAATAAAAAACAATGTTTGTAGGACTCAATAACTGCCATTGGTTTAGGCAACTTAGCTTTTTAGCTTGAGATAACATCTGTGCCATTGGTATTTTTTGAAAGTGGTGTAGAAACAAATTAATGTGTATTTTTCTGATGATAAGGCAGAGCCAACAACTCCATCCTTCCTAAGGCACATAAGACATTAGAATGGTTTTCAGTTCTTATTTGTGATATGGGATGATGGATCTCCTAGTGCATGCAGTTTGTTTGTCCTTTGTCCTTGAAAATAAGTAATATCCAAGATATTAACAGCAAGGTAGTAGTTTTTTTTTTCCGTTTGTTTGTTTTTAATACCAGTGCATCATTCATTAATACAATCATTATGTGGGTGATTTCAATGCACTTTTATTCATCATAGTTCCAATCACAGTGCAGAAGTACTACAGGTAACTCTTGCCAGAATATTCTACATATATCACTTCAGGAAGATGGCTATATGTATAATCAATCTTCACAAGTGAAAATAATAAATTATGGTAATTTTTTAGTAAATTATTTTCATTCCCTTTCAATATCAGGTCCTCCTAATACTGTCAAATTCATGTACTATAGCATGTTCTTTGTTTGATAGAGATGAATTCTGCAACAACTTGAGATAAACACCATGTTCTTCACTTCCTAGTACATATGCATTTCAATAATACATTTTTATTGGAATATTAGATAAATTGTACCAGTCCAATCGTTACTTTTTTATTGAAGTGGTATGGAGAAAATCAGTTAAGTTGAGAAACCATTACTGTTTCAGGCAATATTTTTTCTCTACAGAATAGTGGTAGCATTACTTAAGCTGGCACTTTTTTGAAGATAGTATACTTTAATCCCTCATCACTGTTCAGAGATTCAGGAACTCTGTATCTGCAAAGGAGAATAATCCTTCCTATATATCATATTTGTGATGTTTCTCTTTTATCACTCACAACATATCACTTTGTCCTTCCCTCATATAATGTCATGATAAAATCCAGTTTTCCTTATTGTAATTGTACGCATCACTGTATCTAAAGCTACAATATTTGAGTTATGGAATGACTGAATAATTTTGGCTTCTTTGCTAATATGAAATATAAAAGCTGAAGTAAAGGGACAGAGGTGAAGCAGCTGTGTTATCTAGAACCTAACACAAACAAGCATTCCCTTGCTGCTTTAATTTAAGCATTTCATCATTTGTCTGTTATATATCAATAGTGAAACATCATTTTTCAGTGAACTGTTTTTTTAATATAAGTCATAATATCTCTTGAGTTGTCAGATATGAACTAAATGCTATGAGCATTTGTATCTTTCCTTTCTTATAAATGTTCAAACTGATCCATATTTCTACAGTAGAGGAAACAGGGAAGTTTTACAGATAAAAAAAAACCAAAAGTTTGAGCAAAGTAGACTTTTCCAGTTGAAATAGAGCAGACAATGGCAAGATTTTTCACAACACTGTACAACAGTGTTACGCAGGAACAGTCTTTTGAATAATGCAAAACTGTTGTCATTACCTTCTCAGGGTATTATTTATGGGTATTTATGGTGACATTATGCATAAAAATTTATCTGATTTTTTCCTTGGTTAACTTCAGTTTTGGACAATAGTTTTGCATGTTGTATTGAAAACATATACACAAGAAGTGCTTTTAATTGTTCCTTGCATATTCCTGTGGCACACCTGTTTGTGGTCTATCATAGATGTTATGTTTGTTTTTGAGTGATGGAAAGTGTTCTGGAGGTGAAACAAGTTCTCAGTTGTCTCTGTATCAGTTTCATTCATGAGATTTTGGAAGACTGTCCTTGATGGCGCAGGTCCTTCTTTTATGTTCTTTTTCCTTGGAGCAATGGGTGTCATAACAAATAGAATGGGTACATATAGGTAGCTCACATGGGAATCTGCTACAGAAACTCTAGCAGATGTTTGTAAAGTCCCGCTACAAAGGGATGAAAGATTTGTAAAGTATATTCTTGAATGCTTATATTTAAATGATGTTGCTGGAAACTTGGAAAATATAAGATTATATCTGTAATTCACTACTTGGTAGTGTCTTAGGAGCTGAAGATCCCCTTAGCTCAAAATTGGTATGTAAGATGGTAAGGAATTAAATCTGAATCACTTGATTTAACTCACAATTCCAGCTGATTTAAAAATCTGAAATGAAGCTACTGCCTTTCTTCTCACCCACTGGGACAATCTGGGACAATAATATAACTCATATATGTGTCTTACTTCCATGTACCTTTGACATACCTGTACACTCATCTGTAACTGTATATGTAATCTCATATGTGTAGATGTGGCAAAAGTACCAGTGCAAATGCAGTTCAGCAGATTCATGCCTATTGTAAGAACATGTCACATCCAAACATCAAAGTGCTAAAATTCTGCAAGATCTAACAGAATACTAGATTTTAAAAGCTTTAGAGACATCCTGAGATAGGACGGTGTAGGTGAACTGCGAGGTCATGGCTTGAACTGGTGATTGAGCACTTGGTGAATGGGTGTAGCTGGTCCATGGAGCACAGACAAATTGTCTGCACCTGTGTTCCACACATGGGGTGGACCCAGGGTGGAGCAACCCTGGGCTCATATAAGGGCCAGCCACTAAAGGGGGAGTATCTCTTGGGCCTGGGTCATTTCCTGACAGGGAATGCAGCATAGCAGGAGAGTCCCTTTGCCAGTTGGGTGAGTTCAACTCTTCTTTCTGTATATGACTATTGGCTTATTTGTGAATACTTTACCTGGTATTGCCAAGAACCTGTCTGAAGCAATTTTGCTTCTTTGTGAGCAGAACTGATAGAAAGAATCAGATGAGCCTTAAAAGAGCACACGCTCATAGGTTTTCAAAAGTCACTGGTCTAATAGTGTGAAGATGCATATATACTCCTTTTTGGGTGTAGAGGCAGTTATACCTTGTTTTATGAAGGTATCACGAGATTATATCTTTTAGAATCTACTTAATCTACACAACAATAACTTCCTCTATACGAGTGGTGTGCAGCAACCTTAAAAGGCATGGAAATAAACCATATACACTAAACTTTGGTAAAGAAACATTAAATGATAATATAAATGTGAAAAAGATGCTAAAAATTCACTCTTCTAACTCTCTGTGAAGAAATTATGTTGCTTCCATTTTACAGATGAAGAGAACTGATATGAAGCGTCATGCAGGAAAATGCTAAAGAATGTACCTATTTTTAAGCAGCTTTCTGAGTTTATCTTTCAAGAGTTTCAACTGTAACTGACTGAAAATCTATAACATTGTTTCCTGTTGAAGCAGATTTCTTGATCACGCTGTAATCACAGGACTTTCTTATCTTAGTAAGAAGCCTGATGTCTCTGTATCTGGAAATACTTAATGTACCCTGACTAATCTTATCATAGAATAGAAGCAGAACAACTGGCAGCACAGAGACAAACCCATGTGGGCTGCTGCATTGTGGAAAGATATTGCTGCCTGGGTAGGGAACATAGCTGTAAAAGTACATAGTGTGGATACTCATGAACTTTAGAGGTATGCCACTGAAGAATATCAAAATAACCGGCAGGTGGAATGGGCTTCTATGATTGAAGTGGCTCAGGCAGATCTGGACTGGCCACATAAGGGTGAATTTTTTCTATCTTGGTGGGCATATGATACCTCAGGCTGTTAAAGAAAAGATGCAACGTATAGGTGGGCTCAAGATCAAGGGGTGGACTCGACTATGGATGCTATTGTACAGGTTATCTATGAATCTGAAACATGTGCTGTAATTAAGCAAGCCAAATGGATAAAGCCTCTTTGGTATGGAGGACAATGGCTGTAATAAACATGCAGGAAAGCTTGTCAATTTGACTATATTACACTCCCACAACAGCAAGAGCCACGCTCTTATAATGATGGAAGCAACCAATAGATGACTGGAAACATATCCCATGCCCCATACCACTGCACAGGATACTATCCTGAACCTTGAAAAAACAAGCCTTGTGGTGACACGTCACCCCAGAAAGAATTTTGTCAGACAATGGGACCCATTTCTGAAACAACCTCATAAACACTGGGGCCAAAGAACACGGCACTGAGTAGGTATCTCCTATCAGGCACCAACTGATGGTAAAATCAGTACAACAGACTGTCTACTACTCTGCTACACGGAGGTCAATTGGTGCTGGGACACTGAAACATGGAGATACACATTTAGCAAAAGTCAACACTGGCAGATCTGCAAATAGAGTTGGCCTTGCCCAATCAAACTTCTCATATACTGTAGAAGGAGATGATGTCAATGGAGTACGCATGAAAAACATGCTGTGTAGGACAGTCTGGGTTATTTCTGCTTCAGTCAAAGGCACGCCCATCTGTGGGATTGATTTTGCTCAAGGACCTGGGTGCATGTGGCTGGTAATGTGGAAGGAGTGGGAAGCCTGGGGTATACCTCAGGTGGATTTGATGTAGAGTGAGAATAGCCAATAATTTGATTTGTATAGTATTAGCTGCCATATACTACTGCCTATCATCACTACTGTGATTGCTATATGCCTTATTAACAGTGCTGTAGTAAGAATCACCTAAGTTAAAGAAGAACAAATTCTCTTAGAACTATAGAATTGGATCCAGCATGCAACAGTCAAACACCACACATCGTCCTTCTTGCCCTGAAACACTGTTTTGACAGATGGAGCCCAAAGTCATGATTAAATCATGGGTGTCCAACCTCTTGGCTTGCCTGGGCCACATTTAGTGAAGAGGAATTGTCTTGGGCCACATATAAAATATATAAAAAAGTTAATGTGTCAATAACATAACATTTTTTTTTCAATATTTTTGATTAAATGATGCATATATATAAAAGAGACCGAAACATAACACTAGTGGGATACTTGACCTTGTTTTTGTGAAACCACTGTGTCTGTTTTGATGGAAGGAATTGCAATTCTTAGTGAGTTTTCAAGGTGCTCATCAGAGATTTTCAATGAAATTTTACTCTTCCTGTGCTTCATTAAATAGTTGTTCACAAATGTACAGACTGCTAAAAAGTGATGATATGGATAAGGTGTGATTGTAAAATGAGAGACATTTATCTGGTAAGATAGTTCTTACAGAAGTCTAGTAAAGTGACATGATCAAATTTTAGAGTTGAGTATATGACTGCACCCTCTTAGCGAAAATCTTCCCACTGACATGTAATCTAAATCTTTCCTCTTTTAGTTTAAAATCATTCCCCCTTGTCCTATCACTATCTAGCTATGTAAAAAGTTGATTTCCCTCCTGTTTATAAAACTCCCTTTAAGTATTGGAAGGCCATAATGAAGTCTCTCCACAGCCTCCTCTTCTCCAGACTAAGCTCTTTTCAAGACTGAACAGCTCCTTCCACCTGTCTTCATGGGAAAAGTGCTCCAGCCCTTTGATCATCTTCATGCCCTCCTCTGGGCCCTCTCCAAAAACTCATCTTTCATTTGTTTGAAGCCTCAGATGTGGAGGCAATACTTCAGCTGGGGCCTCAAGAGAGCAGAGTAGGGGTGGGCAATCTCCTCCCTCACCCTGCTGGCCACCCCTCTTCTGATGCAGCCCAGGATACTGCTGGCGTTCCAGGCTGCAAGCACACACTGCTGACTTATGTTAAGTTTTTCATCTACTAGGACCTGTAAGTCCCACTCTGCAGGGCTACTCTCAAGGAGTTGTTCTCCCAGTCTTTATGCATATCTGGGATTACCTCAACCTGAGTGCAAAACCTTGCACTTTACTTTGTTGAACCTCATTAGATTCTCGTGTGCCCATACTTCAAGCCTGTCAAGGTCCCTCTGGATGGTATCCCTTCTTTCTGCTATGTCAACTGCACCACTCAGCTTTGCGTCATTAGCAAACTTGCTGAGGGTGCACTTGATCCCATCATCTATGTAATTGATGAGGTTGTTAAAGAGTACTCGTCCCAAGACAGACCCCTGAGGGACACCACTTTTCACTGGCCTCCATCTGGATCCACTGACCACAACCCTCTGGCTGTGACCTTCCAACCAATTCCTTGCCCACCCTTCAAATCCATATCTCTTCAATTTAGAGATGAGGATGTGGTGGGGGACTATATATCAAAGGCCTTGCACAAGTCCAGGTAGATGACATTAGTTTTACCTTCCCGTTGTCCACTGATGCCATCACTCCATCATGGAAGGCCACTAGATTGGTCAGGCATGACCTTCTCTTGGTGAAGCCATGCTGGCTGTCTCAAATCACCTGCTCATCCCTCATGTGCCTTAACATGTCTTCCAGGAAGATCTGTTCCATGATCTTCCCAGGCATAAAGGTGAGGCTCCCCGCCTTGTACTTCCCCAGGTCCTCCTTCCTCATTTTCTTATAAATGGGAGTGATGTTTCCATTTTTCCAGTCCCCAGGGACTTCACCTGACAGACATGACTTTTCAAATATGATGGAAAGTGGCTCGACAACCATGTCAGCCAGCTCCCTTAGGACCCTGGTATGCATATCATCTGGCCCCATGGACTTGTACACATTGAGTTTCACAAAGCCATCTCAGACTTGCTCTGCCCTGGGGCAGTTTGCTCCCCCCAGTTCCCACCAAGAGATTCAGGGATATGAGAAATATGAGAATCCTGGCTGCCAATGAAGACTTGAGGCAAAGAACTCATTGAGTACCTCAGTCTTCTCCATATCTGTTGTAGTCAGCTCTCCTTTCTCATTGACTGAAGAAGGTACACTCTCTTTGGCCTGTCTCTTCTGGCCAGTGTACCTATAGAACCTCTTGTTGTTTTTAACATCCCTTTCCAGGTTCAGTTCCATCTGTGACTTGGCTTTTCTAATCCCATTTCTGTATGTCCGAAAACCTGTTCCTGACTGTTACTCAGAGGGAGCTCCTCACAGTCTATCCACTTCTTAACACAGACAGCAACTCCCCCACTATTTTTACCTTGCCTATCCCTTCTAAAAAGCTTAGAACCCTCCATGGTGGTATTGCAGTTATGTGAATTATCCCACCATGTTTCTGTGATAGTAATAAGACTATAGTTTTCCAAGTGCACCACACTACATGCACTGGTATAGAGGCACTTCAGCTGGGCTTTCAGATGCATTATGTTCCTAGAGGAGCCCTCCCACAAACCTCCAGGACAGATCTGAGGTTTTTCCCTACTGCTTCCTAAAGTGACGGTGTTAACTCAAACCGTATTAATAGCACACTGATGTTTTGGTTGTTGCTGAATGATGGGTGCACGCCCTGGGCTTGGCTAGGTCGCTTAGCGAGGAAGGACCACTGTTGTGATGACATGGAGGCAGGGAGTGGGCCGCAGTAAGAGCTGTCCCAGCCTACATGCAGCCTGTGGACTGTACATGCTTGGGCTTAAATCGGTAGTTTAGAGGGATGGTCCGTAGGCTATAGGTATGAAATCTGTGTGTATATCAAAAAGTGGGAAATGTGATGGTAATTAATGCAGATGTATGGGAAAGTATGAAAACTGAGTATGATGTAAATTATATGGAATAAGGGGTGGATATTGTCACGGTTTCAGCTGGGATGGAGCTGATTTTTTCTTCAGAGCATCTGATATGATGCTGTATTTTGTTTTTTGGAGAAAAACAATGTTCATAACACATAAATGTTTTAGTTGTTGCTGACCTGTGCTGCTTGGAGCCAAGGGTATTTCAGTTTCTCAGCTTCTCATGCTGTCCTGCTATTCAAGAGGGCTGAGGTGGCACAAGGAGCTGAGAAGGGGCAGAACCAGGACAGCTGACCTAAAATGGCCAAAGCGATATTCCATACTGTATGACATTATACAAAAAAAAAAAAAAACAAAAACCTTGAAAAACAGAGTGGAGTTGGCTGGGAAGCGGGTGAGTGAGTGAACAACTGTGTGGTACTTACCTACCTGCCAGGTTAAACCACAACAAATGGGGATCTATTAGATCCCCTTGACATCACACTAAGGGACTGCCCCACTTCATCATAGTGCCTGTGTGAGCCCTGAACCCCACAGGAAACCTGCAAGAACATTATGAGAGAGTGAAGGTCAACAACTGCCACGCCTTGATTAAGCCCATCTGGATGACCTGACATACTGAAAACTGATGCAGATGAGAAGCTACTCTGCAAGCAGAGCTTCATGCTGGGTCCAATCTTAGTGGGGGACTGCTGCTCCAAGGTGAAAATGGCCACCTCCCCCTTAGCCATCATGGTAGTGTACCAGTGATGGACCTCCCCAGTCTTTGTGCAGAAGCTTCTGCCCTGGAAGCTCTCCATCCTGCATGAGATCTATCACATCTAACATCGTGCACATCTTTGAGACCATTGAGTTGAGAATGGGAAGGTCTACATTGTGAAAGAGGTGTGGTAGCCACTGACCTGCTGTGGCAGGTGCAGCAGCTGGGCAATCTGCCCTGTGTCCCCAAGACCTGGGACATCAATGTGCAGGTTGTGGGGGCCATGTATTACCTGCATGACTGCAATTTGGCATGCTGGGAGTTCAAGTGTAAGAACATACTACTCAGTCCCAATGGCCACCAGACCAAGGCACCAACTTTGGTTACAGCAAGGTTAACATCTGCCCAGACCTGAGCACCACCACCTGTGGCTCAGTAGCTTATGCTCTCCCAGAGGTGCTGCTGTGCGACCCCCATAATGCCAAGAAGTACAACATATGGAACCTGGAGGGGGTCCTTTTTCTCACGATGACTGGCTACATGCAGAAATCTTGAAATCTATTCTCAAATTCCTTTATCAAAACAGAAAGCATGACTGCATATTTTCTTCTGTTCACAGTACTGTATTTTCTCAATCTATCATAGAATTCATAGAACTGCTCAGGTTGGAAAAGACCTTCAAGATCATTAAGTCCAACTGCAACCTAACCGTACTACCCTAACTCTAACAACCCACTGCTAAATCATGTCCCTGAGGACTACATCCAGACAGTTTTTGAACACATTCAGGGATGGTGACTCAACCACCTCCCTGGGGAGCTTGTCCCAGTACTTAACAACCCTTTCTGTGAAGAAGTCTTTCCTTATATCCAACCTGAACCTCCCCTGGCACAACTTGAGGCCATTTCCCCTTCTCCTGTCACCAGTGAGAAGCGACCAACCCCACTCTCGCTGCAGTTACCTTTCAGGAATTTGAAGAGAGCAATGAGGTCTCCCCTCATCAAAATGCATTTGCTATATTTGCTATACCTTGAGCCTGCCATAATTTAAGTTTCATTTTGAATGCTGTTGTGGTTTGAAATAGCATAGATAAGTTGATTTTCACCTTGAAGATGGGTGTTTAAATCATATAAATTAGCAGTCAGATCCACCAAAAATGCCAAATCTGTGAGTCGTTTTTCATCTTACAGTTCTGGCATAAATTTTTCTTTTCCATAAATGACTTAATTTCACAAATCATAAAATCTTTTTAGCATTTTACCCTGAATTACCTTCCTTCAGAAACATAAATGATGTCTCCATAATTAGCATCCATACTTGTAAGGAACTCCCAGAATTGGCAATGATTCAATCCCTTTAACTTTATAAAATTCACAGCTTTGATGACAATTTGCACAATATAATCCATTTTTAAAGCTTTCTTGCATAAATTTTCTTAGTGTATGATGCGGTGATATTTCATCAAATGTGAGTTGCTGGTGGCAATTTCATCATCTTTGTCTCTCTTGTTTACCAACCATTGCTGGGGTGTCATCAATAGCTATATCAGATACGTTGACAAAGGTTAAAGAAAATCACTTTAATGTAATTTTTACTGCTTCATGCAAATAAATAGGTTTAATAGTGTCTTTTAATGGCACCACAGAAGCCATTACTTTACCTTTTTGTTGAACACTCTTCGTTCACCCACAGTTTTTCTTTTTGGGTTTTGTTTTCTTTTGAGATGACATGAGGTAGGCTGAAATATTTGTATCGATGGTTGCTGTTTGGTTGTTGTTGAGCGATGGGTGCACAGCTGGGGCCAACACAATAAAATAGGATGCATTACTTTTGGAGCTGCCATCATGAAATATATACATAGTTAATGTATATAAGTAACAAAACATTTTAATTTTTAATATTTTTCATTAAAACATAAAAAAGGAGAGCTACAAAGTCATAAAACTAGTAGGATGTTTGACCTCGTTTTTGTGGAATGCATCAGTCTGGTTTGATGGCACTGGGTTCAATTCTTAGTGAGGTCTTAAGGTGTTCATCAGAGATTTTTGATGAAGTTTCGTTTTTCCTATGCTTCATCCTTGGAAACAGTTATATATACCACCAGAAAGTGATGATGTGAATAAAGCGTGACTGTGAAGTGAGGGATATTTTTCTTTGCTAAGATAGAGCTTATGAAAGTCCAGCAGAGAGACATGATCAGATTTTTTGATTTGAATGTCTTATTGCAACTCTATATGTTCCAAGGTTCTCTTTGTTTTGGTTTCAGCCCAGTTAGGGTTAATAGTGTGCTGATGTTTGATTGTTGTTGAGAGATGGATGTGGTGTGGGGCAGGGGGTGGGCTGCACTGCAAGCCATGCAAGGTCGCATGCAGTCCGCAGGCCATGGGTTGGATGTGCCCGTGTTAACCTATCAGACATACTATGACTTTGAAAGTCAGGAAAGCAATGCTTTATTTGGATGATGGTGGCTGCAGATGCTTTTTATTTTTTTCTGATATTAAACTGCAAGCTTTGTGGAAGGATAAAAATTACCCTTTGTGACAGGGCCAGGGCACTGGTCTGCTCAGTGCACTTGTTTTCACAGAAATGCATCACCTACGCTTGCAAAAAGATAAATGGTGTAAATTATCTACTGTATAACATAAGCAGATTTATAACAAAACATGTTCTATCTTTGATGAACATGCTGCAACTGAAACTGCAATGATACATCTTTATGACCATGAATATGGAATCAGTAGCTGAAATGAGACTTCAGTACTGTTATGAATGCTTAAAAGCATTGGTGTCACATAAAATTATATGTATCTTGGGATACTGATCTTTCATTCCATCGTGCAGCTTTGAAGTGCTGAGGAACAGAGGTCTGGAGGGGAAAGGCACCTATAATATATGACTAGAAGCAGACTCTGCTATTGCCCAGATGCATAGTGCGGAGAAGGAGTGGACCTGAAAAGAAGTGACTAAGAGTTCACTGACAATAATTATCAGCTTCCTAAACTACTTTTTCTTGTCCCACTTTATGTAAGTGATAGGGGCAGTGGAATGGCTTTCCTCTGACTGTTAACTGAAAGTTGTCAAGATGCTGTGTTTCTGTAACTTTGCAGTTCTTAAAGCACTGGAACTGGAATGCAAGCTAAGGCTCTGCTCTAGGCTTATACATGCAAAACCACTGTGGCAACATTTCTATTTAGCATGGAGGACTTAAAGCTTGAGTCAGATGTGTTAGACTTTTAGTTGTTTATGCTCTGATTATATTAATTTCATGCTTCAGAATATTAAGCAGTTTGGCACATCTTAATGCATTAATCTGGACACACATAAAATAATGTGCTGTTTCTAACCATGTGGGGAAAAACCTGGAAAAACTGACCTCCCTATCTGCTCTGTCATAAATACAAGAATGGAATCCAGTCCTTCCCTCTGCTGTCTCATGCTGGGTTTGCTGCCTTCACTTACAAAATCTTTCCTTACTGTTTCCATTATGCAACTTCTAAATCTTGCTGGAGAAAGCCTCCAACTTTTTGTGATATAGATTTATTTCTAAAACTGAGCAGGAAAAGTACTCATCATGTGTTTAAAAACTGGAAAGTAGAATGGGATGAAATTTTCATCCAGTCAAATATAGCAGAAAGCATATCTGGGGGATGTGTTAGCTTAGTGTAGGAGAGGAATCAGAAGCACTTCTATATTCCAGATTTGGAGTTTGGTTCAACCACAGTAAACTTCACAAGATCTGGAAGTACTCTAGCACGTATTTTTCTCAATCTACTGGCAAAACTTCCATCTTGTCTTTCAAGTGGTTGTTCTTCATCCATGAGTTGATTGGACCCTGACAGCAGTAGAGCTGTGTGAGGACGAATACTGCTGGATCTAAAGTCTCAGCCATCAGGACCATTTCACTCATGGTAGTGTGTAACTGTTGATAATTTCCAAGGCCGTTCTGCCTTTTATTTATCGTTCTCACAAACCTTTCTCATGTGAAGATTTTCTCACCATAACAAAAGAAACTTATTTGAAATTGAATAATTAGATTACCTCCCTGTATGTGTCATAGGCCATTTGGAGCATAACTTTTGAGAGGAGCAATGGCAGTGTAATTCTTATGGCAGTTTTCTTTGATGATTCCACGTTCTAGTCTCATGGAGTGAGTTAGTGCATTCTCCATTTGGCCACATCTGTGCATGCCTTTTAGCATCCACAGGTGTTACTATTTAAATATATTAAACATTTGTGTATGTGTATTTTGTGCTGAAATCTTGTTTCATTTGCTGTAATGATTTCAACAGAATGACAAGAAAGTTCTTCCAGCTTTCAATTCAAGAGAACATTTTAGCATTTGCTAAACTTGACGCACATGCTTAAGTGCTGGCATGAACAGGAATTGGAGGAATTCATTTCATGAAACAGAAACAAGCAAAAAAAAAAATGGCAATGGTACAACTGGTGCACAAGCTAATTTCTGTGTACTTTCCTCGAAAGAATTACTGCTCCACGTGTGAAAATGTAGTCTTTGGAAGCTAGGCTTTGACTTGTTAAAGTGTGAACCACTTGGAATGTCATCCTTTGTCTTCAAACTCTGTGTTTCTTTAGCCTTTTGTTCATCAAGTGTTCAGACTGTGTTTCTGCATTCTCATTGACAGTATTTGTGTATAGGTATCTCCCTGATCTATAAATTAGTGTGGTTTAGAACATTTATATTCATGCTTCAGATTCTTAGCACAGTTCTTATGAAAATTTTTTTCTTGGTTGCTAGGTTTTTATACAGTGATGACATGACACTGCATATCTGAATTTAAAACATTTTTATTAATGTGATCTTGTATTGTAAAAATAAAACAATTTAACAGCAAAAAAAAATAAATAAAAAGGATTTTAGGAAGGATCCTTAAATGATGCTAAAAGAAATATGTCAAAGAACCTCTGTAGTTTAATGGCTATTGCTAATACCATTACTGGTTTGAAGTTTTCCTTTTTCCTTCATTCATTTATTCAATCACACTTACATTAAATATCATGCAAATCACCATATACCTTTTACATTTTCTTTCTTTTTATTTTTTTTCTATACATTCTTAAAATGAATTTTATTTTAAAATCTCGTCTTCTTTGTCCTTTTGCTTCTTGTTCCCAAATATTTGAGTAAAGAACTTGCAGTATTAGGCTATGGAATAGCCCCCTGGACTTAGTTTCATAAGCAACAACTTATCTATGGCTTGATTCTCTGAGTGTGTTTATCTTGAAAATGAGCTTTGTGGAACAATTAGCAGTTTTGTTTTATAAAGTGTCACGTCTCCTGTTATAAACATAAACTGAGGAATTTTACTTTGAAAATACATAGAGTTTAATACATAGGAAAAACAGATTTCTCTGTGGGTGCTGCAGAGCTTACTGTACAAAGATGGGGAGATGTAAGACTGATGACCAAGTTAATGGTAAACAGAGGGCTTAAAGGCATAGAGCAATTTTCAGTCCTTCCTTTAGTTGTTCTGCTTTACCAAGCTCCTAGAGCCTTCTGAGATAAACACAAAGCAGTAGCTACTGTGTTCTCCTGTTTCACACATCGCAGCCAAGGGCTTGAGCTGCATGCGCTTGTCTACCCTCATGATTGCCATTGCCACTGTTTTCTGATTAGAACTTGCTGGAGCTCTTTGAGCTTTGTGTGACTTATGCCTTCTCCTATATTTCTCTGTGTAGAGGAGCTTTAAGATAAATGACAAGGTCCTTAGAGAACACATTTTCTGCTAGGGATATCACTAGTGAGTTCACTGCTAGCTGAAGGTGCGTATGGCTGAGCTAGGCTAATATCTCTCTCTTTTTTTTTTTTTTTTTTTGCCAAAAGAGGTAATTATATTTTTCTGCTGATGAAAACTCATTGGCTCTTCTCTGAACCAGTTGAGCTTCCTGTCCCAGTAGGACTTGCTTTCCTTTCCTTTCATGCAGATGCAATTTCTGCTACTTTAGTTAAGGAAATCAGCTTGGCAATGAGTGGGGGATCTGATAAGTGCCTGAACTGTAACAGGAAAAGTAACAGCAGTATGTAATTCAGGGAAGGTCAGTTGAAGGGGGGAAATATGGCATGGAAAGCTGTGTGGGAAACCATTGCTTTAGAGGAAGAACTTACAAAGTCCTTAGCAAGAATGCAAAATGGAGCACAGAGCTGACCTGCCTCTTTTCCACTCCCCTCCTTCTTAAAAACAAAACAAAAGAAACAAACAAGAAAACCAACCCTGTCTTTTAATCTCCTCTGTGGTTGAGAGCTTTGACCATACAGGTATGATAGGGGTTGTGGTTTGCATATGCCTTGGGTCACAGAAGCTGCAGTATTTTGGTTTGCTAGAGCTGGAATTCACAGTCGTGAACATTTATTTCACTCTCATTCAACTCTCCTTTATTTTTTTCTTTCCTGATTTCCAATGGGCCGTATTGGGGGTTTACTGGCATGGCTTCTGTTCACTTTAGTGGGAACTTCAAAACTCAACCTGAATCCATAAAAGGTTCTATACAAACTGCTTTTCTCATCACACTCTGTATGAAATATAACAATATTGCCTTCTAAAGATAAATTCTGTGATGTAGAGACTGGCTTGTGGCAAAGAACATTGTTTTATTTTCCTTTTCTGCTCTACTCTTCTTTCATAGGCATTTGGTAGAAATCAGGTCTTTGGAAACTAAAAAAAAAAAAGATAAATTTGAACTCTCAGGGTCAGTCATTTTGTTTCATCTTGGCTTCAGTGCACTTGACTGAACAAGCAAAGGATGTAAAATCAAAACAAGAAATCCAGTATTACCTATATATCCCATTACATTTTTCATCACAGCAAAAGCTGTCACTACTAGCAGGAGATGATGGGAAGATACACTGCTGCCTGTGTTTCTCCTCTTTGTTGTCAGTATCAGCTTTGTCAGTGGCATATAAACATCCTGATAGAAATAGCACAAAACATAATTTAAAAAAAAAAAAAAGAGAAAAAAAAAAAGCTTTACAAGTGGATTCTTCTATTTTCCTCAAAATGGGAAAGTCATAGAACCATTCTTAGTATCATCCACACATTAAATAAAGAAGAATCTAATTAAAGAAGTTGAACATTGGCTATTTCATTGTGCATAGTACTCATATCCGCTCTAAAGATAACCAGAGATGTCTGCCTTTATATTGAAAAACATCAGAAGAAGAAAATTGCTAAAGCAGAGCTTGTATAATTGTGAACCTTGTGATGTACAAACAGAAATGCTGTTTGGACTACACTTGTATCTAGCCAAGACTGAATTTTCCAGTGTTTTGTTGTTTTGTTTCCTCAGGAAACATAATATAAACATTTCTGAAATTTATACTGTGCTGGTATAAAGCACATATTGTGTCTGTTCTCTTTGCTAATCAAGCTACTTATAGTTATTTGTGATCTAGGAAATTTCTTGGGTTTTCTAACTTAAGTTCCTGTGATTGTAATCAGTGATGTTCTCCTTGATTATTACACCTTAAAAACCAGTACTTCTTCATTCATTTGAAAGTTTTTGTTGTTTCTTTTTGTTTTATATGCACTTCAGAGCCTTCACACTTTTCACAGTAATGCACATCTAAGGGATATGCTAACTCTTGTAATAGTAACTGCCCAATCTGGTTTTCCCTGGCTGATGAGACATGAAAACAGCAGCTTTTCTCAACCATGCTAGAACTCTGTTTTAAGAGGTGTGTGGTACAGAAGTTCACACAGTGCCAGCGGGTTTGCTGCAGGAGGGAAGAAGCAAAAGTAACATAGAATAACAGCAGGAGGAGACCTTCCTCTATGAGTAATAACATGTTACTCTTCCTAACTGGCTCAATTATGCCATCTTCTTGAGCAGTATTTACTACTTGCTATTAAAAGGCTTTCCTTCCTTTTGATTCTGACATGCAATGTCATTTAGATAACAATCTACACCTGCATTTCCTTCCTTTAGCTTCCTCATTATGTTGAGTTCTAAATGTGTATAAATTACTGTCAATGCTGTTTCTTTCCAGTATTTCTTCTCCTTTGATGTCACAAACAATTTTGCATTGACTTTCATTTCCAAGTGACATTTCACTTGCCTGTTTCCTCGCTACATTTCTGACATTCTAACATTCTAGCTTTTCCAGTTTCCTTCATATCAATATCTCTATTTTCTCTTATGTCTACTTCAGTGTTCTGTTTAGCACCAACTAAATGCATTCAGTTAAGGTGGTAGTTTTGCACTTGTCAGATAATTGAGTTAGCTCTGCTCAGAAATATGAAATCCATTGAGAAATCCACTGGATTTGAGAGACTGATATATTTTGACTGCAGTCAGTCAGTTTCTGAGGTTGATATGTCAACCAGGTTAAATTGATTTATTTTTTTCTTTTAAGCAGAAAGAACCTTAATGCTTTTTTTTTTTTCTCTTACTCGTTCATTTCTTTTCAGGAAGAGGAAGTGACTTTTAACCTTCTGTTGTCATTTCTTTTTATAAACCTATGAGTTTTTTTGTACTTTAAAAAAGATAGCAGTAAGTGTTTTAGGATAAACTCTGGAGTTTAAAGGATGTTGTAAGAATGGGTCAGAACTATTCACTGTGTCGGTTTGCTTTTTATACATGCCATGAGAGAGGGCTCAAAAATAACCAATCAACTAGTATGCGAAGGTCCCCAGGAGCACCTCTGCAGATAGACAACTGGACTGTCTAAGCTCCACAGGCATCGTGGGGGATGCTTAGCATCTCAGAGAAGATACAGCTCATGTTACCTTCACTCCTTGTGACAGAGGGAGGCAACAGTTAAGACACAAAGTAGAATCTGTGCTTTTTTTGTCAGCGTTTGTGCATCTCAATGCTGGCAAAGTTTCTCTTTCTGGTAATATGATGGGACTGCGTGTGATGTGAGCTATGATAGTTTTAGTTGCAAATCTGGTTAATTTTATAAACATTTAAAGGAAAGAATGGATAGAGATGAAGGTCTAATGAGCTATACAAAGAGTAGTTCAATTTCTATGCTAAACTAAGTTAATTATTCACATTGAAGTTATGTTTGTCATGGAAATAAAAACACAATGTATTTGATGTCTCCAGTTATCTTACAAATAAAACATTAGAGTTAAGTGGAAGGCAGAAGGCGAAAGTGGAAAACAGTGTTTAGAAATATATGAACAGCTGTTTTGCAAGCAGAGGATGCAGCAAATTCTCATCATTAGTTCTCTGTTCTCATGCTAAGTGTGTGCTTGACATTGCCTTATACTAAGGAAACAGTAATAAGTGTAATTCTCGTGATGGTCAGTTTATAGCCCAACTTATTGATATTGTAGACTGTTTTTGCATGATAGGAGAGAAATCTATATAAGGCAGAATAGTTTTGATAATATTTTAAAAGTTAGATTTGGTCAGGTAACATCAGCTCTTTACAGACTGAGATTTAAAGAAAATAAGACAGTTTTTCTTCAACTTTTTAGCTGTATGTTGCATGGTGAATACTGTATGTACTCCAAATAGTTCATTCAGACATTTTAGTAAATTATCTTTGGCTTTGCTTGCTCAAAAAAAGGCATCAGAATCCCTAAAGAGGCAAAAGTTATCATGAATATTATTTGCAGTGTTTTGGTTGTCCAGTTCTATTAGATTTTACTTTTATTTTGCTACTGATGAACCTTTCAAATCTTTGTATAGTGAGGAAGGCTAACACCTTATTACACCATAAAATGTGAGCAACTGTCATCTGTGGAGGATAGTCTTAGACCTTGCTAAAGCTGATGGGAGTACAAAATGAGTAATGAGAGACTTGCAGACAACAGAAGACAATCTTTACAATGTTAAGAATAAGAATTTTAAAAATGATTAAAGTGCAAGTGAGTTGGATGTTGCCCACACTTGAATATCTCCTGCTGAATGGCAGGGGAAGAAGATAATCTAATGGAAGAAGCTCAGATTCACAAACAACAGTATGGTATTTGAATGGCTCAGAAAAGCATATAGAGAATCACAAATGTTGGGCAAAAAGCCATAGAAAGCGCAAAACGTAAGTGCATGTCTCAAATTTTACTTCTTTCCAGATGTCAGAAACTTTAGGGTGTGGAGATTAAAAGCTTTCCCAAGACAGATATGCACTGATATTGGTTTTGAAAGAAGAGAGCAGTTCTTCCTTCTTTCCATCAAAATGACATAGGCAATAAACAGTTCTCCAAGTAACCTGTTTTCTCTAACTGTCTGCAATCAGTGAAGAACAGAGGAGAGAAAGAAAGGCTCTGTAGTTTAATTAAGACCTATACCTTGTGAGGTGGGAAGGGAGGAGGATCTTTTTTTCCAGTCCTGCTTTTACAGCTGCTTAAGGATTTCAGATTCACTGGCCATTGAGAAGAACCTGGAGATTGTCCTCTAAGCAGGAACCAGAACCTGGAATCCCCCACACTGTCTTGGTGTTCCAACCATGAGAACATAGACTCTGTTCCCTATTCTGCTTTCTTCCTCTTGGCCCCAATTTATTTCTTCCCTCCCATTATGAGGGGAGCTGAGTTCCAAGTAGAAAATTAAATCACTTAGCTGATAATTTGATGGCTGTTGATAGGACATGCTGAATGTGGCACCTCAGTGTGTTGTATTGCCAGGCTAGTGGCTCAGTATGAGCATGGGCCATCAGGAACCTGGCTGGGGTTCCACCCTGTGCCCTACCTTACCACACTGGTCTTACCTCATTAAGTGGCCACCCTCACTGGGGCTGGGGCTGGCCCTGTTGCTACCTGCACCTAGGCCACTGTGGCCAGGCCTGCTGGTTTTCCTCAGCAGCCACATTCTGGCCCTGCAGTCGCTGCAGTCCCAGTCCCCAAACACTGCCCTGCAGCCCCCTGCCACTGCTCCCCCATGGGATCCTCCAAACACTGCAGGGATCCAACTGCTTGCGTGGCTGGTGGTGAGGGTGTTTGTAGGTATCTGAGCTGGAAACTGCCTGAAATGCTACCCACAAGACAGCTGACCAGCAAGAAGTCATTGTAGGCAGTTCAAGGAGCTGTGCTGCCTGAAAGGCATCTTTAAAACCATAAAGTGAGGCTACTTCTGAGGTCCTTTGATGCTCAAGGACATAAGATTTTCTCTATGTTCTTTGCAAATCAAATGTTTTTGGTATGATTGTGTTTGTACCATGAACTTATTTTACCCATCTTCAAGAGGGTCATAGAATCACCAGTGTTGGAAAAGACCTACAAGATCATCCAGTCCAAGTACCAGCTGAGTACCAGTAGATAAAAAGAGTGTGCGAGTACCATTCTGGGAACGTACAAGATGAGATTTAATTTTACTACTGACGGCTACTTCTTTCATATATAGTTATTTCCTATTTAAAATGTTATGCCCATACGGTTACAAAGAGATGACAATAGAATTTCCAAGTTGGGCTGTGAAAATACAAGTGTGCCAGTGTGCTTCTTATCACTCTGTTTCCAGAGAGCATACCAGTGTAAGTATAAAAACACACCTATGGTTTGCCAATGTGTACTGGCCACATCAGCGTGTACCAATCTATGTACAACATATTCCTCTGTGTACTGTTGTTCTGTCAGACGTCGTGTCTTTATTTGCTTCAGCTTGTCAAACCATTTGCTTTACCTGCGTCCTTTGTCTCAGCCTGAATTTTCCAGAGCATCTACAGACATTCTGGTAGTGGAATGACATTTAGGACTACCCTGTAAATTCTATTTAAATACTTTGCTGCATCTAGAACCCGACTCCTTTATTAACAAGTATGTTAGATTAACCTTCTCTCCTCATTCTTTTTGCATAATATTAGTTCTGTTAACCACATTACTCTGATTATCTGCATACCTCGAGAGTTCCAATAATCTATTAATATGGCTTATTTTTAAGAAGCTGTGCTTTTTCCATGGAAGAAAAAAATTAACAATGAAGTGGAGACTTGAAGCTGATGAAGTCATCGTTATTAGAACTTCTATCAGGGCTTAACACTTCAAATAAAAGCATCTGAGAGTAAGCTGTAAAATGGGGAAAACAACGTGTAGGTCAGCATGCAACCAGCAAACACACATTTCAGACTCTGATCTTGTCAGTTCAATGAGATTCAGGTGGATATTTCTTCTGCTTCTAAAACACATGGGTCCTACATGGCAAAATTCACTTTTTTCTCATTCATCTGGCAGATAATAGCTGATAATAGCTCTCTGAATTAGAATTTTACTCCAGATCAACATTCTTAATTGCTGATTGTCTTCTGTACAAATAATAATAAAAAATAAAATTGTCTATGATTTCTAGCATAGCATCAATAATGGATTTTAATGGATGGAATTTTGTTTTCTGTCAACTGAACTAACTTAGCTCAGTATTTTTATGCCTTGTCAACCTGTTCTTTACTTGAACAATGTAAAATATCTTTGCATTTGATATGAGATTATTTTTTTGTAGTTGTTTAACCATTTTTTCCTCCACTTTTCCATTATTTTCAAGTGATTCATTTATCTAGCTTAGGTTCCTCTGAGCTCAAATTAATTTGTCTTGGTTGATACATTTTAAACTAAAGTATGTAATATGCTTCTAATTCTATGTGGCAGAAATTTCTATAAGCTGGGAAATTGTTATCTTTGTATCCCTGAAATATAAGTGAAAGAAGTCTTCTTTGTTTCCATGCAAGTCAGCGTACTTGCACAAATAGCTTTGGTAAACAAGAGAAATAAGGAAATAGCACTGAAATTGCTCATGGAGAAAAAAAAAAGAAAAAGAAAGAGAGAGAGAGAAAGGTAAATTAGTTTATAATGAGAAAAATGCATCTAGAAACACAGAAGACCTCACAAATGGAAAACTTGAGAGCATGCAGGAACTCTCTCTCAGGTACTTCTTTACCTGCACATTTCACTACCATCTGCCAATCATTTAATTTTTCTAGGGCCTGTCATGTTCTAGCATCTCTGTGGCAGTGATACAAATGACAGAGTGAAGACCAACAAAATATTTTAATTGGCACTTTCCAAATGTTTCAACAGTAACAAGGCTGAATTGGCCTTCTTTTCTGATTACAGTCACAGCTGATAAGTGGAAACCTTGTACTCAGGAATGTGAGCTTCTTTGTCAAAGGCAAGGGGGCACGGCTGCTGAAACTTGTAAAATCTCTTGCTGGAGTGAACCTATGAAATTTACTCTTCATTACAGAATTTCAGAGACAGAAGCACCAGGTCATTAATACATTAATACTATGCAATATCGCCTCCTCTATTTGTGTGTCAATTTCCTCATTTTCACCAAAATTCATATTTTGCTTTTAGCTAGAGTCTCATGTAGGGGGCTTGTTTCCTGTTGTTTTTTTTAGCATTGCACTCAGTCAGATTGCGTTATCTACCACTCCCTTGTATCACATCTACAATGTAGGTTTATACAACTGTACTGTAACCTGTTGTTTGGTTCTCTTTGCCTAGCTTTGTAATTTGGAATTTCTAAAATGTATATTGTTCTGGTGAGCCCGTCTTGCAAGG
This sequence comes from Aquila spilogaster, assembly GCA_024606505.1. NCBI lineage: Eukaryota > Metazoa > Chordata > Aves > Accipitriformes > Accipitridae > Aquila > Aquila spilogaster. Next base: position 84,297,214 of record JANHGO010000063.1, on the reverse strand, counting down.
TAGCCAGGCTGGCCAGTGTGAGCATCACCAACTGTAGCCTTCTTGGCATTTTTAGTTTTGTCATCACTTGCAGAATTTTTCTACTGTTTCCTTTTCAAACTTTCTTTGGAATAACACTGAATACAATTTGGTTTTAATATAAGTTTTAATTAAGTAGTGTTATCTGTTTGCTGTTTTTTTTTTTTTTTTTTTTAAGTTTGTTTTGTTGTGTTTAATAAGACCAGTGTGTTGTTTTGCATACAGGATGAATGGTGTTTACCATTCATGACCAGCTATTTAATTTCTCACTTTTATCTTGTTCATTCAGTATTTGGCCTCATATTTTATTTCAAATTATAAGAACATGCAGTGAGTCTGGAATTATTAATTTCCTCACGGACTTTATTACAGTAGTCAACACAGTGCATTATACTTTTTTTCAGTGCTTCTGAGGCATTTATTTGAACGCAATTTTGACAAAATCCTCTGAGATACAACATTACGAATATTCCCATTTTATGGAGAAGGAACTTTGATACGGGGAAGCTAAGACTGCAGTTTCACTAGAAGCTAAGCTGACATATTCATTGTTGGTTTTTTTTTTTGTTCCCTCCAACTTGTTAGGCTTTTTCATGTCTAAATTGAACTCGTTGAAAATTCTTTTGCTCTTCTGTCTCTCATGATTAACTTGTTGGAGTGGTTTGAGGAAGGGAAGTGATGTAGGGAGTGAAGCCCCTCTGCCTGTTAGAAATGGTGGGCAGTTAGGTTTGTTTACTTGTGCCTCTCCCAACTTCATAGCAAGGTTAAGCACACTGTGAGTGGAGCCGCGTTTATACTGATCACTGAGCAGTAGTTTCCATAAACTCGCTACCTTTTGACAGTGAAAAATGCATTATAGGCAGCTGGTGCTGTATAAGCATCGTGGTACTTTAAGTATCCTCATGTAGTCTGCATGTTATCATGTACCTATCTGTTTTGTGTTTTGACTTTTCAGATATCAAACTTTTGCGCAATATTTTTGAATTCAAGTTTTTTTCTCCAGAAGGGAGTGGTGAATATGCTGAGAACACGGACTCTTCACTAGCAACTCAGAATATATATGAGAGTTAAGAAAGTCTTTTTTCCAACATTTTGAATCTTGCCCAGTTTCCAGCTAAGGGATTTGGTTTTACCTACCTCACCCCAAAGTCCCAAGAGCAGTTTTTAATACAGGACAGGCACTTATTAATGAAAAGAGAATTGGTCAATGATTGTACTGGCATGATATCAAGACAGAACATGCTTATCAGCGGATATTGAAGAGCCCCAAGTCCACAGGTGTCCCAGTGATGTGTTTTGCTTATAATCTGCTCTAGTTGCAACATCTTAAGATACTTGATTTGCTACTTACTTGTAAATGAGTAAAGAAAACAGTGATTTTCTCTCAGTAACTTTTTCCTCTAATTGCTGATTACCTAGTTGCTAAAGCACAGGAAAATCTCTTAGCTTCAACCCATCAAAGTTGAAAGTTCATGCCTAATCTGATAGTAGTGTCACCTTGGCTGATGAGGTACATACATCTATGCATGCAGCCATTGGTCCTATGTGCACTGTGGCAAACACAAAACATTCTCAAGTGTTTCTGTACTCTGCATTTAGTCACACATTTTTTTCTGCCTGCTGTAGGTGACAAAGAGGTGAAGTTTAGACTTCAATGACAGCAAGATTTCTTTGGGGGCCACTTCTATTCCCAGCTGGGAGAGCAAGTTCAGTTGTCTTCTGTGTGAGACACTAACATGGCTAATGATGTTTTCAAAGATCCCTAAGGGACCATGCTCTGCTGTTGAAAGTGGCAACTAAAACAGCTTGATCTTCTGTCTTACAAAAAAAGCTTTTCATTGTAAGTTTGCAAAATCAGTCAATATAGTGGATGACGACTTTGAGATAAGTCACCTGTGAATATCACATTTGTGTGAATAAAATTACCACTAGTGAATAGTAGAATTGCCACCAATGAAAGGTGAAATTAGCTTAATTTTCTTCATACCACCTTCAATCTCTTTGGCAGATACTAGAATGATAACTACTTTTTCAGTACTTTTTTTTTTTTTAGAGGGAACCAAGTTATAGGAACTGTGCATTAATTATTCCTGTTTTCCTTGTTCACTTTTATACTTCCTAACTCTAAAAAGGTACAGAAGCTCTACAGATAGGAGCAGAGAGAAAAAGCTTCTTACTTATTCTCACACAGTACTTATCTTATGCTCTGAGTGAGAGAGGGTCCTTTGGAGAAAAATAGCCTGCAATTGCAATGAAAACTGTATTTGTTATTGTCCCTGTTCTGCTGAGGTAGGTAGATGTTATCTTGAGTGCTCAGTTTATTGCATCTCATTTTAACACTGTGAAAGAGGATAGTTTCTAAGAGAGTTGCCAGCCAACCAGAAAATCTCTTTGTAGAAGATCCTAGACAATCCAATGGATTTCTATATAGTGAAAGTCTGGTTATTTATTTCCTACATAAATAAAACCTAATGCAAGTGAAAATGTTCTAGATAATATCTGTCATTTTTGAGTGGTTGTAAGGTTTAGCTTTGTATAAAAAAATGCTTGCACTACTTCAAAAATGCTGGTGATAGCTGCATCCAGATGAGAAAAATGAACTTCTTATCTTTGTACAAATGGTAATTTTTTTTTTTTTTTTGTCAGCCTCAGTTTCTCAGATGCTCAGGAACCCAAAGGAATCTAGCAAGACTTACAAAGCATGTAGCAGGCAAATCTATTTAACCCATGGCACAACATTTACACAAATGTGACTATTCTACCCACGTTCTTCCTGCTGTATCTGTTTTTTAGTGTAAGCATCCCAGCACAGTGATTGGGAATGCTGGCAGGGTTTCCTCTCCTGTGCGTGACATGACTAAGAAATCACTTTCCTCTGTTAGATACAGTTTGACTAGCTGATGAGGAAATAGCAGAGGTTGTGTCTTTCAAGTCCATACATCTTCACTAGTCTTGAAGGATCCTTTTAACCAGTGGTGTTGGTTGTGCTTTTTAGTTACTGAGGCTCTCAACTGAACGTTTTGTGTTAGTCAGGTGCAGCAGGTTTAAGAGGACACATCATCATATAGGATAAGAACAGTGTAGATTATTCATTGTCAAAATTATGCAAACAAGATGAGAATATTTATTTGGTACATATTGGAAGCAGAAAGGTTGCCTGTTACATTCTGAAGGACTGATTTTTTCACTTTCTCCCAAGCTCCCTTTGTGTTTGGTCAGAGTTCTCACATTCTCATCTCTGTGTACTTCCACAGAGTCAGGGAAGTCCCTACTGAGGGCCACTCAACAGGCACAGTATGCTTCTTGTCCTTGTGTTTTGGGCCTTCAGGACTGCCTGCTAGTATCTGTGCCACCTTTGTTTAATGTGAGGGGGAATAATGCCTCAGATTTTATCAAGGCTTATCAAGTTTTGGTGAGAATAGATCCTTGTTCTCCCGAACGTAGAAGTTGCCCACTACTTTTTGGCTAGAAACTTAGCAGAAGAAAGAGAAATGAATTAAATGCTTAAGTAAGGAAAAACAGAAACAAATTTATTTGTGTGCCTGTTAGTGTTGCATTTTTGTATCT
>JANHGO010000063.1:84280644-84293529 GCA_024606505.1 Aquila spilogaster | reverse complement strand
AAGAACTGCAGCCCGTGGGAAGGACCCACATTGGAGAAGTTCATGGAGGACTGTCTCCTGTGGGAGGGACCCCACACGGGAGCAGGGGAAGAGTGTGATGAGTCCTGCCCCTGAAGGGGATGAAGCAGCAGAGACATGTGATGAACTGACTGTAAACCCCATTCCCCATCCCCCTGCGCTGCTGGTGGGGGTAGGTGGAGAATCTGGGATTGAAGCTGTGCCCGGGAAGAAGGGAGGGATGGAGGGAAGATGTTTTGAGATTTGATTTTATTTCGCATTACCCTACTCTGGTTGATTGGTAATAAATTGAGTTAATTTTCTCCAAGTTGAGTCTGTTTTGCCCTAGATGGTAATTGGTGAGTGATGTCTCCCTGTCCTTATATCGACCCACGAGCCCTTTGTTATATTTTCTCTCCCCTGTCCAGCTGAGGGGAGGAGTGATAGAACGGCTTTGGTGGGCACCTGGCCTCCAGCCAGGGTCAACCCACCACAAAACTTTTAAATAATACCTTTGAATTAGTGTTTTTTTTCTTCAAAGGCCTCTGCAGCAGTTGAGGATAACGAGATGAACAGGGAGCAGTGCACGTACTAAGGAGCACATGGACTCTTTATTAGCATGCAGAACATATATTAGAGTTAAGAAAGACTTCTCTTCAGGATTTTGAATCTTGCCTAGTTACTAGCTAAGAGATCTGTTTTCAGCTACCTCATCCAAGAGTCCCAAGAACAGAAGTTTTTAACACAGGGCAGGTGCTTATTGATAAAAAGAGAGAATCAGGCAATGTTTGGACTGAGATACTGCCAAGACAGAAAATGCTGATCAGAGGGTATTGATGAACCCCAAATCCTCAGCTCTCCCTGCAATATAGTCTCATTATAGCTTGCTTTTGCTGTATCATCTGAAGATGCTTGACTTGTTTACTTAGTGGTAAACAAGTGAGTAAAACGTTAGTTATTTTCTATCACTAACTTAGTGCCTTTGTTTGCTGATAACTTATTCACTAAAACACAGAAGAATCTCTTACTGTCCTTTTGACTCCCAACCTCCATCAGAACTGAAGGTTCATGCCTGACCTGGTACTGATGTTGCCTTGGCTGATGGTGAGGTATATACAGCCAGTGGCTTTGGGTCCCCCAACCCCTGTGACAAACGCAGAAGAGTCTTGAGTGTTTCTAGACTCTACATTTAGTCATATCTTTTTTCTGCTGGCTGATGTTGGTAATGAAGGGGTGAATCTGAGTCTCCTGTGACAGATGAATGCTTTGAGGACCACAGTTTACTTCTCTTCACATCAAGTAGGAGAACTAGTTCAGGTGTCTGTTGTGTGAGACTGAGCACAGTCACGTGGCTAATGATGTTTTCAAAGCTCTCTGAGGAGCTGTGCTGTTGAAAGTGTCCAACTACAACAGCTCAATCTTCTGTCTTCCAAAACACAGCAACCCTTCACAATGAGTTCACAAAATCAGTCAACAGTATGCTCTAACTGTGGTTGACTTCTTTGAGATAGGTCAGCTGTGAATATCAAAATTGTGTGAAGAGTGCATGGTTAATTACCACTAGTGAAAAGTGAAATTGCCACTAATGAAAGGTGAAATCAGCTTAAGTGATTTTCTCAGCACCACCCTGGATCTTTTTGGCAGATGCTAGGATGAGGTATACTTCTCCAGAGGGCACAAAGTTATGGGAACTGTAAGTAAATTCTTCCAGTTTCTCCTTGTTCACTTTTAAACCTTCTGACTCTTACAGTGGAACAGGAACTCTAAAGATGGAAGCTTTTTCTGTGATCCTTACTTATTCTTACAATGTACTTATCTTATGCTCTGAGTGAGAGGGGGTCCTTTGGAGAAAAATAGCCTGCAATCATAATGAAAGCTGTATTTGTTACTGTCCCCATCCTGCTGAGGTAGGTAGATGTTATCTTGAGTGCTTGGTTTATTGCATCTCATTTTATGCAGTAAAAAAGGACAGTTTCTACGGGAGTTGCCAGCCAACCAGAAAATCTCTTTATGAAAGGTCCTGGACAACCCAGTGGACTTTTATACACTGAAGGTCTGGTTATTTATTTCCTACATGAATAAAACTTAATGAAAGTGAAAATGTTTTAGATAATATCTGTCATTTTTTAATGGTTGTAAGGTCTAGCTTTATATAAAAAATGCTTGCACTACTTCGAAAAAGCTGGTGATAGCTGCTCTCAGATGGGAAAGAGGAACTTTTTAGCTTTGTGCAAATGGTAAATAACATTTTTGGCAGCTTCTGTTTCTTTAGTGTTCAGGAACCAAAAGCTAGACTTCCAAAGTATGTAGGAGGAAAATCTGTTTAATCCACGACACAAAAATTGCATAAACATGGCTGCTCCCCCCTAGTCCTTCCTCTTCCTGCTATATCCTTTTTTAGGCTGAGTTTCCCAGCACAGTGCTTGGGAATACTGACAGAGTTGCCTCTATTGTGCTCAACAAGAGCAGACGCGACTAAGAAATTACTTTTCCTCTATGAAGTGCAATTTGACTAACTAATGATGGTAAATGAAGCAGAGATCTTTTGTTAAGTACCTATAGCCCTACATCCTCCCTCGCCATGAAAGATCCTTTTAACCAGTGCTGTCTGTAATGCTTTTTAGCTGATGGGGATCTCAACAGAAAATTTCGCAGTAGTCATGTGCAACAGAGTTTTAGGAGGACAACATCATATAAGATAAGAACAGTATAGGATATTCACTGACAAAATAATATGAACAAGATGGAAATATTTATTTGGTACTCTTTGGAAGCAGAAAAGTTGGCTGTTAGCTTGTGACAGACCTTTTCATTTTCTCTTAAGCTCCCCTACTTGTGCTCGTCCTGAGTTGTCACTTGCTCCTCTCTGTCAATTTGTGGACAGCCAGGGAACTCCCTGTTGAGGGCCACTGTGCAGGCATAGTATGCTTCTCGTACCTGTGTCTTGGGCTGCCAGGCTTGCTAGCACATATGCCATCCTTACCTAATGTGAGAGGGAAAGATGCCTCAACCATTTTACCAAGGGTTATTAAGATTTTGTGGGAATGGATCTCCAGTGTACCCAAGGTAAGAGCTGCCTACTGGTTTTACAGTTAGAGACTTAGCTGCAGAGAGAGGATAAATTAATTATGTGCTTAAATAAGGAAAAATAAAGACAATTATATTTGCAAGCCTTTCAGGGTTTTGGTTTTGTGGTTGTTTAGTTTTGTATTGCCTTTCCTTAAGGAATACAACCACTTCTGGTAAAATAATTTTGCATTCTCATTAATATTCTCTAATATTCTCTGGGGTGCATATTTAGTAATAGTCTTTTTTAATGTCTACTTTTCATTTCTAGTGTTAATAATACACCTGTTTTCATAGAGGAGAACTCAATGCTGTAAATGATTGTCTCCATTAAAGGAGAACCTGGGAAATAATGTCTTTTTCAGTAGCATGCTAATTTGACATAATCTCTTTCTCTTTTAACTTAGGTTTCATTGATTTTTTTCCCCACACCTTTATAATAATGTGCTGTCTAAATAAAGAGGGGGCTCTGATTTTTTTCTTCACAGTTTATGTTAGCACTAGATATGGCTTAGATTCTTTGCGCAGGAGGTGAACAAGATCATTCTAATGGCAGTTTACACAGTGCTCAAACCCTGTTCTTTTAACTTAAAATTGTTCACATACACAGTATATATACCTATGCTACTGTAAAACTTTGTTGAGATTATCACCAGCTAAAAGTCATCAGAGCCAACATTGACTAAAAGGATACGTGATGACAGGAGAATACATTTGGTTCTTATTTATTTATTTATTTATTGTGTGTATGTACGTATACACCAAATGTATCCCCCCCGCAGGATTGTTACCTTCTCCCTGCCCCTCAATATAGATCCTTATATGTTAGTCTGAAGTATGCAAAAGCCTTCCAGTAGTATATTACTAATGCAACTTCTATCTGTCATATGTTGTTTACTCCTTTCTTGTATTCTACACGGAAGGAGAGTTTTATTTGTAGTAAGTTTCATTTTGATACAAGTCCTTTAGAAAACAAATACCCTGCTGTGTCTGTCAGGGAGGACACATCAAAGACGACACTTTGCATTTAAAAGACAGTGAAGTTTGCAAAAGTTCTTAGTCCTTTTCAGATTTAATTCCAGAGGTTTGAATCTGCCCTGGTGAAAGCTCAAAAATGCAAAAATTATTTAGCTTTGTGGTAGGAAGTGCCCTTTTACCTGGAGAGTGTAAAATTAAAATTAAAAAAAAAGGATTATACTTTAAATGATCAGCATTCTCTTCTGGCTATTGATGGAATTTCATATTTCCTATTTGTTACTAAGTAACCCACAGAGTACACTTGTCAAAAAGTTGAGAAGACGTGAATGGTAGTCTGAAAAAATTGCAAGTCAAACATACAGGACCCTTGCTAGGATGCTCAGATCAATCCTTAAAAGAGATTTCTGTAAAGATTCATGTCAGGTAAATAACTAAACTCAAATCAGTTAATTTGATTTGTGTGAAATGTTTGTAGAGTTGGAACCTGTAAATTGACAGAGCTGGGGAAAAAAAGGAGGAATGGAGGAGAGGAGTGATGTAGAAGCCACATGATTTAGAGGAAGAGTGTGAATTCTTTTATCTTGTATTTGGTAACTAAATTAAGATCCATCTATATAATTGGCCTGATGATTGGAATTTTATTGGCTGCTGTAGGTGTGAAGAGTCCACAGATGACAAAATTAGACATAGACAGCAATCATATGCATGCACAGAAAGAGAGGCTACATTTTTATTTATAAAACACTAAGGAGTAGCTCACATGCATTAAGAGTATTGCGTAAAGAGCATGAGAGCAAACCCCCAAACTTTCTTTTGGTCTATCTGGCCATTAAAATCATGCATTTATTGTTTTTCTGCTACGTGGCTTAGTGGGATTGTGACAAAGAGGAAATGCATATTCCTGCACATTTATTGCATTGCTAGTATTTTTTTTATTGCAAAGGACTCGATGTACTACCACTACATTTCATTCCAAGAAGTAATAATATGACTCTCTTGCTATGACGAATAGAAGACTTGCTGTCTGTTAGAAGACTATAGTGATTGCTGCTAATCTTCAGCCACTCCAGTTTTCTCAAAGCTGCAAATACAGGGAACGGTATCTGCTTAAGTTTTGAACTGATAAACTAATCTCTTCTTTGTAAATTTCAGTGTTGGCGATCATATTTGTAGTTGAACTTTATTGCTCTGTTTACCATCTTAATTTCTTCTCTGTCTCTGTCTCTGTCTCTCTCTCTCTGTCTTTCTGTTTCTGTGTCTCCTCCCTTACCCGCCCCCCCCCAAGTTCAAGTGCCAGTTCTTGGTACTGATTCTTTGATTGCTGTACTGTGTAAAGACTTACGTATGAATTATGAGTCAGATTTTTGTGTGACTCACTAAATGGCCAGAATTTCAGAGTGCTCCTATTCATTCACCTAGTCCCCACATGCAATGCATCATGCTATGCTACATCTGCCAAATGGACTGGATTAAATCCCTAGGTTTCCATTTAATTTCCCACTATCACTGGGCATTCTCTATAGCCATTAGGCATATTTTTGGTTCTCAGCTCCAATTAAAAAGCGTGTGTCTCCTGTTCTTTCTGCTTAGTTTGTAAGCCAGCAAAATATTAATGCATAAGAAACTTTTCTGAAAATCAGTTTTTGCAATTATTCTAAAAGAGAACACCACTAGCCTTATGCATCAAACAAGATACAGGGTGGATCTGAAAAGTAGTAATCAAACTCTCATATTCATAAGTCATTCAACAGATATGGAAGATAATGGTCTAAAAAAGCACTTAACTCTCTTTAACCTCCTTTACTACATAGGATATGGACTTTAGTTCTGCTGCCTCTGGCAGAGCATGTGCTGAGAATTAAACATAGGATTGCGTTCCTTGTTCAGTAAAAATCGATTTCAGTATGTGTTTAAGTATAACGAGAGGTTTAATGAGAGGTTTAATGAGAGGCAAAGTATGGTCCGTTCAGTCATAACTGGGCTATACTTCAGTAGTGTCAGTGGTCATTGCAAGTTCAGAAAGGCCTCTTTCATAGAGCTATGAATTACCAGCTTTTGCTTTCCATCTATTTTAAACTAATGATCTGTGTTGGAGCATTAATGTTATTGTTAGTAAAGTAGTAGTATGACTATTTGAAGACTCCTATTTCTAGGCTCTTTACTAAACAAAATAATGGTATTAATTGATTTGGTGCTGTTATACAGTGAGAAAACTTGTCTTTTCAGGAGCTGCGTAGATTCTGGGGGGACAGCGGTGTAGGGTTGTTGGGTTTTTATTTCTTCTAGCTATTCCTGAGGAATGGATGCTGGTCCCTTCTCCAGTGGAAACCTCTAGAGAAACGTTCACTAGGGTATTAATGCAGCTATATAACCTAGATATTAATTAAGGCCTGATATATAAATGCAAGGTAAGTGTTCTCAGTACTACTTCTTTTCAGAATTTCCTTCTTTGAATTTTGTTCCACATTCCCTCTATTTTTCCCAATTGCACATTTCATATTTTAGTTTTGTATTTTCCCCTCTACTTGTATGACTTTCATTTAGGCTTAAGTTTCCCCATTCTTCCTTGTTTCCAAACTTATGTTTTGGGGTTTTATTGTTTTGTTTGAGGTTTTTTTTTTTAGTTTTTGGTTACGTTTGGGGTTTTGGGGCGGGGTTGTTTTTTGTTTTTTTTTTAACAAAAGCAAAGGGTACTGGAGCATAATCAAAAGAGCATTTTCTTTGCCACCTCCTCTGAATATGTGCATGGCTTTGACAAGTAGGAAGGAAAGCCTACTGAATGGCCATGGCATGTAAAATGATGTAGCATAGAATGAATCATTTTCAGCAGCCGCAATGAAGTGGGAGATGTTCTGATTTGAACTGGAACCATCCACCTATTTCTGTTCATTACATTGACGCTACTCTTTCTCTACTCTGAACTCTGAGAGTTACTTATCCACCCACATGGTTAACCTACAGAAACCATTCTGAAAGGTTTGTTCCTTACCCTATAATCTTTGATACTTTCTACCCATTTTGTGACATCAGCTAATTTAGATATTTTTTTTTTAAATGAAGTAATTTGTGTTAAACCATATCAATATATGGTTTGGCTTGAAGGTGTAAAATTCTAAAAATTCAGATTTAAATAAATCCCCCCTTTAAAATATGGATTTTATATAAATTCATGTCAGAGGTTATAATTAGGTTTTAAATAGCACATTTCATATTTCTATTATTTTTCAAATTGCCTTCTTACTATATTTTGATTATGAAAATGGTTTATTTCATTTTAGAAACAAATAATTAATAGTGTTTAATCTTTTTTTCTTTAGGGCCTTGCTTCCCATTTTGTTAAGGCAATGAAATGTAGTGTCATTAACAATTTCAGAACAGAAGAATATGAAATGTGCTTTTGAGAAACAAGTGTGAAATCTCCTGTATGTGACCTTTTTTGTATTGACTTTTTGGTGAGTACCCATAGATCTCTCTCATAACATTTTTCCCTGCTCTCTCTTCATTTTTAAAACAACTTTGCACTTAGAAAGGATTGCAGCCTATAACATCTTCACACACTCTCGCTTGCAACAAATCTGGTAGTTGCAGTCTTCACAGCCGGCAGTTGCTGGGAATTACACGTGTTACCCATCGCTGCTGTACTCTGAGGCTGTCCCTGCGCTGCTGTCCCTGCTGTCCATCCCGATAATGCATCCATTCCCCAACACCAGCTCATTCTACCTGGAGCTGGTTCATCACAGCAGGCAGTCCGATGTGTCGTAAATCCAAAGCTCCCCCCACCCCCCCTAAAAAAAAAATAACCAACCCTTAAGTAAAGCAAGCCTGCCCTAATAGTAGGAGAGGAAGCTTATCCTGAACTCCGTGCTGTGATGGCTATACTGCTCATATTTCTTATTTAGCAAATAGGGTGTTTCTGCGTGAGCTGAAGTTACTGAAGTGCAGACAGTCTTCAACATAGGATGTGACAGAGGTTGAGAACCTCTGGCATAATTGAGCCATTGATGTCCTGTGTACGTTTCTTGCAAAGGGCCCCTTGAACATCAGCTTTCCCTGGTGTCTGGGCTGAAGGATGTATTTAACTCAGGTGGACACAGATCTTTTAGGGCACTCTTATACTATTTCAGCCCTTTCATGCGGTGGAAAATGGTGAGAGTACGGATGACTATATACTCCCTGCTTTCTAATTCACTGGCTTTTCAGAGAGAAAATGTACCTAGATGAGTTCCCCCCAGGCATCTAAATAAGCAGTTTGACAATAAAAGTTGTGGACTGCTGAGCGCATCTGGAAGATAAGCGCATAAATTGTAAAAACAATCCTACAACTGCATTTAATCTGTCCTACATATGTGCCAAAGTCTTCCCTCCTCCCATGCTAATGCTTTCATAATTCAGGGCTGTAATTCACCTGGGGGTCGCTGGTGCTCTGTCAACGTTTAATTGTTCTAATTACTTAATTATCTGCTCTGGTGAAGTGGTAAAGCCTTGACATTTCACATTTTCCCTAGGAATATGCGTCTGTGGGATATATCAATCTCTGTATTTGGTAAATACAGGGAAAAATAATTCAGTTAATCTAGTCTTTCAGTGGCAGTGTCTACACTGTTACTGATTCCTTATACTGGGCCACTGGGTCATTTGTTTTCTTAGCCTGTAGATCTCTGTGAGAGGTTTCCTTTTTAAAATTAATCATCTACTTAGTTTTGAATTTGCTGGTGAAAAAGGAAGGCTAAAAAGGATGTGTTGAATGATATTTTTGCAGGCTAATCCAATTAAACTGGAAAGTTGCTTTACAGTGGGTTCCTCTGAATGACAGGTGAGAAGCACGGCCTCATCAAGCAAGAAACCTATCTTGTATATAGACTATTTAATTCGATGTTCAGAGATCATAGCAGTCACTGGTGAGTGACACTTTAGGAAGAACTGTAACAGATGATGTGATTGAATCTTTGTATTTCAAAAAATTGGCAAAAAATGTATTTTTCTGCAATAAGTAAGCTTTTGTTTGCATATTAGGGATTTTCATTGCAGAATCAGGGAAAGTGAGCTTCAGTCAGGTTAAGATTTTGTGTAATAAATGTTTTTGTGGTGGAGAAAAATGGAAGAGATGAGGAACCTAAACGCTACTTACTGTTAAGAATTATTTCTTAAATGTATCTTTTGTTTTTCTTTTACTTCTCTGAGACTGGGAAAGAAAATGTTCGATGTTTGCTTAAATGTTTTTCATAACTGGGGGATGCCAGTTGTTAAGTGGAAGGTACTAGAGAAAAATGCTTTATGAGGTAGTTATTCCTTCAGTTTTTTTTAATTTAAAAATTACTCTTGAAAAGCTACAGAAGACTTTGTGTTACATTTGACTGCAGAAATAAAAAGACAGGTAGAAGATAGTACAGTTCTACTAATAGTAGTAAAGTAATGCCTGTGCACTTACTGTAATGGGGAGAAGTACTGCTTATTTTCTGCTTTCTTTCACTGGAGGCAAAGGAAGAGGATCATTTTATTTCGTCAAGAAGATTTACTTGGATGATAGCATTAAGGGGAGGGGGTGCAAAAAGCATTGCTTTATAAGAAGAGAAATAATGAACAAATTCTCTTCAGTTCCTTGGAGAATTTCAGTAGTTGTAATTACCAACATTCATGAAGCCAAGTCAATAAGCTCCTGAAGATCTATGTCCCTCTCTGCCTCTCTTTCTCTCTCCGTCCTCCCCTCTCTCTCTATGTAAGTAGACAGTGTGCCTGTGGTAATGGTAATCATATACTTTTGCCTGATGTTAGCACCCTGTGTCATCAGAGAGAGAGAAGTAATTCGTTTACTGATGACCAGCATACAGTAATAAAGCTACAGGAGCAATAAGAAAGTTTCTTATTGTGAGGGCTTACTGTAGAAAATCTGCTGATTATTTGGACAAGAGAAATCAAATACAAAGAGAATATGTAATGCCAGAGAAGAAGCTTGAAAACACGAAATCCTTCAGTCTTCACCAATACTGTTGTGATTTAGGCCCAAGGAACATGTTTCTTGATGTCAGTCTTAATTTTCTAACTCTCCCTAAGCAAGTGTGCTTTCTTGATAAAGCTCTGGACTGGGATTAGTAAATGTGCACCTGAAGCTGATCTAAGCCACTGAGAGATTTGCTGAGGGGTCCTCAGAAAGTCACTTGTCCAGTCTATGCCATATTTTTTTTCAATTTATTAAGGCATTATGTATTGATGTGTAAATTACTTTCTAAAGATAGTCAGTATTTACAGATGAAATATCTATATTAAGACATAGATATTGCTATTTCCACAATTTATTACATTTTAAAGCGTACTCTTTTTTTTTTTTTTTAAATTAAACTATTGCAAATTCTACAGGCTAGCTATGTCCCTGATGTAAAGCTGGGATTTGTTGTGAGACACAGAGAGGATAAAGAGTTACTTTTGTTGTTATTACGTCTAGGCTGGTGCACCTAGAAATGCTTTTGAGCTCTCAGGTCTGACTAGAGCTTGATCAGGGCAAGTCTTACTGGACACCAGCCCCCATGTTCTCTGCACTTTTATTTGTGTGGGGAAATAGCTCATGTGCTTCCTTCCCAGCTTCGAGTAGAGGGGCTGGAGGTTATGGTTTTGTGACACAGTCAAGCCAATGAGGCTCCTTGTGACTTCTGAAGGAGGTGGTCATACCTTACTGCCCTCCTACTACAGCCATTGCGCAAATACAGATTCTTGACTGACCCCGTAATAAGTCAGTTCAGGGAGTTACACCAACATAAAACTAGTCATGTTTTCTTCCACAGTTATTTTTTCTCCTGGTTTATCTTCTCAGATTGGTTTATCCTGGAATGCATTACAAACTGTATCCTGCCAAGAAAAAAAAATGCAAAGAAAAGCAGCGAGCTCCATTTCTACAATCATTTTATAGCAAGATCTGTAAAGGAAAATAATAACAATAATAATAAAAGAACTAAGAATATATTGAGTACTGTTCTATTTTTTGAAAAAAGAAAAGCTTGCACATTTTGTGTGTGTGTGCTTGCCCTTTAAAATGAAACTGATGTAAGAATATCTTTTTAAATAACCTAGAGTGAAATTGTAGATTAGGAAAAATGCTACTGAGAGTGCAGTAGGCCATGTACAAGCTTTAGAAGGCATTTTTCCAATAAAGTTATTTACTAAGGCACTTTTTCCTTTGAGCTGCCTTAATTTAGTCTTCTCATTTCACTGTCTGGAAATGGCTTACAAGGATCCAAAGCTATTGGTTCTTCCTGGTGCCGTGTTGCAGTAGGTAAACTGAGTAATGTGAACACATGTGTCTGCATCTGATGAAGCGGTGGCGTTAACGACACTAACAGCAGCATTGTGTTCTTTGCATCCTTCCCGTCTGCCAGGTGTGGGAGAGGAGGAGGAGGAGATGGCCTGTCACAGGTGGGTTTCTGCAAAAGAAGAGACTGAGAGAAAAATGGTAGGCTTCCTACACAACCTGAGCTGTCTTCTCAGGGTTCCTACTCCCACACCTCCTGGTCTTTGCTTATTAGGAGCCCTCTGCTTATTTCCATTACCTGTCTAATTCCTTAGGGGGGCCCTATTAAGATGCATGGATCATGCAAGGGCAAAATTCAGTAATACTCTAAAAATAGGATGAGTGTTAGAGGGAAAGATCCTTCTCATACACTGTATACCAAACTCAAACTACTGCATAGCAAAATACTTTTTTGAAATAATCAGAAATAGTTTTCTCTGAGCCTAGTAACACTATACTCCCTGAGAAGATGTCAGCAAAATCCATAGAATTTTTATTTTTGTTTTTATTTTAGGAAAAAAGACAAAGTCCTTGATCCCTACTTACTGTCACAGTTTAATGGACTCCACCCTCTTCCTTGCCCCAGCTTTGTTTTAATTTGTGCTTTACATTAAAAATAATTCCCTGAGTTTTCCTGCAATATTTTGCACTAATAAACTAGCCAACCAAAAAATATTACTTGATAACAGGTTTAACTTCAAAAAAAAGATGAATATTTAAAAATGCTGTGACTTATGGAGCCGTGTGAATGATTGGCAATGGGTATAATTTTTTTTCTCTTGTGCTGAGTGCAGTAATAATTCATTTCACTGTTGGTTAAAAGTCCATTTTATACATCTGTATAAGACATTTAAACTGCCAGGATTCAATGTAACATCTTGGATGTGGTTGTGATTTAAGAGTTTGTTTTACAAATTATGAAGTGGGTCAGCCTTCAGTTGCATGTACTCAACAAGGCCAGCCTTGCAAAAGAGCCAAAGGAAGATCCCAGCTTAGGGTACCCCTTATACGTGCCTTCCTCTCTGCTGTACAGATTCTGAATGTGAGTACCGCAAGTGGACTTTAGTTTTAAAAAGAGGAAGAAAAACAAACTGGAGACCCAAATCAGTAGTGTGCTTTTATACCACTGCTTTTAACTTTCATGATTTAAAATGTTTAAATTAATGCAACAAGGCTAGCTTGTTGATGAAAAATTTATTATATTTAGAAGATGGGTTTTAAAGAGACACCAAAAGCGCTTAAGCATAATCCACACTGGCCTTTGCAGCTAGCAGTGCCATCATTTCCATTGTGCTGGTAACTTTTTTAACAGTGCTCACTTTTATTATGTATGTAGTTGAAGCTTAGTAAACTAGAAGGAAATTATTTCAATAAACAGGCTGGTTTTGTCATGAGTTTCCCGCTTTCCCTTCACTTGGCTAGTTATTGGTTTGGTTTTTTTGAGAAAGGACAATTGTTTCGTTAGTTTTTATCCAAATCAGTTATCGTCCCAATTCCTTTGACTACGCAAAAAAAAAAAAAAAAAAAAAAAAGCGCTGGATTTTAATTAAAGATGAAAACAAATA
>JANHGO010000063.1:84265633-84280544 GCA_024606505.1 Aquila spilogaster | reverse complement strand
GATGCAAACAAATCTGTGAGAAAGCAAATGCTTTGGAATAAAGCCTAATTGTTATGGCTTCATCTTGCAAATGAAAGATGTGACTTAAACTCTTCTTTCAAAGGTGAGATTGGCACAGAAGCTGCACTCTGAGCAACTGCTTAGATTTTTTGGCTTTTGGGAAAAAGGCTTCCCTTCCTTTTGGTCTTGCGGATAAAAGTGGTTGATGCTGCCGAACACAGAGCTGTTGAGCCCACTTTTAGCATGTGTGCAGATAGGGAATTCTGCAGTGCTGTCACACAGTTTATAAATTCCTCATGGCAGTGGCTGGGGAGCAAACCCTGAGATTTGTGTCCCTCTGGCAAGGTGGCAGCACTTCCAGGAAGAGACACTAGTGGCTCTTTGAGTGACCCTTTATCAGGAAAGAAAGCAGCTTCGGAAGATCTCTTAGACATATGGGACAAGAGGGAACATAATTTTCTCAGATTTATACAGGCAAACTCTGGTTAGGCTTCACTTTAGGTACTCTGTGTGCTGTTCTTGAGCCCTGATGTGGTAGTCTATGATTTGTAGCTAGAGATCTGTTCCTGATTAGAAAGCATGAAAGAGCTGTTATAAGGCAGAAGAGGAGGGTGTGGGGAGGGTGGCATTGTTAAAAGAATCTAACAACTTCTTCCTCTGCTTCTGATACTTGATCAGACTAATTAAATCAGTTCAACTTTGCAGCTTCTGATAATGTTTAGGAGGATTTCATTTGCTTATCTCCTATTTGTTTTGAAGTTATACCACTGGATACTTCTTGCATTCAGTTATAGAACTTAATATTTAGCAAAGATCTTGAACATGTCATGAAGATCTTAATGAATAATTACACTTTTCTACCCACATTTTTAATGATGTGTTTGTTTTGAGAATTGTTCATTTTCTTTATAAAGAAAAGCAAAGCAGATTCTTGCTTTTCCTTTAACTAGATGTCCTTCTCTGTTCCATTTTAATAGGTCGCCTCTACTGAATTTCTTTAACTGATCCAAATGAAAGATCTTAATATAGTATTGAAAGCAAGGAGGTGTGAGAAGGAATTAAAGGATTGTTAGCGAACAGCAAGTCACTGGAACTGAAGATAGTTTGCAATCATTTCCTTGATTGTCCCTTTGGGAAAGAATCGTATCTGTTTGTTTACCTAGCATACTCTTAGCTCAGACCTCTTAGGATTCAGCGGATATTGAAAACAGCAATGTGTAGAGGCCAGATATATGCTAGAAGGATAAGAATGCCTGCATTTTGCCATGGGAAGTGGAATTATATCTCAATCCTGTGCACAACAAGCTATTTATCATGCTCAGAAAACAGCAGTAGGTAACAAACTTGAAACCTCTGCAGCTAGGAGACACTTTATATCTCTCCAAACATTATTTTTGAGAAGAAATGATTCTCACCATCATGTCATGTTGTGTTGCGGTTTACTGTGGAGTGTTTCAGTCATTTCATATTATATCTTGTTGCATCTAATCTAGGCTAACTGATGTATAATAATTAGGTGTGCAAAATAAAATGATGCAGGTCTGAACACTTAAGTTTCTGTTTCCTTTAGCCTGTTTAAGACAGTTTCATGTTTGTTATGAAATTACTGGCCCTTTTAGGGGAAAGGGATCCAGTGTGATTTGGGATCCCGTAATTTTTTTAAAGGCTCAGAAACAGATCAGCCATATGGAGTGTGAGTACGGGGGGAGGGCTGGGGGCCTCTGGCCAGCCAGGTATGAGGCAGTTATTGGAAGCTGTTCCAACTCAAAGTGAAGGGATTCTGATCTAAAATACCTGTAAGAAAATCTGAAACAAAGTATGTCTTTCAGTCAAAAGGTCTCTAGAGTAGAATCCTACTGTGGGGATATTTGGGCTCTTGAAGAAGATCCCAGGTTAGGCATGCACTATTTCAGTCTAGTATGACAGAATTAAATACAATGTTCTGGGGAAAGGGCTTGAATCCAACTCTGAGTATGATGTCACAAAATTTCTCGGCTGCTAAAAAAGGCCATGTACTACAAGATCACTTAAAATAATCTTGCTGATACGTTTAAAAGCAAAGTAGTTTCTTCCACAGGAGTGGTTGTTTCCCAATTATAAAAAAAAACCAAACAAACCAAACCAAAATCCTTGCTAATGATTTAGAGGATGGCGTGAAATAAGTAATTAAATTTGCCATTTATATTAAACAGCGAATGCCAAGATAAACAGTGATGGGAACAGAACTAATGAGAGTCTTGAGAGATCTGAAGTATGGGCAAGAAACCAATGAGATTCAGTGTGGAAAAATGTATTCTATTGCACCTGTGGCATAATAATTCATAATCCAACACACAGGTTTAAAAAAAAAAAAGGGAATAACCTCAAACCCTTTAATGGACAGTAGTAGTACCAACAATTTTAGCTGAAAAGTGATAATATTGAATGAGAAAGGAAAACAGCATTATGTAAGAAATTATGCCAATGATGTCTTTCTTGTCATGAGGAAACCTTAAGATTTTCATCACTGATACAATTGTAGAACATGGGCACAGAAAAGGAATATATCTTTAGATGATAAAGGTTTTCTTGCCTAAAGAAAGTATTAAAGGCATTAGATTCATCAAATGATAGTTCAAGGATCAATACATGTCTAAAAATATTGAAATATTAATAGCTTTTTTTTTGCCTGGATTCTATAGAGGATGTTAAAGTTGCATTTAGGCTGACCATTAAGAAGAGGTTCCTAACTGTACATTTTATTAGTGTGTACAATGATCTGCAGAAGCAAGTCAGTTATTTAAAAACAACCTGATGCTAGCCTGGACAAAACTGTGGACAATAGGACACATAGAACTATCTTTTATTTGAAGAAATAGGAAATGCATGTCTTGCGTTTTACAGAGTCATAGAATAACTTAAATTAGAAGGCATCTCTGAAGGTTTAGTTCAACTTCCACTTCAGATCAGACCAACTTCAAAATTGATCAATCCTTTAAAAAATGGGTGACTTGTCCTCCAACCCCTTTTTCAGAAAATCTCCAAGGATGATGTTTCCATAACCTTTCCGGGAAAGTTGTTCTATTACGTAACCACGCACTGTGAAAATGTCCCTAATACCATGCTTTAACTTTTGCTCAGCCCTAAAGTGGTCAGGCAGTTGGACTAGGTGTTCGTTGTAGGTCCCTTCCAACTGAAAAATTCTATTGTATTCTAAAATTTCTTTGCCTTACAACTAGTTGAAATTTTCCTTGTAATGTATACTCATCACATCTTGTCTTATTGTTGTGTGTATCTGATCATGATTTATAAGAAGCTAACTCTCTAATAATCTGTTAGGTATCTGAAGGCCACAACTGTTTCCCCACTCAGTTGTCTTTCTCTCCGTGACAGTAGGAAACCCATCTCCCTAATTTCACCATATAGTGGTATGCACCAGCCTCCTAAGCATCTGCCAGACTAATCCAGATGTGGCCTCAGAAGTGCTATGAGAAGGAAAATAGCATTTTAGTAATTTCCTTTGACCAACTGGCTATGTTCTTCTTAATGTAGCCCAGTATGCAGTTAGCCTTTATTGCCAAAAGGCTGAAGATATGTTGTTGTCGTGATTTAGCCCCAGCTGGCAACCAATCACCACGCAGCTGCTCGCTCACTTCCCCCCACCCAGTGGGATGGGGGAGAGAATCAAAAAAAAGTAAAACTCATGTGCTGAGAAAAAGACAGTCTAATAGGACAGAAAGTAAGAAAACAATAACAATGATGATAATATGACAATAATAATAGTAAAAGAATTGGAATATACAAACCAAGTGATGCACAGTGCAATTGCTCACCACTCGCCAACCAATGCCTGGTTAGTTTCTGAACATCGATCTGCCCCCCCAGGCCAACTCCCCCCATTTTATATACTGGGCATGACATCATACGGTATGGAATACCCCTTTGGCCAGTTTGGGTCAGCTGACCTGGCTGTGTTCCCTCCCAGCTTCTTGTGCCCCTCCAGTCTTCTTGCTGGCTGGGCATGAGAAGCTGAAAAATCCTTGACTTAATCTAAACACTACTTAGCAACAACTGAAAACATCAGTGTGTTATCAACATTCTTCTCATAATGAATCCAAAACATAACACTGTACAAGCTACTATGAAGAAAATTAGCTCTATCCCAACCAAAACCAGGACAGTTGTCCACTGAGACCTTCAATTTTTTCTCTCTCTCTCTTTTTTTTTTTCCCCTCCTCCTTAGAACTGCTGCCTAGTCACCACCCACATTGTACTGTTGCTTGGGGTTATTCCATCCCAGGTGCAGGGCTTTGTTGATGGTTACGAGGTGTGTATGGGCCTGTACTTCCAGCCTATCATTGTCCCTCTGAATAACGACCCTGACCTCCAGGGTATTGAGTGTTCCTCCAGTTTGGTGTCATCCACAGACTTGACAAAGCATATTTGTGTTTCCACAATGACGTATCATAGTTTTTAAATGTAGCTGCTGGAGCTTACCTTCCAGCCACTCGTACAGATTCCATACTAGGTTAGTATCCAGTTTCTGTTGCTGAACTGCAAAAGCTTATTCATACGTCATCCTTTATTTGGACCCTTATTAACCAGTGCTGCTAGATTTTAGGGTAGAATAGAGTAGAATAGAATAGAATAGAATATTTCAGTTGGAAGGGACCTACAACGATTGTCTAGTCCAACTGCCTGACCACTTCAGAGCTGACCATAAGTTTAAGCATGTTATTGAGGGTGTTGTCCAAATGCCCCTTAAATACTGACAGGCCTGGGGCATTGACCACCTCTCTAGGAAATCTGTTCCAGTGTTTGACCACCTCCTTGGTGAAGAAATGTTTTCTAATGTCAAGTCTGAACCTCTTGTGACAAAGCTTTGAGTTCCTACCCATCCTCAGGAATCCATAGAGAGCAATGAGGTCACCCCTCAGCCTCCTTTTCTCCAAACTAGACAAGCCCAAAGTCCTCAGCCGCTCCTCACAGGACATGCCTTCCAGCCCTTTCACCAGCTTGGTTGCCCTCCTCTGGACACGTTCAAGGATGTTCACGTCCTTCTTAAATTGTGGGGCCCAGAACTGCATGCAATACTCAAGGTGAGGCTGCACCAATGCTGATTACAGCAGGATAATCACCTCTTCTGACCGTGTGGTCATGCTGTGGTTGCCCCCCAGGACGGGGTTTGCTCTCTTGGCTACCAGGGCACACTGCTGATTCATGTTGAGCCTGCTGTCAACCGGACACCAGAATACTTTCTTCCAAACATCCAGACCCTTCTTTTGAAGTTCTCTTTTGCTTCTTACTTTGTTATTCCATAAATAGAGTATTGCTATGTGTCTAAAATATAGGATTCCACCTCTGTTATTTCCTGCAAAAAGCCAAGAAAAATATCTTGCTATGTAATATTGTCATCTTATGGAAACTGGCCACTTCACAGCTCTGAGTTGCTAAATGTAGTAGCTTCTTGCTTTCCTTTTACTATTGCATTTTCAGAGTAAGGTCACTGTTCCATGATGTATTACCTAGATCAGATAATAATGCTGTGACCAAAGTATATGGGAAAGTAAAGGAAGTATTTGGCATAAACATGACACATACAAATTATTTAAAATTTGTGTAACATGTGCCAACATTATTTTTAATAATTGTCCTCTACAGAATTATCTTCACATTCTTAACATTGTTTTTATATAATAAAATTTTGGATTTTTCTAACTCTAAGTTGTACAAGAGAAGAAACAGCATATCTTAGACACATTTCAAAGCAACACTGTCAATGGGCAAGGGAATTTTAATGAAGTCCAAGTACTTTGTTGGTTTACCTCAGTCAGAAGCACAAGGCTTACGATTTGTGGAATAAGTATATTTTTAATGAAAACTATATGTCATTGTTTTTAACTGTTTATGAAAGCAATCTGGTTAATAACAATGAAGAAGTCCTCTTTTCCTATATGTATTTACAGTGACTAATGTGTTCTGAATAAGTGCTTGTGGAAGCTGCTAAGGGGACTTCTTGTACAAGCTGAAAATAGTTTCCATTATCCTATGTCTTTTGTGCTACCAAAGAACTGCCTTTGTGTATGGCAAGTTTTTAGCTGTTTTTAGTAGTAGTGCACATTCGGTAATAACACATTTAGTGCATGTTTTTGTTAATAATTTGCCTGCAGGAGACTCCAGTTAGTTACACATCAGTTGTTAGGATTAAATCTTACTGTGTCTCCATCCACAGAACTGGCTATAGCTGTGCTAACAGAGTATTATCTTCTAGCAACTTTTTAATGGAGGCACTGGTAGCTCTATTTGAAGTGAGTAAAAGAAAGAACAAATGGGTCCATTTTTTTCCTGACATAGTTCTCTTGGCCAGCTCAAGAGACAGGAAGATTTATTAGGCAATATAAAATCCGGTTCTAGCAAGTCAAGAAAATTCCCATTGGTTTTGATTCATCCTTAGTTTATGTTATTCTTTTAATGATTCTTTTAATCATTGATTTATTTGAATAAAGATTTCAGTCAAAACCCCTAATTGTTTTTCTTGAAAACAATACTTCTTGCAGTGTTATGTAACTTTTTGTGAACATCTAAAAGTTTAAATCTCTCTCTGTGTGTATGTTCCTTTTTTTTTCTTTTTAAAGGTGTGCTTTGTACTCCAGTAACCTCATTCTTTCCATCCAGCTCTATCTTTGCTTGACAACAGCAGGAATGATGTTCCAAGAATGAAGAATAATGGAAAGTTAGTTGGATTTTGACAAGAATGGACCAACCAATAGCAAAAATAATTTACTTTCTTTTGACATAAATGTGTCAAATTTTGAAAAGTATTTGACTTCTGCCAAAGCTACACTGCTGTTAAAAACTTCATATTAACTTGCACTTTCAGAAAGAAGTTCAAGTGAACTTTTATTCTAGGTTTCTCTAAATGGTGCTTTCTTTCTAGGTTTTATATTAATGAATGATTTTACATTATTTTTACAGCTGGTTGTAATTTTTCATTTGAAAACAGTTTTCTGTTAAACCTAAGAAGATGTTTCTCTACTTGAGTTCTACTGTTATGTTTTTGGGGGTTTTTTAACCTTTCTTTTTTCATCTCTTTCCTAGGGAAATTTTCACAAGCAGGAAAAAAAGAATTAAATACTGTTTTTCATGTCAAAGTTTGGTTAATTTGCTTTAATGTGAACAATTCCTTTTTAGCTCTGCTTCAGGAATATAAGATTGAAAAAATACAGATTCCTTAGCTCTTCCAGATTCAGTTCATAAATGCATTGGAAGATTATGATCTGTGGTGTGTCTGCCATTTTTTCTGCTTCCACTTAAAGTGTTCAGAGAGTGAGCACTGCTGTGGATTCCCTACAGAAACATTTACACAGATGGATATCTCACTGTCTAAAATCTTCCAGCTGTGTATTTTTCTATATTCATTCCCGCTATTTTAGCTGTAGTTTCACATATAATTATAAAGCATGTCAATTAGACTCATCATGGGCCAAATTATATTTTATTTACCTGAACTAATGTAAATGGGTAGATTTGTAAATAGGTAGATGGTCGCACAATCTTTTGAAATATGTTTGCAATATATGTTTTACCATAGTCTCAGTACACATACACAAACAAGTTTTAAATTAATTCAGATGGAAAAAAAACACCATTTCCAAGATTTATGTTTTAAAGCTGAAGTCTTCTGATTGCTTAAAATAGATCTAAGTTTGGTCAGGATCCAAAAGGTAGTTCTGCCATTTCTATCACTTTTCTTCTTCATGAGATTGCATGGAGAATTAGATCAAGGAATACAAGAAACAGTTTGACCAGAACAGAAAAAAAAAGTTGGGTTTTGGTCAGCTGAATGTGTTATTTTACCTGACCTATAAACTGTACAGGGCACAGAGGATGGAGAAGAACGCTGGAGAAAAAGCAGAGGTGGGTCAGTGGGACTTTCCTATTTGTCAGCAGTCAGGTAGGTTTAAAAAGATCCCAAAACTACAGCTTTATCCTTGGATGCTTTTTACAACATATGTTACCCATATGCTGGAACTACCTTTTTATTTGTTCATTTATGCTGGAATGATGCTTCAATAGGGAATGTACCTTCATTTTCCCTTTCTTTGTTTGTGTTTCTTGAAAAATAAAACTGTATTTTGACAGTAGCAGCAGAGAGATTATTGGAGACTGATTTGGAGTGATACGGATAATGGTGGTATAGGTTTCCACAGTAAATGAAATAGCACTGCATTTGGGGAATGCTGTGGTTCAGGGGAAGATTATAAGGTGTTATTTAAGCAACCGGATTTCTTTGTTTGTGTTAATATTAGACTAACACTGGAACCTGATTCCATAAAATAAGAGAAATAGTAATATGTAAAAATAAAATATTCTGCAGAGCAACCCCATGATTACAGAAGCAATCTTTTGACACTTTTTCATGTTTTGTTTGTGGTGTTTGTTTTTTGTTTTTTTTTAATATATAGACAAATATTTATTTTGCTGCCTTAAATAGAAAAGTAACAATCTGTAATAATCCTCAATATACTCAACAAAAACATACCAGAAGTTATAGCACTAAAAGACTATCATCTCACAGAATAGTCACTTTTTGTCTGAGGTGCCTTACCATTTTGCTGAAAGACAGCCAGGAATCCATCCAGTCACAACAGACCATCACCAGTAGAAGCGAAGTGCTGGCAATATCCGCAAGCAGTGAGCAGGAATCTGTTGATACGGCTGCCCTGCATACTTCGTACAACAGTAAGTTTGATTACCTTTCACTCACTCTCCTTTCCCACTCCATAATCATCTTCAAATTTCTTCTTCTTTTTTGTTTTTCATCAGTGGTAATTTATATTAAAATTTCCCCTTTACTAAGGAACCTTCAGTCTCTCCTGAAGTAGGACCATATCCCTAACATGTTGTAAGGCCAAGAGAGTATAGCAGAGCTATCCAAAGTCATGCAAGGCCCGTATACCAGCTGGCATGTTACAGTTCTAACTTCTCAGTTTAAGCCAAATACTGCACTGCGTCCCTACTCTCAGACCCTTTTTCAACACTTCAGTCTTGTGGGGCAGACTCGCTAACTTTCCCAGAATGGCATGATCAGTGGATTTTGACAGTTGCTCCTTTAACAACTGCTATGAAGCTGACCACTGAGCTTCTGGCTTCCTGTGCATCCGTTGTTGGTCAAAAAGGTCAAGAGAAGCATATGGAGAACCTTACTTAATGTGCTTTAATAACTGGCATTAATTAGCTGCTTCCAGTACAGCTGATCAAATACACACACGTGCACACACCCTCAGATATTCCTAATTTGAATTAACATATTTATGAGTGATCGGTCATTGAATTTCTGTTATTAATTAGTTGAAGAGCATCTGTTGTGAATGCTGCTATTGTTTGGCAAAAGGAGGAAAATGTACAGAGAGGGACATTCATGAGCGGAATCTAGGTAAACAGTGCATCAAGATACCAAACCAAGTTTTTTTCAAGTTTAATCTTTGATGAATTTACCTGAGATACAGAAAAATTATCCGGCTGATTATGGACTTACTGACTGCACATAATAGTACAAGGTATTTATTGGATGAATATATAGGTGAAAGAAAACCGTTTTCATAAAAACGGATTTATGAGTCTTGATTCTTCTTGTGTAAGCAGAAGACCTTTTTGTCTGATAGCCTAATGTTTCTGGTGTTGGTCAGGCCATCCAAAATCACAGTGGCTGAGCTGAAGGGACAATGGATGGGGGAGTTCCTGGTGGATAAGACCCTTCCCCAAACTGTTCCCTTGTTCTCAGCTTTCTGCTGCTGCTATCCTTTGTCTTTTGGCATTTAACAAAATTTGAGAAGCTGGTACGTCACGATGCCTTGCTACATTTTGTATTGAGGAGGACAGTAAAATGTGATAAGAAGCAAATAATCTCCTGCAGAATTCCTAAATTCCCCTCAACAGTTTGTGCCATTTTCTGTGACTAGCAATTGCAATGTGTAGTGGTGGAGCACAGGGCACATGGTGCCTTGAGTAGTTTGCTTGTGTTCCTGTGCTATGAAATCTGTATTCAGGTAATTGTCTTAGCCCTAGGGGACAAGGGGAGAGGGTGGGTGAGAAGCCTTGCTCTGCAAGCAACTTGTTCCCAAAGTACAGGAAAATGACGATACAGGTAGGAAACAATGTTACACCTACTTGCAGTTTGCTAGAGGTTTTCTTTTTGGTTGGTTTGGTTTGGGTTTTTTTAATGAACTGATCTGCCCTTGATCCTAAGAAGCCTATAAGAATGGATTTCACAAGTCATAATTTGGGTACATAACCTACCTTCTATTTAAGTCTCTTAATCTTTTATCTCTTTTTTAGAAATCCTTCTATGTAAATATAAGGATCTGAGCCTTAATGAAACTGTGCTTGTATGTTTAGTTTTTTTTTTTTTTTTTCATTTTTAATAGTCTTGAAAACAGTTTCCTTTGTGTTTCTGATTGGTTGTCATATGAAAAGGTTAAATAATCAGAGGAAGATGTAGCAAATGTAGCCATAAGTTTGTTTTTTTTTTTTTTTGCCAGGGATTGATTTTTATTGAGAAATAATCCTTCTGTTTTTCCTCAATATATATCAGGGCTTACCTCTAATCTTAGAATCCAAAGCCTCTAAAATTGCTTTAGATTTATTTTTTAATTTTCTTTTACAGATTGGCATGGCTTTCTAATATCCGATTCAATATTACTTAAACTGTAGTTTTAACATTAAACATCTGAGAAAGATGAGTTGAGATGTTCAGAGTAATATTTATTCCTAAAAAAAAAATGTTAGTGATGTTATTTTCATTCTCTGAATTTATTCCTTTGTCCTTATTTGCAGATTTTGTTACTATCACCAAGTAAGGTGGAGGGAACAAGGAGAAGCTGTATTAGGTGAAAAGGTAGATAACTCACATTTTTGCAATGTTTATTGTGTACTGTATTAATCTGGGAATGAGCCTGGTTAAAACCACGAAATTGAAATGGATACAAATTAAGAAGGGATGTCTGAATGAAATCCAAGTTTCTGATGCTTAAGACTATAACAGCAGACTTGGCGGTAGGCTTCCTGCTATCTTAGATTCAGCAAACTCCTCTTACCACTTTGCACTTCCTACCTGTTGCAGCTGAAATAGTAACTAACACCTTTCCACTTCTCGTCTAGGATGTGCACTAATTTATGTGTCTACACTAAAGGATTTTCTGTTGTTCTGTTACTTTGGTGGTTTTGGGGTTTTTTTTCTTCTCTCCCATGAAATACATGAGCATCTCTGAATACTGAGTAGCAACCCAGAGCTGAAGTTTACATCACATAATTCTTCTACAGCTTTCAAATAGGGCTGCAACAACACTGTACCCAATGCTGTCTGGGTGTGCACGGTCTAAGTGTACTTAGGGTTGAATAGAATACTCCTTATTGAGCAAGATGATATATTGTCTACCCAACTTTGATAGAAATGTGTAAATACTACTAAACTGCAGTGAATGTGCTGCTGCATGTTTTTGGCATCTTTTCCTTTAACGTAACCTTTTCCATTTATGAATTAAATCATGTCTGCTTGGTATTCACTGAGAATATTTTTTTTTTTTTTTTTGACAGGAGAATTTAGAGAGACAGTCCCAGTAGTGTAAAATGCTTGTCAACAGAACTGGCTAGATCCTGAATGGCCCTAACTTCAAACACTAGGAAGCCTATTAGGAAAAACACTAAAGAAACGGAAGACTTTTTAATCTTTAATTCAGCTTAACCTTAGTCAGTGCATTTTGTAAAACAATCTCAGAAGTTTCTTGGCCTTTTCAGCAACCTGCTAAATAATCTCAAACTTTTCTTCATTTCTGGAATTACTTGCAAAAAATATATTTCTTCCTCTTCAAGTCCAAGCTCATATATCTCCTTTTCCCAGCATCATGAAAGAACAAGATAGGGCAGACAAGCAAGCAAACAAAATATGTAATATTTAGTGTCCCTCTTTGTGCTTTGTTTCCTGAGTCAGTTCATAAATTAGCTACCTCTTTTGCATGGCCATAAAGCTAGGAAAAAATTAAAGATTAAATGATATGCTCATAGGATATTACACTAAATAATCTTTGACTAACCAAGCTTTACGAAGAAATCATTAAGTTTGTTGAGGATTGTCTCTTCCATTCTGTCTATATTCTTGCTACATTCATGTCAGTGTTTTTAAATTTTCTGTAACTGTGTAGACTTTAAGTCTAGAAGAGATTACAAAGATCACCTAATCAATAATATAATCAATATGCTTTGCTTCTGTTGGAAGAAGGAAGAGACAGCCACCTTGTCTAGTAAAAGCAAGTGGCCAGTGTTAGCCAATATCTGTTTTCTGACATCTTTTTATTAGGGATTTTTCTGCTAAGAAGGGGATGGGGAGGAGAAAAAATTTCATATATATGAAAAATCATTTATCATGTATTTGAAAAATGCTCTTTTGGTGGGTCTTGGTGCAGGGACATAATTAGGTTGATGCATTCTTTTATTCCCTTTAAAGAACTCTCTGTTAATGTTTGACTTTCTTCCTGGATAGTTTCTGGTAGATAACAGGTTCTATAATTTCTTGTCAGGATTTCTTTGGCTATACTCTGTCATATGTCAGAGAGAGCTAAAAGTGTTTCCCTTGAAAACCTGGGATCAATAGGTTGTTTCAGAGCTGATTAGGTGAATCTACCAGCCCGGTAAATTTGCTTATGAAATTTGGCTTATAGCAAATATATGAGTGCTAATGATGG
Source organism: Aquila spilogaster (assembly GCA_024606505.1). Classification (NCBI taxonomy): domain Eukaryota; kingdom Metazoa; phylum Chordata; class Aves; order Accipitriformes; family Accipitridae; genus Aquila; species Aquila spilogaster. Next base: position 84,267,825 of record JANHGO010000063.1, on the reverse strand, counting down.
GGAAGGTATCTCACTGGCTTTGGCTGCAAACAAGTGATAGAAGACTCTTGCATACTTTTCATGCTTTCTTAGAAGTCTGTTACCTGAATTTTGGCAAATAGCTTCCATCCTCTCTGTCTCTTCTTGCCAGCCCTTTTGCTGGCTCACGTAGTCAAACCTATCAGCTCAGGCAGGGGCTGCTCTCTCTCCCCTCTAATCATTCTGCTTTGAAACTCCCTGTCTTATGAATTATTGTTATGCTTGGTTTTGTACCATGAGGAAAATAAGTGTGAAGCTGTGAACTTGCTATCCTTGGATGTTGTCCAATAACTTCGTCAAAATAGGTCTAGCCCTTACAGAATGGATTTTTCTCACCTTGTCACACATGCTTTTACTGTTGTGTTACTTAGGTTAAACAGATGCTATGTCTACATGGCTATGGCATGCAGCTTTCAAACTTGCTCATTGTCTTTCAAATCACTAAATTAATATCCATCCTATTTAGATTTTGAATGTTTGTCACTCTGCAAAAGGCAGTTTTCTCTAGCTAGCGATAATTAGATACCTGGTTAATGTGCTCTGTGTATTTACGCATTATTAGGATTTAATCCCAAAGCGACAATACTGTCTCCGCTGATAAGCAGGATGAAATCCCCATACATATTCTACTCCATTAGCTCTCCTAATCATTTTAAGCCAATTGCTCTGAAGACTTCTGGGTGTAATTCCCACAAAATGCACCATTCCCTGCCCTCTTCTCCTCTTTAAAAGGTTTGGTTGTTACCTTTCTTTTACAATCTTGGGCCTTGCAGACTTGTCCACTCTGTATCCAGCTTACACTGTGAGAGGCTAGCTGGAAAGGTTCCAGTTTCCTTGGTCAACCACAGGGGATATGCATGCCAGAGTAATGAGCACGAAGGTGCTGTTGGTCCCCAGAGACAGTGTAACACCATCTGTGAAGGAATCTTATGGAAGAGGCTAGTGTTTGCATTTTTAAGTTCTGCTTTTGGTTGGATAGATAAGGAGAAAATTACTGTCAATATTTATAAAGCTAGAGAAGATCAAAGACGGCATGCCTCTGGAAATACTTTAGAAGCAAAGGTAAGAATTTGAGTTAGCTTCAGGTTAGAGAAAGTACACACAGAATTCTGGAAATACTTTGTTAATGTAAATGCGGCTTTATCATTGACTAGCATGCAAATACAACATGATCAGGAGATGCTTTTATTCACACCTTTAGTTATCACTTTTAAATATCTATATCTATATATCTATCTATCTGCGTAGTAGTAAATGGTGTGCCAATACACTTGTGTTTTGTATTGGCTCAGTATTTCCAGAGAGTTCAAAAAAGGACTTAGAGACATTTCAGTGTGAAACAAGAGTATTTTTGAGTAGGCTTCAGAGAGGAAGACACTTTAGTCATATAGATGTTGTCCAAATTGCTTTGATGTCCTTGTGAAGTTTACACTTTAAATACTTACATACTGCACATTGTTGGGATGCTAATATGCTTGTTCCTTTCAAAATTTGATTCCACTTTATTTTTAGCCACACGTAGTTGTTGGTTTCACCTCTAACTGTTTTTTTGCTAAAAAGTTGGAGAGTTAAATTTAAAGTAAATTAAATTTAAATTAAGTAAAAAATATTAAAAGTAAAATAAAAAAGTTAAAGCTGCAAGTCTGCCAACTGACAAACTTATTTCAAATTTGTTACACAGTTGTTTTCAGACCTTAAAGAGGGAATAAGCACTCATTTATCAGAGTCTCTTATATATGAAAACTTTCACACCATTTATTAATTTGCCCTCTAAGTCATGCCTGTTAGCCTTCTGTAAACAGAGCCTTGTGATGAGATGTTTGGCCTCTTTCTATTGTTCGCATTGCATATCCTGAATTTGGTTCAGTTTTCTGATAAAAAATATTAATATGAAGTGATGATTTTTGGGACAAAACCACTCTGGAGATAAGTGCTTAGTTTGTAAATATCTCTAACTTTATTAAATGCTGTGAGATGCATTTTACATTCTGCATTGCTTGTGCTCAAGAGCCTCTTGTGAAAAAGGTTTATCAGAAAATTGTTGCTCCATACAGGCAGTATGCTGTGTGAATATGTTTTTACTATGAAGTTTACGGAAGTCCCATTAGGTGCTGTAAATGTAGCTTTTTTTTTTTTTTTTTTTTTTAAGATTCATGCCAAAAATACAAAGCATT
>JANHGO010000063.1:84223336-84265533 GCA_024606505.1 Aquila spilogaster | reverse complement strand
AGTACTATAATAATAAATTTTTTTCACATCTCCACTAAGATACTAAATTTTCTTTTTTTTTTTTTTTTTTTTTTTTTACGATTCATGCCAAAAATACCAAGCATTTCAGTGTGAAAACTTCAGTGGTGTTTATAGTGAAAATGAAGCTTTTTGTTACCCAAAACACCTCAATGATAACTAACTGACGTATATCATTAGCATGGGTGGTGGTTGTGTGCAGGATCTTTTTCTTCCTCTTTTTTTGCTTTAACTAAATACTGTGAGGGAGACATACAAGCAGAATTGTCTCATTAAAATATGACTTTTGCAGGTATGAAGAGTATAATAATTTTTAAACCTTGTATCACAAATGTCAAAATAGTGCAGAGGCTTGGACTCACGGGCAGAACATTATCCATCTGAAAGGAACATTTGATGTGAAGACATCTACAATTATGAAGTACCAAGGTTTAAGAAACTTTAATAGACATTTTGTCTAAACATTTTTTAAGCTTTTAAGGTCCATCACAGCAAAAACTTGATAGAAAGGACAAAATGATAATTTGAGAGAGGTGCAAATTAATCAGCAAAGTGATTTTTTTGGTTAATGTATTGATTTAAGTAAAAAGGTATAGTAGCTCAGAGAAAGACTTTCCTTCTTCCAAGAATCAAAACTGACTGAATCTGTCCCTAGTTCTGTCAGAAAGAAACATTTTTTAATAGATTTTTTGCTATAGCCACACTTTCTCTTCCCTTCACAGAAAAATTATCTTTTTTACACTTCATTTCCAGCCAGGACAGAATCCTCAGCACTTCTAAGAGGTAATTGCACAGGAAAGGGAGATGATAAAAGTAGTCTAGGATAGTAATGCCCAGCCCACACTCTCTCGGGAATTTTGAAATAGGTCTCCCTAAGCAGAATGGCCGTTTTTCAAGTTGGCCTATTGAGCATCAGAGCCTTTAGATTTTAGTTTGTAGTATATAAGCTAGGAAGTTTACTGTGTAGTTTATTTTATATCAATTATTCCTTTGTCTAATATAGATACACAGGTTTTGGATGAAAGAATGAACCAATAGAAGCTTATATTACAGGCCATGAACTTTACTGGAAAATTGTTCTTCCCGACAGAATGTTGTTTGTGACAGGTTTCTTCTGCCTGAAAGTTGGAGTTCCTCTGTTTGACCTATTTTCCTCAAATATTTTTCAAATCTCGGTGTAGAAAAGCTAATTGCCAAGTCTATTTAAAAATTTCTCTTCTTATTGGCAGTAAACCAATGTTGAACCAATGGCTGCAAGCTGGAATGCTTTTCTGTTTTACTTTGTGGTTTTAATTTTTTTTTTCTTTTTACTACAACAAATATTTTATTTTTATATGCCAGGATAGTAGAAGAGGTAGCAAATATGTGAAAATCAGTCCCTAATTCACACTCTGAGGTTACTCAAATAATGATAAAATCCCATCTACCTTCTTGTCTTGCAATGCAGTTCAAGTTCATGGTCAAGATGTGCTGATATTACACTTTTTAGGGAACTTTGAGAACTGGAAAGTCATAAGCAATTAATGACTTTGAGAAGATGGAAGAACTGCAGATATTGCTGGAAATTCTTCCAAGAGAAGCTCTTACTAGGATATTTAGAGTGACATGTAATATATCATTTTTAGTAAAAGAACATTCTGGCCTGACTGCCTGAGGAAGCCATGAGAAAGAAGTTCTGAAGAGGAACATGCTGATGAGACAGAAGTCAACCACTAATCTATGATCTGAAGGTATGCATAATTTTCAACCCCAAAATATTTAGTTTGAGTTCCAAATAACAAATCTATCCCTGTTTCACTTCAAGTGTTCCTAAGGTTGCACAAGGTTTGATTTGCTTTCTCCAGATGAAAAATTCAAAGTAAAATCGTTGCTACAGATTAACTCTTTTGGTGACAGACTGTTCTGCAGAAAGTGACTGTTGCCATGATTTGCAAATATTCTGCGTTAAATTACAGGAATGACAGATAAAACATCTTGCTGTATAGGAACCTTGTGCTATTGATAAAAAGAAACATTTTGGCAAGGCAGTTGAGCTTCCTGTGACATGGTTTTGGAGAAGGTGGCAGGGTTTGTTGGTATGGGTGTTGTCACTATGTCTGTTTGAACTGTGACCATGATCATCTGTTGACTGTTCAGTCGATGAAGTGTTTGCTTTGCAATATTCAGGAACATAATATCTTCCAACTGTGTAGCAAAAATACACAATACATGATCTTGCAAAACATTAAGTAAAATCAGATTTTTTTTAAGTGACTTCTTTGATATATATTTCTCATTAAAAATCAATTGGGTATCATTAACTTGTACAAAAGGCTTGCTTATGTTCTTCGAGATTCACTGGTAGATTAATAGTGGTTTATTTTCTTCTTTCACAACTTTGTCCAATTTACAATGGGTAAAGGAAAAAAAGCAAAGAGAGAGGAAAAGTTAAAAGGAGTCAGCCAGGAGAAAGAAAAAATTTCTTCCCTTGGACATTCACTTAATTTTTTTGCTAAGCAACAATGTGCAAAGATTAATACTATCAGTGTTTAGCTCAGAAATATTGAGCATTTTGAAAGAGGGTATGTGCTGTGCCTCAGTGAAACTATGAACCTTTGGGCTGGTGGACAGCCAAAATCTCTATATTTACTGCTGCTTGTGCTTTGGATCCATTTGTAGGATTTAAGCTCAGCAAAGCAGCATGTGCTTACTTTCAGCTTCCAGAAATACTGTCGTTCTTCAGAGATGTTGCTGAACTGGGGCTGCGTTTGAGATGACAGTGCAAGTTGTAAGATGACCGTACAGCTAGTGAAATACAATGTGGAGCCTACCAGGCTGTCATAAATGTATTGGTGAACTGAAGATAATTCTTTCCTCTAAGACCTGTATTTAAATATAATACATATAGGATATTTAAGGTCTACTCTAAAAGAAGAGAGGCAGTTAATAGTTCCTACTACTTTAATACAGGAGTAGGTAAGTTTTGATCAATACCACCCATTGTAAGGCCAATAAATTTCAAGGGTAAAGGACTTTGAATTTCAGCAGTAATACTTACCCTGGCTCATATCCCATGACAAGATCCAAGACTTGTGAGAAAAATATTCTATTGAGAACTATGATAAAAACTTTAAAACACTTTTTCTCATTGTTGAAATTAAAATTACTTTGGTTCTAGTCAAATGATTTTCCTTTTTCTGTTATTTCCATTTTGTCCATTATAAAAATGGAAACACCTGACAATGTTGCTTTTTAACTTATGTAGCAGGTTAAGTGAAATAGTTTTAGTTTTATCTTCCTCTTTACTTTCCAAGCCCAATTCTGAAAAGGCTTTCATAGTCTTATGAAACTGAAAGTAACTGTTCTGTGGACGACTGACACTGAAGAAAGAAAGGAAGCAGAATAGCTAACTGTTACCTAAATTGTCTTTGGTTGTTAATCTGATGTCTGTCTGTGGCTTTTCTGTTTAGGCTTCAGATACTTTAGGAATCCAATTGTTTCCAGTGTAACACCCAAGGTTTCTTCCAAGCATCTAGCAATTTTTCTTTTCTGATGCCTTGTGTTTTGAACAAGCAGGAGTTTCAGAAAATCAGGTGCATTTAAGACATTTCAAGTTTGAAAAGAGACAACTGAGGCTGCAAAACATAATTCTTGCTTGAACATTTGGGAATCAATATGCTTGGCAAATGGAAGCAAACCTTAATTTTTGCCCCCTTCACTGTAGGACAGTTAAAGAAGTGCATACAGATCACTTAGTGATGTGAGAGGCTCTTCTCATTCAGGTCAGTTTTTGACTGCAGACAGATTAAAGCGAGGGGACAATTAAACTTTTACTACACTTTGACCATGCACATTTTATTATGGGGAGTGGTTTTTTTCAAAGGCACAAGCAGCAGAAGAATTCCTCTAGTGTTTAGTCAGTCAGTCCACTAGTTTCTTAGGAAGCAACCTTCATGACCAACTAGAGCTGGCAAGATATTTTGCTATGCACCTGTCTTAGACAATGCTGACTCATCAAGACTAAAACTTATTACAGAAAGAGTTGGTTTTGAGAAATGCTTGTTTTAGAACAAATGTTTGTTTTGGAACAAGTTTTAAAAGTTCCACATTTTTGCTTTGAAATGAGAAAATATTTCTATTAATTCTTTTAGAATAAGAATTTATGACATTTGAAATTACACATTTGAAAATAATGAAAGAAAAACTATTGGTTTGGATTGAAATAAATTGGGATTTAGGTCTAAAGAGAAGTTTTGACCTATTGCAGAATGAGTTTTTTCCAAGCTCCAGGCTTTTTCAGTTTTCTGGAAAAGAGATTTCCTTCTCTCACCCCTCTGTGGCATCCTTCCTACCTCTAAATCTTTTAATTATTTTTATTATTTTCAAATGATAAAGTTTAGTGTTTTCCAAATTTATTCTAGAATTGCCTCACTAGTCTGACACAGTTTTGTACTGACAGAGGTCTAAGATGAACTACTGAGGGAGAAACCCACCCAGAACAGGATAGTCCCCTGTCTGAGTCTTTGACAAACCCTCAAACTATTAAATGCATGGGTTTTTAACTCATCTTTTGCCTTTTTGTTTAATAGATCAAACAGAGTTTAATAGATCAGGCAAAGTAGGAAGCTCAGGTAAATGATAACCTTTCACTCAGATGTTGCCTCTGCTAAAGAATTGAAGATCAGAAATTAGTGGAAATAGGAGAAAACTATCAATAACACTACCTGTAACTGCTATAGCCAATGCCCTAATTTCAGACTGTTAATGAACCATCTATTTTTCTGAACTTCCTCTGCTTTGTTTTGTTTTGTTTTCATTTACTTTTTGCATGCTCATTTCTTCTAAGAAAATGTTCTTTCTCTTTAACTTTTGTGGGAAAAACCCTGAATGCAAAGAAATCGATGGCACAACTTTCACTGATGCCCCACTTGACCTTCTGTCCAGCCTTGCTTGCAATTTCCTAGTACATTTTGGTTCAGCCTATTTGTATCTATATCAAAAAGACCTGTGTCTCCTGCTGCCTATATCAGGATGATCATCTCATGTTTGACCTTGGATTCCAGTCTCAGGGTCACTTACCGTATAATGGAAACTATTCCACCTTATTTAATAGTTCTTCAAAGTAGCTGCACATATTTATTTATTGACCTTTGAAATACTGTATGTAATTTTATGAAAAATCAAATTTATATGAGTATTTCTTTAAAGTGATTCTGAGATTTTACTGGTGACATCTTTGCACAAATCTGACACTGAGAACTTCAGGAAGCTCTTATTGGGGGGGGGGGGGCAGTGTGGTTTTTCTTTCAACATTGCAAAGTTGCAATGCTTTCGCTGTACCAAAGCTATGGTATTGGGGATTTGCTGAGTGGACGGATAGTCAAGAGATACCGATGTTTTCAAAAGATCACTTACCTGACTTGAGCTGAAAATAAAGGTCATAACTGAGAAATAGTTTTTCTGATGTTTGAGTAACCTGGCTATTGCCTAACTGTGCCTAGTGTCTTACAGCTTTAGAGAGAGGTCTATTTGCCCTGGAAAAAGTCTTTGATGCTGAAAGCCCTTCTGCCAGTGCTCTGATATAATCATTAGAAATTAGACTTTTCTAGTCTTTTGAAATGTACCTTGTACGCTATAGTTCTGTTACATTTCCTGTATGGATAAGGAATCATTTTTAGTAGTTGCTGATACTATGGTGTTGGTAAGTGATCAGATAAACACATTTTGTGTAACAAGTGTACAAACTAATGGTGAGAATGTACAGCAGTCAAAGGCCGGGCTACTTAATCTTTTTTCTAAACTAGATAAACCAAATGCTGCAGTGTGGTTATGGTGGCACTGGGGTGACTATGGCTGTGCAGCTACTAAAGTTAAGTGCTAGAATACTCTACCTCCTGGCCTAGGTACACAAAACTTCGTCAGACAATCAGGCTATTTACATCAAACCATCATGTGCATATATTACATGTACACACACCCTTTATTAGACCCTTCTAATCCAACTGTAGCACATTGTCATATTAAGTATGAAGTGGTGTAGGTCATTCTACATCCTGAAGAGGAAGGAGAAAAACTGATGACAGCAATAGCAGTGACTGTCCTTCACATTTCTGTCACTCTGCAGAAGTGGACCGCTGACCACAGCAGCTGAGTCATGAGGACTCGCTGTATGCTGAACACTGCGTTATGCCTGAGCTTCTAGCATCCCAACGCGTGAGATGTCTCAGTGGTTATTAGGGCCAATGTTGGAGTTGTTCATCAGACCAGTGGGCCAAACTTCCTTCCTTTCATGTTCACGTAGAAGAGGATCTCTATATGCACTTTTCTCTGTTTAAGGCAGCCACCCAAGATTTTACTGTACCTTGGGACTCTGGTAGGAAGAGAAAGGGGGCACTGATGCAGGAGAAGGTTATTTGTATAAAATCTTTGGCTTCTAATCAACTTTCACTTTTATATCTACAACATTGCTTACGGCTCCTCACTATATTCAGGATCACAAAACTGAAAGCAAAGCTGGTTTATTTAGCCTTCGGGGCTTTTGTGCCCCCACGCTACTTATAAGCTGGTCACGATTTGGCCCATAAATTGCTCAGTGCTTTGCACTTTCAGAGGAATGATTAAAGACACTCTGTCTACGAATAAGCTATTTGTACTCCACAGTCATCAGCAAAACATTGTTAATAGATGCTGTAGTGTTTGGCTTTGACTTGCCCTTTGCAAAGTTCATACAGTCTGCCATCTGAATCATAGACAGCAGACGCACTGAGGTCTGATCTCCCTGCTATTTGCCCAAACTGAAAAGATATTAAACATAGGGCAACAGCATAGACATACCTGACACTGCTGAGAGTAGACCATGTCATTTAGATTTGCTTCTCAAAGATTATCTTTTGGTACATGACATTGTGAGGATGAAGTATTATATGACTATGTTTTTAAGAACAAAACATATCAAACCATGAGTGTTCTCTTCTGCACTCTCTATCAAATGCTTTTTGTCAAACTGATAAATATCAAATATTGATTTGTGTTGTTTTCTTGGCACTCCTCTTGAATTTGTCAAGTTTAATGGATCTTCCCCATGATGTTTCATTTATCATGGAATCCATAGTAATTTTCAAGTGAAATGACAGCTCTTATGATTGAATAGTAACTTCAGCATTAGTCTGGATAAAATTTGCCTGCTATTGATTGAAGTCAGGTGTCTCTATAATTACAGAAGAGTGATCTATCACCCTTCCTTTTTAAATAATGTGTCAATAGTAATCTCAAAGAATAGTTTGTTCATCCTGTATGTAAGAAAAGGTTTTATAACTAAGCACTCGGGATTGAATTTACACAGCTTGATACCGGTGTATTTAACCACTTACCTCTTGGATACTGGTACTTCTTGGATACTGTACCTCTTGGCACAAGGTTAATAAATACTTTTAAGGAAATTATGTGAAAGGATTTTGTAGTTTCTTTCAATGGAAGTCCTTCAGGAGGAAAAGACTGCATTTGGCACTGCTTAGCACCCAGATCACAGCCTTCATGGTTAGACTGAATAAGCAGGAGGAGCTCCTTCACATTCTGAGTGTAAACCTCAGTCACTCTCATCTTACAATTTCTAATATCAGGGGTGAAATATTTCTCTAAAGATTCACTTTTTAAAATGAAGGTCTGTTTTTATGACAGTTGTCAGTGAAGTACACTTAATGAACTCCAATTTCAAGGCAAATACCTTAAGCATACTTATCTAATCTCATTCCAAAATGAACCAGAATATCAGAATAGTGGTATTTTTGAGCAGACTTGTAGGGAGTGATCTGTTTCTTGGAAGGAAATGTTATATAGTTTAGGAGTACATGCTGGAATATACTTCCCCCTCCTCCCCCACTCCGCTCCGGCTTTTTTAAAATGTCAGGAATATTTAGCATAACTTAGTATGTTTGAATTTTGAGGGTCTATCTTTGCAGAGGTTTTCTTTTTAGAGGGAGCGCTATCACTATTGCTTACTCTGAAATAGATACCTGAAGTAAACAATGGGGTTATATAATTTCTCAGTAAATTTTTACTTTGCATTTTTCATATACTTTGATAACTCTGAAGGAGTCAACATTAATGCAGCTCTGTTAATGTAATGGAGTGTAATGATAAATAGGTAAATGGTTATGAGGAGCTGATTAACTTTCAGAATTGTTTGCTCTCTTTTTTTATTTTACTCTATATTCTAGCTAGTCTTCACTACAGTGCACTTACATTTCTTGTTCGGAGTCTTTAGCTGGTGATTAAGTGGTTTTGTCTTGTTGGTTGGTTGGTTCGGAACAAAACAGGGAGGATTTATATTGGGTTTAGATTCTCTTTTTCAGGGGCTTAAAAATGCTGTATTAGGATCTGCCCAAGGATACCCTGGCTCTGACAAATCTTTGCTAAAATGTGGCTTCTCTCTTTTAGACTTACTCAAGTCTTGGCATGGAGGTGTGACAGTTATTTTATTGTCAGACAGAGAATATTTCGGCAGAGTGGGTGGAACTAAAAGAGAACTGAATTCGGAGCTTTCATGTGAATAAAGTGTTTGCTGTTCAATCTTTTCAAGTTCTTACAAAGTTAACTTCTTTTCTTTTCTCCTATGTGTCTTTCCACCCTGCTACTTCTCGCTTGCCTTCCTGACTGCCCTCTTTCCCTCTGCCCTCTTGCTGCCCTCCTATTCTCTCCAAAATAACAGATTAACCTCTCTGTTAAATGGTGTGTCTCCTGGGATGTTCACACTTAAGCCTCCAGCAGCGTCAAACTGAGTACTACAGTACTTAGCCCTAAAAGTGTCTTTAACAATGTTTTGTCCAAGAGCAAACACCATAAAATGGCAACCAACCACTTGATGCAAGAGAGCTGAGAGCAAGAAGTGGCTGTCACATTAAGCCCAACTGTTTAACTTCGTGATTCTGGTCTCCATATATGGCTGTCTTTTAGTGGTACAGAAAACAATTATTCTAAGAGAGGCGAGAATGTTTAGATTCACCTCTGCTGCATTTAAGTTTTAATTAAAGATGAAGGAAGTTAGTTCTGCCCTGTGATTAACTTATATGCTGTTGTCATAAAGCTAATCAATTTAGAATTTGACATATAAAAACTTCTGAAAAATATCCATGAATGTAATGAAGAAAAAACCCCAAATTAATTATGTAACCTTATAGACTTACTGCCAGAAACATACCAGTCAATTTAATAGAAAACAGTTTCACAGAGGAACGAAGGTCCTTGTGAGAAAGGCTGAAAACTAAGTGCAGTCAGGCACCTATGATATCCTTGCAGATGCCACAGGTCTTCACAAGATACCCTCAGAAAAGCTTGCCTAGGTACGCTTTACCTTAAAATGACACACATTTTTGATTGCTCTGTGGTTGAAAATGCCCTTTTAAAACAGCCATGTTATAGTCATCTTGCGAGCACTCAGAACCATCCACTGGGAGCTAGTGGAAAAGTAAACTTCCAGTAAAGCATTTTTTGTTAAAAGGTCCATCTTGGGGACTTGCCCTGACTTCACAATAGCAATGGCAATTGAGGACCAGAGACAAGAAGGTTTTTGATACACATTGACTGGTTCAGTGCTCTCTTCTTAATGTGTGAAATGCCGACAGAAGAATGATTTATGATGTCCCATAAATAAGAGTCAGTATTGCTACATTTCCTTTTTTAATTTTTTTTTTTTTTAAATAAATAAATCTTGTGGGTAAGAAACATACCCTATCTGGAAAGATGAGAGAAGCACACAATTTAGGAACTACTGAAGTTCCATTTACAGTCAAGCTTCCTCTTTGGTCTTTGCACGCTTTTTGCACTAACACTCAAACCATGACTGGGTCCAGAGTTGTTAACACGTAGGAACATTAACCTTGGCTAACATGCTGATAAATCTGGCTTAAGATTTGAGCTAGTAATGAAGCTTGAATTGAGGTATTGCTTGGTGCAGCAGTAAGAACCCTGTCTTCCTGTTTCATGTGGAGGTACAAGGTTCACAGAAGAACGAGAACAATAGAGATAATCCTTTAGTGAGAGAGAGGAGGGGAAAGAAAATGGGAATATGGAGAGAATAACAGTGGGAATCCATGGAGGAAATCTTAACAGCTCACCTCCATAAGCGTCTTTTCTAGTGTCTGAGGAAACCTATCGATTCCTGTCATCTTGTTAAACCTTCCCAATATTTGAAGTGTTTTACTGTAGGGCTGAGACTGCTTGCTAACAGTATGTAATTAACTCTTTCACAGGCTTTACCTGTGCTGCGCTCTCAGCTTACTTGTATATTATAAATATGTTATAAAATAAACATTGTTTTGATTTCCTGCTCTCTCAGGTAGTCTAAGATTCACTTCTGGTTTGCGTTGGGTTTTTTGGAGGGGGGCGGGGGGAAGAAAAAAGGTGGCTGTGGATCTGTGTATATCACTGCTTACACAGTGATTTACAGAAAAAATAGATTTAGGTATCTTCTACCTATTTACAGATGTTCAGAGCAGGAAAAAAAAAGAGTTATATATGTTTGGGTTTTTTTGCCAGACTCATCATTCTTTATAGCTATATCTTGGGATCTCATAAACCCATATATTTTGCTGCAGTGATCTTACAGAGATTTCAGCCCAATTTTAAACCAGGGTTTGTAGTTTCCTTTCCAGTGGACTTCTTGGAGTATAAGATATATTTCTGCATGACAAACTGTGGCTGCTTTCACCTTGTTAGTAGCAAGAAACACCCCAACAAATCTTTAAAAATATTTTTCTGTGCTTTTGCTTTGGTGCTGAATATGCCATAAAAATAAGATTGGTCAATTGCAGCATAAGCATCAATGACTTCTTAAAAAAATAGTGATGATCTTACAAATATCAAGAGCACAGAAACAGTCAGAAGTGCATACATTTTCAGTGCCTTTTTGAACCAAACCCAGGAGCACTTCTAATAAGTCATTAATGCTGTGTGGGCCACAATGCCAGACATGATGGTCAAGATTCAAAACTTAATAACTAGAAGTACTGGAAAAGAAGGAAACTCTTAGGGGATGCCAAAAGTTGCACATTCAGCTAAGAGTTTCATCTTTTCTGAAGGGGGTAAAAGGTTCCTTGAAAACTTTCATCTAGGTAATAAAGTAACAGAGGGGTTTATCATTCTGAGATACCCATCTTAACTCCTATCCTAACCCATCTTAACAATTATCCATTCAATTCCACTTTTTATTTGAGCAAGTGTGGGAAGGAACAGTTTAGGGACACGGACACTGACGAATGGCTTTAGTACTAAACTCCTAGTAACTTTTTGCCAGTGATTTGGACACTATTAAACTCCTAGTAACTTTCTGCCAGTGATTTGGACACTATCAACCTTTATTTCTAGAAATGTCTTTTCCACTAACACTTAAAAAAAAAAGAAGTCAGAATGTTATTTTAATATTTCATATTTCAATGAATATTCAGCATATTTACATGAATATTTCTGAGTTCATTTAAATGAATATTCTACTTCAGCAGGAAATACAAAATGTTAAACATATTTATATCCATTAGAGATTATTTAACTGAGCAGTTTATCTTTCAAATATCTTCATTGACACTTTGGGAGAGGAGGGTGGATTACTGAAAATCTCCAGTCTTTCTATAACTAAATGATAGTTCTGGGATAATTCAGGTTAATGGAGATAGGGCTGGATCCTCATTTCTAAAAATTTCTGTCTAAAAGATAGTCTAGGCAAGCTGCCCAGGCTTGCTCTACAGCAGCGAGGGAATAGAAGGGTACTGCTGACGGTTCTATCCAACATCTTTTAGACACAGAATTACCCCTGGAGATACCTGTCTCTCTCCACTGGGAAAGAGAACATGACCAACTAGCTTTGCCTAGATAGCTTAGCTTTTTCATCCCAAGGGTGTTAAATACACTTTCATTATACACTTGTGGCCAGTCTTTCCATGGTGAAAGGTATTTTTATGTAGCATTATGCAAAGAAAGGATTGGTAAAATACAACATGAGCTATTTTTAAAGAGTGTTTGCCCTATTGAATTTTTCTGATGCCTTGGAATTTTGTGGAGACAAATGGACAGATGGGGAAAGGAGTATTTTGTGATGGATAGAGAAGTGTGTGAGATAAGTGGTCTCCTACAGAGAAGTACTGAAAAGTGACAGTGAAGTTGATAAAGACTTGATGTGCTTAAATGCCTGTTTTTCACCCTGATGACTGATGCTTTTAGTTGGTCAAGGAATACATTGGGACAAATATTATCAAGGCACAGAGTAAGAAAACCTGTTGATACACTGGGTAAATCAAAAGTGTTATTATAAGTGTTTTGTTCTAGTGGTATCTTGGAAAATTTGTGAAAACTATTGTGCTGCATTCTGTACAAATCTAGATTAAAAATAGATTATATAACAAAGTAGAGTTTAAGATTAATAAGAAGGTGGGTGGTTTTGATCCTATGGGAGGATTATGCTTGGAAACCATGGCTCTAAGGGAGTATGGTACATGGTTATTAGTGTGGCTGATAGGTTATTGATATAGAAATGGCAAGTAATATTACATATTTTAAGTAACTCACCAAACATGTTCCAAGCTGCTAATTATTTTATTACTATTTACTTAGGTTTGCTTAGTGTCCAAAGGTCTCCCTTGCTTTTTCCTGTTATTAACATATAATATACAAACTGGCCTATTCATATTTAATACATTAAACTAGCAGTATATTACTGGAGCACATCCAAACTCCTCCAAAAGATACACAAACATGTTAGACCTGAATCAGAGAATTGTCCACAACTTTCTCGTGTCTTGGCAAATTTTGTATCAGGAGCCTGGTGACAAAGTTGGTCCATCATTTATCAAGTTTCATGGAACGATGCCATCTTCTGCCATTTGATGGTGCTATGAATAAAAGAGAGAAATTCAGCTGTGAATTTGTGGTAGAGAAATGAATTGCTTTCAGAACAAGAACAAAACAAAATGTGTTTCCATTGTTGCTTTGTGCCAGTGGGCAAAAATAAGTACTATTGCTACTGTGATTGTCTCTCTAGAATGCCAGGCAATTTATGAAGAGCAGATCACAGGGGGAAGAAAACAAACAAACTGTATTTCCACGTTGCAAAGCTCTTTGTAGATTTTGTAATGTGTAAGGCTTTTAACTGGCAACTGAGGCTTTGAATTATGTTTTTTGCTAGAGAAGTGTGATGTCTGATCGAAACTCTGAAGGTTTATTAATGTTGTTTGGTAGGTAGCCATTTTGCTAGTAAGTATATACTCCCATTAAACTCTGACATGCCCAGCAGCAAAGGACAATGCTGTTGAACATCTCTGGAGGATGCCATATAACCAATTTGATGTATGAATGTTTTCATAAACAGCAAACAAGGAAAAATATAAATGATACCTTTGTGTTGACTTATAGCCTGCCATCCAAAATATGGTTTAAGAACAGTGTGCTCTGCGTGTGAGCATTCAAAGACACCAAACCTCTGTAGGTTAATTGGGAATGATGACTGCTTTCTCCACAGAGACTGGCAGTTCCATTCACACTGGTGGAAACTTAAAAAGGGTGGGGACATAGAGAATCACTGAGCCCAACAGGGCCATTACCTAAGTCACTGTAGTACCCTGATCTAGAGTATTGAAGTGACATTTCAGAAGCAACTGAAAGGATATGGAGCTTTTCTTCACTTGTCTATTGAAGTAGCATAAGCATCAATGTGTGCATTTCAGCTTCCTTGTACTTGCTGTCAAGCCTCAAGAAAGTTTGAAGACACCTTATGGGAAGTAGAAGAAAAAGGTTCATGGAGGTTAACATGGAGGTTATTTGTGGTTCACTCATCTTTCTTCTTGCCCTCAGGTGTGGGGCATATCTAGGTAAGGCAGAC
This sequence comes from Aquila spilogaster, assembly GCA_024606505.1. Taxonomy (NCBI): domain Eukaryota; kingdom Metazoa; phylum Chordata; class Aves; order Accipitriformes; family Accipitridae; genus Aquila; species Aquila spilogaster. The sequence goes on along the minus strand of JANHGO010000063.1, from coordinate 84,251,672 downwards.
AAAGAAAATGGAGGATCAGGCAGGTAGCTTTCCCTTAGAAACAACCACACACACAAAAAAGCAAGTAAACATCTGTTCTTTTGTCATTCCTCACCATCGTCCATATTTAGCTTTGCAAGTTGGCATCCAGAACTTCTAAGTGTTCTCTGCTGTCTTCTCCTTAAGTACTTAAGACCTACCTTATCTCTGTAGTGTTAGTAGCTGGTGATGCAGCGGCTGGTAATGCTAGCTCTTGGGTGTGCCCATTCAGTTGTATATAGGAAGAGTGATTAGAATGAAAAAACATTCAATATGCTGTTATGAGTGGGTTTGAAAGCCCAGTATGTTATACAGGTTGGGTTCTGCTCTCTGCAATACCTGGTAAAATGGGACAAATCGCCAGAGCGAGATCTTACCCACATACAAGATCACAGTGGCTAGTAAGGAAATATTTCTGCTCTGCTTCTGTGAGGAAAGCATCTGATGCAGTATGGACTTTCCTTACTAAAGATATTTTGGGGGCTAAACCAAACCAGCCCAGCTACTGGAAATTAGGTGGTCTTTATGAGGTTTTTTCCTAGTAACACTCATCTATTCAGGTGGTAATCTGTTGAACTGCATTCCAACCAAACATTAAAGCTGAAACTCGAGTTCAATATTTTTATTTATTGATGAGCTTCCCTGCTGTCACCTACCTGTGGGCATGGGGGACAGGAGAATGGAAAGAAGGGAAACAATACAGCTTTTGGGCTGTGTTTTAGTCTCTGGTCACTGGGTGCTTTTGGAAGAAGCCAGAAGTAGTCCACTTTGTTCTAAACCTAGCAATAGTGCCCATGCCTCTAACCACAGAAACAGAAGAAATGGAAGAAGCTGGGTCATGCACAAAATCCACCAATTCATGCTAGCCTCTGGATCAGTATGGGAGAACCATGGAGCTCTTGTGGGAGAAAAGCTATGGAGGGCAAGCAGTTTTCAGAATTTGAGACTAGAGCAAAGGCCAACAATTAGGATGTTAACTATTACCAGAATACAGAATCATAGAATAGTTTGGATTGGAAGGGACCTTTAAAGGTCATCTAGTCCAACCCCCTCTACCATGAACAGGGACACCTTCAACTAGATCAGGTTTCTCAGAGCCCCATCAGACCTGACCTTGATACCAGGGGTTGCCCTGACCCAGGTTTGCTTGTTAGTAAATTTCCTTGCTTATTAGTAAATTTGAAAGAGTGCATTTATGTCTGCTAGGTGTGCAGGCAAGAGTATTGCACTAATGTCCATTATGTGATCTTGTTTTTCTTTTTTCTTCTTACTCTGAAAGATCTGTCAGCAATTCAAATTCATAGGATTCTAAATTTGTACTATTTAAATTCACTTGAAAGTGGAATGTTTCATTCAGAGCTAATTCCTCTTAGGTGGAATTTAGCTGAAGATCAACAAGCAGTCTGCACTTGAAGAATGCTTTAAATTTAACAGAAAGTAGCAGGCAAAAGGTGTTTAAGTTTCTTGTTTTCTATGTATTCTAATTTTGCCAATTCAAATTGTCTATGTCATGGTTGTTGAGGATGCTTGGTTCCAGGTTTACTCCAAAACAGGTTGCAGAAATATGCACCCTAGAATCTAAAGAGTCACAAATGGTATTGCCTCTTAAAGGGATAATTAGCTTGAGTACAAGTTGTTACAAATGTCTCTCTGAATCATTAACAACACAGTGCTCTTGACTCTCTGCTAAGTCAGGGATCTCTGCATTATACTTGATCATGCAGTATAAATACACTGCCATACTGTAGTATGGGCTAAGTTATTTTTCTTCTGTTGACATCCAGTTGTAACAGTTTGGTTGTATCAATGAAAGTTGATGGCTGTCATAGATATCAGTCTATCAGCTTAGTTCATGAATGTATTCTTCCTTCATGTATTACACACAACTCAAAGACTCTGTGTATGAATCTAAGGGAAACATTTGCTTAAATAGCCCTATCATTCTTCAAATGACTATGAATATTAGCGTTCCCTACTTCTAAGACATTAAAAAATAAAAAGAGTTTAACTTGGCCTTTGTTTCTGCCATATGCAACAAGTTTCAATAGCTTCATTAACCTATGGAAGATGTTTATAAATTCTCACACAATTGCTTTGCTCCCTTGCCCCTCATTCGAGTGTACTCTTAATGAGGATTAGCTCCCTACTTTACGCTTTGAATGTCATCTGTTCTAAGTTCTGCTGCCCAGGACTGAAAATAAGAAAAGATTATTTACTTTTGATAGATAGTTCAAACAGTCCCCTACTCAACATTTGCTCAATGCTGCTAAAGTTTCCTCTAAACTACTAGTGAATATAATCTTGTTTGACCTTGCTGGGCTCTCAGGGTTTTTTTTTCTTCTCCCTACCACCCCAAGTCTTCCAAAAAGGTAATCCATGCTATTCTTGCTCTTCACAACAGCTTTTTCCAAGTCCCAAGTGCTGTATTGCCCTCTGAAGTTTTCTTCACATTTGGCTCTCTGTCATGTTGGTGTATTTTGATCTCCATTTGCTTTATGTCACTGTTTTCTCTTCTTATAGTAGTTTGGAGACTGTGTCATGTCTGTCATGTCAGACAACTGTTACTTTTCCATAATCATTGACCTGGTCTATCTGACATTGGCAGTACAGTGGATTTTTCACTGACTAATTTGAGGTCTTTTAGTAGGCTATATCTAAGCTTTATGGTTTAGTTGTTTTTATCCTAGACCCCAATAATAATCATATCTCTTGCCAAGAGTGTGATTTTTGTTTCCTTTTTCCCCTTCGAAACTGGTTGACCGTGTCATCAGCCTTACATTGATCATGGAGTTCTTTTGTTCTGATCTTCTGTTTCCTATACTATACTGAAAAACATACGATCTGTGTATTACATTTTGTGTAAAATTCAGCACTCCTCCAGTTACTGTAATAAAATAGGTTCAGAGACAGCTTCTTCTTCTGAATATACCAAAAACTGCTAAAAAGACACAAATTACAAAAGAAATAACTATCCCATTCTGTAAGACTTCTCTATTCCCAGTGCCGTATGCAAGTGTAGTTTAAGCCTCTGTAATTGTTCTTTACCACATTTGGCAATTTTGATTCTGATAGGGCTTTTCATAACTTTTTGGTTTTGTGTGGGGTACTTCCTTGACTGTGGATGCAACAGGTACTACAGTTGATCAGAATTGAGGAATTTGACAGAAGTAAGATTATTCAGTTACAGTTTACTTACCTATACCTGCCTGATGCTGTGTAATAATCTCTTTGATATTAGTGAATCTGTACATATTGTAGATAAGGCAGCCCACTTTCAGGTTCTGATCTATTAAATTTATTGCCATGGTCTTTTTCTGTCTGAATCTACCATCTTTCATTTTTTGCGGTCAGACTGACAAGGCAGTGGAAAATCCATTCTAGGTATTTACCAGGTGATTTATACTCACTCAGTAAATGATGGTAGGGCTTGACTTTGAAGTATATGTGTTTGCCAAACCTGTTGTTCCCAAAGAAATTTAAAAGGTTACAGAAAAGGGGAGGCAGACAGGAAACTAGCAAGCTTGAGGGAAATCATCATTGGGTAGGAAAAATACAGGCATATACTGCTTGACTTGGCATTCCATTACTTTTTAAATTATTATGGAGAACCCTCAGTTCAGTGTTGTTAGCCTTTTTATTAGCTATTAGTAAAACATCAATTTGCATTCTCCATAGCTTAGCAAGGTTCACAAAAAAATAGAACTCCTCAGAGACTTTGTAGCATTCTTTCCTTTAACATTTACACTAACTCCTGGAAAGTGCCCTTGTGAATTACTCTGTAATTATAGTTTAAAAGAACTGTGATATCAGACTGAGATTAATCTTCTGTTAAACTGTTAGCTGCATATAAGAATTAGGAATCTAAATGTTGTGGGTTTGGGGTTTTCTTTTTGGTTTTTGTTTGTTTGTTTAAAGTTCTTCATTTCAGTGCTTAATGAAGAAAATGGCTAAAAACTTCTCAACAAGGTGGCAAAAATTGAAAATGAACTTGAGGAGTCTTCAAAATGCTGTTGCCAATTAATTAGATTTGCCATAAAAGCATCCTGGTATTATTCTCTGCCCTAGCTCAAAGCACTGATAAAATATGAAGACTGATAATTTCCAAGATAATATGTTTGAAGTGCAATCACAAGGCCTTTGTTCTCTGATCTGTTCATGTACAGAGTTTCCCTCTGCTGTCATGTCTGTTTAATCCTTTATTCACGTAGCTTTGACCTTACTAACCTCTGGGATCCCAATAACACCTTGTAGTAGGTATTTGCTGTATGTCAGGAGTACCTTGAAGACATAGCTCATTAAAGTTTCTTTAATACGTTACTGCATATAAAGAACAGGGAGGACCAGCCGTCAGCCCAATGGACTATTTCTAGCCCCAAATGTTTGACTCAGCTTGCTTCTGCTGCTTTTCCATGTTCCTCCAGATAAGTCTCAGGAGCAGGCTGGCAAGGTAGCTTCCAACTTTCCTGGAATACCTGTGGTTCCTCTGGATGATATGAGGTATGCATTTATTGTCTCGTGACTAGGGGTTTTCCCCTGCCAATGGTGCCGTACAGAGGTGGGTCGTCATTGCTCGCACTATTCACCGGGATGCATCCTAGCCTCTTCCATGTCATCTAAGCCCTCAGGCAAGAGGACAACTGGGATGTGGCTGTTGTCATGTCCTGACAGCAGAGAAGATCTGCTGTCTGTGAGAAAAAGCTTCCAGATGCAAGTGTAGTGCAGTCGGATCTGCACACACGCAGTTTTGGGATGCACTGAATTTACACTGTCCGTAGATTGAATTATCCTATTTATGCAGTCTAACGTCTCTTTGTGGCAGAAACCTGGGCTTTGTGGCTGCTGTAGCAAAGAAGTTGGGTCCCAGTGGTGCTTACTAATAGTGAAGCTACTTTAACACAGTTCTTGGCTTCTCTGTTACAGGGGTGACACTTGCTGAAGTAGAGTCTAGGGTAATTATAGTGAAATGTAAAATAGGAAAAAGGACACAAGGTGAAGTTGTATCATCTTTATACTCTGAAGGATGGCACAGCCTCTTTGGCTGCGGTAACAAACACTGCAGTAAACCGCAGACTGTCCTAGTATGGCTTCACACCAAGTGTTCTGCAGGAATCATAAGGTGGATAACCTTCTTCCTCTTCTTTTCTCTTATTCAACCAGCAGCCTTTACTGACACCTCCAGCTCAGCCTTTTACTTCAGATGTCAGTGCTGCTCACCCACTGGGAGTCTTTAGGATTACACAGACTTCTACTTAATTAGGTGTTGTTTTATATCATGTCTGCAATTGAAATTATTCTTTTGCAGTTGAAATGATTATCCCAGTTATGTGTGAGATTTGAGGAGGGCACCCATAGAGCTGGTACTTTGTAGAGGAATAATTTAATCATAATTTAGAGGACTTACTTTCATGTAGATGTCTGTGTTAAAACTAGTTTAGACTCCTTTTACAGCGAGTGGGGAGAAATGAGCACTTCAAAATTAATTTGCTATTTTAGATAAACATTCTTGAGAATGTTATATTTCTTTTCTATTTGGTGGTATAAAAAAATCTAGTAGGAGTTGGACAGTGAAGGACATAGATGTCTCTGATGTGTCCGATTACATATGTCATTCCTGTCCCTAGCTGATCTCTGTTCTCTTACATTATATGTTTATGAGAGTCAAATCACACTGAAGAAAAACCTGTCTTTGACTTCTCTAGTGTATGTTGGTATTCCCCAATTAAATTGTTAATTAAACATTGTAAGTTACACATACTTATTAACTGTGCTGCTGCACTTTTATGTAAATAGCAGTAGTTATCCATCCAACTTAGTGCTTTATCTGCATATGTTTGCATCCTATATTTGTATTTTATTAAAAATACTTAATCTAACCAGTTTATATTTCTCAATGGTCATGAATAAATCATTAACATGGTTTTCCAGTCCTTAACTGTGAATCACACAAGTGCAGCGACAGAGACAATTGTTTGATTAAGAAATGAAAAGTCAAGTGCTATGTCACTGATTCACACACCACCACCCCCCCCCCCCCCATTATTTCAGCCAAAGTTTTCTTTCTGGCATTATTTATACTTAAACCTGGAGTAATTAACTAAATCAACGTAATTACTTATGGAGTAAAGTACTGTCAGCATAAGTAAAGATGGAAAAATCTGACTATTCTGAAACTGCAAGTTTTTCCACTTGATGTATTCAATGGCTTATGAAGATCTTGCCCTGCTTTTCAAACTTACTCAAATACACAATGTCACTGACTAAGCATGAGAAGAACAAGAAGTTCACCTATTTGTCATATGTCTGTTTCTGAGAAATTTAAATAGCTATCCAAAGAACAGAAGCTCATGATAATGGTAGACTTCAGTTATTGAGGAAAAACAGCATGACAGGTCACAGCAAGCCTGAATGGCATTGCAAAGCCACACTGACAGCTTTGCGTTTGTTTCAGAAGGTGGAGGAGGTACAGAATGTGACTATTTTAGGTTTTATTCTCACTCCATATGGAGAACGCATGGAGAAGTTAAAAGTGACCTATTAATGTTTTGGAAGTGTTTGTGAAGTGATAGTGCTCACAACCCCACGGGAAAGAACAGAGTAGCAGAGTAAAATTAATAAACTTAGGAAAAATCAGTCTTCTGGAAATGACAGACAGGGTCTTTTGGGAAAATAGTCTCAGTAATAAAGCTCTTTCTTCATACCTTCTCTAAATATGTTATGAGAAAATGGAATATGTTAAAAAAACAGTAGCAAGTTATCCTAGTGCTGAAGGAGGGATACGAAGCATATGGAGAGGTTGGGTTTTTTTGTTGTTTTGGGTCGGGTTTGTTTTGTTTTTGTGGGTTTTGGTTGTTTGTTTGTTTTGGGGTTTGCATTTTTTTTTTCAATATTTCCACAGTGTTGCCTGTGATCCTCGTTTCTCAGTTATATTTTCAATATGTTTTGTGTGCTCTTTTGGAGTTCCTGCCAGTTCACCTTTCTTCCATCATTTCTCAAATGTAATCACTAATGATTGAGAAGGTACTTCCATTACTTCTTATGTGCTCAAGGGTAATTTTTCTATATCAGATTGTATTTGAGGGGCAGAAGAATGGCTAAAGACTACAATAAATAGATAATATGAGCAAACAGATAATAGAGGAATGCAAACTAACAAGTAAAATGCCTAACTGGCAAGGAAGATGAAAAGAAAGACATCCGTGGAAAATTGGGAGAAATAAAGGAAGGTGTCCATCACTTCAAACTGGAAGAGTGAATGATAGCATTAAAGCCTTTATTTTGGCTTTCAGAATAAAGAAACATTGTAGTTAGATTTCTAATGCATTAATTTTTAGCACAGGCACAGAAAGAAAAGGTTTAAGAGTCTTTAAAGAAAAAGTTTAAGAGTCTTTCGTTAACTTGGATGTTTTTCATTGGCAAAGTCTAAAGTATTTTTTTTTCTCAAGGGCTTAAAAAAAGTGAGAGGCACTTTTTGAATCATTAATTACTTCTGAGAAATTATGAAGGACAGGTTAGATCCTAGGGGACTGAAGAAGAACAAACAGTATATAGAAAATGTAGTTTAAGGGTGAGGAAAAAATGAGCACAATATGCAGTACTAGGGAAGAAAAAAACCTCTAAATGGATTATGAATCAATTTATAAGACCTAGAGGATAATTAAATAAGAAGAAAGCAACCAGATGAATTTCACAAGAACAAATTGCATCAAACAAATCTGTTTACTTTCTTCAATGGAAAATCATCATCTAGTGGACAAAAAAAGGGAGAGCAGTCTGTGATATTTTACCCTGGTAAGAATTTTGATGTTGTCTTACATGACATGATCAAACAAACTAGTGATATATTGACCCGGTGAAACTGCTATGCAGTATATGTGCAACTGGCTGATCCCTGCTCCCCCACCCCACTCTCTGTGATTTTCCCTCAAATGGAAAGGGCATTCAGTAAGGTCCTGCAAAGGGTTCCTTGGTGCAGCTCTATCTAATGTTCAGTTTTGCTCATAGAATAGAGCATATACTTAGAATGCCTCTGGATTTCACTGTGTTAGGAATATTTTAAATATTATAGGAAAATACCAGAATAAGCTTTGAGAAATGATGAACTAGCTAATCACTGGTACTGCAGTGGAGGATCCCAGGGCTTGCAGCAGATGGCTAGCCACACGTCTAGAACAAGAAAAAGGTCAAATAAACTTTTCTTCTTCTTGTTGTAGGAGGGAAATCACAGATCTTGAACTGAAATGAAGTTGCAGGAGCTTTGCTTGTTATTATTATTCTCTGAAGTTGGTGAAACCCTCAACTTGAATAGTGCATGAAGTTTTAAGCATTATCCTTGAAGGGCTGTATAGGCAAAGTGAAGGATGTCCAGAAGAAAAGAAATCCAACAGGTTTGGAAAACATCAAAAACCATGAAAAAAATCAGCTTTGGTAAGTTTAAAAAGAGAAGAATATGACCTTTTTTGCAAGATACACAAATCCGTAATAAAAAGATGACAATTACTTCCCCATACCCCGGTAGTACCAGAAAAAAATAGGAATAATTTGTAGATGTTGTTAACAAATAAGGAAACAACTTTTAAATGGTGAGGCTTGTAAAACACTAGAATAGCCTACCAAGAAAGACTGTGGAACCTCCTTCAGCTCATGTTGGATGGAGTCAACAAATTTGATATTGGTCAGAGATGATCTACGTGAGCTTCCTTTCCTGCTGGTGGGCAGACTTGTGGATCTTGAGACCTCTTCTAGCTCTACCTTACTATGTTTTTTCTTATCCACAGCTGTAAATGTGCTTCTTACCTTTCAGGATAAGCTCTGTTTAGTTAAAACTAATGACAGAACTTTTGTAATGAGAACAGTATGTTCAATAATTCAGAACACAGAATGACTTGTGTGGGATGACTGCAGGTACGTTGCCACTGCAGTCAGCATTTATACAGGAAAATAACTCATGTTATCAAAGACTCCATGGAGATTTGGTAAGAAGTTAATAACCAGCTATGTAATTTTACCTAAATGTTAAAGATAGATAAATATCAATGGAATAGACAATGGAAAAAATATTTATTAGATCTGGATTTGGCATTTTCCCTCCATTATTATTGCCATGCAAAGGACTAGCATGAAAACTTGGTAAAATGTTTTAATCTGTATTTTTCTATCTATTGTTGATATTATTTCCACCTGAATTTAGGGCAGGGAAGTATACAGAAAGAAATAGAACTTAAGCTTATTAAACAGTGTTGCTACTATGTTTTGCATAATTTTGGGGGGTTTACATTTCTGCTATAGCAACCTTTAATGAAAATGAAAATTTTAGGGACATATTAATCTATTGTACCAGCCAGCTAGAAATAAATCCTGAAATATTGGGCTATATACTTTAATCTTTCTTTTTCCCTTGATATTCCAATTGATTTGGAGTGTGCTGAATTCAAACAAAAAAACCAAACCAAACCTAAAAAACGCCTTTGTGAAGATTCTAATGATATTTCTGAGAGCTACCAGTTTAAAAAAAAAACACTAGGGAAATACCAGAGAATTACACAGAGGATAAAAAATGTACGTAAGTACGTACTCAACTTTCAAACAAATATACAATTCCTGAAATAAGTTGAAGAACTGCCTTTTCTGTCAATCTGGTGGTTTTATATGGGAGATAATATTCTAGGCAACTATTGCAAATGCTAATATTAAGTATTTGTCTTACAGGAAGGAAGTACAAGGTATTGGACAGTTTTCATACTAATGATACAGACTGTGACTGCTTGCGTATTTTGATTTTATATTACTTTACCATCTGCATTTGTAAAAAATGTCTGTGTCTCTACAGAGATAGAGAATAAGAAAACTCCCTTTGAAGGTGGTTTCTTGTTAACCAATATTTTTCAAAATGCTCTTTCCAAATTAATTCGGTCAGTTCATACCATTTCACCCCGAGGCTGCCAAATCCACCTGGAGATATTCACATTTTAGGGTCAGTTGTGAAGTATAAATCATCATCTACTACTACTTATCTTCTACTTCCCTTTGACTCATCAGCTTCAGGAGAAAAAAAAAAAAAGAAAAATATTCTCTCTTTTGCAATCTTCAGAAACAGTACCCTCTCCAGATTATCCCAGGAGCCTAAGATTTGGGCCATCAGTCAACTGGCACTTTAACAATAACATGCCTTTTGGCAACAGTTTATTGCAAATGGGATTAAGGACATTTTCCTCTTTAAAACTGTATACCTATGAGCCAGATTATATATTTCAGTTTCAGAAAAGTCTGAAGCACCCATGTATGCAGTCCCACAGCTGCAACTTTCTCACCAGTGGATTGATGTAAGGAGTTTAATAATGTAACTATAATCCTGTTCAAAGTGGCTAATGGGACCCCTTTTTCAATTGTGTTGTAAGTGTTGTCTTCAGAAATGCCAGGGTCTGTGTTATTATAGAAAGGGAGAGAACCCAAAACTTACTTGTACTGCATGTTGTGAAGGAGTGGATCTCATTTAGCAACTTTTCTTTGTGCTATGCAGCATTCTCCCACTCCTAGTGCCTTGACAGATTGTCAAGGTGTTGTCCAAAGTGCATAGAGTAGCAGGCTTCTTACTCTTGAACAGTGCATATATAAGGAAGTTTAGTCTACAGAGTTGTTGCGTTGGTGCTAATACTTTTGGAAATTGAAGATTTGGGGGTTGGGTGGGGTGGCGGATTGTTTTTCAATATTTATTACGTGGTTCTAGTCACAAAAGCTTCAGAAAAAGCAAATGGATTTTAACCTGCAGAGGTGCAAGATGCACCACCTTCTCGGTCTTTCTGTTAGTGGGGGAGTCATATTGTTACTATATTTAAGTGGAGCATTTGACTACCAGTCTGTTTCATCTCTTTAGTGACATTTTTTTTTTTTAAACTTGTCTCAGAGAAGTAGCTTAGGAAGATGAATTCTGGTCTCCCAGATCCAATTATAAGATCTCAATACTTTGAAATTTTCCTTCACTTTACATAATTCTGTTGCTGTTGTCTCTATGTCCTTTTCAAACCTAATTTCTCTATAACTGCATCTTTAAAGGATTGATAAATACTCAACTCTTTAAGATCTTCATCTGTTACTGTTCTGCATATTTCTCTACAATGCCATCTTTAAACTTTTAATTTTCTTTTATTTTTAATTGGTTCCAAGATTCTGGTGTTAATTTTGGGTCTTGGTTCTAGCCCTGAAACCAGCTAGTGACTCTGCTGATGTATATGAGAGAATTAATTTTGATTCTGAAGTTACAGAATAATTGGTCTTTTGGGGGATATATGTTTACCGGTGTTTTTCAGGAGGCTACTCTGGCTGCCAGGCGTTCTCACAGTACTCTGTGATATCAATTTTCTTTAGTCCAATCAACACCTTGCACTGTAATGGTAATTATGTAACAACAGAGGAGTTTACATAAATGTAGTTTCAAAAAGACAGACACCCCCTCCCACCTCACCTCCTGCTCCCCAACTCCATATAAGAATTAGTGTTATTTGCAACCCTTTTTCAGGGAAGTTGTCTGAGAACTGAGCAATTGCAACTGGAATTGCAAAAGTATCTGTGGTGAAACAGGCCCATTCAGAACCCTGCCACCAGGCATCCACTTAGCACCAATTCATCCCATAATAAACCGAGGTTTTGCCTACAGCAAAATGCAGAGGAGTTAATTACTCAATAGATTTGTCATTAGATAGGTTGCCTGTTAGTTTAGGCCACTGGCTGTAAAGCTTTTAAAAATAGTGCATTCAGACCTTTACTGGAGACACTTCCAACCTGTCTTTCAGTCTGATATAAATTGTTGAGATCAGCCACAGAAGCTGATAGGGAAAAAAACCCTACAAAATCTTTGCTCAGAGGAATGATATCTGCCATGTAAACAATGGTTTGAAGAAGTTTTTCATTGCAGGGTAAGAGCTGTGCCAGAAGTTATTGGCCAACCATATTTGGTTTTGCTAACACCGTGGCATATTAGCATAAATGATTGACTGCATGCTGACTTTTACAGAAACTCTATGAAAGCCTCATAGAAGTCTCTTCAAATTCTCTAAGTTTTCATATTTAAGACTGCTTCTTTTAGCTATATTCAGAGTTGGACTTATTTTCTCATTGTGCTCGTCCAGTTAATGCTACAACCTTCTGTTTTGAAAACACAAAATTCTAGTTAGTTTTCCTTCAGATAGTAATATTCTGCCTTTGATATTTGCTCCAAGGGAACTAGCATCTGATAAGTGGCAGTTATATGCATGGAAGTGCTTTGGTTTAGATTGCTGCCTCTGGATTTATGCCTTGATAGATTATTTTCCTTAAATACCTTTCTAATGTGTTTAAGATGGCTGAACACCATGGGCCATGTAGTCTCTATGGAGGATGACTGCCTTCCTTTTGTGTGAAGTGGGCTGGAGAAAGAGGAATAGAGGAAGAAACATTTGGTCAACATGGTTGGCATCTATGGGCTAGTTTCTGGACGTGCATTGTGATCTGATGGTGACTGTGGTTTTGTGTGTCTCCGTCCTGTTCAAACTCCGAGAGCCTTTAGGTAGCACTGCTGACTTACTGCCTTTTCTCTCTGTGTCCGGGTGACTGAGGGCTTCAGATCAGTTCTTTATATTCCTGCCACCATCTCCAAATGGCCTTGGTTTATCCTTTGTTTTAGACTGTCCTTTGTTTTCCTACTCTGGGTGGTACTGAGAAAACATGTGTAGTTAGATGTGCTGGGGTCTTCATGATGGGCTGTGTCATCAAAAACCTGCCATCCTTTTATCCCTTTCTCTTTTTGTTCCTTCTGGTGTTTCCACACCCATGCACTCTCCATTCCTAGCAACTTTAACATTTCTATTACAAATCTCTGTGCAGAGTCTGAAGAAATTGTCCGTTTCCCATGTATTTTGGCTGATGCACTGTGCAGTGAAAACTTGGTAGTAGAGGTGGCTTAGCAAAAGTAGAATGGAAATTGCTGGGATAGATTAGCGTTCCCTGAATTTCTTAATTCAACAGCCGTAAAAGGAGCTGCAGACAGTCCTTCAGCTATTGGATGTACGAGGCCCTAAGAGACAGCTTTCTTTGCTGTGCTTTTGGCAGTGTTCTTCTGTCACCAGAGAGCATGTGGAGAGCAATACATGCAACTAACACCCCGTGGGAGCAGAGAACTGCCAAGAGCTGGTGCAAACACAGGAAGCAGCTGCCAGCAGCCTTCTTTTTCTCTCTGTGAAAGAGAGATACCATGAGGTACCAGGGAATAGAAATCTTTGTCTTCTCAGCCTAAAAATACTTCAAATGCTGGAAGGCGGCAGGTCAAGCATCAGGACTTCCTCTCTCCTGCTATTGCCTTTAGACTCACTTTCTAGGAAAGCAGGAAGCAAGCTCCATAAATAGAAAATGAGAAAGAAACCTGGACCTGTCAACTCATCTGTGTTGCAGTGGTTAATGGCACTATCGATCTCAAGTGCTGACTTCCTCTTGAAAAACACTGTTGCTTTTGTGGGTCATGGTCCCTTACTCAGCCTCCTCCTCAGAAAGGCCAGAGAATAGAGAAGGTTAAAAATAGTAATAATAAAATAAATCAATTATTTTCTAAAAAAGATGAAAGAAGAACAGAACAGCAAAGTGTCAATAGAACAGAGATACCAAAACAAGAGAAGAAAGGCTGTGCGTGCAAGTCATAAAAAAAGAGAAAAGACAAATGTAATGGTGAAGTCAAAAAAGATAGGAAGGCTGATATTATTAAAAAGATAAAACCAAGTGGGTGATATAGGAATTAATCAATGGAAGCATTATAAAGTATAATGCAAAGGTATTTGTGACAATGAGGAATAACAGCCTAGAACAGCTATACCTACACAGCAAAATACAGATACTTCTCAGGCTCTGGAAGCATTATAACCACATCAGCATGTGCCTGGGTTAATTAACGCAAGTGTGGCATGATGCTGAAGGAGTTGCAATGCTTCCAGGCCTGGAGCTGGCTAACTGGCAGACGGCATGTCTGCACGGTGCTTTGAGTTGCAACTGATGAGAGCAGAGGTCAAGGTTACCTGACCCAATCTAATACAAATATAAACAAGACGACTTGGAAATTGCCTTTCTGCAGAGTGTCGGGCAATAAGGAGGAAGAAAGAAGGGAATAGGAAGAAAAGGAAGGGGGAGGAAGAGAAGAGTAAAGATATCTAGGGAGGCTGGGTCCCTGGAGAAAGAAGCAACCAAAGAACTTGGTGCCTCCTACACATTAGCCCCAACAGCTCACATCTTCCTGTCATTGCTTCCAGTTTACACTAATCTTTTGAAGCTGCCTACTTGTGAAGGGCTTTGCAGTAAATGCAAAAAGCAGTGCAAAGGGGATGGCAAATATTTAGCCTGGAACAGCTCACAGTGGCACGGCTCTTCCTTCCATATGATATAAACAACTGTTGCTATTTTCAAGCTGAATATCACTCTCATCACTGTTAGAAAGAACTATGAGTATGGTGTTTGATATTTTTAAAAATCCTTATAATATTGACCAACTTACCCTGTCTTTTAGAGAGTGGAATCAAGACAAAGAGAAAGAGATGGTTTGTTCCACTTCAGAGCAAAAGTCTGCCATAGAAAATATTTCATTCCAAACCTCCACGGTCTCAGTCTGCTGTCTCCTCACCAGAGATCCATACAGGCAGTCCTCCTCTCACCAATTCCCTAACCTAGTAATAACTCCCAGATAACTCCTGCTCTTGTGTCACAAACTCGATATCCCGCCTATAACAGGGATTCCGTGACTTTCTCCTGCACTTGGACGAGTGCTATGGAGGAACAAAGTATGGTCCAAGCTAAATACCACAGAGAATTGAAATTCATGGGATGGAATGAACTAATTTAGCAACATAGTTTTGGTGCTGAATTAAATATTAAAGTGAGTGAAACTGCTGCATACAGTTTGGACTGTCATGCATTTTAATATTTAATTTAGAAAGCCTTCTTTTTAAAGTTTCTTTGGTTAATCTTGGAGAAATAAAAGACAAAATCAAATGCTGGCCTGCTACAGAAATTTAGGTAATAGCTTGATTCAGAGTTTCTTTCAATCCTGTTGTGAAGAACTTGGCTTCTGAGCTGCAATTAAAAAAGATTTTTTTCCGCTGAAGCCTCAATCTGAGTGAACTGATAAAAGCTGAGGTTTCTTTTTTTAATTACTTTTGTTTTTCCACTTTTAATTCATAGTTAGTTTATTTTTCCAATGATAGCTATCTCCAGAAGTTTCCGTAAATCACTCCAAGGAGTCCTTTTTAAAAAATGAACAGAGAGTTCCAATATTGTATGTGAAATATGCAGTATTATAATTGTAATAATTCAATGGCTGATTAAAAGTAAAAAAGATTTAATCTGTAAATGTGGAGAAAATGAAGTAGAATCTTTACAAACAAAATGGAAAAATTCCATTTATTTCAAGATGAATATTTATTAGAAAATGCAAATTACCATACATAGGTACATATATATGGCATTTGAAAGAATGCTGCTTTGGTTACAGAATCAAATAGACAAAATTTGAGGTGTACTAAATGTGCAGTTATTATCTTTGTGCTGTTTTTTAATCCATCCCCTGTATACTGAATGAGGTGGGGATGCAGAGGAAATTGTATGTGATTTTGTATCTGAAGGTTGTGTGTCAGTGTGTCTACCCAAGGGGTAAAATATCTGGGGAAGCATGAGGAATTCTGAAAAGAAAGAATAAATATGTTTTAAGCTCAATTCTGCAGTATTTATCTGAAGTCATAAGAGCCTATCATGAGACCAAAGCTAAAGTTTTCAGCTGAATCTATTCTTTTTCTGATTCTGAATTTTGTGAGACAGAATAACAAACAATTATAGCCAAGAAAAATAATATAGAAAGCCTTTTCAGTGGGAGCTTTACTGTGTTTTCTCCATCACTGTTCTTAGCATTAATCTGTCCCTGACTTCTAGTTCTGTTCTGTTGTTTCACTTTAGAGAGTGGTGCCTTATCTATAAACTACTTGTGGAAAACAGCTATCTACAGCAATGCATGTATGGGATGCTGTTGTAATAGCTTTTCACTTGATAGGGTTAGAAATATTTCAGTTAGCTACTTTCTTGGTATATGATTTTTTTTTTTCCTCTTAAAGCTTTTATCATATTTACAAAGCAAAATGTTAGAAGGAAAATAATTTGGATCAATGTCATCCTCATGCTTTTGGTTCCTGATCCCTTTATTCTCAATATGAAAAGAGTATAGTCAGAGGATCAACAATTTGACAAATATAATGTAATGTAAAATTATGTCTTGAAAATTAAACCCAGAAGGGAATCCTTGTAACATTTTACAGGCACACAGATGCCACCTATATTTAAATCTTTTTTTCATACAAGCATGCAATCTAGCTTCATTTGAAACCATATGTTTGAGCAAAAACATTGCTGATTACCCCAGCTTGAAATTTATGAAGAGGTGAATCCCCACGTATCTGGAAAATCAAATACAGCTTTCCTCTTTCAACCTTGTGAAACTACATTAAACACATTGGAGATGTAAAAAATCTGCAACAAAGCAAATGAAGGAAGAGTTTGGTCCACAGAAAATTGGACAGGAAGAAAGGAAACAAGACTTTTCAAGTAATGCAAGAAGAATGGTGAATACTAGACTTAAAGGCAATTTATAATGCTCTTAAGTTCGCAATACACAACAGGGAGTTATCAGCTAGAGAGGGCAATTCACATCTTTTTGTTAATAAGGAGCAGTTGAAACAAAGGACTTCCTCTTAAAACAGGTAGAATTTAAGGACTTGAGTCTTAAACTGTGCTCTGAAAGGCCCCCTGCCCAACTGAGAGAGCACTTCAAACTCATGAAGTTTCTCCTGAGAAGTCGTCCCTCTGAATCTGCTGTACACATGCAGAAATGTTCTTGTTTGAGGATCACCTAGGTTAGGCCTGTCAAAATTGCCTAAGAGGTCTGGCCTAAGTAGAAGACTTAGAGCTGATATAACACAATAAGAAGTTATAATTCACTATTGAAAAAAAAAAAAAAAAGTAAAAAAAGAAAAAAAAAGAGAAAAAAAGAGAAAAAAGGTAGTTTGTGACACTTGATACCAACTGCCTTTTATGTAATGGTGGATAGGTCATTTGCCCAGCAAGTGAAAGCCCTAGGTTGCATGTCTTCCCCTGCTTATGGGAGTTTGGATCCATACTTTTAAAATCTCATTGAGCAGTCAGTGTCTTGACCATAAGGCTATTGACTAATAGTCTTTTGTCCTACCTAGGTAGTAACTTTCAGTCCCCATGTTCAACATGAAGTTGGGTTGTTATGCAGGGGAGAGTGCTAAATTCTTGGGTTAAGAGGGACACTAAGCAAGAAGCAGATCATTCTTCTTGAGTAAACTGAGTGGTAAGTGCAGAGTTACCTAGGAGATGGGCACATTCCTACTCGCTCTCCCACTTCTTGCTCTATTCTCAGACAGAATAGAGGTAGACGCTGACAGACAATATTGGTCTCTGACTACAGTCTCAGCCAAGGTTCCTGGACACAGAGGCAACTGGGTTTCTCATATACCATATACTAGTGTGTTAACCCTTTCTTGCCATTTAGATACTGATGACAGTCTTTTTGCAGTAATCGGCTTCAGTATAGGGTACTGTGAATTTTGAACTCCCAGGGATGAGCTATTCCAGCTGTCTGATGCCTCAGAATGCTCAAATCTATAAAAACCTCTCCTTTTAAAGCCAATGCTGTTCCAAAACCTAAGTTACGCAGACTGCCACTTCTGGACAAGACAGTCAGAGGCGTCTAAGAAATCTGGGGTTGCAGTTGTCTAATTTGTAAGCATCTTAGTCTTATGAAAACTAGTCTTGTTGACAGGAAAAATATTATTTATCCATATGGGTTTGATTAAGCAGAAGATTAATTTTCAAGCAGGACACGAGAAATCCTTTTTACTTTCACATTTTTGCAAAGGAACTTTCCTCCTGTGATTTGTTGTGTGTCTATGTCTTACTGAGAAGAAAAATCCTTGTTTAACACTGTTTTTTCTCCATGTGCCCAGAGGGCTTGGGGTAAAAAATAAATTAAAAAATATCTTCTCTATATGTTTTACTTAGAGCAGTGATGATGCATCAGTTCTTGAGTCACAGAATACATGAACAAAAGATTTGTCTAATTTCTTTTCTTTACAAATCTGCCTATCTGCTGATGCTATATAGTTTACAGTGTTCTTAAACTGTAGTCTGTGGGGACATGGAAGGTAATCTATGATTGATATAAATGTCCGTCCAGTTATTTGCCTATCTATCTATATGAAGAAACAGTATCATGACAGTATTTCCAATTAAATGGTAATGATACCCAAGAGTCTTGATCATTGTCTGGGGTCTTAAAATATTTAGAAATATGTCTATAGGATTTCATAGATTAAAGAATTTCAGATGTCCACACAGATCTGATGGTTAAACCTATGGGAAATTAAGGTTGGCCATCCCATCAGAAAGAAAGGGAAAGGCAGCCCATTGAAACTGGTAATGAAGGGTTGTCCCCCTTAAGGATCTGTCAGGCCGTTTTCTTGCTCACACGCTGCCTTCCAGCTTCTTCCAAACATGACATATTACTGAAGTGCTCCACTGCTTTGAGTATTTTCCCAGTCCTTTCCAGGTAGCATCTCTAAGCCTTATATTTTTTTTTTTCTGGACTCTCCTTTTCAGCCTTGTCCTACCCTTCATGTTCTCCTAAATGCCCTTCCTTCGTGGACTGTTGACCAACCCCTCCCAGTGCAACTAACTCATGACTAAAGTAAATGCTGCAATTTCCCTCAACTATTGCAAGTCTTAATCTGGCCTTTTTCTGCCCACTCCACCCTTCCTCAGAACACATGTGGAAGGCAGAATTCACTCCTTCTTCCAACAGGAAAAACTTTGCTTCCTGCCACAAATGGCATGAAAGGGAAATGATAAATGAGTTACATGTGCAGGTACTCAACTCAGAGCAAGGATCTACAGTAGGAAATCAATGGTTTGGCTGCAGCAGCTATAGTACCCCTGATCCACGTGTATGCATGGAACGAGATAGACTGTTAGATCTTGGTGATGTTCATCATGTCAGATCCACATTTGTAACCAAGTATGGGTTTTGGCATTGATGGCGATTGACAGTCTGTTTATGGTTATACAGTTATAAATGTAAAGGCTCAGTTTGTGAACTTTTTATGTGGCTGTTAAAAACTTCGTAATCTGATAAGATTCAATAAAAGATAGAGAGGTACAGTTGTTTCACTGATTCATCCTGCCAGCCAGACTGACATAATCCCCTGGATCCACACCAGGAGTGTAAAAATGACTGAGTTTCTGCCAAAGAAGACTCCATATGCTTTACGGACAGTAAAGTTCGGGGAGAAGATTATGTCAAGATTTATGTCTGCTTTTATTTAAGTTAATGAGGGAAATCTATCTAGGGGGAATGTATGCATGAGATCCAGTTGAATTAACTGTTTTAAGAGCAGGATGGAAGCCTACCAGGTTGCATATGTTACTGGACTTTTTCTTCCACAGCCTGCAGTGAAAAGCAAAGTGACATTTCCTTTTTTTTCCTTTAATCATACTTTTACTGAAGAATACTGAAGTATTTTGGAGGTTATGGGATTATGAAGAATTCCTTTTGCTTTAAGATTTTAAAGGTTAAGAGCCTCAAGAACCTAGTTATTACAAGTGGGAATGCAAAAGTCAGCTGAAGATGTCAATTTACCAGCAAAAATCAGATTAAAAAATGGAGCTACAAAGTCAGTGTACTTTTATAATGGTGATAAATTAATTATAATAGTGCAGCCCATTAAACATTCCATTTATACATCAAAACCTGGGCAGGTGGAAGAGTTCTAAATCTGATGGTTTAATATTTTTGTTATTTATTTATTTATTTGGTATCAGTTTACATTCAACAATGCATCTGTTCTGGGACCCTGTACAGATGCTTGCCTGCTGTCTCTTTGCCAAACTGGAAGTGGTCCCACCTCAAGTGTGTGTGTACTGGGAGAGAAAACAATCAGGAAAAACTACTGTTCTCCCAGTCACAGGCAGGTACAAAGGCAATCACTGAGCTAGCCTGAGGTCTTGTCAAATACAAAATAACTTCTAGTATCTTGGGAGGAAGGAGAAGAATTAAATTTTAATCATTTACTGTATTCAAGTAGTGCATGGTTTATTATCTGAAATCACAAAAATAATAATTAAATATCATTGAGTGAGTAAATATGTGTGACAATTCCAAAATAACTGAATCTACCAAAATGATAATATTGCAACAGCAGTACAGAGTTGCATGGAGGTATTGTGCCAGTCAGTCCCATGTTAAACTTTGATTGGCAACTGATTGTGTTAGTAGAGACATAGCACTGAAAGCAACAACCAAGATCAGGAATTCTCTGTATTGGGCACTGTGTGTTCCTGCCTTCAGAAGCTGTGCTTGTTATCAGTTATATCGATAGTGAGGTTAAGCATATATCTCTTTGCAAGACTGGAGACTTCTATAGTAAGACATTTGTTATTCCAGGGTATTGCTGACGTAAATCGATGAGATGGACAAAAGAAGTTTTAATGTTCCGGTTCAATGGGTAGAGAAGGAGGATACGCGTATCGTTGGACTGTGGGCATCTCAGTGTAGTCTCCCTAGCCTACATTTATTAGGCTCTGTACAGTTAACAGAGAAGGAAAGGGATATGTTCTCAATCATCATCTGAAACAGCCTATTTCTGTGCAGGTTCAGCAGATGGATTAAGTGGATTTCATAAGTCATATGTTATGTCAGATCCAGGGCTAATGACTAAAGTTGGAGCTCTTGGGTAAAAGTGGATACATTCTGTGTAATGACTTCCAACGGAGAAATGTAGCGGTTTTATCCAGGAATCTCTTGTTTTTTCTCATGAAGTTGTCCAAAAATAACCCCAAACCAAACAAGCCAACATCATTGAAATGGTGCATATTTCTGAAAATGTAGAGATGACAGCACTCAAATTTTTTTCTGAATATGTTGAATAGAAGTGAAGGGGTTTGGGTGAAGGCATAAAAGTCACTAGATTGGTCTTTGTTTTAAGATACTTATATTAAAGCATAAAAAAAGGAAATGCTTCATCATTTCCAAAACATTTCCCAAAACTTTTCAGCTGCCCTCAGAAACATGGTTTAGGTAAATTTTTATTCAAGCTGAATTTTAAAATTTTGGAATTTTACTGTGATGAGACCTAAAAAAACAATCTTTGTGTTATTGCTTTGCTCTATTCTCATGTTCTAATCCCACACTCAAAAATGCCTCACTCCCCTGAACATCCCACCTGAAAAAGTGAAAGCAAAAACCTCATCCCTTTCATTGCTTTTTCTTGAAATGAATTACATAGACATTTTTTTAGCCATGGTCATCTTAGCTTAATTATTCTGCTTAGAAGTTAGCATAAAAAGCAATAATCAGAACTCAGCAAAATGTTTTTTGTTTTCAGCATGTTTCCTGCTAATGTCATCTTCATTAATGTTCCATTTAATTGGAAAATAAACTTGTCAATGAATTGGTAATGTTTCTGTGTTCTGAGCTCCTTTTAAAGCTAATACTACATAAACCTCTGCTCTCTGTGATCAAACAGGCAGTTGATTCTTGCTGCTGTTACAAGTGTGTGTATTTCAAGATAAGTTGATAATACTAGCTTGAAGCAGGGTGGGTGAGACCTAGGAGCACTGGAATAAACATGGGAAGATAATGAAAAGGAAGAGGAGAAGGAGGGGGCTGAGAGGAAGCAGATGTAAAAGGAGCAGAAGGAAAGAAAACATTGATAAGTTGATCAGAAAATGACTGTCTTGAGAGAAATTGAAACTTGCAGGTGCTGAGGACAAGAAAGATGTAAGAAGCCCTCAGAGTGAAGTGCTTTCTTAGAAACAGTGGTATTACATTCACATTGATTTGCTGAAGGCTTTTCTAGTAGCAGTAAGATTAGGGAGCAAAGCTCATTTCCTTCAGCTCCTGGTGAAAGGAGCATGCATGTGGCAGGAGAAGGGTCAGGCTGCTCAGGCCCTCCCTTCTCAGCATCCCTGATGGTACTGGCAGGTAGCTGTGTTCCCTTGCTCTTCCTACCATGATGCCATTCAGTTGCTTACAATTTATTTTTCCTGTCTGTTTTCTGTTTTCTGTCCCTTTATACCTTTTTTTTTAAAAAAAATTAATTTTTTACTTTTCAGTCATCTGGCTTGTTTCCTTTCTTCTCTACAGTTTGATTTCCCTTTTCTGTCCAACAGAAAACTGTGTTAGTTGGGGTAGAGGCACCTATTGGTCAAAGTTTTCTTCTGTAGTTTGACTTTACTAGAGTAATGACAACAGGTTAGGGCAGTACAAACACTTCTGTGCAGATGCGTGATCCCACTTGAGATCGCAATAGTGTCTTGTAGAGTGGTGTGTAATCTGGGAGAGGAGGAGGTGAGTCTGAGCTGGCTTCTCTCATTTTCCCTGATTATGCCAATCCTCTGTGCTTTTTGCCACTTCCGCTGTATACTTCATGTCATTCAGGACTCCCAAGTTGAACAACATTCAAGGTTCCCCTACAATGGTCTTTGATGGAACTAAATAATTTGCCTTTTAAAGCCTGTAACTGAAGACTGGCCTACATACCCAGATGACCATTTATTCTGCAGATCTCCGAATATGAAGAAGATATTGAAAGCTGTAGGGATTAAGCGTGGCATTTGTTGTTTTGCCTTACTTGATATGGTTCTCTTCAGAGTTATTTGTATCTTACCCGATGAAGAAAATCCTATGATATGGAGTGACTAGTCTGTTGTAGCTCAGTATATAAGTATGTATGTCTCCTCTCCTTGAGAAGGGTTGTCTAGGCAGTCAAGAAGACCAGCTGCTAGTGAAAATTTATTTTCTCACAGTTGTTTTTCAGAAAGGAATTCTTTTTACACAGCGTAGAGAGCTTTTAGAGCTGTGCATAGAAAACGTGATCCTACTTTAAAAAAATTGGCATCTGTCATTTTAAAGGTTGTGAGGTGAGGGCTTGTTGACTGCCACAAACCAGTACATTTATGTTTTAAATTTTTCAGTCACAAATGAAGTACAGGACAAGAGAGAAAACGAAAAACAAAACTAAATTGGGCAAACCCAAGGAGAATGAAGAACAGGCTAGCAGCAGGCTCATGGCCCTAGGCAATATGTAGCTGATGAATGGTGACAGATGAAGTTTTATTCCCATTCTGCATTCAATGTATGTGTTAAATAAATTAGTAATCTCATCAATATCCTCTTGACTTAATTTACTTTGTACAGTGGGAGCACTCCTGTTTCTCTTTTTAGCTCTGTTTGCACAGTGCTCTGACAGGGAACCACTTGCTGGCAGAGTAGCATCGAGAAGGCGTGCAGGGGAACACCTCCAGGGACTTCAGAAAAATCTTGACCTCTGGACAGAAGGTAGAGGACATCCAACATACATTGGTGCTGTTTTGGTGTTCCTGCTTCTTAACCTGAAAATTTGGTATATAACTGAAATAATAGTAAGTCATTTCCCTCTGTCCTTGGCCACTGTTTTTCTTCCCTATTGAGGCCTGGTAGTGAAATTTCTGATGCACTGTTTTCATGGTGCAATGGAAAAGGTGAGCTTTAAGCTGGGTTTGATTGCTCATTCAAAAAAGTTGGCAGAAGCAGTTTTAACTCAATATCTGTGAGGATGTAGCCACATTGTATTGTGTTTTCATCCATCAGATAGAAAGAAAATAAATAAAAATAGCTTATTTTTGCTGTGATTCTGACCCCTGAGAATTCTCTAACAAATTTTTGTGAGTACCTGGGAGTTCAAAGAGGCAAGAACAGAAAATATGGCTTACTCAGCTGCATTGCAAAACAAATGGCATGTCTAAAGGGAGCCCCACTCCAATATGCTTTGGTGCTGTGGTATCCTTCTGTGGTCCTTTCTATAAAGAATCCTCAATATAATAAATAGAAGTTTGAGGATAAGCAGTATTCCTTAAAACAAAACAAAACTTAATCAGATATTATGGATGGCTAGAATAAACTGACAGAAGCTTTGCAGTCAGGAAGAGAATCACAAGCACTTTGGATTAATATAATATTTGAAATTTCCTGAAAAAAAACCCTAGAAGTTCCTTTCAGAAACTTTTCTGATGAGGGTTCTTATTCACTAAGAGAATAATTGTTTAAGAAAATTGTAAAAAAATAGCATGCTACTTTATAAATGTGGGTAGTCATACCCACCTCATTAAAAAAAAAAAAAAAAAAGCAAAACCTATAGCAGAAGAAAAACATTAGCCTAAGGAAGCAAAAAAAAAAAAAAAAAAGTATCTCTTATCTTAAATATGATTGTAATAAAATAGTCCAGAGTCACTGAACAAAACATGTAATTCCAAAACATTTTTGGACCTGTTCATTCCCCTTCAGATAGCAGTAGAGGGCAGCTGGTACATTCAAGCCAAAAAAGTAATCTTAATGTATTCATTGGTGACCATGAGAAAACTCTGCTGGAATGGAAAAGGGCAGAAAGAGTTGGATGGATTTAGGACATGTATATCTTGAAAAAGAGGTGTGGAAGGAGGAGGTGAAACAGTCCAGTGCAGGCACCAATAAGTGGAAGAAACGTTCATTTTAATGCACAGCTTTATATGACATCTATGTGGAATTGGCAATATTTAATACAGAAAAGGCACAGATGGAGGGTGAAGTGTTCAGTAATAGGCCTGGTATAATAAGTCTTACTAAATGTAAATGACAGAATGATTTGTCAACTCTCCCCCCAACAAGCTTCTCTTTATAGTATGAATTACAGCACCAATGGAACAGAAAAGTACCAAAATTACTCTTTATCTTTCTAAAGGCATCGTTCAGCAAGTAGCAGTTTCTTGGAATAAAGACTAGAAATTTGACCTGAGCAAAAGTAACAGTACTTCAGAGTAGCCAATTGTACTAAAATAAAGAAAATAACAAGAACAGATACATCAGCTGGAGCAGCACCTTGAAAAACTAACCAATTTTCATCCAGCCTGGGTTTATGCGGAGTACATAGAAGCAAAGGAGTGGATTATCTGCCATAAAGTAAGTATGCAAGGTTGCATAGGGAACCGTGAGGATATTCCCCCCAGAACCCAAAGACTCTGCAGTCCTTACTTTGGTCTCTTCCCTTTGTGGCACTACTAAAATCTTTCTCTAGGCTTCTTGCTGAATTATGCCACACACTGCCTCCAGGAGTTCCTCCCTTCCTACCAGGTTGTCTTCTCCTGTTCCTGTAGAACTATTTTTTTCCTGGCTGTATGTGTTTGGACTCTAGCTGCAGTTGTCTAAGGCGCGTTCATCTCCCAGATGGTTGTCTGCCCCTGGTAAGGGCCCTGCTTGGTTTAAATGTGCTGGTACTGGGATTTCCAGTCTGAGCATGAGTATAATCCTGACGGTGTGTTACAGAATACTTTTGGCTTTTTATAGGATTCATCTTCAGTTGAGGAATTTAGCAAGGCATTTCTTATCCTCTCCACCATTTTGTATTCGAGCTGCTTCCCACCTTGTATCAAATCCATTAGTACAAATCTGCTGCAGTTCAAATTGACAAACATGGACTTCAGTCCACTCTGCTGAGTATTCTTATTACCGTGTAGAATTCCACTGGATAAAGCCTGGTCCAAACCATCGCTTGGCCTTTATTTTCCAGCTCGATTGTTAGTCCCTCAGATGCTGCTTTAGCCTCTGGGTGGCTGAGTAGGCTGAGCAGCTGCAGTGTGTTTGCTTCTACTGTGCAACAGTTGTGGAAAGGTTAGGTCTGAGGACAGAAAACCGAGAGCAGTAACATCCTACATTGTTCTAACAAAATCTGACCGTCTGCTAGTGTCCTGGCATTAGATACCGCTTGCGCTTTATGGAAGTTAGATTACAAATTTATTCATTATTACATGAATTAAGAAAGAAATGCTTTCAGCTACAGTGTATAGCAAAAGTAAAATTTCGTGGCACAGATACTGACCATAAGCTAGTAATAGGAGGTGTCAGTGTCAATACAGCAATGCAAATACCTGACTTAGGGTGGCTTGTGGCAGCCTTCTGTGTGCTGAGCCCAGCCCGTGTATGTAAGCTGTTTGGCAGACTGCACTGTAAATGTTTTTCATTACTAGTGAAACTCTTCAGCCATCTTTTTAATGAGTTGACTTAATGTGAATAACCACATTTACAGAAAGAAGTTTAATTCAATTTGCTAATAAGTTGACATGAAGAACTTATTATTTGCTCAGAGAATTGCTTCTGTATAAGAAAGTAACAAAATACCATAACGACCTTTTGAGGAAAAATATACTTCTCTTTTGTCTGTTGTGTTTTATTCTTCATTCTTTTTCTATTCTGAGTAAAATTATAAAAGGAAAGTCATAACAATAGAAGCATTTTATCTTGTAGCTCTTTTTAAAGTATGTTTTTAAATATTCTTTTGGTTCCATCACACTGTAAGTTCTATTTTGAAAATATTTACCATGGATGCTTTATACATTAACTCAGCTCATGAATTTCAGCTTCAAGAAGCATGTGGGGGAGGGGGAAAGGCTGACTTTCCCTCCATTTCAAAACCTTTCTTTTGATCACTGCTGTGAGTTTTAATTGCACCATGGCTATGTCATACACCTTCTAGTTGTTTAAAAATTAGGCTATATTGTTGGGTTTTTTTTAAAGACATATTAGTTAGGAAAAGCTAAATCAAAGCTATGCTGAGCTGTGCTGTTTGGCAGATACAAGAGAGATGATGCTGGGAGGAACCACAGAATGATTCAAGGATCCTTTCTTTCCTGATGTTACTTCTGTCAGTAATGGAATTGATCCGTTAGATCCATAACAGATTCAGTGAGATGCTATCGTCCTTCATGCTTGTCCTCAGCAGTTCTGGCTCTGCTGCTGCTGCTTTATCATAGAAATGAATGAAACATTAGAAACAACATCACAACCTGATGGGGTCTGCTAGGGTTCCCCTGCAGGCTTCCCTTTCCCACAGCTTATCACAGCAGCATCGTTATGCAAATGGTGCCTAGCAGTCTTTCTCCATCACTGGTTCCCGCTGCTTTGTAAACTGGTAGCTGTCTTCTTAGACCCCCCTCCAGGCCTTTTACAGCTTCACCAGTCGACTTGAGCGCTGCATTTCTCTTTCTACTCCTGACATCATTGCACTGTAGCATCTCAGCATTTTGGTTCACGTGTTCACTTTATCAAGATCATCTCCTGTGCCCTGGGGCTTTCATCTTCTGTCTTTTCTTCTTGGGATCATCCAGTTACATTTTGCCTATGAGTAGTATTCTTTTGGCTTCTAACATCTAATGTCTTACTCAGTCCTCTCACATCCAAATCCTACTCTGTTGTTCCTTGTCACATGTCTAAATATCATCCGTTTTGTGATGTTTCAGTGATTCCTGAAATCTCTTCAGCCCGCTCTCTTAACCTGCAGCAATTTTCAGATAGCTGGAATTACACAGGTGCAAGGAGCGCTGTTGACTTCAAAGAGATTTTCTATTTTTTTAAAGATTTGTCCCTATAAAGCTAACTGCAGGGTTAGCATCTTTAATTGCATGCTTCTAGGAATAGGGACTGTATTCTTTTTGTGTGTGTTCTAGAAAATGCATACTATGCAACTGTTGCTACTTTTAATAACAGGACTGTAGTGGGTTGACTCTGGCTGGATGCCAGGTGCCCACCAAAGCCACAGAGAATACAACGAAAGGCTTATGGGTCAAGATAAGGACAGGGAGAAATCACTCACCAATTACTGTCACAGGCAAAAAAGAATCAACTTGGGGAAACTAGCTTAATTTATTACCAATCAAATCAGAATAGGATAATGAGAAATAAAACCAAATCTCAAAACACTTTTCCCACACCTCTCCTTCCTTCCCGGCTCAACTCCACCCCCAGTTTTCTCTCCCTCTTCCCCTGCCAGTGGCGCAGGGGGACGGGGAATGGGAGTTGGGGTCAGCTCCCCACACCTTGTCTCTGCCGCTCCTTCCTCCTCAGGGGGAGGAGGACTCCTCACTTGTCCCTTGCTCCACCGGGGGGGCCCTCCCACAGGAGACAGTCCTCCACAAACTTCTCCAACGTGAGTCCTTCCCACAGGCTGCGGTTCTTCACGCACTACTCCACCGTGGGTCCCTTCCACGGGCTGCAGTCCTTCAGGCACAAACTGCTCCAGCGTGGGCTCCTCTCTCCATGGGGCCGCAGGTCCTGCCAGGACCCTGCTCCAGCAGGGGCTTCCCACGGGGTCACAGCCTCCTTCGGGCATCCCCCTGCTCTGGCGTGGGGTCCTCCCTGGGCTGCAGGTGGAGATCTGCTCCACCGTGGACCTCCCTGGGC
>JANHGO010000063.1:84195207-84213496 GCA_024606505.1 Aquila spilogaster | reverse complement strand
TCTCCCCCATCCCACTGGGTGAGGGGGAAGTGAGTGAGCGGCTGCGTGGTGCTTAGTTGCTGGCTGGGGTTAAACCATGACAAAAATAAAAGCAGCTTTTTTTCCCCCAAAATCAAATTAATCCTTTCCTTCTAGGAGTCCAAATACCTATAATCATCATTATTTTTGCCGTACTCTTAGTATTTATAGTTGTGGCTGGGTCTGAAGTCAGAAGTAGAAAAATAATGTGTAAATTGCTGCTCTTGTTCTGACAAATTAGCCAGAACCACAGGTTGCAGAGCTAGCTATGGAAATACAATGAGCATAGTGACTACATGAAACACAAATTCTACAAAAAGTCAGATTGGCTAGAACCTGTGGGTTTCTGCTAGTGCAGAGCCCTGTCATGGTGCCTGTAGATTTATTTTAGAGTTTGTTTGGCATTTCAGTAATCTTAAAAAGAAGGCATGTTCATTTGAACAGCAGACCTGCTAGTTTTTCTTAAAAGGAAAAAGCTATTACAATAAATGTGATTTTCTTCTATCATTTCTTGCAAGTAGCATATATCAAAATCATATTACTAATGCCTACTGTTGGATTTGAACTTCAAGGAAGAGACGTGAGGGAAGCTTTGTAGCAGCTTTCCATGTGTAAAATGTCATTATCTTTTGAAGTCAAATATGACAAAAACATAGATGCAAGGTATTAGAGTCAATGGCACTACAAAGGAGAACGTGATTAACTGGGTTTGGTTTTCCATCTCTGAACAACCAGCAAAGAGAAAATCAAAGAATTATCAAAGGTATCAAAAGAGCTACTCACTCATCTCGGACAGGTATTATATATACTCAGAAAAAGTAGCCACTATTTGGCTACTTTGACTGCCACACATTGCAATTAGCTTTCAAGGGTAGAGACTTAAATTCACCCTGTGTCAGGCTAAGTCTTCTTGGAGGTTAAGGATAAATATTAGAATCAAATGATAAAAAAGATGCAGTCCAAAATCAGGCTTTGAGGAAATAAAAGTTGAGCTTTGTGACTGGATCGGTAGGGAGGATGACATCATGCATTGGGGAAGGGCCTGTAGTAGGTCAGTAAAAAGATCTAGATAAGACACCCAGTGCAGTGAAACACACTTAAACAGTGGATTACAACAGGTTGTGCAAACATATGTAAAATGTCCTGAATATAAAATCAAACTTTAGGAAGTTTTCACAATAAATAA
This sequence comes from Aquila spilogaster, assembly GCA_024606505.1. NCBI lineage: Eukaryota > Metazoa > Chordata > Aves > Accipitriformes > Accipitridae > Aquila > Aquila spilogaster. The sequence goes on along the minus strand of JANHGO010000063.1, from coordinate 84,212,292 downwards.
AAAATACAATTTTGCTGCTGAGTGGGAACTATGTATTTCAGCTGTTATTTTCTCTTGCTCAATAAAAATATTGTTATGCATATGTTTATCCTCTCAGAACAATAGTATTTCTGTCCTCTGTTGTTTTTACTTTCCTATTCTACTCTTTTATCTCTTTTGTGTATCCTTTTCTGTATTCTCTCGCCATTTTCTCTATTACAGCAGTTTATTTCCAGCTCCCACAGGCTTCACACTTATACTCTTATTTATCCCACTAAAACAGTAAGCACTAAAATGTCTGTGCTAAAGTGGACACTGTTTGAACACTATCATTAGGTTTCAGAAATTATGCCTCAAATTAGCTGAATGGTCCATACCTTTATTTTTCAATGAGACTGGTTAAGCACTAGAACAATTTCTGCAGAAAGGCTGTAGCATCTCTATGTTTTGAAATCTTCAAAAGTTGTCAGGACAAGGCCTCGAGCAACCTGATCCAATTTGGAAGTTAGCCCTACTTTGAGTGGGAGATTGAACATCCGGGTGTTCCTCCAACTTAAAATATTGTACGAGTCCAGTGTTTTGTTGTTCTAGTTTGGCTAAAAAATCAGAAAGATAGCAGTTGTATTGGCTGCAATCAGATCAAAATGGGAAGCTTTGCTCTGCCAGAATCTATGCAAATGGAAGCTAATAGACTGAAGAACCTGGAGGAATCGTGTGGCTTTTTTGCTATACCTAACACATCAGCCATTTGTCATCATGCTTTAGCTTACCTTTTCTTCTTGTTTTATAGCTCTGAAAGTGGATAAGGCCTCTTATATTCTAACAGATATTTGCTATACTTTCAATTCATTTAAAGGAGCTGTTTATTCCATTGCTATTATTTTAATTTACTGAACTGTTAGTAATTCGCCTTTAAAATAATAATATAGCAAAGGAGAGGGCGGGGGAGGGGAGACAGTGAGAGAGAAGTCCAGAGCAACTTTTCCTTGGATATGAATATGCATGGGAAAAAACCCTGCCAAATTATGTTGATGAACCAGAGCAAAAATCAAGAGCAAAACAAAGACTTCTGTTTGTCCTTACATGTCACACAGGCATAATAAGCAAAATTATCCTAGCAAAGAAACTATCCATGAAGAATTTTCCTGTCCAGAAAAAAAGATGTTGGGAGAAATCTTAGTTCCAATAAGAAGACTCTGGAGAAATAAATATAGTAACTTTCTGAAGTCGATTAAACTTTTTGATGATGTTCAAATGGAGACAGTTATTCCCCTACAGAAGCCATATGGAACTGGCAGATTTATTAAAAGAGGTTATACTAATGGCTACAACTTGGACATATTCTGGTTTACTAGTGGAGAATACATTACAGCAAGCTATTTTGTAATACAGTCTCTGTTGTGGGAATGAACAATTCACAATAAAAAACATAAAGTGATTAAGGACCTCAATATTTCAGATATTTAAATTGCTTTAATTTTCCATCTGTTCACCCATTAATAATTTCATAATAATTTTTAGTAGAAAAGGCATTTTTGTAGCAAAAGGACCTGAAAAGGTGAGCATTGAAGTAACATTTACCAGCAGGGAGAATTTTTATTAGCAACTAACATTTGGGGTTTTTTGAAAATAGTTTTAAAACATATAGTAGATATGTGCCTTTGTCTTACTGTAGGTTTTGGGAACTGCCTGAATAACAATCAGGCTGGCTCATATTAGGTTCAAGGAGAGTCACTTTTAGCAAATAGTTTGAGTAAGATTTTAGGTTTGGGCATGAGTCTTACTGAGAGAGAGTTTTGTCACCACTGTATATTAAGCTAACTCATTCTCTCCCAGATGCATAAGTCTTTGGATAAATAAGTAAAATATGATCCTTTCTTTCCTTAGTCACCGTGGTAAAGTTCTGCTATGAAAAGACTGTGTCTGGGTTTCAAAACAAGGCTACAAACAGCATTATCTCTTAGCAAGAAACTTGCTGACATTTCCTTGGTGCCTGTCCCATCACAGATGTGATGATGAAGAGGAGGCACATACAGAAGAGTAAGGGACCTGACAGAAAGGGGATGTAGGGGAAGAAGCACTGATGTGCAATGCTCTGTCCTTTCTTACTTGCATGCGGAAACAGAGGCATGGGGAGTATGTGACAAAACAGTCAGACTTTATTAACAATAATAAGCATAGATGCACACATCTGAGAGGAGAGTGACAGCTTGAATGAAAAGTATGGAAGGGTTGATCCAGACATTTTTTCCTTGGCTTCTCCTAGATGGTATTCTATGTTCTGCTCTTCTCTCATTTAATGACAGTAGAGAAGAATTAATTGAAACAACCCTGATTTGACTATAGAGTCCTTTATTTTTAACATGCTTATAATAATGCAGTTGATATGCTTTAGATTTAAGATGACTCATTTTTATTGGGTTGATGCCAATAACTGAGGTTATTAGTGGCATAGGCTGGAAAAAAAGCAGTAGTTTGGATAAATTGTTCTTGGGACATAGTTCTCTCTACATCATCTGTAGACATGCAACAAACTTACTTTCTGCTAGTCTATCACAGAGGTTGGAAAAGCAGTAGGAAATATTTTTTAAAGACAATGACCTAGTAAAAGTATAAGCTATATATCTTGTAACTTGTCTTTATACTAATTAATTGATAGGCAGATAGTACAATGCAGTTTGTAAAATGTTCCCATTATTTTAAAACATGAAACTGGTGATTAGTCATTCAAATAAATTGTAATTAAATGGGAACATTATGATTATATTATGCTAATGATAGAAGTGTGTATTAAATGTTTGCAAGTTATTCAAGAGAATGTATTAGGCAATTAGAAAAAAAATATTAGTGTTTGTTCACTCTGAAGCTATCAAATGACTTGATTTGCATTAACAATTTTAAAGCTCTGTAGTCTCATTTATAATAAATTGCTGCTAAGTGGGAGATATTCCACCAAATGGAGGTACAGGAAAGAAGAAGGAAAGGGCAGAATATCACTGTTTTAAGATTAAGTGTAACATAATTACTAAAGAAGTCTTTAGAAGCTGAGGGATTTTTTACTTTTATGCTAAGTTATTCGTTAATGATACAGCATCATTTCATAGCTGTCATGCAGTTCTGTATGACCTCTTGTGAGAGTTGCTGGAAGGCCACAATAAACATGGACTATTAATGTTTTCCAGTTTGAAATGTATGAGAAATTTTATGTAGAAATGGCTCAGTCCTGATTCTTGTGGATGTATTACAAAGAATAAATTCTAAAATGCAAACCACTTGTACATACATACAAAAAAAAAAAAAATCAATGGATGATTTTTAATATCAAAGACAAATGACCATGAAGTAGTGAAATTCTGTATAAAGATTTTGAAACAAGAAAAGAAGGAGAAAAAAAATGAATAGAATGCACGGTGAAAACAAATTTTTATTCTTTTGAGGTAAACAGCAATAAAGAACAAAGCTAACCATGCTGATATAGATGTGTTTTGAATATTATTCAAAGTGAGAATATGACTGTCAAAACATGTGCAGGATTTCTTCAGTTAGACCCAAATTTGCTTCTAAGGCCTCTGTGTTTATTTTATAACTTTTTTTTTTCTCATACATGATTAAAAACAATCTGAAGAGAAAAACACTTATATTCTGTATGTGTTCTGAAATCCCCATAGGCTACATCTAGTGTAATTATTTGTCTTTCTGCAGAAATTCTTTTGAAATTGACTACCTATTAATTATCTATTATTAATGTTTCACAGATGTAAAGAAATAGAAATAATTTTTGATTTTCAGGGTGTAATATGTAATACACATATAGTAGGAAGGTTTCCAACGGACTTTCCTTAGTGCATAAACTTCCACATCAGTATAAGATACAGTTCCTTACTGGTATACATCCCTTACTTTTGTGTGTGCAAAAGTTCTGATGAATGATAGTATCTGGGAGAAAAGTGCTAAACTGTTGGAATGTGTGTGAAAGAAGTGAGCTTAGATTTGCATAATGTCCTAGTTGAGTTTTAATGTGATCTGGAAACTGTATTTTTCCTCATTCTAAAACTCTACAAAGTATATTTCAGGGCTTGTTGCTCTTTTCTTCCTTTGCTGCTTGTCACTCTTCAGTCATGTTATGTTGCTAAGAGTTAGTGGAAATAAGGGCATATCATGTTCTAGATTAAAGCTTGCAAGAACTGTATAGGATAATGTCTGAGCAAGTGAGATGGCAATGTAAAACCTTTTTTTTTTAAAGTTTAAAAACTTATTAATGAATTTCAACTGAAATATGTCATTATCATTGATGACTGGTTTTAGGAATACAGGATCAGATACAAAGTTAGTGTTGCTGTCAAATACAAGGATTTTGTGACTGGTAGCCTGATAAACAATTCAAGTCAATAGAAATTTGTTTTTTCTACTTAAGAACCCTTGGACATGCAGACCAGAAAATAATGCAGGATTGAGTCCACATTATCATAGTGCCACAGTTTTCTGTGGTAACTTTGAACAGATTAAATTCTTTACTGTGTTGGGTTTGAACGAGTTTGATATATTTAATGAGCCAAATTAGGCCTAACTGTTTGCTTGGGAATAATAAAATTGTTAACGTATTAATTTATATCTTGAGGTATTTTTGTTCTACAAATAGAGCTAAGTAGGAAACACTTTCCATTAATCATATTGAGGGCAAATAAAGTAATTTCAAAGTCTTTATAGGACATGGGAGATACAGACTGAATTCCCTGTACTACCTGAATAAGATCATGTGTAAGGATGAGATCTGTTACTCTCCCTTAAATGTTGTGCTAATCAGCTATTAGCTCACTGTTGGACTTGTACACTATACATATTAATCTGAGTAAAGTTTTATATTTGTGTCTTTTCCATCTCACTTGGGTCCCCATGCTACTAGCCTAATATGTAAAATTTCATTCAGATAACCTAAATATTTATATAAAAAAAGAAAATATTTAAGTATAAGAAACTAATCAACATACTGTAAAATACTCAGTGATAGATATCTCAAAAGGCCAGATATCTGTTTTGCTGATTTTATATACAAGCTCTATTGTAGACCTGAAAACTTTGTGATACAAGTTCACTAGAATGTCTTGCAGCCAACCCATAATCCAGCATGTGATTATTTCCAATTAGGTATTTATTAGGTGCAACCCACAGTTTGAAAGAGACAAAAAAAAAAAGTGAAAGTGGGTGAAATATCAGAATTCAGATCCTAATGTATAAAACTGACTAACAACAAAGTTGTGTCACATTAAACATTTACAGTGAGGTGTTCATTCACGGAAGGCTATGTATCTGCAGTTGGCTTCTCCAAAAAATGTTATTACTCTGTATCAACAATTCCAGACTACAAGAATTCCTAATAGAAATGATAGAAAGCTTTGTCAAGGAGCAGATTTCATGCTGGAAAAGTTAATTTTCTCATTTACAGAACAAAGTACATTATTGGCAGGAGTGATGCATACTTCTTCTCTGGTTTCTATAATTGATTGCTATAGTTTTCTCTTATACTGCACTCTGTACACTGATAGACTGGGAGAGAAAGTAGTTACAGTAAAGTTTCATGCAATGGGAAATACCTGAGAGGGACAACCATCTAATTTTAATCCTGGGATCATATATAAACAACTTTGAAGCAATGCTGCAGACAGATGCTGTAAGAGGATTCCTCAGACTTCTCTTGCACTGACAGCTGTGATTCACCTCTGTGATTACAGAGCAGCTGACATAATGGCAAGAGGAACTATAAACTGAAGAACCACAGAATCTGGATTGATTGTATATCTTTCCGTAGCACTCCAGTCATGTACACAACCAGTGTTTATTAGATGTGAGGCTTTATCTTTCATGGTAGGCAGATTTCAGTAACTTCTAAATTCATTCGCAATGTTAATGACCCAGGGCATTTGACCGAAGCTGTAAGACATGGCTGTTCAGTTGCATTGTATTTTGTGACATACATGATTTATTAAGGCCAGTATTATAAATAATGTAGTATCTGAAAATGAAATATACCATGCAGTCACAAGGGTAAAGTGACTTGCTTTTATTGTAAACCTTTTAGCGTCCAAAAAGACATGCCCAGAGTAAGTCAATAGAATATCTATGAGCTAGACACCCCACAGTGTAGTGGACTGTCAGTGAAAGGGGATGACTTTCAATGAGATTTGTGTTTCTGAACCCTTCATGATGTCTTGAAAATTTTTAATTTGAGACCCACTTCCAGCCTGGCTACTGATATTGTCCTCATTATATCTCTGCTTTGTGTTTATAAAGTAATGATTAAATGCCCCAAAGGATTTGAGGAGGTAACTGCGAAGATTAATTAGTTCATAGTATGTGGTTCTCTGAAAATGCAAAATGATGCAATAAAAAGCTGTCTGTATTTTATTCAATGTTTAATACTGCTGCTTCTCCCCAGGTAGCTGCTTTTTCCCCAGATAAAGAGTCCATCACCTCTTTCCCCATCTGTTCTTTGTTAATGGACTTTTGTGGAAAACACAGGTCCTTAAATTGCGATTTCTTTGTTTTGTGTGTGCTATAACTAGCCTACAACACATTACTTGAGATTTATCATTCAGAGAAAAGAATACCGAAGTATCTTGTAGTTTGCCAAACAGCCTCAGAGACTGTACACCTATTATTGTGCTTGTTATCGTTATTCAAGCGTGGTAGGTTTTTGGTTGAGTGGTTTAGAGGCTTTTTAATGCTTGAAGACTTCTAATAGCACATTTGAGAGAGTTTCTCTGTTAACTTCCACAGGATTCAGCTGATTGACATTTCTACAGAGCTCCCATACAATTATGCTATGGCTTTATGGGATATTTCATGGTTCATACACTGAATCAATATTCTCTGTATCTGAGATTTAATATTGTATCATCAAAATTAAGAATACATTTGAGGTTTTAGCTTTTTCTCTCTTTATATGAGAATGTTAATTTGGTAGGGGGAAAAATGTATTCTATATATGTATTAGAGATTAACTGTTTCTCACTCTGAAAGAAGCTTTTAATTCCTTTTGTTGTTCCTAAATTGGTCTCCTGGGACAGTTATGAATTGTCATTGCACATTTATTTATTTTGGTTTTAGAGGTTTTAAATTCACTAGACTGTATTATATGCAACCTTCTATGTAGATCTGATGAACTGCTCTCTTCTGTAATGCTAAAATGAGACGTTCTCCACAATAAGCTGTTACAGTATGCTGCTCTATGCCACTGGTGAAAGGTGGAAATTTCCATTCCAAGTGTTTGGTTACATCTGATTTGGTTGTGAAAGAGAATCTAACATAATTCCTTTTTTAGGTTGTCTTTTACCTTGGTATATTAAATATGTTGGATTGATTTCAGGTACTAAGAATTAATTTGGCTTGTTACTGCTGTCAGCTGTCCAGGAGCTGAAGATAGGGATAACCCTGTAGGCTTTTGGGTCTGTTTTCCTTGCACCTTGCCATGCCATTTACTACTGTCCTGCCATTTGGTTAGCTCCTGTTGCCTCTATGTGCAGCACGTCCTGGAAAGCTGGACACATGATTGGTATAGAACACTCAAAATACATATTGTTTAATATTGTTTGCAGACCACTGAAAAAAAATTAGATCACCTTCAAACATGCTTTGAGTTGACTAATGCTGATGTTAGCATACTGCTGCTTCAGGATTTAGCACTTTGAAACAAGGTGCTCCTGTGTGTAAATTCAGATTCAGGCAACTGAATAATTTTCTCTAGGTACTTCTTCTACTGAACTACCATGAACTGAAGATCATATGAATTGTAAACTAAAAGAAAGGTCAGTTTTGCATTTTGTTAAGACAGAAACAACAGTGATATTTTGGTGCATGGCTATAGACTCATTGAATGGCATGACCTACAGTAATGGCTCTATGTTCCAAAGTAATAGCTGTAGAGCGGTGCTCATGATAGCTTTTGTAATGAAACAGCTGTGTTTTTCTTAAATTTTGAAGTAAGGTTCGCTAAACAAACCATTTTTGCTCATTTTATACTATCTCCTTTTTGCCTATTTTTATTGGTTAGCAGTCTTAAAGTAATTTTAGTATGATATTTTGCTTCAGGCAGAACTTGCAGCAGTATCATTTTTTCTTCACTTTATATCCTTCCCTTTTTTCTATGGACTCCTTCCCTGATGGACTGTCCTCCAACTTCCATTTTCCCCTGATCCATATAGTTCATAACCATTAATCTCTAACAGGTTTGCCGAGTTGCCATCACATCACTATTTAAACTCAGAGCTCCTGAGGTTCCTCAGGATCTTTTAAGTTTTGTAAATGCCGAGCTCCAGTTTTGATTCAATAATTACTAGCATACAGCTAAAAAGCAGGTACGGGAACCAGAATCGGGTGAATTCACACCCCTGTTGCACTTGAGCAGAAGGGGAAAAGTAGCATATATGTGATCTAATTACAACAGCTTTGAGCTAAATGCTAGGCCTTTTATACTCAAAAAGCCTTCTTCCCTGCATGCACTATACAACAAATCATTAACCTAACAATGGTATTCTGGAATCCAATTTGAATTTTGCTATCTATATCACAGTTGCTAATTTTCTTCATTAGTCTTTTTCTGTGTTTTTCTGCTGAGAAGCTTTTGAAGTCCATGGAGATTTAACCATTCTACTCACTCCTTTGATCTCTTATTGTCATTTCCTTGAAGCTAATTAGATTTATCTTGTACTATATCCCCTTCTGAAATCCCCACTGAAAATTTGAGCATTTTGTGTATATCTGAGTGTCCTTTTCTTGGAATATTTTTTAGGTCTAATGCTGTACCCCCAAAAAATCCTATTTCTTATTTCCTTTTTGTACAATGGTGCTATGTTAAGTTCCCCTTGTTGTGTTAGGGAAAAAACCCGTACAAAAAACCTACGAAGATTTTTGACAAATGTCTGCTCTTAGGAAAGCATTTTGCAATTCTGTTATTATATGGAATGCACCACAGGAGTATTGTCAGCTGCTACTGGCTGGGCATATCACATAATATCTTGGAGATCTTTCACTAAAAAAAAGAAAAAAAGTGTATTGTGTTGCTTCTTTATTTTTGTAGTCACTGATGATTGGTTTTGGTTGCAGAGGGCAAGCAGCTCATAGCCAACCTGGGAAAGACTCCTGCTGCATATGTGCGTATTCTAGTACCCAAGATGATGCAAGAGATAGAGGAAAGAACAAGTCAGTAAGTGCAGAGAAGTCAGGACTGGGTAGGAAAAGTTTTTCCTATCCTGTAAACACCTACATGTTCCTGGAAATACCAGTACGAGTTTATAAGTGTATTAGGTCTATATACTTAACATCATGCCTTGTTCACTTGATGTGATTAGAGCTTTTCATTCTCGCTAAAATAACTTCTTAGAGGCAAAGCTTTGGGAGATCTATGGTTGACCTCAGGGACACTAAGCAAAGTTTTGCAGGCACAGAAGTGTGCCGTTTAGATTAGTTATAAAGATCGATCTAGGTTTGCCCTAGAAAGCAGTGGGAGACAGCTTGCAGGACACTTTTTTATTAGTTTGCTTGCTGACAGCCTCTTTCTATCTGTGTGGCTATTCCGGGTCCTGGCTGTGAAAGGCCTTGAGGGAGCTGCTACCTTGCAATGAAAGAGCGTTTGTGTAGCTACTCTTAAATGAGGCAGGCATCCAGATCAGGCCTTGGTTTCTTCTCTCCTCTCAGTGCTGAGGATTTAAGAACAGTATTCAAATTAACTTCTCAGCCTCAGGTGCAGAACTGAGCGATCACGTTTCTTGAATTGCAAGATTCAATGATCCACTTTCCCGTTCAGTCTTTATTTTGATACCGAGGCAGACTTTTAATGACAGGTACACTCCTTATTAAAAAAAAATATTTATTTTTCTTCAAAAATAGAGCTCTCGCATCATACTTTCCATGCAACCTGATGGTATTTGTTTGCATTTAAATACTGGTTCTGGAAAAACTTAACTGATATCTGATTTTATTGTCTGACTGTAAATAAATTGAAACTGTTGATCAGTGAAAAGATCACTTTATTTTCTGAAGTTCCTGCTTGTATTATTTCTAGGAAGAGGATTTTTTTCACAATGCAAAATCTCTCATCTCTATCTGATGTATGATTTCTTTTCTATAAATGTCTCCTTTTTAAAAATCTCTTCACTGCAGGTTTCCTATAAATTTTGTGCAGTGCTTTTAAAGTTCTTGTCCTTATTTTCAAGGCCCTGAGTGGCTGTGGTGTTTGACTAATTTTCTCTTCTGCCTTTTCCAAGCTGCTAATTACAGTCTGAATCATAAGGTTACTTTTTTTTTTCTATACTGTAATTTGGTAAGTTGTGAGTCACGAAGTTTTGTAGCTCTACCCTTTAAAAGATATTACAGGATCCTTCCCTGCTGCCCACTTGGTGTTCTTGTTTAAAAATAAGATTGAAAAAGGAAGTCTTTTCTGCTACTTTTAACTCACTAGTTAGTTGTACATATTCAGTGCTTCATAACATATTTTTTTGAAGGATAATGTGCTTTTTTATTGTTAGTGAGTTCCCTAAGGTACTATATGAAATATAAAATGTGTAGAGTAATAACATGTATGTAGTGATACAGGCAAAATGGTTCCCTAAAATCTTTTTTTGACAGGTTTTCATGTAGAATATTGTGCAGCAAAATAACAATTCCTTTATTACCTGTCATTACCATAATTTTGACAGTGTATTTGTATATCATAGAATCATAGAATGGTTTGGGTTGGAAAGAACCTTAAACATCATCTAGTTCCAACCCCCCTGGCATGGGCAGGGACACCTTCCACTAGAGCAGGTTGCTCAAAGCCCCATCCAACCTGGCCTTGAACACTTCCAGGGATGGGGCATCCACAACTCTCTGGGCAACCTGTTCCAGTGCCTCACCACCCTCACAGTGAAGAACTTCTTCCTTTTATCTAATCTAAATCTACCCTCTTTCAGTTTAAAGCCATCACCCCTTGTCCTATCACTACATGCCCTTGTAAAAAGTCCCTCTCCAGCTTTCCTGTAGGCCCCCTTTAGGTACTGGCAGGCTGCTATAAGGTCTCCCTGGAGCCTTCTCTTCTGCAGGCTGAACAACCCCAACTCTCTCAGCCTGTCTTCATAGGAGAGGTGCTCCAGCCCTCTGATCATCTTCGTGGCCCTCCTCTGGACTCACTCCAACAGGTCCATGTCCTTCTTATGTTGGGGGTCCCAGAGCTGAACACAGTACTCCAGGTGGGGTCTCAGCAGAGTGGAGTAGAGGGGGAGAATCACCTCCCTCAACCTGCTGGTCACATTTCTTTTGATGCAGCCCAGAAAACACAGAGAAATAGCTGAGTGTATGTGAAAGACATAGGTTTCTCATAATCCATGTAACTTTCTCTCTTAGTCTGCAAAATTTGTTATGATTATCATATTGAAGCTAAGCAAATGGTTGTCTTCAAAAAAAGTAATATCTCTTATTGGCATATCCAAATATTTGAGGTCCTGTCATTACTTCTTACTCAGAAAAATATTGGGATATATTTGCCATTGCAAGTGAGTCATTCAGATAAAAATGTCATAGTTTTGAGAAGCAATTGCCACAGAAAGCTGAATTTCATATATTTGATTTTTTTTTCCCACTGGAAGAGGAAATAAGTTTAAATGCTGCTAGAGAATAAAGTAGAGGGTCCAACTTATTTATATAAAAGACTGTTGATTAAAAATGCACATAAAACTAAAAAAAGAAAAAAACCAGCTTTCATAAATCTTAATTCAAACCATTCTTCCCTTCCAAGATTGACTTAAAAATATTTGATTTTAAACATTTGGGAGAAGAATTGTTTTCTGGTGTTTTCCTCTTGTTATGAACCTAAAGTTTTTTTACTTCTTTTCTAAGATTGTTCTCAGGCATTATCTTGGTTCTAGGAATGGAAGGTTTCAAAATAATCAGTTGTGTGAGACTTGCGATAATTGGTGACAGTGGATCATAAAAACCAACAGGACACATACATTTCTCACTTGCCATAATAGTCTCTTTTCCTCTTTTTCCACTATTCTAAGCCTCCTAATAGCCATGTATTTAACTTACCTAACATTTTTTCTAGGAAAGATGTTTCTGTTCCTCTTGATTAGCTTTGAGGTTTCCATTATTAGCAGCAGGCTTCTGTAATTTGGTGGAGCGAGATGCTGAGGGCTAGAGGTGGACTGTGCTCTCTTCCTAGGAAGTTCTGCTGGGCTTGACTGAGGGCTGGGGCATATAAACAACTCATTACAGGTTAACAAAGATACGTGAGTCAGCTCACCCACTGTAATTGTGCATGTGAAAGCTTTTAGCTCAGGGCAAACATAAAATAATATGAGCTTTCTTATGGAAAGCTAACTTGATAAACCATACATGCTGATATGGATAAACCATACACTGGCCAACAGTTTCATATGGACTATTGCACATGGTTGACTCATTTAGCTGTGTAAAATCATTTATCTGGGTTTGATTTTCAGTCTTGTATTCTCCTCCCAGAAGGACTAAATGTAGAAAAAATCTGAGGATGTTTTTTTGCAGTGTGATTTAAATTGCAAAAGTATATGCAGTGTTAGGAATACTTGATAGCTACTTTGTTGAAGAACAGCTCTGTTGCTGAAGGTCTGTTGATGAAGCAAGTGCTCTGGCTACATTGGCCTCCCTCCCAGCAGTGACTCTTGCACTTCTCCAGTGGCAGCTCTAGCCCAGTTAGAGACTTCTGCTGCTGCCAGCTGCCATGAGTGGTCTCTTGTGTTTTGGTACTGAATATTTAGCATTCAGACCCTACAGATACAGATGATAGGTGTTGTAGTTAAAATGCTATTGTTTCCATTTTAAGATACAGAGTATGAGACCTAAGAAACAATGCAATCAATTTTTTGAGGGATTTTAAATACCAAAAATAGATTCTCAATATATGCATTGATATTTGAATTTAAATAATGAGTCACAGAGAATAAAAAAACAAAAAAGAGTAATTACTTATCAAACAGAAAACTAGTATGGCATTCGGGTAGAGGGACAGATAAATAAATACCTACAAACCTTTAGTCTGTGTAGCTGCATTACAGAAAAAACATAAAATGCAAGTAGCGTGGCTAGAGGAAGGCAAATGCATCCAATAGCATTTTGTCTTATTCCACCTATAAGCGTTACAGTATTGCTAATGTGAAACATTGCTGTTTCAAATTCTAATCCAAGTCAGTGATTCGTGAGTTATATTGCACACTTGATTACTGTAAAATATTGAGAATGCTAATTGTTTTTTGACATTACTGAGCATTAAAACTTTACTTTGTTCATCCCATGTAAGATAGGAATTAAAATTGACACACTTCCCTAAATAGACCACCAAAAAAGGAAGAAAACTTCTTGTTTAAGCAGGAGGCTAACCAGTGGAAATTGATTTGTATTACATGGCACATGTAAGTAGAGGTTGACATAAAGTAGTTCATCCAAATTTCCTTCTTATAGTTAATGGCTGGGATGAGTAGCAGTGTGTACCCTTTTACCTAAGTCATCTTTGGAAGCTGTTGTCCAGAGGGTGGCAAATATAACTCTAGTTTGGGAACTCCAGGCCTGTAAGACTAATGTCTGTACCAGGCCAACTGTTAGAAACTATAGTAGAAGACAATTAGTGAATATCTTGGTAAAAATAAGCTACTTGGAAAATTACTTCTGAAAAGTGAAAACCTTCTTTACAGCCTTTGGTAGTTCTTTCAGAAAGCCAACAAGCTTGTGGCTAGGACTGATCTGATTGATATAGTCTTGGCTTTCCAAAAAATTTTGACAAAATCCTTCACCTAAAGCTTGTAAGGCAATTAAGGGGTCATGACATAGGAGGGAATGAACGATTTGGATAAGAAATAAATTAAAAAATGGGGCACAGGGACTATGAGCAAATGGTGATTTTTTGCATTGGAGGAAGGCCACTGGCAGTGGGAGGGCTCTGTGTTAGGACATGTGTGTTCATAGATCACCTGGAAAAGTAGGTTAGCAGTGAGATGACAAGATCTGATGATGGTAAAAAGTTTTTCAGGGTAGGTAGAATGAAGACTGAAACCAAAGTATTGCAGAAGGACATTAGGAAACAGCACAAAGGGACAAGAAAATGGCAGATTAAATTTAGTGTAGATCTATACAAAGTAAGGCACACTCAGAGAAAGAGCCCTGTCTTCAGAGAGACTCTGCTGGTCGCTGTCACTAGGGGGTGAAACCTGAAAAGTGTTGTAAGAAGTGGTTTTTCCCACAACAATGGATTACCTGTTCAACACTTTCCCAAAAGATGTTGGAGATATGTGAAACTTTGTGCGGGCTCAGGGAGGTGACTGTACAAACACTTGGAATGAGAGATCATTGTGGGTTACTAAATAGACAAACTGGAACATGCTCAGGAAATTTGAACCAAAACTGGTCAGAGGACAGGAAGAAATAGTAGGGTAAAGCATTACATAGTTTCACTCTGCTCTTACTCTTCCCCAGACACCTGCTTATGACTAACTCCTATCAGAGGCCGAATAGGCTAGATAAATCCCTTGGCCTGATCCAGAAGGTCTGTTCTTTTGATACTGTTTTGACTTTTGGGAGATACTTAGAATACTTCAATAGAATAATTCAAGACAGCTTTACCTTGTGCTGCCCTTTTGGCTCAGGATGAACAGAATATAGCACACTTCAGTGCCATACTCTCCCATGCTTACCATACTAACAGGTACTTGCACAGACACAGGTGGCTGGCACAGAATTTCCTATGTCAAATCTATGCCACTTGGGATGCTTCAGCCTTGGAAAATGCTTGTGGGCAGGTCTTTGTTGCAAACAGCACTGGCATTCCAGGGGGGGACAGATGTGTGGTCTTGTTTATAAGTCTCTTGTGTTAAAATTCCTTTTCTTTTCTCCTACCAGCTTTCAGAAAAAAAGTCTTGTTGGCAATGGCTGGAATAACTGAAAATTAGGAAAAACAAGAAACAGTAGCGGTTTGTTTTCTGAGGAAGTATGGGATTCCCAGTTAAGCCTTCTTTGTAAGAGAAGCTGTTTTCTGTCTTAATTCTGGAGTATCTATTACACTTCACAAAGTGGAAGCAAGTATATTATTTTTCATTGTGCTTACTTGAGCTTGAAAGCTAGAATCTAGATTGCCTTTTTTATACCACTCGAGCTAGCAAGGCACTCTGTAGTTGATTATTATTCAGGTCTAATGGGCATCTTTCAGATCAGTTGCACATTTTCACTCCTTATAAATTATTTCACAAGGAGAATGAGATCAAGTTTGAAACAGAATTTCTTATAACCACATAATAATTTATCAGTCATATTGACGTGCATTTTGCAAAACAATAGTATTGTACACAGTTTCTGTATGAACAAATAGAATTACTGTTAACATCTTTTTTTTAAGGTTCTCGTTGCACACTCTCCCCTCAGTCACTGTTAGCTCACTAATCAATCTACATGTCAAAAATGCTCTTCTTTGCAGAAGAGACTGAGAAGTTTGACAAAGCACATAAAGTTGGTGATGTTGATTAATGCTTTTCAGTTAGTAGCGTTTTGTTGAACACTATAAATTAAGAATTTTGATGACAGTTGGCTTTTCATAAATTACATACAAGAGGGGCTTATCATTGCAATGAAGCAATTTATTTTTCCTCTCTAAGATTTCTCATGACTCTCTGCTTCATGCGAGTTTCTCTTTTTTTTTTTTTAATTTTTTTTTTTTTTCTGTTGAAGTGTAAATGGCACAGTTTGAGGTCCATAAATCTCTTTGGGGAAAAAAAAAAAAAAAAAAAGAAAAAGAAAGAAGGAAAGAGTGCAAAGAAGCTTGATTCTGAACGTTGCTGGGTGTTCCTGAATTTCATCAAAGTCAAAGAACTGTAGGGAGAAAACAGAAGTTCCAAGAAGTGTAGGCCTTTTTGGTATTTTTGCATATCCCAAATGTTTGTCACTTTCCCTGAGAAATTTGGAAATGTGAAGAATTAACATACAGGCAATGGTCCACAGGAGTTTCTGTAATGATTATTCCATTAAACATGGGAGTTTTTCTTGCCTTTGACTGCATTACCTTCAGTTTGTTTTTCAGCATTCTTGGTGGAAATGACATCCCCAGGGTTCATAAAAATACTTTGCCTCTAGAAATGTCTTACGTACAAAAAGCACAAGAATTCCAGGATGTTTTCAGTACACATTTAAACAGACCTTGTCTAGGATGTGCTTTATAAAGCATTTAAGTATTGATAACCTTTCAGATGATAGTGTCGCAACAAGAGCCAAGGACAATGTATTTATGGTTCTTTTCGACAAACATGATAGCTTAGATAAAATGTAACCCAGAAATTAGGAAATCCTGAGTGCTGCTTCTCTGAATTTTCCCTTCTTAGACTGTGTAGGAATGAAGAAAACAATACTTGGGGAAAGGATCATGAATGAAAACTTGGAAAAATGCAGGCACAGAGTGTATACAATAGTTTTCACTAAGTCAAAAACCTAATACCATTTCCCACTTCTAACAAGAAGTATTCCAGAGTAACCATCAGTTCCTTGACTTGCTACACCTCACCCATTCAACATCACCACTTGCAGTTAAATCATTCAAAATAATCCAAATAGTGCAGAGCTACATCCATTACTAACAGTTACTTCTCTCATGTCACTCAAAGACCCTGCCTTCTAACCTTCTGACTTAGTGGGGGAGTTTTTGGTTGTTTTGGTTTGTTTTGGGTTTTTTTCCCCCTACCCTTTGAAACGCTTCTTTCCAAAGTCCCAACTTGTGCATACTTATGATGACTCCAAGAGAATTAGGTAGGTAGCCTGTACATTAAGCCATGTGGAAGCTTTATTGTCTTTTTAACTAAGCAGAGGAGGTAAATAATTATGGATGACACCAAGTTGGGAGGGAGGGTTGGTCTGCTCGAGGGTAGGAAGGCTCTACAGAGGGATCTGGACAGGCTGGATCAATGGGTCGAGGCCAACTGCATAAGGTTGTCGTGGTTTAACCCCAGCCAGCAGCTAAGCACCACGCAGCCGCTCACTCACTCCCCCTCACCCAGTGGGATGGGGGAGAAAATCAGGAAAAGAAGTAAAACTCATGGGTTGAGATAAGAACGGTTTAATAGAACA
>JANHGO010000063.1:84164585-84180896 GCA_024606505.1 Aquila spilogaster | reverse complement strand
TGTTTTGCCTGTGACAGTAATTGGTGAGTGATCTCTCCCTGTCCTTATCTTGACCCACGAGCCTTTTGTTATATTTTATCCCCCGTGTCCAGCTGAGGAGGGGAGTGATAGAGTGGCTTTGGTGGGCACCTGGCATCCAGCCAGGATCAACCCACCACAATAAGGATGCCCATTTTCCCCATTTAGCTGGATAATGCATCATCCAGATGGTGATACACAACCTTATCTTCCCACTTTCTGGGAGAGACAGAAGCTTCTGGCTCTCTGCTTGCTGTTTCTGTGTGAAGCCATTGAGCTCTTGGCACAGCATTTCCTCCTTGAACTTGACATTTCCTTGTCCCTCAGGGAAATGCTGTTGGGCTGGCCTGGTTCAGCCAATATACCTGACTGCTGGCTCAGTGCGTCCCATAGAGAGTCTTTTACATCATTATTTGGTGAACTGTTGATTCCCTTTCCACTACCAGGTCTACTGCAGGATTCTCACATTGATTTATAAAGCCTTCAGTTTGTTAGGCCATGTTATCTCCCTGATGAATGTCTTTCCAGTGTAGCATTGATTATCTGACACTTGCTATTTCAACTTTTCTCAAAAGTAAGTTGTATTCTCTGGAAACTTTTCTCAAAGCAAGCTGGATGGAGTTCCACTTCAGCCCCTCACATATCCAGTACGAAGGAAATTTCTTCTACAGCAGTAAATGAGGAGAAGTGTTTCACTGTTTTGTCAAAAATAACACCTCACAGATAAAGCTAGAGTTCTATATAAAGGTGGCATACTGGCCAAAATTGAGAACCTTATCTTAAATTTTTATGCAACCTTACTTAATTTCTTAAAGTAGATCTGTTTATTTTGTTCTCCTTATTTTTTGTTTGTTTGTTTTAGCGTGCAAGGAATGCTCAGGAATTAAGAAATGGGCATTTCAGAAATACAAATAAAGGTAGTCAGACTGAAATATCCATTAGAAACCTTCTCAAACTGTCATGTGTTATGGACTCAGGAATGTGGATTTTGACATGGAAAATACTTTCAGTTACTAGCAGACAGCCAAAGCAGTTCATTGTGGGCAAATCTCCAAGTGAGAATGACTATAAAAATAGACGTCCACAGCATCTGTGTAAGCAGAAACAAGGAGTGATGAAGGTTTGTTGAGGGATCACCATAATTATAAAACGATATTAAGGTGACAGCAGGGCTAAGAAAACAGCACACAAGATCAGTTTTTCTGTGGGTTTTAAGTCCTTACTGGCCACATCAAGGAATAAATAGGTTTCTGAGTGATAATCTTTGTTCAACACTAAGTTTGGAATTGGACATGGAAGAGGAGTGACATTGTAAAATACTAGTGGACCATAATTCAGGATGAAATATTCAAGTTTATAAAATCAGAGCCAAAATTCAGTTCTATTATGCAGAAAGAGAAAAGCTGAGTTTTATGCTGATGCAGTTCAGCCTTCATTGACATTTCATTGTACGAACTATTATAGGGTTTTTACCAACTGCAGACATCATGGTTATTTACAGAAGTTGTAATAATGGCTAAGAATCCCCTGTTGTGAATTAGGACACTGCTATGAGATGACAATACTGAACAGGAACTTTGTAATTTCTGTTGGCTAGGAACACTTTGAGTGTAATACATCTTTTCCACAAATAACTAAAAGGAGCCACAGAAAAACATAAATAGACTCATAGACTCATAGAATGGTTTGGGTTGGAAGGGACCTTTAAAGATCATCTAATCCAACCCCCCTGCCATAGGCCAGGTTGCTCAAAGCCCCATCCAACCTGACCTTGAAAAATTCCAGGGATGGAGCATCCACAACTTCTCTAGGCAACCTGAGAAGCTGTAGATAAAGAGAGACAACAAATAGTTCCATGTGGTTATTGCAAGTGGCAGTTGTTGTATACTAGAAGAAATTTTTTCATAGGAAAAATTCTTTCAACTTATTTGGAATTGCTTTTACAAAGGAAAATCAGATTCTTCTTGGTATTCTTGGTGTTGGATACAAAATCTATTTAAATATATGGTGAGAATCATGAAATTCCTTTTTTATTGCATATAACTTTGCTGTGTTTAACACTTGGATAAAGATTTTCCAAACCAAGTTCCTTCATCTGCCCCTGGTTATTCCTTTCCCTATTATTTTCACTCCTTCAAAACTCTCCATCTATGTCAGAGGATAAGATTAAAGGAAAAATATATTTTTCTAGACATTTCTAAAACAAACAAACAAACAAACCCTCCTTGGACTTCAAAAGCCCTTCTATTTTGTTTGAGTTATGAATTTTGGATACTTACATGCTCTTTGATTATTTAATAACTTTGTTTGCTTTTAAAGCCTTTTTTTCATTTGTATTTATTAGTCTTGATCTGCAGGTGTATTAAAAATATGTAGGACATGCACACAACTGCACATGCATACATGTTGAAAAAAAAAAAAAGCATAAAAAATATTCCCAACTAGTTAACAGTGACTACTGATACATAGGAGTGAAAAGCATAAAATGGCACTGATGCTTATAAATGTGCTGGGAAAATAAGCTGCAACCAAGCATTAGCCATTTCCTCCAAATAACAACCTCCAGTTTCCATGTTGTGATAAAACCAGGATAGCTCATGCTTACTCTGTGTGTGTGTGTGCTCTCATTTTTATCATGTCAGTACCATCTTGTTTGAAATTAATTTAATCATAGAAAAAAAGAAGCTAAATTAAATGATTTAAAATATTATATAACTAGAGAGAGATAATTAGGGGTTTCATGATGAGATACTTATAATTATAGATACCCATCATTATACCTGCTGTTACAGTGTATTTTAAGAGTATAATCATATTTCCTTTAAAAGTCACTTACTAAATATTTTGTGGCAATCTTACGTTTTGTCATCTTATATATAATCAAATATAAGCAATTTTACTGAGTTCTTGTGGGAACTCTTGCTGAGCATGTGCAATCAACATAATTTTATTTCCCATGCCAGTGTGTTTCACTTTTACAGTTCAAAGAAAGCCTTCTGTGTCTCAGCAGCAGCATTAGAGCACTTGAGCCAGTATGTATGTGGAAAAATGGAGCTGAATTTTCGAAGTGTACCTTAGAGTAGAAGTGCAATTATGTGTTTAAAATACACTGTTGAAGTTTTATGAATGTTCCTAATGCTGGATGTTGTGTTCTGTGTGTTCTGTGCATCCTCAGGGCGTTGTGAGACTGATAAAAGACAGACCGCAGAAAGGAAGTGAGAGGAGAGCTAATGAACAGGTAATCATGAGCGTAGTGAGACGATTGCAGTGGTGAGCTATGAAAGAAAAGGAGAATAAAATTCAGTCAGGAGAATAAAATTCAGGGCATATATCTAAGGTCTGCAAAACAAATTATTTTAGAGTATTATTAGTATTATAAACATTTTAAGTAAAATTGAGTTATGCATCCTGCTTTTGCTTACTACAATGTAGAGTGACTATGAGCACTTACTGCATCTCAGAAGCTGAAAGCTAGAACTTTCCGGATTCTTTGTTTACCCAGCGACAGATAAATTAACATATAAGAAAAACCATTATCCATTTGAGACATACTAATTTGTAACCTTTTTTCTTTAATCTGGATGGAGCTGATATGAAAATATTTGCCTTCATAAACAGCAGCACAGACATATGGTGAAAGGAAATTCTTGACCAACAGCACCAGCGAGGTTGGCACAATCTGAAGAAATAGTGCTTGCTAATGGACTAATTCTGCAGAGGCAGCAAAGAGCACAAAGCACTTCTTGTTTCTGTGAGCTCAACAATATAAAGGAAGAAAGGCTTACTCGGTTTAAATAACACTGCAGTGGATTAATTAAAAATAGATATGCAATATCCAGCCAATTCCTTCCATCTCATTCTCCCCTAAATTAAAAATAATGTTGAAATAATCAATTTCTTTATATAAACATGTTGATTAAATGGCTTTATACTGCTGCTGGAAGCTAACTGGTATGAATAAGGAGTTAAGAAAAATGATGTGTTAATGATGAATTTCAACAATTGCTTCAGTGATGATCTCTGCTTAGAGCTCTGTTTATAAATAAGATACCTTTATACTGTGAGTTTTGAAGAATATGAAAAGCAAAGGGAGACTTCAGATGCCTCCAATTTTGGTAGCTCGCTTGAATCTCAGTTTTAAAAAATGATAAGAAAAGAACATTTCAGAAAGCTGTGACCATGTTATCTCCTGAATACAAAAATCCAAGAAGGAACGACCTTCTCCTTCTCCCCTCCATAATCATTGCTAAGTTTTAAAATGTCTGATAAACTCTAATTCTGCCCTTTGGAATACCTATTCAGTGTCACTTGTTCCTGAGGCTGCAGAGCTGCAAACAAGCCTCTTCAGATCTGTACACAAGAATGACATTTGGCCCAATGTGTTCAAACCTTTTGAAGGGAATTAGATGCAGGACTCTACACCAGGTTATCATCCCCCTAGGAAAAAAAATCTCTGATATGCCACAATGTTTGATAAAACACCACTCTGAGATGCTTAAGAATCGATGTCATTGATTCTTAATGGAAGAGGACAAAAAAATATCCAGGAAAAAGGACTACTAGGACAAAATATTATAAATCATGTGTGCATTACTTATATAACACATGTATAAAAGATGGTCTTCACAATAGGAGAGCAGCTTAATGGAGAAGCAGCTTCCTCATAGCCTCATTGGTTAGCAAGGGTATTTGGTAGCCCAGCAGCCCTACCATAACTTTTCTCTGGAATTCTTCTTAGCCTTCAAGGACAATAGCTGGTTTTCTTATCTGTTTTGCAGTCTGTTTCTCACAAAGAAGGGCAAAAAATGTGTACTTTTAATGCAGCAGGCTGAACCTGCCTGCTTTATGGCAATCTGGAGTGTTTGCTCCATCTGAGAAAGGTGTGAGCTGAATATTATCTGCCTTTTTGCAGTGCACTCAATTCACTACTTGAAAGGCAGGAGTTGGCAGTCTGATTCTCTCTTACCGTATTATGATTATTTTCCTCGGACCAAGATCAAGCTGCCAGTTCTAGAGAGACTCTTCTCACAGCAGGTAATGCCAATAAAAGAAGTACTGAGAAGTGACAGGAATAGCAGGTATGCCAGATCAGCCACATCATCATCGGAGGGCTGATGCTTTTCAGCTTTTGTCGCACTCTCCTTTATATGACCTCTGATGTCAGAGGAGGTGGCTGGCATCTCTGCCTCACTAATCATCTCTGACATGTGGCTGGCACTGGCAAATTTACTCAAAAGGATGTGCCTGCTGTGTTCTAGATTGGCCTTCACTCATGGGAGGGGAATAAGCGCTGTATACTTTGAATGGGGGATCTAAAAATGTAATGAGTGCTTCGTGTACTGCTCTGCTTTCTAATTCTGTTTCTCACAGGAGTCTTTTCTTCTTCAGACCAATAATATGTCCACTCAAAGTACCACCGCAAGTCACAAATTCTTCAGGCTGCTCTTGCAACTCATACTTTTTCCTTTGTCAAGATAAACAAAACAGGTGAGTTCATTCAGAAAGCAGCAACATTTTGAAGTATCCTAAAGTTAAAAAATTTTAATTTTCCTTCCTGCAAAAATATTTGCATTTGGAGTGTTGAGATGAAATCTGGAACCCTTTGAAATCAAAGTATTTCCCATAAATTTTAAGAGAGAGGAATTTGTTGCTAAACTTTCTTCCTTCAACTACTCCTTTTCTGAGGAGTTATATGATTTTGAATGACACACCTACAGAGAGGACCAAGGCAAAGGATTTGTATACATGCTTCTTTCTTCGTGTTCGTGGTGACTTAGACAGTCCCCTTCAGCTAAAGTTCAGAATGAAGAAACATGTGATTTTCATGGATCATCTAGTGAATTTAGTCAAAAGTGTTTCTGTATTTGTGCCCCGTGGGAGAAGCTTTTAATAAGCCTTAATAAATCAGTAATCATGTGCATGCATCTTCACTCTTGCCTGCTAAGACTAAGCAGAGCTGTTTCTTAACTCCCGTTCTGCCAGTGAATCACAGCAAGGATTTGAAGTGGTGAGGGGGTTTCTTTATTCTGCTGCATGATATAATCATTGAATTCCTTGATTAATGTCTTCATTTTATCAATGAACGCTTCTCTGAATTTCAGTTAGGTGCTTCCATTGAGGAAATTGTGAGAAAAAAGGTGAAGAGTTTCAGTAGTGATGGTAGTCAAGTGAAACAATGCTTTCCAGGGTGAGTGTCAAATGCAGAAATACTTGCTTTAACAGCATGTTTAAATTTCTGAATATTTTGTTTATGTGCATTCATTTCCAAAAGTGTGAACATACATTGGCAGATGCCTAGTCTTTCTGTGCCCAGTTATAAGCTTGGTAGAAAATTTATGTACAAAAAACTGTTCAGCAGCTGCTTGGTTACAGAAGAAAGGGACACTTCCTTTGCTGCCTGCTGCCTCAGAGGCTGAATTGACCACTTTTTTTCGGCTGGCTACCTGGTTTGGAAGAGAGTCAGCTAATTTGGAATCTTTTCATGGTGCAGACTTTTTAAAGTGTACATCGTCCTTTCCAACTGAAATTATGCAGGCTGAATCATTGGCACTGAGCATCTTAGAACAACAAAAGTTACTAGTGCCACCTGCAGTTTTGATTAAAAGAGAAAAAGGTGTGTGATATCAAAGAAGGATTTAATGGGGATAAGTTTAACTGGCAATATTACATTTTTGATTCGCTATTTCCAATCAAAACACAAATGATTTGTACAGCTGTTGGTTAGAATACAAAAGATTTTTTTTTAACAGGTTTTGGATAAAATGACCTAAAATAATCACAGTGATATGAAGACCAAGGTGTGGGGAGGGATTCAACATAACAAACCACTGTGCTTCATTGTCACTTCTAATACCTCGTCATGAACTATGGCTTCTTGTTCTCTTTTGGTGTGCATGGTACTTAAGATTAAGATGGATCCATGGTAGGTTGACTGTTGAGTGTGGCTCACTGTCTTTTCCAAAGGATAAGTACATGAGAAAAAGCACATGTGAGTGTTATGCAGAGATATTTGAGCTCATTCCTAACAAACTGGATGGAATTTTAGGGAAAAGCCATGCTTGTTCACTGCTCTGCCTGAGCTGAATCACCCTGCAGAAGGAAGGGTGCTGTTTCTGGCACAGAGCACTGTACTATGGAGAAATATACTCCATATTTTCATCAGTCTAAATTTCTAGATGTTCAAATGCCTGAATAACCTACTGCCACTGAGCTTCTTTAACCCCTACCTTACACTGAAATTAAGGCATTTTTCCCCAAACTAGATCTTACCTAGAGAAGTCAATCTAAGAGGTATCTTCTGTCACATCTGGCCCCTCACTAGCTTTGAGAGTCAATAACCAGCTGGTTAGAGGGCTCTCCATTGACCTAATTTAGATTTTTTCTATTTTGACTTGGTCCCAAACTCTTAAGATACTGGAGACTGAATGAGTCTTTCTCAGCCTGTCTGGCTGCAAATGTTTTGCTTTATTTTAATAATCATTCACTGGGGTATATAGACTAAAAGCCACAAAAATGATTGCAGAGCTTTATACTTAAGAGATTCATTTGGGCAATAAAGGTCACTTATTTATACACATGAACCAAGTGTAGTGGGAATTCCCTCTGCAGAAATGCCTGGTAGTTTTGTTGCTGTGGTACCCTCCTGGGATATAAAAAAGCTGAGATCAAACGTTTTTTCCCATCAAGCAGGAAGGGGGCACTCAGCATGATCATCTCCAAGCTCAGTGCTCTGCTGCCTGGTTCATGGGGTGGGTATCTGCATTTCTGTGACTTTTCTGGTGTAATATTAATATCTTTTTTTTTTTTGGGGGGGGTGGGGGTGGAACGATGAGTGGGATGCTCAAGCAAAGATCAAACACTTGCAGGCATTTCTTTCTTAGCTAGCACAAGTAGTTCCCTGCCAGCTCACTGGCATCTGTGAAGCCTGTAAATGTTTCTATGGGGGGCAATGAGTCTAACTTCAGGCTGTGAATTTTGGCTGGCGATAGAGATTCTTTGTGGATCTAGTTTTTAATATTTCTCTTCTTTAGTTCACAGGAGCAAAACAGGAAAACAGCACTTTTCTGGTTTAGGACTGTTGTGAAAATAAATACATTAAAGCTTGTGTGGTATTCAGATATTAATGTAGTTATACATACCTAAATAGAGTAACAGTGAGCCACCAACTATGAATCCTGTATGACTGTTGTTTAGCTTTATGAATTCATGTTAACCAGCTAGAGAAGAGTCCAAACCACTAATTTGCCACGAGGGAGTCATACGTCCTTGAATCAAACAGACTCTTTAGCCAGTGTAGGTGGGGATTTTTAGCTGGGAACATTAATGATAACTCATTAGGACACAAGAAAAGTACAATTATTTTGTGCTGTAAAAAGATACAAGTAACTGTGAAAGTCCTACCATAAAATTCATGGCAAAGGTAAATTATTACAACTTTATGTGACCATTTCTGTTAACTTCAGGTAATGTATTTTTTAGTCCATAATAATCTTCAGTATGTTGAATGAATTTAATATTTTCCCCTCAATTTGAGGGACCATGTCCTGTTTCTTAAGTTTCTGTTCTGATGAACCATATTATCAATAAAATCTGCTTTCCCTCCTTGCATAGATGATTCTATTGACTTCAGTAGGTCAATTTGTATGAATCAGGCAAAAGACTTTATATCATTTCTGTTGCTTAGATACTAAGAGAGAAATACTGTCCTATTTCCACACACATAATTCTTTATCAGAAGTGGATATATTTTCTTTTTATTAATGGTATAAATGTACAGAACAGGTTTCAGGGGGGCAGCTGGAGTTTGAAAGTAAGGGGAAAAAGCAGAGAGAAAGGAATAGAACAAAAAGTATGTTCATAATTTTAGATAATGTGGTCCAAATACTGATTTCACTTATACCCTTATTACAGTGATATGGCTTAAATAATAATAATAATAATGTGGCAGTAAAATATCAATTTTAATAAAATAGCTCATGATTTACCTTGCAATATTTGTGTGTGTGCATGTGTGTGTGTTTTTGAGTTGGAGGAGGTGGTCAGAGAGCTACATAAAGCTCAACTTTCATCGTAGCCTTGCTTGACATTGTCAGTTTAAGCTGTACCACACAGTGATTGCCTCATCCTGTGTCATCCAGACAGTCCATGAATGTTTGTGCCCCAGGCAAATGAAGAAATTCCCCATAGCCAGTGTTTTCTTGAACATTGAATGCATTGAGATCAGATCACATGTGTTAATTTTCAGTCGTCTTTCAAGTATTTCTTAATTTAAAAAATTATTAGTTTTTATGCATCCAAGGACTCCAAAATCACCATCGTTTATAATAAGAAAGTAAAATTCTATCATGCCACTTCATCACTGACATAGTGAAGTTACATCTGTCACTGTTCCCTGATATACTCCTGTTCTCCTTAAGGAGAAGAAAACACTGACAGGTAGCAGAAAGAAAGTGGAATCTTTATGCACCGGGGTTTGTTTACCTTATTCATTTTGGTAATCTATGAAGCAGGTTTTGACACTAACTGTTTTTTTCTTTGAAGACATGGAAATGCACTTTGTTAAAACCATCCCACCCTTAGTCTAATCTAGTATGTTTCTTGTTTAAATACCTGTGATGGCAAAGCTTTGCTGCTTTCTCCAGAGTGTTTAAAAATGAATAGAAACTCTAATCTAAATGAAAATGGTTAAAGAAATGTCACTGGAAATAAATAATATGTAGCCATCATCTAATTAAATGGGGGAGCATGACGCCTAATATTCCTAGACTAATTTAAGATTCAAGTCATTTGGAGGATGGAGGGTTGTGTGTAATAGGTGGTACATAAAATCTTGTTATTAATTGCTAAAATGTCTTTCATCATTGAACACTGTAAAGAGACTATGTGTACTATGATTTTTTCCATCTTTTGCATCTTTTAAAGAGACTGGTACCTCATAAAACTCAGTTTACCCTCTTTTCATGTATCTAGATCATGATCAGAGAGAATTTCACCCCATTAGATGAGACATTCTCCATCCTTTCTCTCCATAGGTATTCTTCTCTTCAGTGTTTTTTCTGAGCATAGGGAAAAATCATAGGAGGTCTTCTGAGAAAATGGGATAGAGAGTTGAGAAGTATCCATTCAAAGAAGTGTTAACCTGAGAAGAGAGAAGAGAACCAGCAGAGAATGGCATTATAACCAAAATCCAAGAGCATATCCAGCTGAAGGCAGCTGACAGATAAGGGTCAATGAAGGACAGAGTCTGAAATTAAAATAGTTCATTTGAGACTTTAAACAATTTTTTAAGGGTGGAATGCAAAGATCAAATCCCAGAAAACAACAAAAAAAAACTTGCCTGCAGAGAACTGTGATCAATGTAAAGAAGTAGAACTTGACATTTGTTTTAAAAGGGATTGAAGCATGTTAGAACTCTGGAACCTACATAATATCCATTTTAAGGATTTCACATGTATAAAGGAGCAGATTCTATGTAGTCTTTTGCTGAAAGCAAGCAGATGCTGGTTCCTAAATATGATTTATTGGTCTAGACCATCTTGAATGAGTTTACCACATATTTACTCACAGGTGCAAATTGTACATGAATTCAGCTCATTTTTGAGCTCAGCAGACCAGTTTTGCTCAATTCAGTTTCAAATGCCATCTGCCTCCAGATGTAACCTGTGAAATAAGGCATGCTGCAAGATAGAAATACCAAGGGAAGAAAAGGAAAGAAAGAAATATGTGGATGGCTACAGATTGCAGAGGGTCTGTTCAGGTAATATGAGTGTACAATGAATTAGGCAAGATTTAATGAGAAAATGAAAGTCTTTATTATATATAAAATGTGAAATTTTAGGTTCTCAGAAGAAATTGAAGGTCTGAAAGTCTTAGATTTTAGTGTGTTGTAGTGGAATTTCCCTGAACAAAGTATACACAGAAAATCAACAACATATAGAGAGTAGAGCTCAATAGAGTAGACATACACGATAAGCATGGATTTCATAAACAATAAAACAGTAAACAAGCCTCTTAGAAACAGCTCTAGCATTTAATGTAGGAAACATAATATGAACAAATGTATATGAATGCAAGCATATGTGCTTGGATACTTAGCACCATGCAGTTAATATATGCTCATATATGTCGTAAGGATTTGTTCCACCCAGAACTTTTCTTTCAGCCTCACTAACGATTAGCAATATAACACAAACAATATTCTTCCTTCCTGCCTTCCTCTGATATTTTTCTGTTGTTTCCTGCTTTTGCTATGTTGAAGAATGAATAATGTTTAGGGGATGGATCTGATTTAGTGGTTTAGACCCTGCTCCAATGAAGATGTTAGTACACAATTTAATTTTAAACCTGTTCCTTTTTCTTTTTACCTTTAGGCATACCTTTCAATTCTGAACTGGTGTCTGGGACCTAGAGCTTTTTTTTTTACAGCACAGATTATTGTTGAATTAGAGGTCTTGTATCTCTCTCAGTTACATTCTATGCAGTTTCAATGTCATTTTTAAAGGATGTTCCTTGGCATAGGGGGCCCTGGTTATGAGTCAGTTATGCTTTTAAAGAGCTGACTTGTGCTAGACCAGACACAGGACTTCATTGGCCAAAGAAGCCCCACAGAACATCCTACCATATGCTTGATCACTTACAATTCTCCTATTTTGCCCCAGAGACTCTATTGCTGGGCTACTTTATGTATGCTTAGCCCATATCTCCCCATGTGCCAATCCACTTCACTGAGTTATCCATGTGTGTATTTGTATGTTTACTCATTTACATTTAACGTGGCAAAACAGATCACATATTGTCTAGATTACTGGGACAGTGATACTGTCCATTGCCTTAGGTGGTACATATAAGTCCACCAATATGCTGATGTACTAACTGGTTCTTCACAAGCTCCATGCAGCAGAATGGCTTTATGAAAGAGCATAAACAAGCTGTATTAGCATTGCCTTCCCTCCACTGATCTTGCTGCCTACAACTCGCCTTCCCAGCCCTCTCTCAAACAATTTGAGATGCAAGATCCATTGTTGGTAGGGTGCCCATTCAAGAATGGGCAGCATAATAAAACATTGCATTAATAGACTTGGAATCTTTTCTGAAGCAAAAATTACCTAAGTAAACTAAAGGCTAAAGGCAAAAATTGTGACTGAATGTGAACTTTTGAGAAAATGACAGTGATTCTGGTAATGCAATACTCTTCATTCAGAAGAGCTGCTATATGGTCCAAGTGAGTTGTCTGAACAGCAGGCTAATGGCTGTTCAGTGCTCTTTCTGGTTCCAGTCACAAATCTCATGGTGGACCTATAGAATGAAAATATAGATAAAAAATTGTGGGGTGGGGGGGTGTGTGTGTGTGTGAATGTGTATTTTGCTGGAAACACTTCTTTGAAAAACATCTTATCCAGAACTGAACTTGAAGAAATATTTATGATTTTAACAACTTTATTCCTTCCTTATTCCCTCTTTCCCTCTATTACAGAAATATAAAACTACAGGGTCTGATAGTATAGTAAGGCAAAAATGTTACAATAATATTTTCATTTGGACTATTTCTATCCTCACCAAGCTGTAGAAATCTAGTATGATTTCTATTATTACACTTTTGCAAAACTCAAATATCTTGAAAGCCCAGGATTGGAAAAATTTATGTGTGTGTGTCTTGGTGCTATCAACTGGACCATGACAATACTCTTCTTCCTTACTTGCTTTGAGTTACATTCACAACAGAGCAGTGAGATAAGCATTCTTAATTCCCACTGATTTACACTGAAATTGTGATAACCCAGTGCTTTCTAGCATAAGGCACAAAGGTTTCATTTTTTAAATTCTTTTTTTCAGGAAAGATCCCAGAATTGATTTGGATGCAGTGATAACATATCTAATTAGAAAGGTCTAAACTGATTTCAACATGATGAAATAAGTACTGATTTTATTCTGAGAGTGAAAATGCTATTAAGGAAGACACTTTTTTTTTGAGAGTGAGTATACTGCTGTCTTTAGGACACAAAGTAAATGTTTTCAGCATTGGGCTTTGTGGATTATACTGTCCTTAGTAGCAGCTGAATTTATTGGTATTAGATCATGCAAACAGGAAAAAGCTTTTGTTCCTTAAAGGAAATAGAGAACTATTGAATAAATAGCAAAGTGATTCCTCAGCTGAATTCAAAATATTGAGCTTATGTAAAAAATTATCACATGAAGAAAAAAATCTTTAATGCTGCATAAAAGATTTTGTACAAAACCAATCTGCATTGTACTGAATCATCAATAGAAATACTTTCTTTGTTTTCAGTAGATGGGGAATGTTGTGGATAATAATAATTTATGTAAAAAATGTAATACTCCTATTTCAGTATGACAAAAGAAAAGAAAGGAATAAATTTTAATAAGACTGTAACTCAGGAGGGAATTTTGCTACAAAGAGGTGCAAGAAAAAAAACAAAAAAAAAGACAAACTTCTTTGCTTTTCAGTAGTCAGTCTGTGTAGACAGTGGTGCTCGTTTGTATGAAGTACTTTTGTTATAATCACATATTTTATGCTAACAGTTTAGATAAGTCTCTCTGGGATTTTCATAAAAACAGGAACAAAAGGGAATGTGCCTAGACTGAGGACACATGTTAGTTTCATAGATGGCGGAATTTTTTTGGAAGCATTAAACTTCAGCTGGATGACTATTAGGTCTGCTTGGGAACTTCCCTGGCAGTGTCCCTTTTACTGTAGAGCATCCCAGGCACCACATCAAGCAGTGATCCAGAGGCCCTGCATGTCTGTAATTGGAAGAAGGAAGCTTGGTAAGACTCAACTTTAGGTGACTTGTTCATTTTCCTTTGCTTGGGTTGAATTGCAAATATGAATCCAGTCTAGTTTGTTTTTCTGGGGGAAAAAAATGGCGGTTTTATATTAAGTCATTAAACAAGTGAATGAAAAGAAGATGTTACAGTGTTATGAACTCCAACTATGATCTGAGCAAGGAAACACTAATAGTTACTTGTGATAAACAGTAGACAATACTCTCATATCAATATAAACACTGAACTGCGGGTAGCAAGAGGGTGGCTGGGGCAGGTGTTTCTCCAATATCCAATATTAAAAACCCATTAAAAAAAAGTGGAAAGTGAATAAAAGCATATTAGATCACTGGCTTATTAATTTTAGAACTGGGTAAAACTGTAGGCCTGAAATACTTTACACAAGCTATCTTTTTTCTTCTGATTTACTGAGTGAATGAGTTCTTCTGGTTCTTTAAGACCCCAACCTGCATGTTGGGGATTTTGAGTTTATCCGTACTTTGAGTGTAAAGTGGAAAGTAATTACAGCCAGTGTTCATAGGACATTGCAGTTGTGTGAACAAATTATAGTTTCAGTTTGTTTACTGAACTGAAAAATCAGGAAAAAATAGATTAGGTTAAAGAAATTTTTAGACCTGATTTCAAGGTAAAACAAAATTTTCAAGTCAAATGAATTTATTTTATTTCAGAAGAAGTCTTTCAACTTCAGATTATTCTTTTCTTAATAAAAACATTATCAAAATGATTTTTTACAAAATAAATAAAGGGTTTTTTTCTTTAAATACCACCAAAGTCTACTTAGTTGTATGGTGGATATTACCGCCCAGTCTGTTCCAGATTTGAAAAATGTTTCAGTCAGTCTGAACTGAGGTGGGAAGCATTTTTGACTGAAAAATTTCACGTTGAAGTTAATGATGAATGTACTTAGCTTTAAGACTGTGAAGTTCACTCTATCGTCAATGCTGACACACTTAGTTTACAGTGTGTAACTGTGCTTCACCCAGCCCATAGGAACTGTTGACAAGTATACAGGCTGTCTTGGAAACATGCATGGATGATAAAGCAGGGACCAAGAAATTTTAGCATGTTCAGAAAATTTTCGTATACTGATCTTATTTTTAACAAACTGAATCTAATTTACTTGCTGAAAGCAAGGATGACTCATATTAATTTGTCTCTTTCTTTCAACCAAAAATACGCAATAACACTAATCAACACCACTACAATGATTTACATCATCAATGTTATGGTAGGATCAGTAGAAGGAAGGGGGGAAATGAAGGAAATCAAAATCAATTTTAAATCATCAGAGCAGAAAAAAATAATCTTCTAATAGGTCTGAAAAGGCAGTTCCCATTATTATTATTATTATTATTACTATTATTATTATTATGACAAATCAGTAAAGCTGAAATTGATGTATTAATGATTTAATGTGTGTGCTTCTGCATTCTAGGTTGCACATCACCTTCCCTTCTCTGATGTTTACATCAAGAAATAAGAAATTATCTCTTATTCCTCTGCCATAACTCTACTGAATGCCTAAAAAGCATTAAGGTCTTGATTCAACAAAGGACCATCATCATATTTAGCTTTAAGCCTGTAAAGTCATTCATTGACTCTAGTGTGGACTTGCTTAAGACTATGCAGAAGCTTAATCATTTCACTGAAGCAAGGCTTACTTATGTTGATTAGGTACAGCTCTAATCTACCCAGAGAACTGGAAAAAACTTTAGTCATATTTAAAAACAGTCTTAAAAGAATTATTTTGGGGATTTTTTTTGTTATGTTTTTAGAAAATGGTACAATTAGAAAAGATGGACTGAGTGCAGATTTCACAAAATTTTGGGAACTGTAATCTTGCTGTAGCTTTCTGAGTTGTGTGTTAGTCTCTTATTTAGCTTTGAGATAAACAAAGAAAATTCAGTTTTTGTAAAAGCTGCTGTAATAACTGTTAGAATGACTACTGACAAAAATTGCTTCATTATCCATGGGCTGTGCACAGTATTAGCTTGAGACACTGGATGGATGTGAGGATCCATTCACTTTCTGTCACTAAGTCCAAGCTCAGCTACCTGAAAAATTTAAGGTCAAGAAAATTGTTCATCTTCGTTCATTCAAGACATCACTGAAAGTGAGTTGATACTAAAGTTGGGGCAGGATTTCTCTTCTGATGCAGATTCATGATCACTGGCAAGACGCAAGCAATCCTTTTCACAGAAACTACTCCTGAGCCACCACTGGTGTTTTTACTGGTTTCTGGACAGGATGAGGTTAGAGAAGCATATGCCATATATCATATGTTTATATGATATATAAAGTATCTGGGGGTTGATTGTGACACCTTTTTATGTACTGAAATAATAATAAGAGTGTAATTTTGGATAATTTTACAAGGACTCCTTATTGCTCATAAGAAACAACTTGGACACGGCAGTGACCGCTCCTGCTATTTGCTCAAGCTGGTGTCCCAAGGGGGATGGAGGTCACCAGGTGAGCAGAGCCCTAACA
>JANHGO010000063.1:84129136-84164485 GCA_024606505.1 Aquila spilogaster | reverse complement strand
CTTGTAGGCTGAAGAAATTGCTAGGTGTACCACACATTATCTTCTTTTATTTTCCATAAAAAATATATATATTTAATATAATTTATTATTTCTTACTGAAACAATTTAAAGCTCTGAAGATGTAAGTTTCAGATCAAATAAATGTCTCATAGCAATTTCCCAATTTAATCTGAAATGGAAAAGTGACCTCCAAGGAGTACATGTATGGGGTGTTATATGGCTCTAAGAAACAGCCAAAAATCCTTTTCAGGAAACAGATTCCAGAGAATGCCACAGTCATTAACTTAGTACGAGCTCAATCCAGATACTTTAAATAGCTTAATGAGGCCAAAGGAGTTAAATAACAGAAGTTATTTTAGTATTACCAATCATCTGTAACTAAAGGTTTCCTCAGAAAAGCTTTATTGCATAGGAAAAGGCCAACAGGTAGGTTATAACCCTCTGCAGAAATTATGGTGATAGGAGGAGAAAGATTCATCATGAATCATTATGGTTGTTAAACCAAATTCTCTCTTCTGACTGCATACAAATTAGACATTTCCATAGTTTCAATGGTCTTTTAAGTCCTTAATAAATGTTACGATAATAATGAAGTTACAAGTATGATTTTAAAAATTGAGTTTCTCCCTTACATTGCTCCATAGCACACAAAGTTTTTTGGAGATGGATTCAAATATTTTGTATATTGTCTGTACCCTAAAGTCTCACTTCGAGACTTCATGCTGTCTTCCACATTTTAAAAGCAAGGAGTTGTTAATGACAGATCACTTCCAATTCCTACAGGCTTTGATTTAATTTAGACTAATTTTATTTGCAAGAACCTGTAAATCCCTATCCAGTTGTGCAAATCTGACTGTCTGGCTTATTTGTGTGTCTGTATTTTCCTCAGTTTCTGAGCAACATGCTGCAAGAGTTATATTATTGCATACAGGAATTTTAGATATGGAGAAAACATACTTCTTAGCATTGCATTCCCCACATTCCTTTCTCTATTGCACTTTTAAAATTAAAAATATATGAATAAAGTTGTTGTGTGTTATTTTTTTCCCCTCTCTCTCTTTTCCCTATTGCAGATATGTTAATCTACCTGTGGAATCAGAAGTAAATTTTACAGCATTTTTCTGAATGCTTCTCTTGAAGAAATCT
The DNA here is from genome assembly GCA_024606505.1 of Aquila spilogaster. NCBI lineage: Eukaryota > Metazoa > Chordata > Aves > Accipitriformes > Accipitridae > Aquila > Aquila spilogaster. The sequence continues at coordinate 84,163,339 of JANHGO010000063.1, read as the reverse complement.
TGTACAGGAGACAAAAGCTTCCATGAGAAGGATCATAAATTTGTTACTTGGTAATGGAAATTATTATACATCCCGCATGGTGATATAGATGTGAAATGGGTATTGTGTTACTTCCTGAACTCTTAGTGTTTTCCTTGTGTTGCAGTTCTTAGTTTGCTCATCTAGTGGAGCAGTACAGTATTTATTATCTACATACAACAAAGGTGTATATTTAGCACTTTATTCTGTCGAGTAATTACTACTCTTATTATGTTAAATAGAACTGCGCAGAAATAATGAATGTTTTTAAAGTGTTATTATGGAAGCCCACTTTGATAATGGAAAAGCTGATCCAAAGTAGTTCAGATTTGGAAGTCAGTTTGAGTATGTCTTATGGTATGCCTGCAACAGAAGCAGCAGAGTCCTTCCTCCTCACGCTGTCCAGTTTATTTTTTATTTCTTTAATAGGTGGAGTGACAAGCAAAGTGAGGATGCCCCTTCTTCCCTTTTCCGAATTTTAGCTGGATACTGCATTTTCTACATGGTGTTATACACCCTTATCTCCCCACTTGCTGAGAGAGACAAAAGCTTTTGGCTCTGTTCTTGCTGTTTCTTTTTGAAGATATTGTGCTTTTGGTGCATCATTTCTTCTTTGAACTGGCATCTCCCTGCTCCTCCAGGGAAACGCTATTGGGCTGACCTGTTCAACCAATGTACCCAACTGCTGGCTGAGTGCATCCCATACAGAGTGCTTTACATCATTATTTGGTGACCTGCTCATTTCCCTTGTGGTACTAGGTCTGCTGCAGGATTCTCATATTGATTTATAAATTCTTCAGTTTGTTAGGCCATGCTATCTCCCTGATGAATCTCTTTCCTGGATAGCATTGATTATCTGACATCAGGTGTTTTGACGTTTCTCAAACTTAAGTTGTATTTCTTGAAACTTTTCTCAAACAAGCTGGGTGGAGTTTCTCTATTCACGTATTCATTATGGAAGACACTTCTTCCACACTAGTAACTGTGGAGAGCTGTTTCACTTTTTTTTTTCCTTTTTTCTCTTCCAATAATAAAATCCCAAAGGTAAAGCTTGTGTTGGGTGGAAAAGTGACATCCCAGTCAAAATTGGGAACCTTAACTTAAATCTTTGCCTGTGCATACATAATTAGTTATACTTTTTTGTTTTTTTAAAATTATTTTTAGCTTGCAAACAATGTTCAAGCATTAAAAAATTGGCATTTCAGAATTACAAATGAAAGCAGTCCAGTTGAAGTATCTATTACAGAATGTGTCATAATTTATAGCTTCCAGAATAAAGAATTTGATGTGGAAAATATCTTCCTATCTTCAAATACTAGGAGGCATCCAAAGTTGGTCCAGGTAAGAATAGCAATAAAAAATTGATGTTCATGGGATCTGTGCAAGCAGAAACAAGGAGTGATGAGGATTTGTTCAGGGATCACCATAAATTTAAAGTGATATGAAGATAATAGCACAGCTAAGAAAACGGCTCACAAAATCAAATTTTTTTGTGAGATTTAAGTACTCACTGGCCACATCAAGGAAGAAATAGACTTCTGAGTGATAATCTTTCTAATGCAGTAAATTTGGAATTGGACATGGAAAAGAAACAATGTTGTGAAGTACTAGTGGGACATAATTCAGGATGAAATACTAAAGTTTACAAAACCAGAGCCCAAACTGAGTTCTTTTAAGCAGAAAGAGAAAAGCAAAGTTTTATGTTGCGGCAGTTTAGCCTTTATTGGTATTTAATTATATGAAGCTATTACATGATTTTAACCAGCTGCAGACTTCATGGTTATTTACTGTGATAGAAACTGTGATAGTGTCTAAGAACCTCCAACTGTGCATTAAGAGATGACAATATTGAGCAGAATGATTGTAATTTTGGTCAGCTATGAAATCTTTGAGTGTAAAACGCCTTTTCCACAAATAATTAAGTGGAGCCATGGATAACTATAAATAGTTACCACAAATGACTATTGTTATATACTAGAAGATGATATTCCTGCCTAGAGAAATAGTTTTAGACTTTTTAGAATTCCATTTACTGTGAAAAATCTTATTTTCTTGGTATTTATAGTACCGAATACTATGCATTTTCATCAGCGATTAACAAGAGCTCTTCATTTCATGGTCTGTCAGTTGTTCATGGCCATTCAGAACGTGGCTTGTCTTTCACATCACTATCGCCACTGCTGAAACACGTCACCCACTGCCTCAGTGTGCTCACATCCACTGTTTGGTCTCTAGAAACACTCAGAAAGCATCAATGAATGTCAATGGGTGCCATTTTTTCTACATGGAGGAATTTAATCACACATCTTTCCCTCATATGCACTTGCATGTCATAATAAAATAGAAGGCATTACTTTTGAAGTAGCCCTTGTATGTTGTGAGGATCATTAAGTTCCTTTTTCATCAGATAAGAGGTTGCTGTCTTTAACACTTGGGTAAACATTTTCCAAAATAGTGCCTTCATCTTCCTCTAGTTATTCCTTTCCCTGATTTTTTCATTGTTTCAGCATTCTTCAGCTATGTCAGAGGATAGGTTTATAGAAATATTTCTGAAACAACAAAAAAATGCTCCCAGCCTTTAGTTTTAAAGGAGTTCTGATAGCAGTCTCCCAGATAGATACATTGCAGTATCTAAAGGGGGTATAAGAAAGAAGAGGATAGATTCTTTAGCAGGGACTGTGATGATAGGACAAGGGGAAATGGTTTCCAACTAAAATAGGGGAGATTTAGATTGGATATAAGAAACATTATTTTTTTTTTTTACAATAAGGGTGGTGAGGCACTGGAACAGATTGCCCAGAGATATGGTGAATGCTCCATTCCTGCCAACTCTCAAGGCTAGATGGGCTCTGAGCAACCTGATCTGGCTGTACATGTCTTTGCGTATTGCAGGGAAGTTGGACTAGGTGACCTTTAAAGATCGCTTCCAATTCGAATGATTCTGTGGCTCTATGAAAACCCTTCCTATATATTTTTCCCCTCAGGGATATGAATGTTGTGTACTTACATGTTCTGTGAGTGTTTCCTAACTCTATTTTCTTGTGAAGTCTTTTCATTTTCATTAGTCTTTATCTGCAGGTGCAGTAAAAATATATAGTACAATTGCACAACTGCACATACATATATACTGAAAGAAAAACCAAAGCATAAAATATGTTCCCAACTGGTTAATATAGCAGAGTGAAAAGCATAAAATGGCACTGATGCTTATAAATGGTGCTGGGAAAATAAGCTGCAACTGAGCAATAGCCATTTCCCGCAAGATAACAACCTCCTGTTTCCGTGATGTGATAAAGCCAGAGTACCTCATGCTTATTCTCTGTGCATGTTTTTATTTTCATCACATCAGTACCACCTTGTCTGAAATTAATTTAATCATAGAAAAAAAAGACAACTAAATAAAATGATTTAAAACATTTGTATAATTAAAGAGTATTAGGAGTTCCATGGTGAGGTACTTATCATAGTAGATAACCATCATTACATCTGCTGCCATTATAACTTATCTTAAGTGCATAATCATATTTCCTTTAAAAGTCACTTACTAATTTTTTTTTGACAACCATATTGTCACCATCTTTCTTATATATGACTGAGTCTATTTTAGTGAGTTCTTATGTATATGCTGAGCATATACAGTCCATGTAATTTTGGTTTTATTTTCTATGTCAGCATATTGTATATTGTGCTTCCACACTTCAAAGAAATCATTTTGTGTCTCAGTAGCGGGATTAGCGATGATGAGTTAGTATGGATATGGAAAAATTGAACTGAATTTTCAAAGTATACCTTAGAAGGGAAGTGCAATTATGTGAAGAAACGCACTATTGCAGTTCTATGACTGTTCTTGATGTTGTGTTCTGTGTTCCTCAGGGAGTGTTGAAATTGACAAGATCTAATGGAGAAATGAAACTGATGGAGAACCGGAGAGATGGTAATCACAAGCACAGTATTTTGGAAGGATTCCAGAGATGACCTGTGACTGGAAAGTTCAAGCAGTAGACTGAAATTTAGGATATATATAAGGTCTGCAAGATCAATTATTTTAAGGTACAATAAATATTTTAAGTAAAAGTGAGTTATACATCCTGCTTTCAGAGTGCAGAGAAACTATGAAGACCTATTGTATCTTAGAAGCTGAAACCTATAGCATTATGGATTCTTTGCTTACACTGAGACAGATAGATTAATGTATAAGAAAACGTTATCCATTTGAGAGATACCCATATATAATGTTTTTCTTCTGTATTCCAAATGGAGCTGATTTGAAAGCGATTGTCTTCATAAACAGAAGCACAGATTTACAGTGAAAGGGCATTCTTGACCAACAGCACCAATGATGTTGGCAAAATCAGAAGAAATAGTGCTTGCTAATGGACTAATTCTGCAAAGGCAGCAAAGAGCACAGAGAACTTCTTGTTTCTGTGAACTCAACAAAATAAAGTAAGAAGGGCTTACTTGGTTTAAATAACGCTGCAGTGGGTTGATTAAAAATAGATATGCAATATCCAGCCAATTCCTTGTACCTTATTCTCCTCTAAGTTCAAAATAATGCTGTAATAATCTTTTTTTTTTTTTTTTTTTAATACATGTAAACAAGTTGATTAAATGCCCTTATACTGATGCTGGAATCTAACTAATAAGATTAAGGAGTTAGGAAAAGTTAGCAGTTAACGATGATGACCAATTACTTCAGTGGTGATCTCTGCTTAGAGTCCTCTCTGTTAACAGAGAAGATACTGTGAATTTTGAAGAATATGAAGAGCAAAGCGAGACTTTAGATGCCTCCATTTTTGGTACCTCACTTCAATCTCAGGTTTGGGAATTAAAAAGAAACAGATGAAATTTCAGAAAACTGTGGCTATGTTATCACATGAGCACAAAGTCCAAGGCATGTCCTTCTCTTTCTCTCCTCCATAGTAATCGTTAGGTGTTAAAATGTCTGATAAACTCTAATTTGTCCTTTAGAATATCTATGCAATGCTTCTGGATCCTGAACCTGTGGAGCAAAGAAGCCCATTCAGAACTGTACACAGAAATGGCATGCGTTCAAATGTTTTGAAGTGAATTGGATGGAGCAGACTGCACCAAACTATCACCTCCATAGGAAAAAATATATCTGATATGCCACAGTGATTGATAAAATGTCGTGCTGAGATGCATAAGAATCAATGTCATTGATTCTTAATGACAGTGAAGATATCCAGGAAAAAGGACTACTAGGACAAAATATTATGACATGTGCATTACTTATACTAGTATAAAATATGGTCTTGACAGTAGGGGAACAGCTTAATAAAGGAACAGCTTTCTTGTAACCTGCAAAGCGGACAGATAGGCTCATTGCCGAACAAGAGTATTTGGTAGCCTAGCAGCTCTACTACAGCTTTCCTCTTTAATTTTTTGTAGTTTCCAAGAACAGTAGCTGTTGTTTTTCTGTATCTTTTTGCAGGCTGTTACAAAGAGCAGTTTAAAAAAAAAAAAAAAAAAAAAAGTGGTTTTAATGTGGCAGACTGAACCTGTCTGATTTATGGCAGTTTGGAGTGTTCACTGCATGTGTAAAAGGTGCAAGCTAAATATTATCTGCCTTTTTGCAGTGCATTTAATTCAATACTGAGAAAGCAGCAGTTGGCAGTCTAATTCTCTTCTACCATATGATGACTATTTCCCTCAAATCAAAATCAAGCTGCCAGTTCTAGAGACTCTTCTCACAGCAGATAGTGTCAATAAAAGAAGTCTGGAGAAGTGATAGGAATAGCAGGTGTGCCAGATCAGCCACATCGTCATCTGTGGGTAGTTGCTTTTCAGTTTTTGTCGCACTCTCCTTTATTTGACCTCTGATGTCAGAGCACTTGGTTGGCATTTCTTCCTCGCTAATCATCTCTGACATGTGGCTAACACACACAAATTTACTCAAAAGAGTACGCCTGCTGTATTCTATGTTGGCCATCACATGTGGGAGGGGAATAAGTGCTGTATAGTTTGAATCAGGGATCTAAAAATTTAATGAATATTTTGTATGGTGCTCTGCTTTCTAACTCTGATTCACATGAGTTCTATCTTCTTTAGACCATTACATTTGAAATACTGCAGTAAGTTAGTAAGTCAGTGCTTTTTCAAATGGCATTTTTTCTCTTTTCAGGATTAAACATACAAATTGATTTGGAAAGTCTCATCATTTTAATGTACCCAGGAGTTCCTTTTTTTTTTCCTTACAGAAGTGTTCACGTTTGGACTTTAGGGGTGAAATCCAGGACTCTGAAATCAATATATTTTCACATATATTTTAACAGAAATGAGAATTTGCTGCTAATCCTTCTTATTTCAGCTACTCCATTTCAGAAGAGTTACATGATTTTGTATGACACATCTGCAGAGAGTAGAGATGAGACAGATGTTTTGTATATATATATATATTTTTTTTTTGAGTTGGCAATGACTTAGAAAATCCCCTACAGGTGAAGTTCAGGCTGAGGAAACAGGTGATTTTTATGGATCATCTACTGAGTTTAGTCAAGGATGCCTGTGCTTGTGTCCTGTGGGAGAAGCTTGTAATAAACCTTGATAAATCAGTAATCATATGCATGCATCTTCACTTTTGCCTGCTAACACTAAACAGAGCTACTTCTCAATTCCCTTTTCGCTAGTGAATCACAGCAAGGATTTGAAAGGGTGATGGGATTTCTTTATTCAAATGATATATTCATTGAATTTCTTGATTAGTGTCTCCATTTTATCAATGAGCGCTTTCTGAATTTAAAATAGGTGTTTCCATTGAAAAAACTGTGAGGAAAAGAAGGTGGTTTCATTACTGATGGTAGTCAAGTGAAAAAGTGCTGTACAGGTTGAGTGTCAAACACAGAAATACTTGCTTTAACAAAATGATTAATTTTTAAAATATTTTGTTATCATGCATTTATTTTGAGAAGTATGAATATGCACTGGCAAATGCTTTTTCTTTCTGTGCTCAGTTTTACACTTGATAGGACATTTATGTTCAAAAAACTATCTGCAGCTTCCTGGTTGCAGAAGAGAGGGACTCTTAGTTGCTGCTTGAGAGGTTGAGCTGATCACATTTTTGGCTGGCTACCTGGTCAGAGATTCAGATAACTTGAAATCTTTCTATGGCGCAGAAAAGTGTAGATTTTCCTTTCCAACTAACATTGTGCAAGAACTGAATCACTGGCATTCTGGGCATCTAAGTTACTAGTTGCTAGTGCCACCTGCAGCTTTGGCCAAAAGAGAAAAAGGTACTTGCTTGTTCGTATGATATCAGAAAAGGATTTAATGGGGATAAGTTTAATATGCAATATTACATTTTTGTATCCATTTTTTTTTCTGATTAAATCACAAATACAATCTGCATATTTAGGTTAGAATAGAGTATTTTCTAAAAGATTTTGGATTAAATGACCTAAAACAATGACGACGATACAAAGGCTAAGGGAGGAGTGAGTGGAGAATCAAAATAAAAAATAATTGTTTCAGAGACATTTCTCATGTCTCATATGGCATTTCATTTTCTCTTTTAGTGTGTATAGTGCTTAGGATTTTTAGTTAAATGGATCTGTAGTAGGTTGGCTGTTGAGCATGGTTTGATGTCTTTTCCAGTGGATAAATACAGGGAAATAGAATACCTGTGAATGTTATCCAGAGATATTTGAGCTCATTGTCAAGAAACTGTAGGGAATCTTAGAAAAGCCATGTCTCCTCAGTGCTCTTTGTGAGCTAAGTTGCCCTGCAGAAGAACTTGTGTTGTTTCTGTTGGAGATTGAAAGAGACTTTCTTTCCTTGCCAGTTGGGAACTGTTTTACTGTATAGTTATAATCATACACTGGGGCACACAAATATAAAGCTTTGAAATTACTATTGTGAGTTTTAGCATAAGAAATTTATGTTGGCAATAAAGATGACTTTTTTTATATGCATAAAACAACTTTAGGGCAATTTTCTCCCTAGGAATACTCCATAGTTTTGTTGCTGTGATAGTCTCCTGGGATGTAAAAAAGCTGAAATTAAAAGCTGTTTCCCATCAGACAGGAAATGGGCACTCTGCATAACCATTTCCAAGGTGAGTACTCTGTTCATGGGGTGGACATCTGCATTTCTGTATCTTTTCTGGTGTAGTATTAATAGCTTTAGAGGGTGAGGCACTCTAGCAAAGGTAAAAACTTGCGGACATTTATTCATTTCTTAGCAAGCACTCCCAGTTCCCCTCAAGCTCACTGAGGTTTGGGAAGCCTGTAAGAACCTCCATGGAGGTCAACCAGCCTAATTTCAGGCTGTGTATTTTGGTTGGTGATACATACTCTTTGCAGTTATAGTTTTTGATATTTCTTTTTAGTTCCTATTTATAAAATAGAGGAAAACAACACTTTTCTGTTTTAGGACTGTTGTGAAAATAGATACATTAAGGCTTGTGTATTCAGATACTAATGTAGTTATGCATATCTAAATAAAGTATGAGTGAGTCACCAACTATGAATCTCGTATGACTGTTATTTAGCCTTCTGCATTCAAGCTAACCAGCAAGAGAAGAGTCCAAACTACTAATTTGCCATGAGGGAATTGTATATCTCTGAATCAAACAGATTCTTTAGCTGGTATAGGTGGGGATTTCTGGCTATGAACTTTAATGGCAGTTCAGTAAGGCACATGGCAAGTATAATTATTTTATGCTATAAAAATATACAGGTGACCCTGAAAATCCTATTATGAACCACAAAATTAATGGCAAGGCTAAAATATTATAGTTTCATGTGAACTATTTCAGTTAACTTCAGATTATATATATATATATATAAGTCCATGATCATCTTCAGAATATAGAATGAGTTTTATATTTTTCCCTCAGTTTGAGGGATCATTTCTGAAGTTTAGATTATTATGAGCCACATTATCAATCAAATCTGCTTTCCCTCCTTACACAGCTAGTTCTACTTACTTCAGTAGGTCAATCTGTATGAATGAGGCAAGAGACTGTATCATTTCTGTTGTTCAGATATTGAGAGAGAAATATACTTCTTCTCCTGAACTGGATCTCTTTTTCTTTCATTAATGATATTATAAATATATAAAATAGATTTCATGGGGCAACTGGAATTTGAAAGTGTGGAAAAAAGTACAGTGGAATAAGGAAAACAAGTATGTTCACAGTATGTGGTCCTATTATTGATTTCACTTCCATCTTTATTACTACAGTCACAAGGTATAATCACTTTTAATAAAATAGATCATTATTTACGTTTCATAATTGTTGTGTCTGTGTACATGTGCAGGAGTTTGTCAGAGTGCTACACAAAGCTTAACTTCTATATTTGCATTTCTTAATGGTGTCAGTTTATATTCTACTATCCAGGGGTTGCTTCATCCCATGTCATCCGGAATGTCCGTGGATCTCTGTGCCTGAGGAATATGAAGAAATTCCCCATACCCTGGAATTTCTTGAACATTGAATGTACTGGGATCAGATCGCACGTAGTAATTTTTAGCTGTCTTTCAGGTATTTCTTAATTAAAAAAAAAAGTTTCTTCTTTTTTTTTTTCTTTTTTTTTTTTGGCACTGAAAGACTCCAGAATTACCATCATTTATAATATGAAAGTAATTAAAATTCTATTATATCACTTAATCACTGAAATGGTTAACTTACATTACCGCTGTCTCCTAGTCTATGCCATTGTTCTCCTTAAGGAGAAGAAAATTCTCCAAAGCAGCAGAAAGGAAGTGCAATTCATTTTGAATGGAGCTTTCTTTATCTTAATCAGTTCTGGTAATTTATTAAGAGGTTTTGTCATTAACTGCGTTTTCTTTGAAGAATCCCTCCCATAGCCTAATCTGGTTTGCCACTTACTTAAATGCCTGTGGTGGTAAAACAGAACTACTTTCTTCAGAGTGTTTGAAAATTATTAGATACTCTAGTTGAATGTATATATGTACTTTTGTTCAGAAGAAATATTACTGTAAGCAAGTGCTATGGTGTCATCTTCTAATTAAACTGGCCTATTAGTCCTAGACAAATTTAAATTTCAAGTGGACTGAAGGATGGAGAAGTATATGTAGTAGGTGATGCATATAATCTTGTTAATCGCTAAAATGTCTTTCATTCACACATGGGACTTAACTGGCCAAAGAAAGCACATATTATCCTGTAAGAAGCTGACTCCAAACGCTCCTCTTTTCTTCCTGAGATTCTATTGCCCAGACTCCCTTATTTCTCCCTTATCTGCTAATATGCTTGAGTTATACATCTGTTTGTGTTTACTTCTTTGCCTGTAATGGTGCAAACCAATCAAGTATTGCCTAGACTGCTCAGACAGTAATACTGTCTCTTAGGTGTTACATATAAGTCCACAGTTCAGATGTTCAGATCCATGTTCTGGGGTACTAACTGCTTCTTCACAATTCCAAGCAGAAGAATGGCTTTATAAAAGAGAACAAACATGTTGAATTAGTATTGCCTACCACTGATCTTAGTGCCTTCAGTCTCCCTTCTCCCAGTGTGAGTTTTAAGTTCCATCGTTGGAAGGATACTCATTCAAAAATCAGAGCATAGGTAGCATAATGAAACATTCCTACAACTTGGAACCTTTTCTGAAGTAAAAAATTATCTAGTAAATTAAAGGCTTAAGGCAAAAATTATCACTGAATGTGAACTTTTGAGTAAATGACTGATTCTGGCAATCCATTAGTTTTCATTCAGAAGAGCTACTATATAATCTGAGTTCCCAAAACAGCAGGCTAATGGTTGTTCAGTGTTCTTTCTGATTCCACTTAAAAATTTCACGGTGGACCTAATAACAGTAAAATTTAAGGGGGTTAGTATGTATTCTTTTACTTGAAATAGTTCTTTTGAAAATATCTAGAACTAGACTTGAACCAAAAAGTTCAAATGTTAACAGTTATTCGTTCCATCTTCCCACTTTCCTTCTGTTATGGAAGCATTAAAAAAATGGAAAAATGTGTGTCTCTGTGCAATTTGGACTACATCAATGCTGTTCTTACTGATGTGCTTTGAACTCAATTCACAACCAAGTGGTGAGATGAACCGTCTTAATTGCCACTGATTTACATGTAAATTGTGATAAGCCAGTGCTTTCCAATATAAGGCACAAAGGTTCTATTTTAAAATCTTTTTTTTTTAAAGTAAGATTCCAGAACTAATTTAAATATAGTTAACTTAGTAAGTTCTAAACTGGTCTCCACATGATGAAATAATTACTGATTTTATACAGAGAGTAAAAATGATACTAAGGAATACTTATTATTTTAAGAGTATACTGCTATCTTCAGTACAAAAAGTAATTGTTTTCATCATTACCTTTGTGGATTATATTGTCCTTATTTGCAGATGAATTTTTTTGGTATTAAATCATGCAAACAGGAGAAGGCTTTTGTTCCTTCAAGAAAACAGAAAACTATTCAATAAACAGCAAAGTGATTCCTTAGCTGAATTCAAAATATTGAGCATATGAAAAAAGAAATTATCACATGGAATAAAAAATCTTTAGTGCCGCATAAACGATTTTGTTCTGTTCTGCATTGTACTGAATCATCAGTAGAAGTGCTTTCTTTGTTTTCAGTAGATGGGGAATGTTGTGGATAACTTATGTGAAAAATGTAATACTCCTTTTTCAGTACAACAAAAGAAAAGAAAGGAATAAATGTTATGAAGACTGATTTAGAAGGGAATTCTGCTCCAAAGAGGTGATCTAGAAAGATAGAAGACAACTCCTTAGTAGTCAGTCTGTGTAGACAGTGATGCTCATTTGTGTGAAATTTTTTTGTTGTAATCACATATTTTATGTTCATATGTTAGGTAAGTTGCTCTGGGAATTTAATGTACACAAGAATAAAAGAGAATGTATTTGTTTCATAAATAGCTAAATTTCTCGGGAAGTTCTAAACCTGTCAGATGGCTGCTTGGGAAGTGTCTTTTTACTGCAGTACGTCGTGGCCACCAAAGCAAGCAGTGATGCAGTGACCTTGAATCCTCATAATTAGAAGGAGGAAGCTTGGTGAGAACCAAGCTTAGGTGACTTAGTTCAGTTTTCTTTGCCTGTATTGAACTGCAAGTGTTAATATAGTCTAATATGATTTTTTTTGGAAAAAAAATAATGTTGGTTTTATATTAAACCACTAAACAAAGGAGTGAAGGAAAGAAGATATTGCAATGTTATGAACATCAAATATTATCTGAACAAGGAAATATTAACAATTTATATGATAAACTAGACAATACTCTTGAATCTATAGCATCACTGAACTTCTTGTGCTTAGAGTGTGGCTGAGGATAGTTTTTCCAATATCTAATACTAAAAACCTATTATTTAAAAAAAAAAAAAGTGAAAAGAGAATAAGAGCATATTAGGTCATTGGCTTATTAATTTTACAACTAGATGAAACAGTAGGTTTGTTATACTTTACACAAGCTGTGTTTTTTTCCCTCCCGTATCCTGAGTGAATGAATTTGGGGGGATTTTGAGCTTATCTAATCTAAAAATGTAGAGTACCATAGGAGTATAGAATTTGATTACCTACCAAATTCTTAACCAATATAGTTACCGCTGTCTCTGAGTTTATATTATACTACAATTTTAGAAGTCTTTTTATACATGATTGTCACTATTCATTGGTAAAATAGTTACCAAATTTCATGGTAATTAATTTCCCAGAGCTGTCTATATTTTTATATTCAGTGGATGTATTTGAAGAATATCTTATAGAAAGTAATTGCAGCCAGTATATAGGACATCACAGTTGTGTGAACCATTCTTAAAAACCTGAAAAAAAATGGAATAAAAGACAGTTTAGATTAAAATATATTTAGATATGATTTCAAATAGGATAAAATTTTCAAGTACTATCTTTAGGACTGTGAAGTTAACCGTATTCTCAGTGATGGCATACTAAGTTTGCCATGTAACTGTCCCTTAGCTGGCCTGTAGGATTTCCTTTTAGTTATACAGACTGTCTTGGAAAGATGCATGGATGATAAAGCAGTGACCTATGGATTTTAGAGTACTCAGAAAAATTTTGCATACTAATCTTATTTTTTAACAAACTGAATCTAATTTACTTGCTGCAAGTGTGGATGAGTCACATTAATTTGTCTTTTTTAACTAAAAATACCCTACAGCACTAATCAACACCACCATCCTGATTTATACCATCAACATTATGGATAGGGTCAGTGTAAGGAAAGAGAAAAATGAAAGAAATAAAAGCAATTTTAAATCATCAGAACAGAAGAAAAAAAAAACGTCTTTGAATAGGTCTGTAAAGACAGCTCATTATTTTTATGAAAAATCCATGCAGTTGATAGTGATGTACTGATGAAGGAATATATGACTGTATATATGAATAGAATGTGTATTCAAGGTTGCACCTCATCTTTCCTCTTCTGAGTTTACATCAAGGAATAAGAGATTACCTCTTCTGCCAAAAACTTATGGAATCCTTAAGAAAACATTTGAGGTCTTGAATCAACAGGGCTCCATCAGCATATTCACTTTAAGCATGCAAAGTCATTCACTGACTCAACTATATACTTAAGATTATGCAGATGCTTAACATTTTACTAGAAGATATGAACATTATACTGAAACAGAGTTTACTTATGCTGTTTATATGCAGATCTAATCTACCTTGAGCATGGGAAAAAAAACATTACCTGTGTATTTAAAAAATAGTATTATAAGAATTATTTGGAGGATTTTTATGTCTTTAGAAAGGGGCAGAATTAGAAAAGATGCTCTGAGTGCAGATTTCACAACTTTTGGAAACTGTAAGATTGCTGTATCTTTCCACGTTCTGTGTCAGTCTCTTATTAACTTTGAGGTAAATTTAAAAAAAATTATTTTTATGAAAGCTGCTATGATAACTGATGTAATGACTACCAACAGAAACTGCTTCATTATTCATGAGTTTTGCTTAGAATTATCTTGAGAGATGGAATGGATGTGAGGACCTGTTCATTTTCTGTTACAAACTCCATCCTCAGCTACCTGAAAAAATTAAGGTCAAAAAAATGGTTCATCCTGTTTACTCATTCAATACATCCCCAAAAGCCAGTTGTTACTAGAACTGGGGACAAGCTTAATTTTCTAATGTGTCTTCGTGGGGGAGATGCAACCAATACTTTTCATACAAACTACTCCAGAGTCACTGTTAGTGTTTTTACTAGTTCATGGACAGGATAAGGTTAGAGAAGCATATGTCATATATCTAGATGATATATAAAGTGACTGGGTGTTGATTACCTCAACATTTTACCTGCTGACATAGTCATCTTTGTGTAATTTTTGATAATTCTACAAGGATGCCTTATTGTTCATGAGAAGCAAGTTGGAGAGCCCTTCTATAGTGTTCTGCATCAGCATTTAGAAGCCATAATGAGGTTATACCTTACACTATGCTTATGTGCTTGCTATTAATTTGAAATATTCTCCATGAAATTAATGGAAGTAAGGACAAACTATTGGACCACAATCTGGATTAAGCACTTCTTTGTATCATAGAACTTCAGATGAATGATTATTATGTCCATAATCAGAGTAGCATTGAATTCATAATTGCTGCTTTGCTGCTCTGCATATTTTTAACCAGTAATTAGGACTGAGAACTGTTACTTTGTTTTACTTTCAGCATTAGTAATATTACAGGACTTTCAGAATATGCAAAAGAGAAAGGACACAAAAATCAAAGCAAAACTTTCATTAGATGATGATGCAGTTTTGGAAATTTAACTTTGATTAACTTGCACACCTTACAGTATAATGTATACCCTAAAATTCTGTAAAACTTAAGTTTTAAGCTTAGGTGAATTATTTGGATATTTGCTGTGACCTTCACTTAAATGACTAGTATTTCTTTCATTTCTCTATTTTTCAATGCAATTATTTCAGACCATATAAATGCCAGCTTAACTTTTCTGGTAGTAGCTGAGTCTGCATCAGCAAGTTGTACACTGAAGAAATGGATCAGGAGATCAAAATAGCTGGTGGTTGAGACTACTGCCACTATTATGTGTACTGCTCCAGGGTCTTATTTAGAATTGATTTAGTCTAGTTTCCTGATTCAGATGTCCTCATCACACATGCAGTTTGAAGTCCTTTGAAGAACTAACCTTTGATTTGGACCCTTATGGACCGATTACTTACTAGATTGCACTTGATGTGTGCCTAACATAGAGTTTAGTTTCCTCCAAAAAGAATCTAGCTAGCATCAGCCTCTCCTCATTGGGCAAGTGCTCTAGCCCCCCAACATAAGGAATGCCTGTTCCTCAGCAATACTGTATCTTTATCTCTATTTGAAAGCAATTTCCTGACTTTTAGTGCTATCATAATCTAAACAAGCTTCCCACTGATTTCTGAATAGAAGAGTATGTGAAGATACAATATGAAGTTTCTCATTGGAAAATTGTAATGAAAGGATTACAATGTTAGGAATTAATAGTAAGAATGAAAACTACTGCACCCACCCAATACAGAAAAGCACATACCTCATTATCTCAGTTGCTACAATCATCTGCAATATCAAACATCTTGTTTCTTGTCAAAGGTCAAACCTTGGTGATATGTTATAAGTACAGTTGCCTTCAGCTGGTGAGATACATGTTTATTCACAACTTAAACATCACCCCCCATTCTCTTCTGTCATGAGTTAGAGATAACTTAGAGATTTCATGTACCAGACCCAACTTCTGAACTTTGTGGAATTAAATGCACGTTTTTAGCATCAGTAATTGGAAGCCACAATAGATTCCAGTCCCCACGCTAATAATTCATTATGAATATTGACATATATGATGAACATTTATATAACATAATTTTACAGGTATATCAACTAGAATGGTGCTAACAAGAACAAAATAATAATTAAAAGACAAAGGCAGACACAAAATAGCATTTTAAAGAAAACATCATTGAAGCTGTTATTGTCCAAAATAATAAACACTAGATACTATGAGAAAGAAGAATTGAAGAAAAAGGCACATAACGTAACTCTACACATATTGTGTATTATACTGAAAAAGTACGCATAGATAGTAAGGAAGATAAAGTTATGTTCTACCATACCACTGTGTTTAATTTAAATTTATTTGAAAGAATCTCATAATATGTCCATAAGATGTTCCTAATTTTATTACATCAAAAGTTAAAAGCAAATTTCAGGCTTACAATTTCTGGCTTGTTTGCTATGATTGGCTTCTGATGTGAGCACAAGTAGTCTCTGTCTTGTAGTCTTGCATTCTCTATTTACATAGTGGACTTTAAATTGTATTACTTCAGAAGATGTTATAATCTCCTTTGGTATCCATAAAGTCAGTGGACCTAATCTTATTGAAAGCTATTGAACTTCTCAGATGCTCATATCTACCTACTATTTTACATAGGAATTAGCATTGCTAGGCTCATGAAATGTGTTTTTAGCAACAAAATTAGGTAAGCAGTTAGGTTCATAATGAGAACTTAGCAAGACAGAAATGCTACTCAGCAACTATAGACCTCAACAATAGTTCTTCCCTTGTAGAAATTATGTCACATGGCAAAAAAAAGGAAGGAGGATCTGATTTCTAGAGAGTTCATGACTGATTGTATCAAAATCTATGTAAAAGCAAGACATATAGTTCTCATAGTATCTATAAGAATTGTTCAAGGAATTAATTATGGATAGGACTGAATTATCTGTGCATATGCTGCTGGTAAAAAATAATCAACTTTAAATTCTCACTTTTAGACCTAATGGTTGCTATTCATTTACTAACGGTTATCCATCTATAAAGCTACTCTTACAATACTCAGCTTGAATTAAGTATCACTACATGAAATTGAATTATGAGAAAGAACAGCTCATCTGTATATGTAGAACATCTTGAAATTGGAATTTGTTATTCAAATCATGGTTCTGTAATATGGAAGTGCACATTTTTGATGTGAACAAAGAGAATTCAGTGCTTGCATATTTGATTTGCAGAAGTATCTGCATGTATGAGCTCATTAAAAAAGGTATGCTAAAAATGAATATCTATAATTTATAATCTACAAGATACAGAACCAAATATATAGTTATTAACACCAGATTGTGTTAATGTCTGTGGGTTGCTTCAAAAGTAATGCCTACTGTTTATTTCCATGGGAATTATAACACATACAGGGGGCACAATAACACTGTTTGATAGAGCAAATTCTCAGCTACAAAGCATTATTTTTCCACATATACTCACCACCCTTAACTCTACATTTTGCCAGTGATCCTACATGCCATGCTCGTAAAATTCTGCATGGCCATCAGGGATGTGGCTTGTCTTTCATGTTGCTGTTGCCACACTACTGAAATGTACCACCCACTGCCTCTCTGTGCTCACAGCCACTATTTGGTCTACATAAACGTTCAGCGAGCATTGATGAATGTCAATGGGTGTCATTTTTTCTGCTTACAGGAACTCAGTTAGACACCTGTGCTCAATAATTCACTTCCATGTCAGACACCATTTTGTCAGACTGTCCCTCTGCTGCCATCTGTCATATGTCAACAAAATGTAATGGAATATGGGTGGGAAGGTTCAATCTCTACTGCCATGCCACCAACATCTGCCTCTGATGTTGTGGGCCAACATAACAAAATAGGAGGCATCATTTTCAGAACAGCCCTTGTGGACAGCAGCATACATGCCAGCAGATGAAACTGTAAACAAGGTGCACAACTTTAAATTTTCTTTTTTGAATTATTCTTTACCATTTTGCATCGCTTTTAAAGATTGCATTTTGAAAAATGATCAACATCTCTAATTCTGTATGCATAAGCAGTTGGGCATACTAAGGGAGAAACCTATTTCTAGGATTTATGTGCACATACTATCTGAGTGTGCTTAGCATTACCGACAGTTATCGTGTACCAGAATGACAGTGTATTTTGCATTCCCATAGGAGATTTGTGCAGGTAGATGGAGGCAATGGGAGGTCTGTATGAAGGTATAGTTCTAAACGGCTTAAGTTGGCAATGCTGAATGGCGCTGGTAACGCTATATATTTCTGAAAGGTTTAGAGTCTTTATTTGTAATGACACATTAAGGATTCATTTACTGTTTTCCAGCTTCCAGAGTTATTCTGAATGCATTTTTTAAAGGGCACTCAACCTTAACTTTTATTGTGTGGAAACAGATTTATGCCCCGTGAAATACTTGGCTACATAATTTTGGCTTCTACATTCTGGTTTATTTGTATAATCTTTCTGAATGTGTTCCTCTTTGTTAATAGCTTACTCTTGCCTCTTTGCAGACATGCGTAATCAGCCACAAGTTTCAAAGGTTGCAGTTGATAGGAAGGGCACAGGGATAACAGCCTGAAGCAAGAATAGATGAGAAAGTGTGGATAAAAATCAACTCTGTGTTCTGATAAGAGAGAAATAATCTACCATTTGTACTATTTACTTGAAGGAATTTAGAAACTAGCAGGGAGGAAGATTAGAGAGCTTAGGAAGAATTAGAAGCTTGAAAAAAGATGTAGGAGGATGGATGATGTACCTCAGGAAGAATATGTCTATAGCATATAGTCTAGGGAGACAAACTTACATGGCACTTCATATAGATATGACTGTATCCTAATCAAGAATAAGGTTTATCTGCTTGTATTCCAAGCCACCTGCAAGCTCAACTTCAATACTGTATTAAACTGACTATGTTGCATCCCAGCTGGAGCTAGCTATGATATGTCCTAAGGCACCATTTTTATTAGCAACTTTGGGGTTGGCAAACAATGAATGAACAGTTTCTGTGCTTCAAGCCAGTAACAATGAAAACTTGATACATTCCAATTCTTAAACTGTGATCATTAAAGTATTTTGTTAAAATTTGTTTTTGTTGATCTCATTGATGGAGAGACTTCTTTGCCTAGCCCCAGTATGTTTATTTGAGAAAGACTATGGCTTCTGACAAGACTTAAGGATACAGAGAAACAGGAGTTTTACACAAGCATAGTGTTTCATTGTTTATTAACCAAGTAGTTTTGTTTATGTGGGATCATTTCATCTAGAATCACTCTGATAAAGATGCAAAACTACTATGTTGGTTGTCATTAACAGAATATAAAAGTTTTGCGTGCTCATTTCAGACTAAAAGACTGGCAGTGAAGCTGCCAACTAATATATCTGACTGGTCTTTTGTATGAAATGCAACAAATAGCCTGAAGTCCTCCTCCTTTGGGGCCAGCCAATTGAGGATGCCACTGTTCTATATCACTTGAGGGTGTTTAGAGGTCAATTAGTGTTTTTGATCTAGCAATTACAATAGAAATCTAGATTAAAAAAAAAAGCCTACTTACAGTAAATCTGCTGTATTGGTTATAATTTTTAGCTATTTTAGTCCAAGAATCTGGAGAATTTCCTTGTATTTGGAAACAGCATGATGCTATTTGACAGCAGTCCACATACCATGTCTTGCTCCTAATGGCAAGAGCTCAGTTGTTTGTTGAAGTAAAGGGGCTCTTTGGTAAAATGTGAGTTTTGCTTTTCCCACTGAAATAGTTGAAAAGTGATTTGAGTGTAAAATGGACACACTGACAATAAGAAAGCTTGAAAGAGAGAGAGAATGGGTTTCTTCCTAATTAGTCTGAACATAATAATGTGCAGCACGTTAGCAGAGCATGTCTGATTTTTAGCAGAGGGAAAATGAGAGTGCTCAGCACCAGAGAAAAGCCTTGCATTAGATAAACCTTTTATTTTCCAATGTCAGTTAAGTTCTGTTGAACAAAACCTTGGACCATTACTCCAGAGAGCAGCAGGTGAATGCCACCAGGCATTATATTGAGGGCAGCCACAGTGCTGGGACATGGCCATTGAGGAGAGCTAGGCAGGGCCTGACCAAGTTCCTGAGGGCCTGTGCTTATACCGAGCCATCTGCTGGGCAGTGTGGCATGCCACAGTGCTGTGTTCAGCCAAACATGAGCATGGGACAGCCAGAGCATTGCTGAGGAGATGTGGAGGACAGCTTGCAGATTCTGTGGGCAAGGGCTGATCAGGCAGAAGCCGAGGGGGTAGCTATCCCCACAGGCCTCAGGAACCCAGCGTGAGGAGCCCAGATGTGGTGTGCATTCATACATACCAATGTGATAAAAGATGTATTTCCTCACAAGCACTTACTGGCTTCTTGGGTGGGTAAGAGCTAGGAGGTTTTCAATAACACATATGTGTTTATCTTGGCTTCAGATCAAAATGGGTTATTGATTTCAGATTAACAAAAACAAGAAAAAAAAATCAACAAAATATATGTGTGAGATACTTTTATTCTTCAAAAAATTCTGAGGACAGTAATTGAATTTGCCTTCCAGACAGGCACATAGTATTGATTATGAATCTGAAGCTATAAATCAAACAAGGCCAAAACTAATAAGGAGATGAAAGTATACACACGTTCAGTAACAAATAAATTAAAAAAAAATCTTCAGATGTTAAATGCAAGAATTTTACAACTGTTACATTGACGTGTTATTGTATTACATTTACCTAAGTGGCTTAGCTGCTTTGTGTATAACCCTGTATATGATTTCACTGTTAGAAAATTATAGAGTAAAGAAAAGAAAATACTTCTTATCACTACTGTAACATAAAATATACCTCAATGACTGTTGTTATGAAATACTATTTACTGTATTTTTTTTGGCTTTCAGTCATGGATGAAATTGATGAAGGATGCAGTATGATGCAGGACGCTAGAGTAGATCAGTGGATGAATTTTAGTTTCTTAAATATGCTGCAGAGTTCTGAACAGTCTTTGGGTGAGGCTGTTGTGCTGAATAATTTGTTTATTCATTGATCTCTATTTAATATTTGAACTTCAGTAACTGGACATCTCAGCATCATAAAATAATCAAAACTTGAAAGGAGACATTAAATTACAAAAAAGGGAAAAAAAAAGTTATACCTCTTTTCACTTTGATTTCTTCTCGTACTTTTTTCCTTAATCTCACTAAGAAAAAATAAATCAAAATGTACTCTGAATTTTATTAACTAGTTCTTGGAATGAGTATTGCAACTGATTGTCTTCTCTTGCCCATTCACAAAGACGTAGTTTAGAGTAGTTCTCATCCACAGCTTTTTCAGTACTGGATTTATGTGACAAGTAGATCTTATTTCCTGTGGTTATTCAGACAAGTTTTCTTTTTATGCCTGGAAAAACAGAGTTATCCTTTCCTTGATACTGATGGTTTTAGTTTATTCCTACGACAAACAGAAGCAGGGGTTCTACAGTTCCTAAGTGCTACTGGTGCTTTTTATGTGTAATAACTGGATTTAACACAAAAAAAATAAAGTTACATCCAGTTAGGTTATGCCAAAATCAACACTCCCTACACTGCACACAATGTGTACATGTACTGGTATTGCTCTTATATTGATTCAGAGTGCAGCCACCATGTAAATGGAGTGTTAGCACGTATATAAGAAGTGATCTATTTTAAAAGAAACATTATTTTAGTTTTTTTCAACTGTCCTGTGAAAACATTTCTTTTGAATTAGTAATTGTTCAGAGCTTATAAAGTTTGAATGAAATATAAAATAGATCTTCCTTTTTTCAATTACTTAACACAACAAGCATTCATTTTTTCCCCGGATCTAAACTGGAACTTTTGAAGAGTCTGATCTTATCTTTCACCCAGAAAGAGGAGGAGAGATCAAAGAACTCTGTCCATTACCTTCAGGTATGCTACTTCTATCATTATAAAACGTTCCATGTGTAGGTACTTCTGTCTCTAAAGTTGTGTATCTGAAAGTATTACTGAATATCTATTTGCTTAACATTTCTGTAGCTCTGCAAGAAAATCTAGAGAATTAAACCATGGAAGGAAGATAAAATTAAATTCAGTAACTAGAAAAATGTGATAACTTTGTGCTAACTGGCTAAGAATTAATTTCATTCTTTATTAGTCTGCAGGCACTTGTATGGCCAAGAATAAGTTGGAACAATTAATATGGCATTTCTGCTAAATCTTCGAATAATAATACTAAGAATAAATGGCATATTAGAGAAGAGATATTTTGACAATATTTGAAATACTAAAATAAAATAACCTTATTAAATATATCTGTGAAACTGCTTACAAACTCCATGAGGAAATTTTCTCCGTTTGCTATAAAGAAATTGTAATGTGTGAAAAATTGTCTGACATTGAAATTCTATAATAGGACATTCTGCATATAAAAAAGTGATGGCATAACAGGCTTTTTCACATTACAGTTGTTTTCAAAAGAGGAATAGTAATTCTAAAAAGTTATTAACTATCCTTTGTTTTTTTACTGGCAAGTTGTCACAGGCATTTATTTCAACTAGCAATGCAGTCAATTTTTATCTGGTTTATGGTTTGACAGATGGAGGATGTACAAATCAAATAAACATCATTAAAGTAGCATCAGCATCTAATCCATTTAAATAAATTTACCCTAGATTTCCAGATATAACCCTTTATATTGCTGTATGAATAATGGTAAATATGAGAAATATAATATCAAATCAATAGTTTGTTTTTGTACCATAACGCCAAATAGATGCATCCACTGAAAGTACTGTTTGTAAAATAACAATGCTAAACACAGATTGTGAAAGGAGAGCCTTTTGAAAATATTGATAAAAAACAAAACTGAATGACAGAAAACTTTCTTTGCATAAAAGATGCAATGCGTCTGTGAAATATGTGAAAGAAGAGAGGCAGGATCAGGGGTTGTCTCTGAGAATACTATCAGCATATGATACCAGGCAGAGATCCTCAACATGATATCTTTGACAAAGCATGTCAGTGTTTCCCGATTTGGTCTTTGCCTCTACACTCTGAAGGAAATAGTTTCTCAGTAACAAATAACAGTAAAGCCCACTATTATTGTACTGACGGTTCTGAAGAATAGTAGGTATTGCAGAAGACAGAGAAGTGGTGATCAAAAAGAATAATGTCATTTTGTACAAATATGGCAAAAGCTCCTTCAAAGCAGAGACAGCGAGGAGATAGCGTGAACACATTTGTTTTGAATACCTAAAACAAGAGAGTTTTTTTGCATGACTTGCTGAAATAGAAAATACGAAGCCAAAGAAGAAAAACAAATATTAAAATAATTTGATCATAGCAATCTGCTGAAAATTTTATCTGTTCAGCATAATCTATGACCATTTAGGGGGTAGAATTGAGTACATTTAAGGGAAAAAGCTGCTGAAGACAGATCAAGTCAAAGATGAGATCTGTACTTAAGCCACGTACCTGAATATAAGATTTTAGCTATGCGTTTCCTGTCTGGTACTCCTGTGTCTACATTAAATATTGTCTGTCCACACAGTTAAGAAGCGGTCTGAATTTCAAGTGAAAATATATGTCCAATTACAGAAGGAAGATTTTGGGAAATAGGAGTTAATTTGGCAACACTTTTTCAAAAGTTTATATCTCAGTATTTGGAAATATAGAATTTGCTGTTGTCTACTTTTCTTTGAATTATAAACTGTTACTTTTTCTCCTCTCTAGTTCCATGAATTTGATTGGGTGAAAAGCTGAATAAGTTCACTTCATACTTCTAATCATTGATCTCATCAATACCTTCTCTGCTTGTACTTTTCTAATTTGAGTGGGCCTGAAAAGACTTAAGAAACGGGATAAAAGCTTAAGGAACTTTGAGAAGTTAATAGTGGAAATGCACCATGACTGATGGTGCAAAACTGGTCACAGAGGTGCAGTCACCTCAGTGATGAAGGACATTTTTCACCACAGTGAGAAAGGCTCTGTGGTTATGCTATCTCATTAGTCAGCAAGAATAATGGATAAGGTATGAAGGAGAGGAGGAAGCTCTGGTTTTGGTAGTCCCTTATTGAAGGGATGGAGGGTTTGTTAGTCAGATCATGTTTCATTCTGGTAGGACTGTTCATGTATGAAGGGCAAAGCAGAACTGTTACTGTGGAACTTAATTAGTGTTTGTGGGTGATTTTTCTTAGAAGTGAAACAGAGATATGAGGAAATGGGGCCAAGGAAGGAGTCCTATGGAGCAAAGGAGGGGAGAGAGGTGTGGGATACTGTAGAGAGCATCTTCCAAAAAGGTTATGGAAGAACATTTTGTGAAAAAGACAGCTTGGAGAAAGTGAAGCCTCACTTGCAAATGGCTGGAGACTATGGAGATATTTGCATATGTGGGTCTGACACAACAATAATTTTGTGATGACAATGGTGAAACTTGCACTGAGTTTTAAGACTGACCATCAATTCATTACCTATATGTGCACATGTTAGATTCTGTATCTGTATCTGTAAATATGCATAAAGAGAACTGCGTAGGACTTAAAATCTAGCTCCAATTGTTATGTATTTTATGTTTTCTACTCATAAACTAAAATGAATGACAGAGGCATTTATACACAGTCCCCAGAAAAACACTCATGCTGGCAATTCCTTCCTTGGACAATAATGATAAATACTCTCTACTTCACATGAGATCAGGAAATCACTTGCCTTTAAGCCATCCAATCTAAGGGTATTAATTATGTATTACATCTCATGAACATTCTAAATTTAGATAGCCTTGCAGGGATTGGTGTGATTTATTAATAAACTGACAAATAATTAGCTGAGGAATCTATCATGTATATTTCATCTATAGCCTGAAACTTCAACCTCTGCCACTTGGGAGCATGAAAAATCTCTGAGTCTGTCTATCAGTTCACCAGTTATTGAAGACTGATTCTTTTTACCATTTTGTATAGCTAAAATACTACAGGGAAAACTGATGTTCTGTTGTTCAAAAGTGATGTTTCAGCACCCCTGAAACTGATGGTGTAAGTAACGTTACATAAGAGTGAAGGATGCTTCTGAATCAAAGCAATTAGAGGCTCTTAATAAATGGAAGACTTGATTATGCACCTGGTTATGGTTCCTGGCAAATAATGCACTTACCAATGCTAGTTTAACTGCTGTTATGGGAACAGAAGAAGCTGTTTTCAGTGCTATAGCCTAAAGACTTGTGACTATTTTTACTGTAGCAGCTATTAAAAGGATTGCAACTCAACTTCATTAGCTTTGTTTTGAACAAAGATTACGGGGGATAGAAATTGAAGATTAGATTTCTGAAGTAATTTCTGTGGAGTAGAAAGAAACTTTGAGTAGAAATAATTAGCCACTCTGCAAGCTACTTATTAGAGATATCAGGGTCTGCAAAGACTCACACATACCAACACTGCAGAAACAATGAGCGTTTTAAATTCCTATGTGAAAAGAATATGAACATTGCAAAGCTGATTACCAAAAATCAGAAAACACAGAGCTGTTGTTGCTTTTGTGGCCTGCAAATGTGTGTTTCACCGCTAACACTGTAATATCTTCCATTCTTTTTTTCTTATTGTTCACAGTTCTTGGAGTATGGAAGGACAATATACTATACTATACAACCTCTTTTACCTGCATCTAAATTGTCTTAGTCCTGTCTCATCTCCCTTACCTCTTTTCTCTAGAAAATATATTCCAGCTGTCTTTGTCATTATTTCACTTCCGTTTGCTTTCATCAGAGACAGCTACCTCAAAAACCATACTCAGTCTTTTATCACCAAGTTGCAGCATACACTATCTCTCTGCAGGGATACAGATGCCTGATGTCTGAGAGTTCTAAGCATGTGGAACAAGGAGCTTCATCTTAGCTCTCTGCAGAGCTCTTGATAGTCCATCCAGAGCACACATGTAGATAAGTTTTTCAAGCATTAGTTGCATCTCAGGTATACTTTAAGCTGTATATTTGTAAAAGCAGACCTCTTGCCAGGCTCATGCAGATTCAGGAAATAATGGCAATACAAATATAGAAAAAAGCCAAATGTGAAGGAACTAGTATGAGAGATGACTCTAAGTGATTAGTAAAGAGGCAGAGGGCAGGGGAAAGATTTTCACCAATGGTTATTGGTTCTTTTATCCCTCAGTATTCATGCTCTTCAGTCTAAAACTGCTCCAATTCTTATGCTCACAATAGTGACCTTTCTCCACTGCTGTTTTCCAAGCTGCAAATTTCCTATAGTTGACTGCAGCAGCTCTAAATCCAGATGGAAGGTTTTGAAATCCTGTTTCTCATTTGTGTTCCAACAGAGTAATTAGCATCCCCTTGCAGCAAAGTGCTGTAAATAAAATAAAATTTCTCTCTTCACTCTGTGTCAGCTATTGCTGGTTGGTCAGGATCACTGTCAGTAAGTACTCAGACTTTCATAGAAAGGACAAAACTGAAAGGTAATTTGTTGTTTTCAAACCAAAATTATAAGGCTCTGATGAACTTCCTCATAGACAGTGTTGCAAAACAAACAAAAATCCACCACCACCTCCAAATACTCTTAACTACTGGAAATTGGATTTGGACTGCTGCTTATGGTGATGGGTAACAGAAATTACCTCCTAAGGAATAATAAGAACTGCTTTGAACTTTTCTGTGAAACAGATGAGCATGAGTTTGGGATTTGACAATAATCTATCTTCTCTTTTCTCTAGAATACTTTAAATGATTTCTAAGCCATTTAAAGTCCTCAGCTTCATTTTGCTATTGATACAGTTGTTCTGTCCATTCACTACTTCTTATTTTTTTTAAAAAAGGAAAAAAATAGTGGTGGTAAAAAAATTCCATTGGAATATATAAATTGTGTTATTTTTTATGACAGCTAATACTTGAAAACTTACTGATGGATAGATATTAATAAAATTGTATATTGGGAGGAGAGTTTAAATTAATTTTCCTTCACTATTTGCTATATCAAATAAACTAGCAGCATTTCACAGCCACCTACATGCAGCATAGGCTCCAGCATGTGCTTACTGTCATGTGTGCTAATAGGATTGCTGTTAGCTCAGAGAACTTGTCAGCAGTTTATAACTTTTTTTTTTTTTAAATAAGGTTAGAGGCTGAGGGGAGGCCTGATGGCGGCTGCAGCTCTCACAGGGAGCAGAGGGGCAATGCTGAGCTCTGCTCTCTGGTGATGGTGACAGGGCCCGAGGGAACAGCATGGAGCTGTGTCTGAGGAGGGTCAGGTTGGGGTTAGGAAGAAAGTTAATAAAGCAGTGAGCACCTTTCCTGAGAAAAACAATGTTTAGCAGTATTTTTTTGGTGTTTTGGGAGTGTGAGTTTGGATAGAACGTTTGTTTCTGAGATTTCTTCCTTCTCAAGTCTATTTTATTTAGTATTCACTTGATTATTTAGGCTTTTACATGTAATTTTCCTCAGATTAGGATGGTTTAATGTTAGAGCTTGAGTTGATAGCTGTACAGGTAAAACTCTTATCAACTTACCTCTTGATTTCCATGTCTTAAGTATCAACAAATACAATCTTTTTTTCTCCATAGATTTTGTCATTCCTTCTGTCCTTCAGTTCCACTGATTCTTTTCTATTGCATGAAACTTAAAATGTCAGATTTTCTTTATCATATATCATACAATATCATATATCAATTTGTATAGATACCAACTTCCTTTCTGATCAGCTTTCAACCTCAGCTCTATCAACCAGAAGATGATTGTATTTAGCTTGTAGCTTTTGTTGTTTTGTTTTTTTTCCTCTGATGCCTTTCACAGGACTTTGCCAAGAGCACTCCCAGAGCTACTTCCCCTAAATTTCTTCTTGAGTTTCCCTTTTCCTATAATACATCCATGAATTTTAATACACTACTCCTCATCACAATAATAATTCTTGTCTCATTAATTTCCATTTCCCTTGGCAGCCTGTACCCATATACTATATCTCATCTTACACTCAAATTATAAACTTATTTGTTAAATTCTAGATAAGCACCATCTTGTTCTGTGTTTTTAGTGTTCATAGAATCATAGAATGGTTTGGATTGGAAGAGACCTTTAAGATCATCTAGTTCCAAGCCCTCTGCTATAGGCAGGGACACCTCCCACTAGACCAAGTTGCTCAAAGCTCCATCCAGCCTGGCCTTGAAATCCTTCACAGTGATACTTATAATGTGATCATAACTAATGACAAAAGTTGCAGGTAGGAGCATAGTATCAATATATTATTATTATTATCGGTTATATGTCATGCTCATGTAAAGAAATCAGAAGTTACATATCTAAAATGAAATATGCCATGCTTATTAACAATTAACAACAATTAGATCAGCAAAAATTCTGATAAGAGTGAATGTTATATGACGTTCTTTAAGATGTCATTTCTGAAGTGTTAATCTCCACAATGCAAGACTGGTATTCTCATTTGAAAAAAATAATTTTTGACTCATCATTTCATAGTTTTCTACCATGTGTTCTTAAAAATGGGGGGGCTCTAGGGCCTGGCATCTAAATTTGCTGCTGCTATTTCTGCATAGTGTTTTCATTCTAATTGTCTCAATCCATGTTTCCTATTCCCTCCTGGGACTGTCTCTATTCAGGAGCCAATACGTGGATATTGGCAGTTGTTTGGGTGTCATGTAGGGTCTTGTTGAAAAATTACAATGTTAAAAAAGACAGAATTAGATGTCCAACCTTCTATGGGCACAGAAAAAAGAAAGAAAGACTACAGAATTTGACTCCTAACTCAGCTTTGTAGAAATTACTTTAAAAACAGTATCCATATTTCATAAAGAAAGAAGAGATAGCACATACCTTCCTTCCTTCTGCTTTTTTGCTTTTTTAGTGGATTTGACATGTCATTATAATCCAAATGGACAGTACATGGCAACTCTTCTTTCATGATACAGTGGAAAAAAAGTTTAAACAAAAGTTAAAGTTCTGTACCAACCTAACTGATAGATTTCTATTTTACTTTTTAAAATGCTCTTTCTTTAAGTTAAAGGAAGAATGAAAATTCTCCTATGAAATTTCCTATGAAATATTCTAATTTTCTGAATGTTGTAAAGCTTTTCTAATTTCATATATTTTTAAGGTCTAGCATCTGACACTTAACTGGAAGGTGTATGTTTGAAAAATTTTTATTCTTTATTTTAAAATTCTTAGCAATAGGGAGTCCAATTTGCCTAATAATTTTCTTCCATAATTATAACAATTATGTCAATCTGAGAAGTGGAACTGTAATTTTATTTTTGTACCAAATATGAAAATTAGAATGTCTCTGTGTATTTTTCTTTTTTTAATCAGTGGATCAAATTAATGTGGAAAATTCCTGTAGGACTCTAGAACATTGTCTTTTCATGGCTGTTCATTAATTTGGGTCCTTTAGGTTGGTAAAGTCAAATAGACAAAAACGTAAGAGCAGAAACGACTTGTTTTTATATTATCTGAATCAACCAGGTGCTTATTTTTTTTCAGTAACAACAACAAAATGGCAGTGAAATGAATGTATCTATCTAATCAGTTCAGTAGAAAAATATAACTTGATTTTTTTTGTTTTGTTTGTTTTGTATTTCCTTTAGATTACAACCTATGTAAAATTTTTAATTTGACACCACTACTACTATTATCAACTCAGTGTGCATCATATATGCATATATACATGCATATGCTTGTGCATAAATTGTAATCAAGGTAACACAAGTTCTTTTTTCAGCGAAACAAATGAATGGAATTTATTTCACCCCACATTTCCAGTCCTTCAGTAACAGCAGAAATGCAGTCAGGAAAATAGATAATCCTGTCCAGATAGGAAGGAAACAAGCTGTTTGCATTTTTTGCATTTTTTTGAATGATGTGACTTAATTGTCCAACTAGCATTATTTTTTGAGGGTGTGTAAATTTATTGCTAGTTATTGTTAAGAGTCTAAAACCTTGTTCATCCAAATTTTGACCTCACATAGTAAATGAATTTGAGTAAACAGATGTAAAAACTAAGAGACGGAAGAAATAATTATGTTAAAGGGTAAGAAACATGCAGCTACTTGTAGCAGTTTTCAAGATAATTGACTTCCTGTTATTTGTGGTCTTGTATCTTGGATCCCATTTCAAGAATCCACTTCTTTTCAAGAGGGCAAATAAGCCATGTGCTTGCATTCATCCCAGAGCAACAACTTAATTACATTTCATCCCACTGGCTAGAATATGGAAAAAATGGAGATTCTAAGTGCTTATATTTGTAAATAGGAGTATGCATAAAAGTGAACATGACTTTGAAGTTTTTTTACCCTATGTTATAGAAGCATTATATAAATTTATTATGCGTAAAAGATAATTTGTATTATCATTTAATCTATTTTTTCCATGGAACATTAGAAGAATAAATACAGGCTTTACATTAATGGAAAAATGTGCATTATCATCACTTTCTAATTATGAATACACTGTAGGTAATGTAATATTCAATATTAGCTATTTGCATCCAAAGTGATACTGACCTCCACATCTCTAAAACTTTCACCATATCAGAAATTTATTGACTGCCTGTTTTGTTGAGGAGAAATTAGACCTCTTTTGTATTGCATCTATTATCTACTGTTTATATTTTCTGTTGAGTTGAAAACCACTTTTGGGATTAGCGTTAATATGGGGGCTGCTCTGAAAGTGATGCCTCCTGTTATATTATGTCGACCCATGACTTTAGGGGTGGATGTTGGTGGTATGGCAGTAAGGACTGAACCTTCCCACCAATATTCCATTACATTTTGTTGCTGTGTGACAGATGGCTGACAAATTAATGTTTGACATGAAAGTGAGAGTGAAGCAAAGGTGTGGAACTGAATTCCTCCATGAGGAAAAAAAAACGGCACTCATTGACATTTATCAGTGCTTGTTGAACATTTATGGAGACCAAACAGTGGATGTGAGCACAGTGGTGGGTGGTGGGTGGTGCATTGCAGCAGTGGCAGGAGTGACAGTGGGTCACCTGCGCTGGTGCAGATTTTTATGAGCATGGCATGCAGGCTGTTCTTCATCTCTGGTGAAAATGCATAGCTAATGATGGTGACTTCGTTGAAAAATTGTGTTTTGTATCTGAGGATTTGCTCTATCAGATAGTACTATTGTGTCTTTTGTATCTGTTGTAGTTTCCATAGAAATGAATAGGAGGCAGTACTTTGGAGAGGTCTACGGAGACAGAAGCATGTTTTCCTACTAATTTTTTTCTTTCTCCATCCTTATTATTTCATTTGTTTTGGGCAGAATGCAAAGTTAAATCCCTCAGTTGCATAATTGTCACAAGGGAAGTTTTCATAATGTCACTAGCTTCAGCTTTTATCTTTTGAACATGAGAGAATTCATGATTTTTTTCTGAAGTTTTTAGGCAATGAAGTCTTGAGTTGTGTAATGTGTACAATATCCTTTGCAAGTTAAGTCTTAGGATTGCTAAATTAATTTAATTTCATATTATATAAGAAGAAAGAAAAGTATTCTCTGTCAAACAATATCAGTCTTCATAGACTTCTTCTGAGGTGCCCCCAGGTAGCATATAAATAGATTATTTTGTGCTGGGCACAGCTTGGCTGGAGCACATTCACAGTTGCAGCCTGACTAATATAATACTGTCTTTATTTAAAAAATGCCACAAGGTTTCTATTGAACTGAGAATGTGGGGTCTCAAGACTTGTGTTGGTCTGCTTTGGTCAGAGTGGTTTTTATTGTGTCTTAACAATTGCATGGTGGTTAATTGACTGTAGCCTCACTTGGATTAGTGTAAGCTCTATGAATAAAGTATATGGTCTGCATCACACAGCAGATAATTGAGGCTAGGGAAGGATATTGTGCAAGCTGTAGCTGAGAAAATGAAAGGGGAGGGAAGAAGAGAAGAGAGAAGGGAAGGGAAGAGAACTGTGATAAGAAAATGTAAATATGACCTAAATGGATACCAAGATTGAGAAGAAAAGTAACCCACCACCAGTGCCGTGATCAAATGCTTCCCTTCTCAGGCTTCAGAAAATTGTCAGCTCCTCTTAAGCATTCATCTCAACGAGAACTGAAATGGCCAACCACAGAACACAGAGCGAGCATAATGGGAAGAGAAAGATTTGTATAGCTATTTAATGGTATTCTTGTATAGGCATTTCTTTATTAATTAGGTAAGTTGATTGATTGGATGATTAAAACGTAGACTAACAACAAATTCTTATCTTCACATATATCATGTGCTCCTTTTTGTCTGTAACAAGAATTTAGGTATAAAACAATCTGGTAAGCCATAGGATTCCAGCAAAAAAAAAATGTAGCATGGTACATCTTTTCTTTTTTATCTTTTCCTGACACATGCAGTCATGGAGAACTTTCAGAAGTTTTAACACAGGTTCCACAAGTGCTAAAATCATTACAAGAAGAAAGCGGAAAAACAGATGCTTGGTTGCTGATCTAGGAGAAAGTTGAAAGATATTTTCATTGCAAGGAGCTGTAGGCTTGCTCTTTTAAATTCATTAGTCAGACCAGTGCAGAAGAAACTTCACAGAGGACTCGGCTGGATATTCTTTGAGATCTAGTAGATTGTAGAATGATAATGCTCACTTCTCCTTTTTAACATGCAGTCATTACCCCTTTCTGAGACCTAGTATATCTCCTCTTGTCTCCAAACTCTGCCTTTCCTTGAATAATGTTGCTGAAAACATTTTACTTTTGTTTTCCTTGTTTTAAAATCAAAAAGCTCTTAAATCCTCGATTCTAGCAACATCAGAAGTGAGTACAATTTATGTTGAAATAACAGAAAAAGCTATAGGTTGACTACAGAAATAAAAAAATATTATGATCAACAATTGGCATAAACTTGCTGAATGAAAAGACGTTCTCAGTCTCCTCTTCAAAAAATATGCAGAATTCAGTATGTACAAAGTTGCAACAAGTCATATAAAAGAACACTAGAATGTGTTTAATTGCATAGTGCTGGACATTTTTTCAGCTTCTATGTTTTCTATGTAAGAAATTAAAATGATGAATAGTTTAAGTATTGAGTTCAATGCACAGTAACTGTACTTTTTGGAGAACTCAGGAATGATCCCAAAGTCTACTACATTAATTTCACAGTCAAGGCTCTATGAAAGTAAATGATCAGGCCCCCATATTCAGAACTCCCTCACTCAGTCACAAGGAAGTTTATGTGACTTCATCTCAACTGTTTGCAGTTTTCTTCAAGACTTCAAATATTTCTTGCTGAAGAAGATAAAACTGTATTTTCCTACATGAAAAACAGTTTGTACTAGAGAAAAAGATGCCTGTTATAATGATGTACTACTTCAGATATATGAATTTTTCCTCTCTGTTGCCCTTCTTTATTGTCAATGTAATTAGAAGAGCTTTAGGTTGATATTCCATTATAAATGTTATTTTATTCCTTCATTGCTGATAATTTTTAAATTAATGATGAAGTGAACTTTCTATCTCTCAGCATTAATGGCATTAACTAATACCATTATTTGTGTCCACATGAAATATAGGTATATATTGGTTTATAAATCCAATTATTTTCATTTCAAGTTGGTGATAGTGTGAGACTGACAAATGTACTAAACTTTAGTGAATATTATTGGTTGCTGCTGTGACACTATTGCTTGACAGTCTTGATACAGGAAAAAGTCCTTAATGCTCTTGTACTAAGCAAAATTGTGAAGAACATTAGGCAATTATAAAACTAGAGATTTAACTATGGGAGACTGGTTCATATTCTGAACTGTACCTGGTAAGAGCAACTGATGGCAGGTCAAGCCATATCTCAGCATCTAAATAAAGCAATTTCTCTGTTGATTAAATACACCTGTGTGGGGAAAATGTCTTATTTTTCATTTGGAAACACAAACAATAATCATTTTTCCATTAGTACTGAAAAACTGAAGGGCAAAATTTTATTGTTTTACATTGTATCATGAGGACTCCTTTGAAGTCCACCTTTCCTTGAGCACTTACTGACTGTTCCTTGGAAAGGTGGTATGATGCCATGATCTGTATTATTTTTAGCTGTTACCACCAAGAATGTGACAAGAGATCTTCCTCTGAGTGTAGAGCTTCAGGAAAGCTGTTCTCCAAAACAAAGTCAAGGTAACACTGTCTGAAAATATAGTGGGAGATTATACCACTTTCTTCACAAACATTGGCTTCTACTAACTTTAAATTATCAGCTTCAAATCATTAATAAGGCCTTGATATTTGAGGATGTGTTCATTGTTTCTATTCATTAATTGTCCCATCTGACATAGAAGCTCAGAAAGCATATGAGCATGATTTTATAGGAGCAGTGCCTTTTAGCAGATATAAAACTAATAACAAGTAATGAAAATGATTAAAGTTGTAAAGAGAAGATGATGGTAAATTAAGAAGATCTAATGGCTGCCTATTAATAATGTC
>JANHGO010000063.1:84095886-84129036 GCA_024606505.1 Aquila spilogaster | reverse complement strand
CGGCGGGGAGCGGCACGGGGCGGAGCTCCGGCGGTGAGGCCCAGCCCGGGGTGGGCCCCGCGGCCGTGCGGGGCCGCTCCCGGTGCCCGGGGGTCCCCTCGGGTCTCTCGGAGCAGCGTTCGGTGGCGTTGTGGGAGGGGCTCCCGGGGGCCGCGTTCAGCACAAAAGGCCGCGGGGCGTCGGGAGGGGGATGGGCCGTTCGTAGGGCCCCGCCGCCCCCCGACGTGGGGCTGTCCCGGCCCCGAGGGGGACCCTCGCTCCCGGCGGCGCTCCCCCCGCTTTCATCGCTCCCCGTCGCCCTTTTCCGTATCCACGCGGCGCTGCGAGAAGCGCTTGGATTCGTGTCGGAAACGGCATTTGGGGAAACTATTTTTAGCGAGATTGCATAACGCGAACGCCGAGGCTTCACCGAGCGGGCAGCCGGGATCACCCCACCGGGGAGTGCGCGGAGGGAGCAGCACAGGCCCCGGTGCGGGGGGGGAGGAGATTCCTCCGGATGTGAGGGGCTGTGCGGGGCAGGGCACAGCCTCACACGGCACCTTTCGCTGCACTCACTTTCTCTTCCTGTTTTTTTTCTCCTGTTCTCAGATCTGTTGGGCCTCACAACACTCGCGGCCCTCGAAGAGCGATGTTTGGGCTGTGAGAGGAGGAAGGGGAAAAGATGGGACACTGGGAGAGCCTCCCTGAAAAGAGTGACCCAGCGCCAGCACTGCCTCTGCACCGCTCAGGGAGGAATTCTGCTGCAGAAGGTAAAGTTGCCCGAAATTCTTCCCATGTCTGTGCACAGGCGGTGGGTTTCTCCCCACGCACGTGGGGCCTCAGGCACGTGAAGGGCTGCTGCTGCTGCTCTCCATGCAGGCCTAGTGCTGCCTGCTGCTGGTATCTTTTAAGTCATGGTTTTGCTGTGCTAACGAGGCAGCTCTCAGTGGGTCCACATGCAAACTGCGTGCCTGTGAGGGTCCCTTTGCAGCTGGTAGTGCGGCTGTTCCTGCAGCTGCTTGGCCTCTGCTCTGGTGGATTTGTGCTATTTGGAGATCTCAGACTTCAAGGCGGAGGTCTGGGCATGGTCACGGTGAAGAACACACTTTTAGTCTAACGCCGTTAAAGAAGCTTTGTTGTAAATTAATGTCTATGGGGAAATTGCAAGATCTTCCTTAAATTTCAGAGAGTCGCCAGTTTAAAAGAGCCCTGCCAAACTGGATTGCAGAACTGCCCCTGCCTGATTTCTGTATCCCTGCTTCCAATTGGTGCTCTAGAATGAGAAAAACAGACCCTGGAATTTCCAGAGTGCTCTCAGAAAGCCAAATTCGCTGCGACTCGCGGGGAAGTGCTTTGCTAACAAAAGCTGCAGGCAGACGTGGTGCTTTGGGAAAGCATCCCAAAAGCTGGCAGGGACAGCTGCAGGCAGAGCAGAGCTTCACAAGGAGCTGAAGGTGGAAGTGGGGGAGCAGGGCAGCTCGGATCCCTCTTGCTTTGCCCTGATCGGTCGTCTTGGTGGTGGGCCAGCTGCTGCCTGTGTGGGCTCCTCGTGGCAGAAAGCAGGAACCGCTGCCTGTTGGATGGGGTTCTTGCTGTTCTACTGTGAGGATGGAGTTGTTCACCAGCTATGAACAGAGCCCTGGCATCCAAATGCTGTACACTGAAGGTGTGAAGCTCTTTGCTTTCTCTGTCTTGTGTGGGGGAACACGGCCTGACTTAGCTTTGTTGTAGGCTTCCCGTCTCTTGGTTCCTTGGCACTGTAGGAACATGGTTGCAGCCTGGCAGCTGTCCTGTGGTGCAGGTCCTGCTCAGAGCCCGCTGCTGGAAGCACAGCAGGGCTGCATTCCTGCCCCTGGCATTCCCAGGGAACCCTTTCCTCCCGGCCCAGGGGCTGTGGCAGCGAGCTGTGCTGCATTCCTCAGCGCTCTCTGGAGTTTGTAGAATGTGTCAGAGCTCAGTGTTGGCGCGGGAGAGCAGGCTGTGCTGGGCGGATGGGGCTCGAACGGCTCCGGGAGCTCAGAGCCTGGTGCTCAGCACCTGGTTCAGCTCATGCCCAGGTTCCCAGGAGGCAGGAGGGGTGGCAAGAAGATCTTAAGCTGTAGCAGAAAGGGCAAAGCCTTCAGCTGGCGTCTCAACCTGGTTGTGTATACCTCCATATGAACCTGAGGCGTGTCGAGCCGGGGTTTAGGAGGTGCAGGTTTTATTTCCTTTGGAAGGTTTTGCTGTTTGGATGTGAACTGAGGTGGGACAAGGAGGAAATGTCATGATGGGAAGAGCTGTTAGATTTGTGCTCGCCGCGCTTTGGGCTTTTAATTAAACGTTAGTCATTATTCGCTGTGCGTTTTGCCCGTGGCCTCCTGAATCAAAATAGCAGGCATTGAAACTTCATGCATGGAACTCGGCCCTCGGTGGTGTCTCCGTTAATCGGTTACAGGGAAGCTCCCATGGGGGGGGGGGAGGAGTGATTTTGGGGAGATGGGCCCGCAGTGAACATGCTCAACCCATTGGATTTCTGAGCACAGTTTGGGGAAGGGATGAATGAACGCCCTGGCCGTTGTTTGAAAACAAGGCCGTGAGCTCAGCAGCGATGTTCGAGTGGGTGGTAACCCTCTGAAGGATTAGGAAGTGAGAACCAAGATGCTCGTTAGCGCTGTAAATCAATCAAGCTTAAATTTGGTTGTGGCCAGCATCGGATCTGCGCGGGAATTCCTGGGAAAGCCGCAGCACCACTCAGGCTCACCCTATGTGCTGGCAAACTGAGTGCAAACACAACGGGGTGATGCAAAGGATGGGTCGGAGCAGTGCTGTGCGTGTGGTCCTGGGGCTGCCCCTTGCCTTGCTGCAGTCAGGATGGTCACTGTGGGTCCTCTTGGTCTGGAGAACCCGAATGTGGGGCAGCCAGGTCACGCAGAGGGACGTCAGCCAGCTCTGGGCTGTGCCATGTGTTTGGGTTCAGTCCTGCTCCTGTGGATCTCCAGCTCAGAGCTCTGTGTGGGGCTGCCTCCCACCCTGAGCCAGGCTCCTTGGCACAGAAGCCACCTCATGGGTGCGGATCTGGGGGGTGCGAGCCAGCTGCTGCTGAACTCTGACTCCTTTAAGCCCCCAGGTCCTGTTATTTCCCCCTGGAAGCCCTCCAGCAGCAGCAAGGCGGCCTCGGAACCCTGCAGCCCCCAGGAGATGCTCTGTATTTACTCACAGCAGGGAACTGTGACAACAAAGCGCGGTGCCGCAGAGCACATAGTGCCTCAGAACACACACAGTGCGAGCTGATGAGAGGACTGCTGTGGTCCTGGCTCCATGCTGGGCTCCAGCTGCTGCAGAACAGCCCCTCTTGCATCCATGTGTTGTTTTTCCTCCCTTTAACTTCCCCCTCCCCCTTGCTTTCTGGTTCTAATTGTATTTCTTTTGGCTCACAAAGCTGATAAAATCAGGAAGAGATTCTTAAGAACACAGAACAGGTTTCTTCTGAGCTATCCCAGCTGCAAACTGCCAGGCACTGATGCAGCCCCTCCTGTCCTCCCTGACCTCTCTGGGGAGCCATGAGGACCTCCACCTCAGTGGGTGGGTGCTGAGGAGGCTCTCATCAGCCACATGATACCTCCTCGGGGCTGTCCTGCAGGTAGGAGTGTATCTGGTGTCCTGCACGCAGCTCACTGTCACCTCAGGGTGTGCCAGGAGGAGGTTGGGTTTCCAGCTGCTCACTTGGACGTTGCAGGTGGTTTTAGCTCTCTTCCTTCTCAATAGGAATGGAGCATTCCTCGCTGCAGAGCCCCACAGGCAATCTCTGGCAGAAGGGGAAGCAGCTGGGCTGAGGCACGAGAGGAATCCTGAGGCTCTCAGGCTCACACCGGTGCTGCACGACCTCTGGAGGAGGTTCTGGTGCCATGCTGTTTGGCAGATGGCATAGCTGGGTGTCAGGGTTTGTGTTCTGACCTCTGCTCCTCTCACTGCTGAGCAGGCATGAGGCCTTGTCTTGCTGCTTGTTAGAGGGGTGATGATGCATATCAGAGGTTTGGGGGCTAATGATGACAGGAGTGAAGTTGCTGCTGTGCCCCGGAGGAGCTGTTGTGCTGGGCCCTCCATGCCTGTGTCTGCCCTTCCTGTGCATTCTAACCCAACATAGATGAGATGCTGGGATTTGCGGCATAAGCGGCTCCTAAAGAAGTGTGGAGGAATTGGGGCCCCTTCCCAGCTGAGGAGGTCAGCATCCATCCAAAGGAGCAGGGAGGACCCAATGCGAGCTGCTCTGCCTCAGGATGGGCTCTCCCAGCAGCCCTTCATCGTGTTATCTGCATCACAAACTCCGACACGGGGACTTTCCCCACCCCTCCTCCATCAAAGGAGCCCTTTGTGCAGATTCCTGGCACAGATCTAAACAGAGTAGCATTGAATTCATAATTGCTGCTTGCTTTGTCTGCATATTTTTGTCCTGTGCTTAGGGCTGAGAACTGTTATTTTGTTTTGCTTTCAGTGTTAGTTATATTAGAAGAGTTTCAGAATATGCAAAAGAGAAAAGACATAAAAAATAAAAGCAAAACTTTCAGTAGCTGGTGCTGCAGTTTTGGAAAGATAGGGAACTGTAGTTCCCTCTCCCACCCCACAGATTAATTACTATCCTACAATTCTGTAAGGCTTAAGTTTTAAACTTAGGTGAATAATTGGAGACCTGCGATGACCTTCACCTAAGTGATTAGTATTTCTTTCATTTCTCTTTCCTTTTATGCAGTTATTTCTGGCTGTACAAATGCCAGGCAGCTTAACTTTTCTGGTAGTGGCTATGTCTACATCAGCAAGTCTGACAGAGGAGAAACACATCAACACATCAAAGTAGCTGGTGCCAAGGCCTCTGTCACTGTCCTGTGTACTGTTCTGGGGGTTTATTTTCAACTAGATTTAGTCTGGTTCCCTAATTCAAATGTCCTCACCACACAAGCAGTCTGAAGTAATCTGAAGCACTGACCTCTGATTCGGATGCTTAGGAACCGATTACTTGCTAGGTTGCATTTGGTGCTTGCCTGGCATGGAGTTTTCTCTTCAGTTTTCTCCAAAAGGAATCTTGTTCGCATAAATTAAAACTTCCCCATGAACTGAGCTAATGCATTGTAAGGGGGGATATGGTCAGGAGAGTCAATTCAAAACTGCAATACTCTGAACTAAAGTGCTAATGTAGATCCAGCCCTTGACTTTCATAGATTGGTTAAGTTCAGGTTCAGGAGGGATTTTTATGCTGCCCTCCAGCACAAAAGAGATAAGGCAATTTCCTCCAGTAATTTCTGCAAGCTCCAAGCTTCTGCTTTCAGTCCATATACTTATAGGATAGTTCCAGCTGGAAGGGAGCTCAAGAGGTCTCCAGTCCAACCTCCCATGCACAGCAGAGCCAGCTCTGAGATCAGACCTGGTTGCTTGGGGCTTTGTTCAGTCAGGTCTTGAAAACCTCCAGGGATGGAGACTACACAGTCTCTCTGGGAAGCCTGTCCCACTCCTGGGCTGTCCTCATAATGAGAAAGTTTTCCCTTATATCCAGCCTGAACGTCTCTTGTTTCAATATGTATCCATCGTCACTCATTCCCTTTCTGTGCCTTTCCGTACATTGCTGTGAACAGCCTGACTCTGCCTTCTCAACAACCTCCTTGGAGACACGAAGATGCTGCTCTTAGATGTCCCTGGAGCCAGCCCTGCTCCAGGCTGAAACAGCCCTGGTCCTTCAGTCTCTCTTCTCAGGGCAAGTGCTCCAGCCTCCCGTCCATCTTGGGGGCCCTCTCATGGAGAGCCATCAATACCATATTTTTACCCCTATTGTGACAGCAGTTTGCTGACTTTGAGTGCTGTCATAATCTAAACAACTTTCCCTCTAATCTCTGAAAAGAGGAGACTGTGAAGATACCATATGAAACTTCTCATTTTTATACCAAACAGTTGCTATTTCAATTACTGGTGAGTATCCATCTAAAAAGCTACTTTTATAGTACTTGGGTTAGATTAAGTATTATTACAGGAAATTGAACTATGAGAAATAACAGCTCATCTAAATACATGGATGACATCTTGTTCAAGATATGTCTATAATTGAAATTTGTTATTCAAATCACGGGTTTGTAATACAGAAGTACATGACTTTTTAATATGAACATAGAGAGAATTCAGTCTCTGCATGCTCTGGTAGCAGAAGAGTCTGCATATATGGGCATGTCCTCCTCACAGCTAATTAAAAATGCATGTTAAAATTAGTATCTATAATTTATGACTATAATTTATGACTTACAAAATACAAAAAAGCAGGTCGAGACATTAACACCAGGATTTGTTAATGTAGACAGTGTCATTTATGCCAATAGATGAAACTGTAGAGAGAGTATTTGACCTTAAGTTTTCTTTTTTAACTTACTCCATACCAGTTTGCATCACTTTTAAAGACTCCATTTTAGAAGGTGATCAGTGTCTCTAATTCTGTATGCATAAGCACTTGGACGCAGTACTTCTGTAATCCATGAGAGAGGAAAACCTGTTTCTAGAGTTTATGCACACATACTACATGGGTGTGCTTAGCATTAATGACACTTATCATTTACTAGAATGACAGTGTATTTTGCAATCCTATATGAAAGATTTGTGCAAGCACAGATGGTGACAAAAGGGAGGCCAGTATGACAATATAGTTCTAAATGGATTAAGCTGGCAATGTTGAATACCTCTGATAACACTATATATTTTTGAAAGTTTTGGAGTCTTTATTTCTAATGACACTTTAAGGATTCACTTACGGTTTTCCAGCTTTCAGATTTATTCTGAATACATTTTTAAAGGGTACTCAACCTTAACTTTTATTGTGTGGGCACAGTTTTATGCCCCATGAAATACTTGGCTGTGTAATTTTGGCTTCTGTATATCTGGTTTATTTGTTGAATGTGTCTGAATATGATCCTCTTTGTTTATAGCTTACTCCTGTCTCATCGCAGGTATGCGCAAGCAGCCACGTGTTTCAAAGGCTGCAGTTGGGAGGAAGGGCACAGGAATTTCAGCCTGAAGCAAAGAATACTAGATGAGAAAGTGTGGATAAAATAAACTCTGTGTTGTGACAAGAGAGAAATAACCTACCATTTGTAGCATTTACTTGGAGGAATTTAGAAGCTAGCAGGGAGGAAGATTAGAGAGCTTAGGAAGAATTAGAAGTCTGAGAAAAGATGTAAGAGGATGGACAATACACCCCAGGAAGAATATGTCTATGTTGTATATTCTAGGAAGACAAACTTACATGGCACTTCATATAGATATGACCCATGCCCTAATCAAGTATAAAGTTTATCTGCTTGTATTCCAAGCCAACTGACAGCTCAGCTTCAGTAACTGGATTAAATTGACTATGTTGCTTCCCAGCTGGATCTAGCTCTGATATGTCCTAAGGCACCAGTTTTATTAGCAGTTTTTTGGGGATAGCAAACTATGACTGAACAATGTTTTTGCTTAGAGCCAGCAATAATGAAAAGCTTGATTATTTCCAATTCTTAAACTGTGATCATTAAAATATTTTGTAGAGCATTTCACTGATATTGTGTACGTTGCTCTCACTGATGGGGAGACTTCATTGCCTAACCTTGATGTATTTATTTGAGAAAAATTAGTATGGCTTCTGACAAGATTTAAAGGACAGAGAAAGAAGAAATGTAGGCAAGCACAGCATTTCCTTGTTTATTAAGCAAGCAGTGTTGTTGCTGTGGAATGGTTTCATCTGGAATCACTCTGATAAGGATGCAAAGCCACTATGTTGGTTGTCATTAACACAATGTAAAACTTCCAAGTGCTCATTTCAGACTGGCAGACAGGCAGTGAGGCTTCTGGCTTATGTATCTGGCTGTGCTACTGGTCTTTTGTATGAAACACAACAAGTGGCTTGATCTCCCTCTCCCAGCAAAATGAGGAAACTACTACCCTATATCACTTGAGGGTGTTTAGAGATCAATTTATTAGTGTATTTGACCTAGCAGTTACAATAAAAATGTGGATACAGAAAAGCCTAGTTACAGTAAAGCTGTCAAGCATCAGTCATTGTGGTTATCATTTTTAGCTATACTAGTCCAGGAATCTGGGAAAGTTCCTTGTCCCTGGAAATGGCATGAGGCCACCTGGCAGCAGCTCACACCCTTTGACCTGCTTCTGCTGACGAGTTCCCAGTCATCTGACAAAGTAAAGGGGCTTTTTTGGTAAAATGTGAGTTTTGCTTTTCCCACTGAAACAGTGGGCAGCAGCTGGGGGGTGCAGCCATCCCCACAGGCCTCAGGAACCGAGCGTGGAGAGCCCACGTGAACTGCATTTATATGTACCAGCATTATAAAAGACATATTTCCTCACAGGCCCCTCAGCTGCTTGGGTGGGTAAGAGCTATGAGGGTTTCCTGTCCCTCCCTCCTGTTTTGTAGGGAATCACCACAAAATGTGTTTCACATGAGGGCCACCAGTCTCACTCTCAGTGAGTACATCTTAATTTTGGCTCCAGATCCAAATAGGTTATTGATTTCAGATTAGCAAAAGCAGACAAAACTAAACAAAATATCTGTGCAAGAGACTCTTTTATTCCTCAAAAAAATTCTGAGAACAATGATGGGATTTGCTTTCCAAGCAGGCACTTGGTATTGATTATGAATCTGAAACTATAAATCAAAGGAGACAAAAACTAATAAGGAAATGAAAGCACACACACATTCAATAATAAATTGAATTAAAAAACCCCTTAATATCTTAAATGCAAAAATTTTACAACTAATAAATTCACAGGTGGTTATATTGTATTTCCGTAAGTGGCTTAGCTGTTCTATGTATAACCCAGTATATGATTTCACTATTAGAAAGTTATGGAGTGACCTAAAGAAAAGTAATCATTTTTATCACCACCATAACTTAAAATATACCTTACAGACTGTCATTTTGAAACACTCATGACTATGCAGGAAGCTGGAACAGGTCAGTGGAGGAATTTCTGTCTCTGAGTATGCTGCATGGTCCTGAACACGAAATCCAAGTCTGATCTTCAGCTGAGCTTGTTGTTTGTTATCCTTTAATCCTCATTCAAGACTAAAAATTCACTAACTGGATACCTAAGAATCACAAAATAATCAGAACGTGAAAGGAGGCATTAAATTTAAAAAAACCAATTATTTGCTACATCCTTCCACTTTGGTTTATTTTTTTAAACCTTCTGAAAAATACTCAAAACATGTCACGTATTTTTTTAACCAGTTCTTGCAAGAAGCATTTTGACTGATTGAGCTTGACTTTATGGGGTAGTACATAGAATTCCCTTTGCCATTCACAAGGTTGCAACGTTCTTTAGGATAGTCATCATGTCCACAGGTCCTTCATTACTGGATTTATATGACAAGTGGGTCTTATTTCCCATGCAGTTAATCAGACAGAAGGATACTATTTATGCCTAAAAAGATGGAATTATTCTTCATTCTTTGTCACTAATGTTTGTCAGTTTCTTTCTATGAAGAATGGAAGCAAGGGTTCTCCAGCTTATGAGTGCTACTAATGCCTTTTCTGTGTAATCACTGAATTTCACCAAAAAAAAAAAAAAGTTATATCAATATGGCATATGCCAAAATCAACACTCCAAAACATGAATATTTATACTGGTATGGCCCTACCTTGGTTCAGAGTGCAGCCACCACGTGACTGGAGTGCTAGCACATATGTAAAATGTGATCTCTCTTAGGAGAAACACCGTCTTACACGAGCACAATATGAATTAAAAAAATATATCTTTTAATTACAAAAGGATTCTATGACTGCTTTATAATTTTCTGTCACATTGATTTTTCAGCAAAAAGGGCAGGTTTTTACAAGCTAGCATATTTTTCATAGGACAGCTTTCCTTCAAATTTTATGCTGAGAAAAATTATAGAAGTATTTCATTTCAGAGGTGTTTGGTTATTTTTTTTCCTTAAACTATTTCAGCTTGTTGGAACAACAGTCCAA
Source organism: Aquila spilogaster (assembly GCA_024606505.1). Lineage (NCBI taxonomy): Eukaryota > Metazoa > Chordata > Aves > Accipitriformes > Accipitridae > Aquila > Aquila spilogaster. The sequence continues at coordinate 84,119,086 of JANHGO010000063.1, read as the reverse complement.
GGAATTTTAATTTAGAATTAGCAGTTGCTATTCAGAGATTATAAAGCCTGAATGAAAGATGATCCCATTTTTTCCTATGGACTTGTTCACTGGCTGGAATGCATTTCCATGATGCATTGTCTCTTCCTTGCTTGAGCATCCTGCTTGTTTTGGAGATCTGTTCTGGATAAGGAAAATAGTCCAGGAGTGTTGTTAAACAATACACACATTTTAATGCTGATCTGAATGCTCCTAAGCAGTTCAGTAAGACAAAATGAAAACATAAGGCACACACAAATGATTTTAAAAGATTGACATGTTTTGCCTCAGTACAAAAATCTAAAACAAAGTATCTTAATCTCTGTTATCCTTTCTTTCACATTATTTTTAGTTCCCATATTATTATTCTCACCCTTTCCTTACTGTATTAACCACCAATCTATCTTAAAATAAATCTTCCTTTTTTCAACTGCATAACACAACACGCATTCTTTTTTCCCTTGGCTCTAAGCTGGAACTTTTGAAGAGTCTGATCTTACCCTTCAACCAGAAAAAGGAGGAGAGATCAAAGAACTCAGCCCATCACCTTCAGGTATGCTACTTTTACAATTATAAAACATTCCATGTGTAGGTGCTGATATCTCTAAAGACATGTGTCTGAAAGTATTACTGAATATCTAGTTTCTTAACATTTCTGTAGTGCTGCAGTAAAATCTAGAGTTAAACCATAGAAGTGAGATAAAAATTAAATTCAATACTTTGGAAAATGTGATAACTGTTTGTGCTAACTGGTTAAGAAATAATTTCATTATTTTACCAGCCTGTGAGCATTTGTATGTTCAAGAACAATTTGGAGCAAGTGATACGGCATTCATACAAAATCTTCTAACAGTAAGAAAAACTTTTCTGGCCTGTTAGAACAGAGACATTTTGACAAGATTTGAAATATAAAAATGGAATAACTTTATAAAACATATCTGTGAAGCTGCATACAAATTCTATATGGAAAAAATCTCCCTTTGCTATAATGAAATATGTAAAGTTTCAAGATCTGATTGATTATTGTAATTGTTATAATAGGAAATTCTGCATTCAAAAAAGTGATGACATTACAGAGTTCTTCACATTTATGGTTGATTGCAGAAGAGGAAAAGTAATTCTAAAGTTTTTAATAAGTTATCCTTTGTTTCTATACTGGCCAGTTTTTACATGCATTTATTTCAAATAGCGATGCATTCAATGTTTATTTGGTATATGGTGGATGTACAAATCACATAACCATTTAGTATATCATTAAAACAGCAGCAACTAATCCATTCAAATAAGTTTACCTTAGATTTGCAGATTTAACTCTTTACATTACAATAAGATTAATACAAAATATAATAAATATAATGAATTAATAAATCGATTTGGTATTATAATGCCAAATAAAGGTAACAGATAAAAATATTATTTGTAAAATAACAATAGTAGACACTGAGATTGTAGAAGGAGGTCCTTCTGAAAATACTGATGAAAACGAGCACTGAATTACAGAAAACCCTCTCACAGTTCCAGCATCAGTTGCATGAAAGAAAAAGGTGGACATTTATGAAATGTATAGAAAGAGAGGAAGGATGAGAAACTTGTCTCCCATAACACTAGCAGGATAAGATACTAGGCAGTGATACTGAAGATGTCATCTTTGACAGAGTGTGTCAATGTTTCCCTCTTTGGTCTTTGCCTCTACATTCAGCAAGCAGCACTTTCTGAGTAACAGACAGCAGTGAAGCCTATAGAGCTCCACCATTAGTTTTACTAGGGATTCTTTGGAGTCCTGAAACAAATAGCTATTGCAGAAGACAGAGAGGAGGTGATAAAAAGAATAATACCATTTTGTACATATATGGCAAAAGCTCCTCCAAAGCAGAGACAGCAAGAAGGTAGCACGAAAACATTTTTTTTACTACCCAAAATATTGGTGTTTTCACAAGTTTGCTGAGACAGAAAGTAGGGAGCCAGTGAAGAAAAGCAAATACAAAAGTGACTTGGTCACAGCAACAAGATGCAAATGAATATTTGTGGAATAAATTTGTGTATGTTTAAGTCAGGGAAAAAGCTGCTGAAGTCAGGTCAAGTCAAAGATGAGATCCATACTAAAGCTACACAGCTGACTGAAACAGGATTTTAGCTAGGTGACCTTTCTATCTGTTGCTGCTGTGTCTACGTTCGATATTGCCTGTGTATCTGTCCACACAGTTAAGGAGTGGCCTAAATTGCAATTGCAAAGATACATTCAATTGCAGAATGAAGATTTTGGGAACTATTTCCAGGAATTAGGCAATTTGAAAGGTAATTCTATTTCAAAAGTAGATATTCCAGCACTTGTAACTACGGAGCAATTAGCTCCTTTTTTCCTTTTCCTTTAACTACAAACAGTTACTTGTTCTCTGATTATATGAGCCTGGTAGGATAGAAAGTTGAACAACTTCATGTCATACCTCTGATCCTTGATCTCCTCAGTACCTTTTCTGCTTGTACTCTCCCTTCTGAGTGGAGTGGGTCACACAAGACCTAAGAGACAGGATGAAAATGGTCATCCTTGCTGTAGGTAGGAATACAGACTCTCTTCTAATCACTAAATTTCAGAAGATTTTAAGCCATGAGCTTGAGGGAGCTTTGAGGAGTTAATAGTGTAAATGATACCCCATGAATGATGGCAGAAACTTGGTCACAGAGGAGGGGAGAAGTAACCTGAGCAGTGAAGGGTGTGCTTTTTTATTCCATAGTGGGAAAGGCTGTGTGGTTGTGCTGTCCACAGTGGTCAGCAGATAGCGGGGAAGGTCTGAAGGAGAGGAGGGAGCTCTGGTTTTGGCAGCCTGATACTGAGGGCATGCTTTCTTAGTCAGATCATGTTTTATTCAGATAGGATAATTCATGTCTGAAGGGCAACGCAGCAGCATTGTTGTAGAATTTAATTAGTATTTGTTGGGGATTTTTCTCAGAAATAAAACATACAAGAGGAGAGAATGGGACGAGGGATGGAGTCCTGTGGAGAGTCACAGAGCAAAGCGGGGAGAGAGGTGGAGTGTGGGAGGCTGTGAGGACCATCTTCCAAAAAGGCTATGGATGAACATTTTGAGAAAAGGAGAGACTGGAGAACATGAATCCATGCACACAAATGCATGGAGAATTTTGCATACAGGTATTTGCATACATATATTTGTGACCTGACAATAATCTTGTGACATCAGTGGTAAAACTTCCATTGATTGTTATGATCAACCATCAATTCATTGTATGTGCACATATTGGATTTTGTACCTTTAATATGCATAAACACAAAACTGCATGGGTCTCAGACATCTAGCTCTGCTTGTTATGTATTTTCTGTTTTCTACTCATGAACCAGAATAAATGACAGAGACATTTATACACAGTCCCAAAAAGCAGGCATGCTGGCAATTCCTTACTTGGACAACACTGATAAATGCTCTCTACTTCATATGAGATCAGGAAATCACTTGCCTTTAAGCCATCCAATCTAAAGGTATTAATTATGTATTACATCTCATGAACCTTCTAAATTTAGATAGCCTTGCAGGGACTGGTATGATATATTAATATACTGACAAATAATTAGCTGAAGAATGTATCATGTATATTTCATCTGCAGCCTGAAACTTCAACCTCTGCCACTTGGGAACATGAAAAATCTAAGAGTCTGTCTATCACTTCACTAGTTATTGAAGACTCACTTTTTTTGCCATTTTGTATAGCTAAAATATAACATGAAACACTGATGTTGTTCAAAAGTGATGTTTCAGCACCCTTATACTGATGGTGTAAGTAATGTTATGTAAGAGTGAAGAGCGCTTCTGAATCAGTGCAGTTAAAGGCTGTTAATGAATGGAAGGCTCTAATAAGCACCTGGTTATGGTTCTTGGCAACTAATGCACTTGAACCAATGCTGCAGCTGGTTGAACTGCTGTTACGGGAACAAAAGAAGCTGTTTTCAGTACTATAGCCTAAAGCCTTGTGACTATTTTTACTGTAACAGCTATTAAAAGGGTTGAAACTCAACTTCATTAGCAAATAGATTGTTTTGAGCAAAGATTATGGGGGACAGAAATTGGAGATAGGAGTGCCAAAGTAATTTCTGCAGTGTAGAAGGAATCCTGGAATAGAAATACTTAGTCAGTCTGCAAGCCACTTATTGGAGGCATCAGCATCTACAAAACTTCATGTGTACCAATACTGTATAAACAATTAATCTTTAAAATTCCGAAGTTAGAAGAATATGAACAGCTCAAAGTTGGTCACCACAAATCAGAAAATGCAGAGCTATCATTGTTTTTGTGACCTGCAGAAATGTGTGTTCCACTGTTAAAATCATAATACCTTCCTTTCTTTTTTTCTTACTGTTAATATTTCTTGTAGTAGATTGTTCTTCCTACAGCCTGTTTTATCTGTACTGTCTTGTCTGACTCAGTCCCGTCCCATCTTTCTCACCAGTCCAGCTGTCCTGTTCACTTCCAGTTGCTTCCATTAGAAGCAGCTGCATCGAAAACCATACCCAGCCTTTCATCACCAAGTTATAGCATACTCAGTCCCTCTGCAGGGATGCAGATTCCTGATGTCTAGGAGCTCTAAGCACACGCAACACCCTCAGTAAGGCTAGGAGCTTCATCTTAGCACTCTGCGAAGCTCTTGATAGTCCCTCCACAGCACTCACATAGACTGAAGCTTTTCAAGCTCATAACTTGAGCTTGAAGTACTAACTGCATCTTAGGGGTGTATTTACTTTAAACTGCATATTTGTAAAAACAGATCTCTTGGCTGGCTTATGCAGATTCAGGAAAGAATGACAGTATAACCTTGGAAAAAAGCCAAATGTCAAGGGACTAGTATGAAGTATTACTCTAAGTGGTTAGCAAAATGGCAGAGGGCAGGGGAAAGACTTTCACTGACAGTTATTCTCCTTTCATCGCTCAACCAGTAATCAGAGTCTTCAATCTAAAATTCCTTTAGTTCTAATGCTCTCAGTATAGTCACCTTCCTCCACTGTCATTCTTCAAGTCACAAATTTCCTATAGTTGACTGCAGCAGTTCTGAATTCAGTCGGAAGGAATTCAGCACCTTTTTGAAGTGCTGTTTCCCATTTGTATTGAAACAAAATAATTAGCACTCCCTTGCAGCAGAGTGCTGTAAATAAAGCAAAATTTGTCTCTTCACTCTATGTATGTCAGCAGTTGTTACCCAGCCGATATCACTGTCAGTAAGTATTCAGACCTTCACAGAAAGATAGATGGGAGAAAAAAGAAAGATAATTGGTTGGTTTTGAACCAAAGTCACAAGGCTCTGATGAACTTCCTCATAGAAACTGTTGCAAAAACAAAACTCCGAATACTCTAACCACTGAAAATTGCATCCAGGCTGTGGTTAATGGTGATGAGTAACAGCAAAAGAACAGCAAAAACTGTTTTAGCAGAAATTCTGAAAATTTTATCTGTAGAGAGACATTACCTTTCTGTAAAACAGATGGGAATGTTTGGAATATGACAGTAATTTATCTTTTCTTAACAATTCCTCAAACAAAAAAATTCTAGGCTGATTCTAGTCCTCAATTTCATTTTGCTGTTGATGCAGTTTTCTTGTCCATTCACTACCTCTTATGTTGCAAAAAAAATATAGACTGGTGTGATAAACTAATTCCACTGGAATGTGCAAATTGTGTGACTTGCTTATGAGGATGACTAGTATTCTATATCTTACTAATGGAGAGATATTAATAATATTGTATCTTATGATAAGGCCAGTGGAAGTTTTTTTTCCTTCACTATTTGCTATATAAAAAAAGTTAACAGCATTGCACAACCTCCTACGTAGCAGCATAGGCTACGACATTATGTGTTTAGTGGTACATGTACTAATAGGATCATTGTTAGCCCAGAGAACCTGTCAGCACTTTATAACCTTCTCTTTTTTAATGACTCTCCTGGAAACAAGGCCACATATGCTACAAATAAGGTCATAGGTAGTAAGACACATTCAATGAAATGGAGTTTGAAGTGAATCTCGCCACCTCAGGGAGACAGAGAAGTTACACAAGTAGATTAAACCAGCTCATACTTACCATAAACTAAAGGGAACCTTCCCCTCTCTCTCTTCAAAACAAATACCAACAAATTCCACTGTAAAGGGTCACAACTTTCATTTTAATTAGGCAAGACTCTTTTAAAAACTAAGCTGAACTCTTATTTTGCAAAGTATGTTCCCCAAACTTCTAAACAGAGAGACGTTTCTGAAATTCCGGCACTTTGATGTGTCAGAGACATCATTGCCTTACTCTGCAAGGATGGTTTTCAAATGTAAGTCATTATTCTGCCTTTTTCTGTTCTACTTTGTGTTAGCTGTTAAAGCTACTAAAACCTTCTATTGCCTGCCTTTATTGCCAAGTTACTATATCAGCTGGAGACAATCACAAAATAACTTCCAATAAATTTATGCAATTCTGATAGCAATGCATAATTTCTGCCATAACATGGGATTTTTGCAACTGCCTTCAGTTCAAAGTTGTGCTTAACTCTTCAGCTACAGATCAACGCGGTCCATGTTGCCTATTCTAAACTATCATTGGAATTTACTCTCTGCACTTACTATATACCCAGTTTTTAAGTACTAGCCTCAGGCTAGGCTATATGCTACCATCAGTTACCACTTCAAATATAATACAAAAATTAAACAACTGTTGCCAGAAGTTAGGCCACTGTTGTTCCCTGAGTATTTCAGGCTAAACTATATTTAACTCAGTTTACCCATAGAATCAGGAAAATTTAGAGAAATAATACAAAATTACTTTATTTTAAAGGCAGTAATGGCATTTTCTCTCTCTTTGGGTCAATATGGGAGGCTGCAGGAGAGGGAAGAGGCATGGACATGTGGAAAGTTTTATGAGTCCTGGAGGTGGCAGCAACTGTAGAAAATTTCATTTGGATCCTTATTGCAATAGTTTGTAAGGGATGGCTGCTTAATAGTCTAGATATAATCTTTGATGGAGAATCCAGAAATACTTTATAGACCTCAGAAATCAATGAAGCAGAAAGGACCCCATCATCTGCAAAAGGTGGGAAGGGATGAGGCAGTCCACCAGTTTTATGTCACTCCCTATCCAACCAGTTGCTAGACGAAAGTGATATCAGCAGTTCGTAAAGCAGGGAGTGCCTTGCATGAGGAAAGAACTGTGTTAGGCAGTATTCTGTGGTGTGCTGGAGGTGTGAGTTTGGATAGCAAATCTGGTTTTGAGATTTTTCCCTTTATGACTCCATGTTATTGAGCAGGCATTTACCTGATTGCTCAGGCTTTTACATATACATTTGCTGGGATGAGGCTGCTTTGCTTTTAATGCTCAAGCTGATAGGTCTATAGGTAAAACTTAGCAACTGGTGTCTTAATTTCCAGTACTTCCATGTCTCAGGACTTGACAAATTTTGTCTTGTTTTCTACTTTGATTTTGTCAGTCCCTCCTGTCCTGTAATCCACTGGCTCTTTTCTATTGCGTGAAACTTAAGATGGCAGATTTTCTTTATCATTCTCATACTTATTTCTCACTATCTGTATAGATATCAACCTCTTTTCTGACCAGCCCTCAACCTCAGCCCTATCAACCAAGAGATAACTGTGTTTAACTAGTAGCTTTTCTCTCTTGCTGCCTTTCAGAGGACTTTGCCAGAAGCACCCCCAAAGCTCCTTCCTTTAAATTTCTTCTTGAATTTCCCTTTCCTACAATGCACCCTGAATTTTACAACACTGGTCCCCATTGCACTAATAATTACTGTCTCATTATTTCCATGCAGTCCCCTGGCAGTCAGTATCCATCTGCCGTATCCCATCTTACACTGAGCTTGTAAACTTCTTTCTAAAGTTCTAGTTAGGCACCATCTTGTTCTGTGTTTTGACAGTGTTACTTACAATGGGATCATAGCTTGTGACAGAAGCTGCAGGCAGGAATATAATACAAAGAAATAATAATTAGTGTTGGACAGGCATTATACTCCTGCAAAGAAGGCTGAAGTTGCATATGTAAAATGAAATGTGCCATGCTCGTTACAGCAAGGTGAGCTAAAATTCTGATTAAAGGGAACAGTACATGAAAGTCTTTCAGAGGTTATATCTGAAGGGTGAATCTACACAGGGCAAGACTGATATTCCCATTTGAAAGAACAAAGATGGACTCACCATTATTGTAGCTTGAGTTCTTAAAAAATGGAAGGGCTGAGGACCTGGCATCTAACTTTGCTGCAGCTATCCCTGTATGATATTATCTGCTTTTTTCTCTTTCAAACCATGTTTCTCATTTTCTTCTGGGACTGTGCCTGTTCAGTGGGCAGGACATGAATATTGGCAGTTCTTTGGGTGTGATGTAGGACCTTGTTGAAGAGTGGTTGCCAATAATAAAACCATTAACCACATGTAGTTGACTGCTGTGTTAGTCACTTTGCCCTGAAAAAGGTGTGAAAATATAAGAGTTAAATATTATTGAGACTCAGTAAAAAGTTTTAGATCCATTACTGTTTCCACAACAGCAGTAAGTAATATGTTTTGTGATGCTGAAGACTAATCATTAAGAAAGAGTAATTCAGATTATGGTCATAATTGTCTTTATTATGGATCTATAGTACTGAATATTGACTATTTAAGCCAGGTGGTAGGAAGAAAAGAAAGAAGTTCTTATAAAAACAACAACATAAAAGAAATTTCAAATCCTGAATTTTTGGCTGTTGTATTCAGGCTTACAGTAGAAACTATAATAATGACAATCAATGTTGGTTTAAAACATTAAAGCATTTGAGGGTTGTTTATTTGTAATATTTTATTTCAAATACTTGGAAGATGTTTTGATTGTAGTTTTTATTACAGTGGCAGTGAAATAAGGCTCATAGTGTTGTCCAACAGTTTTCACTGGAAGTCTTGTCTTCCAGTTTCTTCTGATGATGTTAAACTTCAACCATTTGTCTGAAACTTTTCATGCTTGCATCTTCAGTTGGCTGAAATCCTTGGAAATTTTTCGTAAAATAATTGAATTGTGATTAAAAATGAGGATAGGAGAGGTATAAACAGTATGGCTAAAGTGTTTTCTTGATCCTATGACATCTCTATGTTTTTGTATAAGTGTAGTACAAAAGACAACAGTGTGATACAGAAATAGCTTTAACAGTTTGGTAGGAGAAGCAAGGGAGTTTCAGAAGGATAATTATCTGCAAGGGCTCATTTGCTCTCCAGTTGTAAAACCACAAGTGTTAAGAAAAGACAGAATTAAGATAATCTGTTCGGCCTTTCAGTTATATTGCACTGGGAAAAGAGAGACAGCACAATTTGACTCCAAAGTCAGCTTTGCAGAAGGGAGTCTAAAAACAATATCCATATTTCATAAGGGAAGAAGAGACAGTGCCTGCCTGCCTTTCTTCTCCTTTCTTGCTGCCTTGATGGGTTGACATGTCATTATAATCCTAATTGATGGTACATGGCCTCTCTCCTTTCATGGTACCATGAAAAAAAGTTTAAAGAAAAATAAAGGAAAAGTTCTGTACCAACATAACTGGTACGTTTTTCTTTTACTTTTTAAAAATTCCTTTTTAAGTTAAAGGAAGAACCACCATGACCTACTCTAACTTTTTGAAAGGCATAAGGCTCTTCTGAATTAATATCTTTTTTAAGTCTGGGACCTAAGACTTAACTAGAAGATACCTTTTTGAAAAATATTTCTTCTTTATTTTAAAATTCTTATCAATGGGGAATCCAATTTATCTATATTTTCCATGCTGTTAATAATTAGATATATCTGAAAAATTAAAATGTTAAATTGTTTTTGTACTAAAGATGAAAGTTCAAAATTTTTTTTTTTTTTAATTTTTTTGTGGATCAAATCAATGTGGCAAATTCCAGTAGGTCTACAGAACATTGTCTTTTCATAGCCATTTCTTTTAGTTTCAATCTTAGGTTGGTAAACAAAATACCCAAAATAAAAGAGCAGAAACAACTTGATTTGATGTTATGTGAATTAACAAATTTGTCTTAAAAAAAAAAAAAAAGTATTGAAATCAATGTGTCTAACTAATCAATTCACTGGAATAAGATAACTGTTTTTTACCAAGATGACTGTTTCTTACCATTGTAAAAAAATTTCAGCTGTCATCACTACTAAGTTCAAAGTGTTATCAATTCAGTATGCAGCATATATACATATATATATGCACATGCTGATATATAAACCCTAAACAAGGTAACACAAATGATTCTTTTTTCAGAAGAACAAATGAATAGAATTATTTCACCTCACATTTCTAGTCCATTGGTCATTCTCCAGTTATTTTTGAGTTTTGAACACTAAAGCTGGATGCAGCATTTTAGTAACTTTCACCTTAAAGCAAATACAAAGGTAGTAATAACTCTCTGTACCATGAGTTTTAATCCTTCTTCAGAGACACTGCTTACTAGCATTCTCCATTCTGTAAGTCCTTCCTCCATTAATGTTAAACTTTGCCGTAATGCCATGCAAGGTTTGGTTTTAGCCTCCTGACTGAAAAATGAAGACTGCTCTTTATTTATTACCTGTTCTCTTCTGTATTTTGTTTCTGTGTCATTTACAAACTTAGCCAGTAAGGATTTCATTGTGTTTTGGTTGCTAACAACCTTAGAGAGTAGAATCAGGAACTAATCCCTGCGGGATCTCTAAGATGCACACCTGCTCACAGAGGAGTCTTTACTCTAGAATTAATCATACTTTGAGACTTGCTGGTTATTCAGAGCTGAATGTGTGTAATGTGTACCATGGTGATTTTCTGGTCTTCTGGCTTCCTAGCGATATGTCATGCAGTACCAAGTCAAGCATGTTACTGAAGTCTAATTGCATTACACTTAACCAAATTTTTCATTTCATCAGCTATTATCAAGTTAGCTAGACAAGTTTCATTTTTTAATATTTTTTTATGTCCTCATTTTGCTAAGCTTGGAAAAGGAAAGAGTCTGCCTCAGATACAGGCAATCTCAATGTATTCCTGCTGCAATTAGAAATTGCTTAAACCATCAAATATTGTCCTTTCATATAAAATTGCATGGTTAGATCTTTAGGCATCTGATTTGCACCTGGCATCTCATTTTAGCATGCAGAGGTACATGAGCAAATAAGATGAGATCACACCACTTTAAAAATCTAATCTACCATTAGCTAGGAAATTAGCTAGCTTGTCATCTGCTTTCACATCCATCCTTCATAAGAACTTCTGTTTCAGAGAATGGGACCATTTCATCAGGACTGTGTCTTCTGTGTATTAGAATTTCAGTACTGAAACTCACATGCACTAAAAGATTCAGGATGATGCCCTTGAGATCTATTCCTATGTATGAGCTATGAATAGAGGAAACAGTAAATAGCACAGCTGCTGAAAACTGAATCAGTCTTTTAAGCTCACCTATGATAAGCAAAAATTATTAAAAATATTTTTCAAACTCTGCTCCTGACATTCCCTTGAATATCTTTGAAATTACACTTTTTCAGACATACTATCTCTGTCCATTTTACCAGACAACAACTTTTTGACTTGCAGACTATTTTATTATATTTCAATTTCCCGTATCAGTCCCTTCTTTAATATTAAAGTTTGTCTTAGTAAGAATGTCAGTGCTCAGGGTAATATTTTTATTCTATCCCGTATTTCTTCCCATATAGTATGTACTATAAGACATATCTGTGATGGGATTTTTTTTTTTTTTTTTATTACCATCTGTCTTGGTTTTTTGGCTGTTGTCTAGAAAACCCCAGAAATGGTCTTCTGCTGTGTAATTTCCAGCTTAAGTTACCGTTTGGATTTACCCTTTTACCCTAGCTGGCATCATATCCATAATGTAAAATAATGGCCTTCTGTCCTCCACTGCCTACAGCCACTTGATGAGTAACTCCGCACTGAATAGGAGGGCTGAGCAATCAGAATCATGGGAAACTGAGTGACACAGGTATGGCTGGGTTTGGATGTTTTGGAGAAATCAGCAAGGTTTTTTTGATCTAAGCTCCCAAGATGTAGTTGGAGTTTTCTGGTTTGTATGAATTTCAGAAGTGACAAGGTAAACTGGTGAAATACATTAGGTTTATAACATGAGGATTTCCACCATCTACTTCTGCCACCCTATCTTTGACCAGAGATATTTATCTTCTACTGCTGTATCCTAATAAAAGTACTCCTTCATGCTGACTAAACTTTCCACTTTCCCAACTACAGTTGCTTGGAGTATCAAAGAAAGTACAACTTATTTTTAAATTATTTCCATAAAAACTATTTCTAATCAGCATCTCTTCCTACATTCTTAGGCTTAGCAATGACTGTAAGACATGCTGCATGCTGGTTTTGTTGTAGTTTGCTCTGGTTCAGTCTGTTGCCTCCAATGGTTTCAAACTATTTGAGACTCACCATTGCCAAAATATAAATTCTTTTCTACTTGCAATACTGGGACTACTTCTGACATTGCTAAATAAGGTGAGAAGAGACTCATGTTGCAGCAACAGAAAACTCCTTTGCCATGAAGATGTTTTCTAGAAAGAGTAGAAAGAGGAGAAAAAGCTACAATGAACAGCCTTACCTTGTTGATAGTGTTACACTGAAAATCTACTTATGGGCAAAAATTGAACACAACTTATGTGTGGAGCCAACAGGACATTTATTTGGGGACTTATTTTAATGGTAACTGTTCAGACTTTCCTGGGGGCTCTTCAATGCACATAGCCTCCTCTTCTATGGTAATGTTTCCGAGAATGAATAATCCCACTGTTCTGTGGAAACAGGTGCTTCCTCTAGACTTGGTGCTATTATTGTCCCATGTCAGGGAATATTTTGGAGAGGAAGATCTAACTGCTTCCGGTCTGAATTTTGAAAGGTTATCTAAGATAAAATCTTATATTCCCAAAGTTGCTTTTTGATGTATATATTTGAATTTATTTTAATCTTCATGAAGACAGACTAATCATGTGATCCTTGGTGAATGAATATGTTTTACAGCTGAGTGAGAATGACAATTTAAGGACTGCCATTTTTTGGAATAATCCTTGTTTAGTTCCAAGTGCAAATTGCATTCTAACTTTGCAAGCTGAAAAGCTATATATTCATTGAAAGAGACTTGATACGTATAGGAGAGTTTCATTAGCCAAAGAAAAGTCCCAGGAAAAGTACAAGTCAACTGTGGTCTATTTTTATTGATTAAAAGGCATGTCTGAGGTGCGTAGGGCCATAAAAGTTGTAAAAAAACTAGAAATAGTTGTTTAACACAGAATATACTTTTTATTTTGTGAATACGTTTATCTGTGCTTTACAATTTTGACATTTCTGTGGAAAACTTGGTGAGCATGAGAAAACAATGAGGAGGAAATTAGCCTCATCATCTCACTTTGATTGACACAAAAGACAGTAGCAGCAGAAATGCAGTCAGGAAAATAATAGTGGACCCTACTCTGAGCAATCAAATAGAAAGGAAACAAGCTGTTTGCAATTTTTGTCTTTCTTGAATAGTGCAACTTTTTTGTCCACTTAGCATTATTTTTTGGGGTGTGAATGTATTGTTCATAATTTTTAAAAGTCTAAGTACTTGTTCATCTGAACCTTGTCCTCACATGGTAAATATGTTTGACTAACCATATGTAAGAACTAAGAGACAGGAGGGCTAATTGTGTTAAAGGGTAGTAAACACACTACTACTTGCAGTAGTTTTCAAGGTGATTGATTCCCTATTATTTATGTTCTTGCATGTTGGACCCCTTGTCAAGAAGCTGCATCTCTTCAGAAGGCAAATAATCCACGTGCTTGCATTCATCTCAAAGCAACAACTTAATGACATTTTATCCCACTGGCTAGACTATGAAAAAAATGGAGACTATAAATGCTTATCTTTGTAAATAGCAGTAGAAACAAAAGGGAACATGACTTGAAGAATTTTTCCCTAAGTTGCAGAAAGCATTATATAAATCCTTTATGCATTTAAAAATCATTTGTTTTATCCTTTAATATATTTTTCCATGGAACATTAGAAGAATAAATACAAGCTTTGCATTAATGGAAAAATGTTTATAAAGATCACTTTCTGAGAATAATGAATACTCAATGCAATATTCTATATTAGCCATTTGCATATATAATGATACTGACCTCTATATCTCTCAAACTTTCAGCACATCAGAAATTTATTGACTGACTGTTTCTTCAAGGAGAGAATAAACCATCTGTTATCTGCCCTGTTTGTGTTTTTTGTTGAGGTGAAAGCCACTTTGGGGATTAGCATTAATATACAGAAACACATTTTTCTTCTGATTTTGTCCTGTCCTCATCCTTATGATGTCAACTGGTCTGAGGAGAATGCAAGGTTAGATCCTTAGTTGTCTAATTTTCACAAGGGAGGTTTTCATAATGTCACCAGCTTCAGTTTTTATCTTTTGGGCATGAGAGAATTCGTGACTTTTCCTGACATTTTGAGGTAATGAAGTCTTGAACTGTGGTGTGTGCAATATCCTTTGCAAGGTAAGTTTTAGGATTGCTAAACCAATTTAATTTCATATTATACAGTGGGGAAGAAAACTATTCTTCTTCAAACAACATCAACCTTCATGCACTTCTTCTGAGGTGCCCCCAGGTAGCATATAAATAGATTATTTTCCACTGGGCAGTGCTGGGCAGGAGCACATTCACAACTGTAGCCTGACTAATATAATTTTGCCATTACTAAAAAAAGGCCATAGACTTTGTATTGATCTGGGAGTGCAGGATCTCAGGACTTGTGTAGGTCTGCCTTGGCCAGAGTTGATTTCAGCGTTTTTTAACAATAGCATGGTGGTCAAGTGACCATAGCCTCACCTGGTTTGGTGTAAGCTCTGTGAATCCAATTAATCCTAGGTTTGTCCCTGTGTATCAAACAACATCTAATTGCAGGTGGGGGAGTGTGTTGTGCAAACTGTAGCTGGGAACCAACAAGAAGGAAGCAAATTATGATAAGTAAACGTAAAAATGACCCAAATGGTCACCAAGACTGAGGAGAAAAGGACCCCGCCACCATCACCATGATCAAACTCCCAGTTCAGACCTCAGGATGTTGATAACTCCTTTTAACCCTTCCCCATTCTTCTTGAGAAAGAATGAAACTGCCAACCTCGGGATCCAGAGTGAGCAAAACATTTAGGAAGAGAAAGCTTTGTATAGCTATTGAATGGTATTACTAAAGAAGCTTTTCTTTATTAATTAGATGATTTGCTTGATTGGATATTTAAAACATTAACTGGAATAATTTATTTAACAATAAATTCTTATCTTCATATATATGGTGTGTTCCCTTTTGTCTGTAACAAGATTTTGAGTGTAACATGATCTGTCAACCCACATGGTTCTGGCAAAAATGTAGTCTGCTATGACTTTTCTTGAGTGTCCTGTCTGACACATGCGATCATGGAAAAGAACATCCAGAAGCTTTAACATGGGTTCTACAAGCACTAATATAATTACAAGAGGAAAGCAGAAAAGCAGATGCTTGTCTTGCTAATCTAGGAGAAATGTGGAGGATATTTTTATTGTTTTTTAAAATCCACATGAGTCAGACCAGTGCAGAAAGGAAATGCTTAGAAGGTTTGCAGAGGACTGGATTAGATTTCCTTTAAGGATTCAGGACTAGTAGATCCTAGAATGACAGTGCTCTTTTTTTAAAAAAGACAGTCGTTATCCCTTTCTGAGATATAACTCTACTTGTATGCGAACTCTGCCTTCCCTTGCATAACATTGCTGATAGCATTTTGCTTTTGTTTTCCTGGTCTTTGAAAATCAAGAGGGCTTGTACATCTATGATTATACCACCAACAACAATTAGGCCAAATAACAGAAAAAGCTATAGGTTAGCTGCAGGAAAAAAGCCATCTTTTATAAAAATAATTAGTATGAACTTGCATAATGAAAAGGAGATGCTTTCTTATAGTTCAAATTTCTCAGTCTTCTCTTTAGCACCTGCACAACGTAATATGTACAAGGTTGTAGCAAGTAATTTAAAAGAATAACAGTAGAATTTGTTTAATTGGAGAGTCCTGGACCGTATTTTGATTTTAAGTCATTCATTGTGCACCTAAAATTCACATTGCTGGCAGAATGTGCAGCTAAAGTAATCTCATTTACTGCTGATTGCTGTTTATTACTGATAAGCCCTATCAGTATTTGATGCAGGATTAATGTTAATTAAGGTTCAGCTTCTATGTTTTCAATGTAGGTAATTAAAATGAGAAATTGTTTAAGTATAGGGCCTAATGCACAGTAACTTTCTGAAGAGCTCTAGTGTAGTGGACCTTGGGACTGCTCCTGTTTCTACTGACCTCAGAGGCAAGACTCCTTTGGGCCTTTCTGAATGTAAATGATCAGGCCCCCATACTCAGAACTCCCCTCACCCCGTCACAAGGAGATTTATGTGACCTCACCTCAACTGTTTGCAATTACTTCCAAGTATTTCTTGCTAAAGAAGATAAAGCTATATTTTACTATGTGCAAAACAGTTTGTACCAGTGCAAAAGATGCCTGCCATAATGATGTACAACTTCAGAAATATACATTTTTCCTCACCATTGCCCTGCTTTATTGTCAATGTAATTAGAAGAGCTTTAGATTGATATTCCATTTCAAATCTATCTGTTATTTTATTCCTTCATTGCATATAATTTTTAAATTAATGATGTTGTTGACTTTCTATCTCTCAGCATTAGCTGATGCCATTATTTGTGTCCACATTAAATGTGGAAAGATGTTGTTTTATGTATTTGATTATTTTCATTTGAAGTTGCTGGTCGTGTCAGACTGACAAATGTACTAAACATTAATGAATGTTATTGACCACTGCTGTGACACAACAAATTATTTTTACAGTCTTGATACAGGAAAAAGTCCTTGTTCTAAGCAAAATTGTGATGAAAGTTGAGCAACTATAAAGCAACAGAGATGCATCTGATGGGAGACTAATTCACATCCTAAACAGCTTCCATAGCTCAGTATTGAAATAAAATGACTGCTCTGTTGATTAAATACACCTGTGTTGGGCAATGTCTTCTTTTTCACGTGGAGACACAAAACTATAATCATTATTTCTCATTGGGACTGCAAAAGTGATGGGCAACAATCTTTTTCTGTTTTACCTCTCTTCAGCATCATCAGGGCTCCTTTCAATCATACCTTTCCTTGAACACTCACTGGTTGTTGCTTGGAGAGGTGGTATGATGCCGTGATCTGTATTATTTTCAGCTGTTAACAGCAAGAATGTATTAAGAGATCTTCCTCTGAATGAGGAGCATCAGGAAAGTGTCCTCTAAGGCAAAATCAAGGTAACACTATCTGAAAATGTTGTGGGAGATGACATGACTTTCATTACAGATATTGGTTTCTATTAACATATAATTATCAGCTTCAAATCGCTAATATTTGAGTATGTGTTCATTGTTTCCATTCAAGATTAATCCAATTTGATGTAGAAAGTCAGAAAGCAGATGAGCATGATTTTGTAGGAACAGTGCCTTTTAGTGGATACAGAAGTAATAATAAGTAACAAAAATGATTAAAGGTGTAAAAAGGTAATGGTAAAGTAAGAAGAACTAATGGCTATCTATTAATAACTTCTGTCATGAAAAATGAAGAGTTCATTGAACAGATCTTCAGGTAACAGCCTCAGCATTCCTTGTATCATATGAATATGGTATTCAGTTCCTTAAACATTTGGTTCTATTTTTAGCATTAATCTTATTAGAATGCTGTTATCTGGCACCTTCCTTTGCTTTTGACAAATTTTAATTAACAGTCTCATGGGATATTGAGAATGTTTAGGAGCTGTGTGTTCATTGTTGTAAGCATTCTGAAATTTCAGTATTACAAATCCAAATATAGTTTAAAAAAAAAAAAAGTTCTTGCAGCTCAAATGATTTCCTGGAGGGACATTCAATCTCCTTACAGTTGTACTGTTCTTGATATTTGGCTTAAAATTTACTGTCTCTGCCAAAGATCTTTATTTATGCTTCTAACTCAGGTTAACTGTGCTGGATCAAGACAAGAGTTCTGTAACATTTTTACTGCTAAATTTCCAGAACTTCATTTTGCCAACTTTTGAGGAGACTAACGTTCATCAAGTGCTGATGCTATACCTATTATCGGCATGGTTGGATGGTCCTGTGCATCTGTAGGGGAAAGGTTTTGTGTTTTAGACCTATCAAAAGGAATTGGCTAAGGAGACATCCTAAATAGCTAATTCTTTTTCCTGAAGAGGAAATAAATACTTGCTTTCAAAAACCATTTCTGTATATAGAAAGAGGACATACTTCATTCTTTTCAGAGTATTTGATAATTTATTTGTGTATAACAGAGAGAAATATGTGGACTCGGGTATCGAATTTCAAGGGTTTCCCAGTCAGCAGCTCCAGCAGCAGTATAGGTAGAAATTATTCCCCTTAAGAATATTTGTCATGTTTAGTTTCTACTAGTCTGTGAATCAAACAGTTATTTTCCTGATTAAACAATAGCTCATCCAGTTTCAGTAACTACATATTGGCAATACCAGACAGAAGGTTTATTTAAACACATTCTGACTGGAGGATCCAAGTTGTGTTGATGGGGAGCCAAGTTCAAGAAGCTCAATGGAGCATCCCAGATGTGCAGGGAAGATGCCAAACCTGGGGTGGCAGAAGAACGTGCAGGATGATACTGTTATCATTGGCCAAGTCTACCACTCCCTGACTAATGGCCTTTTTTAATCCATGAAGTAGGAAGAACTTGGATAGCGAGTGGTAAACTAGTTTAGTAAAGTATGAATGTTTCTGGTTTTCCAGAATCACTTCCGAATAGATTCAGTACTTTAAACATTATTACTAACTTTGTTCTGCTGCTTCATTCTTCACAGTTAGCAATGTGAAAAACTAGACTCAGAGTAGGGACAGTAACTTAGACAAGGCTGGGGTCCTTATTTAGCTCATCAAATTATGGCTAAATTCATACTTATCAAATGTCAGTTGCTTAGTCAGTTAACTTCTGAGCATAGACCTCGCATCAATGTATCTATTTTTCCCCCTGTCCTAAGTGAATTGTCCCTTTTTAATTCAATTAGTCTTGCTCACTGGTTCACCAGTTCACAAAGTTAATGTATTAATGTTTTTATGGAAAGATGCCAATCGCTCCTAAACTTTGCCTGAAGAACCACTCGAAGTGAAAGCATGCTTAAGAAATTTGAATGCTAGAAGTACATTTTTAATAGATATAAATCCATGCATTGTCTTCTGTGCTGCTGGGCCTACTTAACTGAGCAATAGTTTCGTTTACTAATCTGTACAACAAGGAAACAAATGCCTCTGTAGTGCAACAGTTCTGTTTCTTGGATGACTTCCACATGTAATTTTTATCTCTATGTCAGTAATTGCAAAGTCTGAGAAAATTCAGCTTCTGCTTCATTTTCAGATGCAAGATATTTTCTTTACAGTTATTTATTTTATTACCATTAGTGGATTTAACACTGGCTTTCAATGTTTGGTACAGATAAGTGTGACTGTCCTGTTCATCCATTATAAAAGAGAGAGTTCCTAATTATGAGGTTGAGAAAAGGGGGAAAAAGAAGCAACAGAAATCTTCTTTTTTTTTTTTTTTTTTCATTTTTTTGTTTTTTCCTAACATCTGCCTGTCCCAGGCAAGACTTCCAACCTCCTGCAAGTCCAACTCATTAATAAACATGTCAATCAAATGCCTTTTTTTGCAAGTAGCAAGAATTCTCTCCAGTGCATATGTATAATCCTTGCAGCTGTGTATGTTCTCTCCATGGCTATTTTCGGTGATACAGTTACTGCTGCTGGTGCTGCTGCTGCAGAGACCAGGTAAGGAGAGGTTAGGAAAGCAATGTGTTCCTCTCAGAATGTCAGAAGGTGTCAGAATGTTCCAGGCTGAGTTTACCTAGGTATTACTATCTTTTTAATTTGGAATTTTTGGATGAAAAATAACCTTTATTCTCCTAAAGCTAGAAAAGGACAAGCCTCTATTTCTTTTGCTGTTTTATCTCAGTGTTTTCCTTTTTCTGTGGCTAATACAGGAGAACAAAAACAGATAGAGCAAAAATCAAAACCCAAACCAGTCTAAGTGAGTAGAAAAGCTTTACATTAACACTGCACGCTACATGCCATTATTGCTAGTGAAAGAGCAACAGAGTACAGAAGCACAGAGGTTTGGTGCTGGGCATTTACCATACATAGTCCCATGGGTCTTTGGTCAGGTGGTGTTATAGAGTCCTTGCTATGCTCTACAGTCTCAACTACAACGTTAAAAACCAGAAATTGTACAAAGCTCAAGGACATTGAAATGGCTTTTTACTCTGCCACGGCTCCATGATATAAATGGGCTGTGGTCTTGTTTCTGCTCACAATAGTTCTTGTTTAGAAGGAAATTTTGCAGAATTAGTTAATTTTCTTCCCTTAAATGTAAAGGTACTGATGTGATATTTCTTTACTAGTTGCCTCATTTGAATCTCTCCTCTCCTTCACGAAAAAACCTTCCCCAAAATAAGCAAACAAAAACCTTGAGCTTTTGTGTGATCTGTAGCCCATCCCGGTCAGGTCAAGAACCATGTTTTGAACAGATGTAGTATACTTGTAGAAATGTTTTTATAAAAATTTCATTCCATTCAAATGTATTAATTCCAGAAAGATTATCACTGTAATCATTCACATAAGTAACTGAAAAGCCTTCTTTGTTCTATTTGTTTGTTTGTTTGTTTGTTTTAAATAACAGAGATACTTCAGCAATGACATCTAAGGACTGTGAATGAGTAAATATCATGAATAAACTTTATTTGGTTAAAATAAAGACAAACTGGCACACTTTAATCTTGTGTTTTTCTTAACTTACCCCAACATCTTTCTCAAATTTTTGCCTGGTGTCTGCATAGACATAAAATAAAATCAATGTGCAATTGCATTACTTTTGATTTTTCTAGGTTGGTACATTTAGGAGAATTTGTTTCCATGAGAACAGATTGCTGAGGAAATCATTCGGCTTATGTCTTACTGAACTGATCAATGAACTCTGGATTTGGTTGCAGGTAAAATGTCCTGCATTGACTGGGTAGAGGGACTACATTAAACCAGGCAAGTTTAGGGATATATCAAGAAGACCTTTGTTTCCTTTCATCATTGATGAGGATTGCCTTATGATTTAATCAACATCCTGATAAGAAGTCACAGTACAGGGCAGACCTGGTAGTCTAATTTCTGAGGAATGCAGGTCCCCTGTTCGTGTCTGCCTAAACTCAGTTTATGTTGGAGATGCAATATTTTTATGTGTTTACATTAAACTACACTACTTCTAAGTAGATGGCTGAAGCTTAACATAATTATTAAAGACTCTGGATAGACCTCCAGCTTTAGAAAAAATTGCCAACATATTATACATGGGAAAATCTGAATGCCAATTTTTTTTCTTAATGAATGTTTTTCTCCCATTGCACTTGACTTTTTGCTGCTCTTGGACATGTGATATTTTGCCTCGTGGAGCAGCAGGAAAATGTTTTAAGCTAAAGTAGATGTTGATGACTTCACCTTCCAAGCCTTTTGCTTTAGGATCTTTTCCTGGTAGCCTTCTCTTCTGATGAAGTAAAAATATCCTGAGAGTGTCCAAGCAAAGTTGATTGTCATAAAGGGCACACTGGACAGTGGGTCCTTCAAGCTTTGGGTTTTACTGTTACAGGATATATTCTATATAGTTTCTATGCAGTTTCTGGATGGGTCTAGGTCTGTTTCCTTCAGTAGAAGTTTCCTTTAGAATGGAAGTACAAAGTACATATTTTTATCAGAATCTCTATTACCAGAGCATAAGCTAGAGGAGAAAATTACAGATTAATCACTGTACAGACCTTTATAAAAATGTATGTTTGGAACCAAAAGGAATAATGTATGTGATTACAGTGTGACCTGTAGAACTATGAGCACTTCAAAGATCTATATGCATTTTGTAACTTTCCAACTTCATTTGTAAAAACATATATTAAAAAAAAATATATAATATGCATATAATTTTAGGCATTGTGATGATAGCAATTTAAAGATCAGCAAAAACTCCTAGCATATTAATATAGCATTGACAAGTAATTAATCTTTAAAATGTGTATTAATCATCAGTAATTATGAGTACAATGTGAATTACTTGAAGCCTGTATTGTTGTTGATTATACACTCTAGTTTTTATTTAGTTTTAATGGCCCTCATTGTGTTCTGATCCTTTGAAGTAATTGATTGTGATAATTACTAAAATCATCATAAAATCCTAGTAAATAGGGTACAAATTGAGGACAAATTCACTACAGGTGTCTCTACATTGCAGAATCCTCCCTCCTTGCACAGTCCTTTTTCTGCTTTAGAATGGTTTAATTTATTTAATCAGAAGGGCATCACCAATTGCTCTTGATGTCTGAGATACAAGTCATCCATATGATAGGCCAATAAGTATATGTTACTGGACTGAATATAGTTTACAGATCCCCTCTCCAGGGAGAAACAAGGAAGGGTCCACAGTGAATCCAGCCTACCTTCTGCAACATGTAGGCATCTCTAGTGTCCATCTGCCTCTGACATCTGGGGTGGTGTCATGGATTATTTATCTTTGTACGTCCTAAAACATGCATTGTAGTAGTCAATATAGAATATGTCTTTCTTATATAACTTTACTTTTCCAAACATGGTGAATTAAATCTGCTGATCAACAGCCCACTGAGTTCAATAGATACATTTTTATCCTTTGGCTCAAATGCTAAATGTTAGTGCAATTAATGCAGATAATCTACTATCTAATAATCTATGCTTTCTACTATCTAATAATCTAGGTGAGAGTAAAACCTGGTCTGCTGTTACACATAACACTAGCACTATGAAGACACACGACATTCAAATGAAAAATGAGACTGTTTGAATGTCTTTTAATAGCTTCTAGGAATAAAAAAGTGGTAGTGCTGTGTATATAATAAAAAATATGGATTTTCTTTCTAAATTCCTAAAACTGCTGCGACAAGCAATGTCATATAAAAGTTGTGGCCTTTATCTCTAAGTTTTGTCTATATGAAAATTCAACTAAATCCATTGACAAATGGAAGCCAACAAAACATTACATTACAACTCATTACATTGGTAGCTTGCTTACCAACAAACTTTTATTTATCTTCAGTTTGC
>JANHGO010000063.1:84074212-84095786 GCA_024606505.1 Aquila spilogaster | reverse complement strand
TAAATGAAGAGTTCGCTGCACAAAACTTTGGGTAACCTCGACATTCACTGTATCGTGTGAATATGTTATTCAGTTCCTTGATCATCTGGTTCTATTTTTAGTATTAATCTTGTTAGAATTCCACTATCTGACAACTTACTTTAGTTTTGAGAAATTTTAGTCAACAAGTTCTTGGGATATTGAGACTATATAGGAATTGTGTTCATTTTTGTGAGCATTCTGAAATTTCAGTATTACAAATCTAAACATACTTCTGGAAAAATTATATATATATAACTTTTCCTCAAATTGTTTCATGGAGAAACCATCAACCTCCTAACAATTGTACTATTTTTGTTCATTGTTTTTTGTTGCTCAAAATTGACTCTGCCACAGAACTTTATTACTGTTTCTAAGTCAGGCTAATTGTGTTGAATTGAGACAAGAATCCTGTCACATTTTTATTGTATTTTGCTAGCTTTTGAGGAGCCTACTGTTCATCAGTGCTGACACCATATCTATTTTTGACATGTTTCAAAGGCACTGTCAATCTTTATGTGAGAAATTCTGTGTTAGATCTGTCAAGGAATTTGTCAATGAAGATGGAAGTAATACTTGTTTTCAGAAGATATTTCTGTATAAAAAGACCATAATAATTCTCTTAATAATTATCTCTTGATAATTTCAGAAAGATAATATGGGTTCAAGTATCGTTTGAGGGTTTCCCAATCAGCAACTCTAGCATCAATATAGTTAGAAATAATTCCACTTAAGAATGTTTGCACAATTTCTCCTAGCCTATGAATTGAATAATTATTTTCCTAATTAAACAAATGACTTAACATTTTTCAATAGGTACATATTGGCAATACCAGACGGTGTTCTGACTGGGGGTTCCACGTTGTGCTAATGAGAAGTCATCTTCAAGGAGCTCAGTGAAGCATCTCAGATGAGCAGGGAGGATGCCAAGACACATAGGCAGAACATTAAGGATTATATTTTTATCGCTGGTTAACTACTACTCTCTGATTAGTGGCCTTTAGTGATCCATGAAGTAGGAATAACTTGGATAATTTGTGGTGAAGTATAGTTATTTTTTGGTTTCCAGAATCAATCCAATACAGTAAACATTATTTCTAACTTTGTTTTGCTGCTTTGTGCACAGCTAGCAATCTCAAGAATGCAGCTGAGGACAGGGAATATAACTTAGTCAATGTTGGGATCCTTATTTAGCTTACCAATTATCTTTTGATCACAGATTCATATCAGTACATCCATTTCACCCCCTAACTTAATGTATTGTCCCTTTTTAAATTCAATTAGTCTTACTCACTCGTTCAACAGTCACTAGGTTAATGCATTAATACTTTAATGGAAAGATGCCAATCACTCTTAAACCTTGCCTGAAGAACCATTCGAGGTAAGTGAAAACATGCTTAAGGAATCTGAATGTTAGAAGTACATTTTCAATGGCATTAATTCATGCATTTTCTTCTGTGCTCTGGACCTACTTAAGTAAGCGATAGTTCGGTTTACTAATCTGTACTACAATAAAAAGAAAAGCCTTCACAGTGCAACAGTTCTGCTTCTTGGAGCAGTTCTACATGTTGTTCTTAGCTTTCTGTCACTAATTGCAATGTCTGAGACAATTCAGTGTTCTGTTTCATTTTCAGATGCAGGATATACTCTTTACTGCTTCTTCTTTCATTAATTTTTAACACTGGCTTTCAAAGTCTGGTACAGATATGTGTCCCTCTCCTGCTCATCTGTCATAGAAGAGAGGATCCTAATTATGAGGTTAAAAAAAGTGAAAAAGATGCAACAGAAACCACATTTTGTTGTTGCTGTTGACTTTTCCTAACATCTGCCTCTTGCAGACAAGGCCCCCAACCTCCTTCAAGTCTGACTCAGTAATGAATGTGTCACTCAGATTTCTTCTTTTGCAGGCAGTGAATTATCTCCAGCACACCTGTATATGCTTTGCAGTTGTATATGTCCTCTCCACTGCTGTTCTCTGCAATACAATTACTGCTGCTGCTACAGAGGCCAGGTAAGGAGAGGCTAGAAGAGCAATACCTCTCAGGAAGTCAGAAGATATCAGAATACTCTAGGCTGAGTTCAAGTAGGTATTATCAACTTTTTCACATGAAATTTTTGAAGGAAAAATAACCTTCCTTTTCCCCAAACTAGAAAATGACTAATGTCTATTTCTTATGCTTTTTAGCCTAAGTGTTTTCCTTCCTTTATCAATTTTCTGTGGCCAATAGAGAAAAATAAAAATGCAGACAGTACTAAGTAAAATCAAAACCAGTCTGAGTTGAAGATTAAGGATAGCCCAACAGTAGCACTTCGTGGAAGACGCCATAGCTGCTAGTGATAGAGAAACAGAATACAGAAGCACACAGGTTTGGTGCTGAGTATCTAAGGCCTGTGGATCTGTGGTTAAGTGCTGACTAAGCATCCTCACCTTCACAGTCCCTACAGGAAGGTTAAAAACCAGAAATTATTGGAAGATCAAGGTATTTGAGATGGCTTTTTAATTTCTTGTTGCTCTATGCCGTAAAAGGACTACCTGTGGTCATGTTTCTGTTCATATAGATGCTTTGAATGGATAGAGTATACTTGTACAAATGTGTTTATAAACATTTCATTCAAATGAATTAATTCTGGAAAGATTGTCACTGTCATCATTTTACAGTCACATGAAGAAAACCTTATTTGTTCTATTTCCTTTTAAAAAAATAACAGATGCTTCAGCAATGAGATCTAAGGAGGATTGTGAATAAGTAAATGTAATGAACAAACATAATACAATTAAAATAAAGACAAACAAACACAATTAAATCTTGTGAGAGTTTTTCTTATCCTTTCCCCAGCATCTTTCTCAATTTTTTGCCTGGTGTCTGCATAGACATAAGATAAAATCAATGTGCAATTGCATTACTCTTGATTTTTCTAGGTAGGAACATTTAAGTGAATTCGTTTCCATGAGAACAGATTGCTGAAGAAATCATTTAGCTTATATTTTATCAGACTAATCAATGAACTCTGGATTTTTTTTTGCAGGTAAAATATTCTGCATTGACTGAGTTAAGAGATTACACCAAACCAAGCAAGTTTAGGGATATGGAAAATGTCTTCACTTTTGTTTCCTTTCATTGTTGATGAGGATTACCTTATGATTTAACCATCATCCTAATTACAGGGCAAGTACAAGGCAGATCCGGTAGTGTAGTTTTTGATGAATACAAGCCCCCTGTTTTGTTTGCCCAAACACAGTACATGCTGGAAACGGAACATTTTTATGTATTTACATTAACTTCACCATGTAGTAGGTGGCTGTAGCTTAACATAATTATTCAAAATGTTGGACATAGAAAAAAAAATCACACTTTTGTACTTGACTTCTTGTTGTTGGTGGACACCTTTTTTTTTTGCATGTGAATACGCCGGAAAATGTTTTATGATAGAAGGAATGAAGATGACTTCTCCCAAGGCTTTTGCTCTAGGATTGTTTACTGGCAGCTCTATCTTCTGATGATGTAAAAATACCTTGAGTGCCCAAACCAAGCTGATTGACTTGGACCCCCTGTTCTGTGGGTCCTTCAGGCTTTGGGGTTTACTCTTACAGGGTATATTTTATACTGTTTCTGTATAATTTATATATGGGAGTTTGTGAGATCTGTTTCCTTCAGAAGCAGTTTTATTTAGAATCGAAGCACAAAGTATACATTTTTATCAGACAATGTATTAACAGAGGATAAGCTGGAGGTTAAAAACAGTGACAGATTTTTAACAAAATGTCTCTTTGGAAGCAATAGGAATAATGTATATGATTTTAATGTGAATTTTAAAACTAAGACCACATCAGAAAACTATATGCATTTTGTAGCTATAAAACTTCATTTGTAAAAAAAATAAACACACGCATGTAATATGCATATAATTTCAGGCATTGTGAGGTCAGTAATTTAAAGACTAGCAAAACCCACTAGCATTTTAATGTAACAGACAAGTAACTATTCTTGAAACTGTATATTAATCATCAGTGATTATGAGTACAATAGGGATTACTTAAAGTCTGTGTTGTTGTTAATTTTGTACTTCGGTTTGTATCTAGTTTTAATGGACCTCGTAATGTTCTAATCCTTGGAGGTAATTGATTATGGTAATTACTAAAATCATCATAAAATCCTAGCAAATAGGGAACAAATTAAGAAAGAAATACACTATAGGTGTCTGCACATTGCAGAGTCTTCCCTCCTTGCATAGCATGTTAGTGGCTCTTGGGGTCTGAGATACACCAGCCACCAGTATAATATACCAACAAGTGCGCCTTACTGGACTGAACGTAGTTTAAAAGTTCCCTCAAAATGGGGAAACAAGGGAGAGGTCATGGTGTAACCAACCTACAGACAGCAGAGTGTTCATCTGCCTCTGACATCTGTAGGTTGGGGAATGGATTATTTATTTTTGTAACTCCTAAAAAATGCATTGTAGCAGTCAAAATAGAATATGGTTTTCTCGTATAACTTTTCTCTTTTGAGTACGAATTAAATCTGTTGATCAATAGCCTGCTGAGTTCAATAGATACATTTGATTTTCATCCTCTGACTCAAAGTCTAAATTTCAATACAATTAATGCAGATAATCTCCTATCTGCTATATAATAATCTATTCTATTTACAGCCTAATAATCTCTGTGAGAGTAAAATCTGATCTGCTGTTACACATTATATCAGCACTGTGAAAAGATGCGGCATTTGAATGAAAAATGAACTTGTTCTAACACCTCTTAGTAGCTTATAGGAATAAAAAAGGGGTAACACTATGCATATGATAAAAATATATGCCTTCTCCCTAAATTTCTAAAAATACTGTGACAAGAAATGTCATATAGAAGTTCTGGCCTTTCTTTTTAAGAATTGTTCATGTGAAAATTCAACAAAATTTGATAACTCATAGAGGTCAACTAAACATTGCATTGCCACTCATTACATTGCTGGTTTGCTTTACAATATATACATTTAATATTTTCTTCAATTTGCCTGATTTATTATTTTTGAAATTCTTTTATATCTAATTTTAAAGTAAAAGTTAGCTCTGCATCATGAGAAAGCTGTTTATAGCATATATATATATATATTTATTTTACATGGAAGTTAATAATGTCAAAACAAATCTGCATAGATGTATTTGCTGACTGCATTTTCCTTTTAACTTATTCAAAAAAAATCATCAGGGTTCTGTAATTATCTAAACTGAATTTAATGATTTGTAACTGTGTATCATGGATGATGTCATTTGGAACTTGATGTATTACTATGTTGTTGTTTGTAGTGTCTTGTGGAGCTTTGATAAAACTACACAGAAAAATGGCTAAGTGTCTTGCAAACTCACCATTCAGTTTGCATAAGCCTACTATATTTTACATTTTTCAGTTTCTATATGTGCAGATGCATTTTCTGTGAATAAGAAAATTGTGCAGGGTTATTTAAAAATAATTACGTCATTTATTTACGCTTTCCCATATAATTGAGATATTTAATCACACAGCATAGCAGGTAGTGTACTCTAAAGGCAAATTTCACTAGAATTGTTTTCCAGGATAGCTTCATGGAAAAGTATATGGTGCAACATTGACTTGTTACTGTGTTTAATAAATTCAGAGATAAAGAGACCACATGGATAGGTTGAGTAGGGAGCAGGATTGCCTTTGTTCTTTTCACTTTCTAAAAAGCATCTAAAACGGTTGCTCTGCAGTGTTTACCCACACAATGATGTCATTGTGAAGTGCAGGGTAGTGAGATCTAGGAGACCCTGTTACTGCTGACATTAAAGCGAAGGCTAAAAATACTGGGAAGGATACAAGCAGCTGTTCTGAAGGGAAAGGAGGATCCAGAGCTTTGGCAGAGCCCTGACCTACCCCACCATGTCTGGCCGTATTGCTGGGGCCTTCTCCCTGGGTCAGGGCTATGCAATCACCTGCATAGAAGCAGAACTTGATGTTATTTCTCCTTTTTTTTTCTTTTTTCTTTTTTTTTTTTCCTGCAGTTCTGTGGCAGTGAAAAAAGTCTGTGTGGACACACTGTTTCGGTAAGCTCTGCTGGTTCTGCCACAGGCTCTTTTCTGTGTGAGCTGGAGATAGAAAGTTCCTTTTTCCTCTGTTTCCACCAGAGAGGGGCATGCAGGGAAGTAGGAGCTTGCCAGAGAGCTCTGCTCTCTGCTTGTCTACAGGACCGTATGTGAGTGATTTGGGATCACTTTCAAGTGCCATCATCCTTTTCATGGGGGAAAAAAAGCTTCTTTGGTCATGTTGCAGTTTCCCTACTGGAAGACTTCCTATGCATTCAGAGTGACAGGATCCACAAAGCAAAATTCACAGCATGTCTTCTGTGCCCTTCCCTGGCATATCAAGTGCTTTGAGTGCTCTTACCTCAACATATGTTGTTTCTAATTGGGCTGGAAACAATTTTGTTCTCTCAACTCCACTCATCCTGTAGCATATACTTTGCCAGTACTTCCCCTTTCCCTCATCTACTAAGTGGGTCATCTAGTCATAGAAGGAGATCAGGTTAATCAGGCAGAACCTGCCTTCGTAAAATCATACTGACTGCTTCTTATCACTTGACAGTCTTGTATGCGCTGGATGATGTCACTTAAGATGATCTACTCCACAACCTTTCCTGATTCTGAGATCATGCTGGCAGGCCTGGATGCCTGAAGCTCACTTTCGTACATTGGTTTGCATCTTGAGTTTCTGAGAATGAGGGTAGCAAGGCTCTGCAGACAGATCTGAATAGGCTGAACTGTTGGGCTAGTGAATCCAATGCTCAGCAGTGTGACTAGGTATCAAGGAGGGCCAAAGGCATCCTGATCTGCATCAGAAATTGTGTGGCCAGCAGGATGAGGGAAGTGATTGTCCCCTTGTGCTTGTTCACTGTGAGACCACACCTTAAGTATTGTGTTCGGTTTTGGGCCTTTCACTACATGGAGGATATTGAGTTGCTCAAGTGTGTGAAAAGAGCAACAAAGCTGGTAAAGAGACTAGAAAACAAGACTTCTGAGGATCATCTGAGGGAACTGTGGTTGTTTTAACTGCGGAAGAGGTGGCTGAGGGGAGATATCATCAATCTTTAAAACTGCCAGAAAGGAGATTGCAGGAAAGAGGGTTTCAGTCTCTTCTCTCAGGTGACAAGTGATAGGATGTGACGAAATGGTCTCAGGTAGTGCCAAGGGAGGTTTAAAATGGATATTACGAACAACTTCTTTACAGAGAGGATGGTCAAGCATTGAAACAGGCTGCCCAGGGAAGTGGTAGAGTCCTCCTCCCTGGAGGTATTTAAAAGATGTGTGGATGTGGCACTAAGGGATATGATTTAGTGAATGGACCTGATGGTCAAATTGACAGTTGGGCTCGATGATCTTGAAGGTCTTTTCCAACTTAGATCATCTGATGATTTTATAACTATTTTCTCTACAAGATGAACTGAAGGCCTCAACTCTTAAATTTTGAAATCTGCTGAGACGTTCATTTTCTAACCATTTATATTCAATGCAGTAGGCATGACAGAAAACACAGCATCCCAGGGGCAAGAAGATTTTTTTGGCTTTGGATGAGTTTTTCTATTGTTGTATTTTCTTCCAGGAGGTCACTTCATCGCATATGCTTTTGTTTTTTAGGGCTGAGTTTGGAAGAACACGGAAAAAAATGTCTGAAGCAATTCTAGAGGCACTGCCCTCTGTGCTTGTTCTCCTTGCAGAAACAGGAAGCTGATGGAAGGCGGTGATGGAAGTGGAAACAGCAGAGGTATGTCAGGTACACAACCACTGCAATTAGATGTCTCATGTACGGTGGAAATGTCTTTTGTAAATCTGAGCCTGAAATGGATAAGGTCTTCTCAGCAGAAACAGAAATCTGGTCCAGTGTCTATAGCAAGTCTAATGATAAAAAGAAAGCAGATGGTTACAGTGGTTTTCCACCTATTAACTTGAACTTGTATTGTTGAGAAATAATACTTCTTTACACTGTGACACAGGGTCCAACAGGAACAGAATCCAAGTTGTTGCCATGCTCCCCCCTCACATTAGATCTGTAGATTCCAAGGTCAAGCCCCAGGCAGGGAGGTGGAGGCCAAGCACCACGATGGGCAGCAACATGACTGCCTTTGTTATTCTAGATGCAAGACTCGCTGCCATAACTGGTTAATCAATGTTTATAAATACCTCAAAGGGGAATGCAGAAAGAACAGAGCCAGTCTCTATTGCCAACCCCAACAGGACTAAAGCTTTTTCCATGGTCTCAGTGAGGATCAGTCCAAACACGTGTCCCTTTGGTTCCCCTGGGGTGACTCTATGGGGTCCCTGCAGCCCTGCTGCTGGAGTTCTTATCAACAGCCCCTAACAGTCCTCTTTTTGCTTGGCCTAAATACACAGTCAGCACAGAGAGTGCCAGGCTGTGCTGTACTGAGTAGCTGCCGTACAGCTACAGTCACGGGTATCACTGACATTCATTACAGCCTAAGGGTATCCACAGTGTCCTTTTCTGACAGTATCATGACTCTACTTTGGTGACTATGAGGATATGCATGCAAGTAACCTTTATGCCTCAATCCCAGTCTATTTTTTTTTTTAACATATTGAAACTGAACCTGTCTGAGAGTGCTTCATTTCTATGTTGTATATCAGTAGGCAAATTTTCTAGCTTGTTAATGTATTTTCTTGCTCTTTCTGGATATTTTTTTCTGCTCTAAATGTAAACATTTCCAAGTCATTTGTTGCCAACTTGACTTCTTGTTAATGATTTTGTGACTCTAAGTTTATTTTTCCTGGTACCAAATACTCTTAAATTTTTCTGATATGCCTTCATGCCTGTCCATAATTAACTTAATGTCACCTCCTCCTTCCTCATTTAAGTATAATGCCAGGCCCTGGACAAACTCCTTCATTCCAATAAAGGAGCAGTCTGAAACTGTCAAGAAGGTGTCAAGATGGCATAACATGAAGTGCAGCATCTAGCTGACTTTTACAAGTTAAAACACCCAGGTGACTTTAAGTCCCAGAGTGTGGAAGTATAAATCCTCAGAAGCCCTTGGAGGATCCCTGAAAATATAATTTACCAAGTCTGCTGTTTCAAAGAATATTTTCCCTAAGTCGTGTGCAGACTGATACCTAGATGTATTACCTTTATAACTTTATTACCATTCCTATGCCAGCAATAACAAGAAACGGGGGCTCCTTCTGATTAAAGTCTTTAAATTTGTGAATGCATTTCAAAAATAGTTCTGGTAAGAGGCTTCCACTTGCTATAAATCACATAAGAAATAAACAGTCATAATCCAAAGAGCCAACTATCTGAACTCAGATATCCAGTGTTTAAGGACTGCTGTGTGTTATGCTTCATCACTTGAAATTGGTAAACTTTATACATTTTATCCTGTTAAAAATGTGCTGTGAAAGAAAAATCAAATGAAGTGACACTTTGTTTTTCTTTTAGCTTACTTTATTAGTATCCTCAGATATGATCCATCATTGTCCAAGCATTATCTTCTGTCACCAGTTCTCTTATCCCCCCTGCAGCAGCCATGTTCCCAAGATTAAGATGCAGAATAGACTATAAATTTTGTATGCTGATTCTTTAAGGAAAAAGAAAAACACATTTGATGCTGAGACTGTTATAAATCTTGTCTCGTTACACTACATGGAGCCATGGAGCCCTAAAAAAGTGGTATTCAGGACTGTATTTCATAGACCTTTCATATATTTCAGACTGTACTTTTGCTAAGCTAGGAATATGTTTATAATGTGACCTGAGGAATTATGTGGCTGTCAGGCTGATGAAATGGCAACAAGTAACTTTTAGAGATGAAAAGGAGAGAAAAAGGATGACTCATTTCTAATTTCAAGGATTAGAAGGTGAGGAAGAGGAAAGTAGGAGAGGAGAGAGAGAAATGGAACAATTTATTTTTCCTAAAGAAAACCAAAAATAAAGGAGAATTTATCTACATAGTAAGCAGTCTGGGATCTCCTCTTAGTGGTCTTGGGAGATCTGGGACGTCATTTTCCAGGCTAGGAAGATATACAGTCTTGGAAAGTGTTTGAAGGACAGTCTCTGTTAGACACCCAGTCAGTTTTAAGGGCAGCTTGACATACTGAATCCACTTTTCACTTCCCTGTGTGTGGTGTGTCACTGGAGAAAAAAAAACAAATGAGTTTTCACATCATCTATATCTGAATGTGCTTGTTTTACAGCACATTAATTTTACATTAGACTGTGCCTGATATGCCAAAAAGGTGGTGTTAAATGTGCAAAGTACATCAGCTGGTAAAATTAGAAAGAAATCTATTTAATCACATTGATTTTCATTAAGATATCATTTGTAAAAATTGAATAGTAAAAAAGATGCCAAATAAATTGAGTGATTTTTAAGTCAGTAGCATTCCTTTTCAATTCAATAAAAATGAAACAATGAAAAGATATTGTCAACATTTAGAGGTGAGGGAAAAAACACTCTAGTACATCTCTCTGACTAGTTGCTTATATTGAACATTTGTTACTCTGAGATCCTGATGCTTATTTAATGTATCGAGAAACTGTACTGAAGTTGTGAGCCCTGCCAGCAGCTTGAAGACTCTAAACAGGAAATGCATTTGCAATAAGTCTGGAACATTAAGTCACAGAATGACTGAAGATGTCCATACTGCAAGAGGGAGTGGGCATTGTGTGTAGGGTTTTCCCTGATGTAACCAGGCCTTTGGATAAGCAAAGATTCTTTCATGAAAAGATTCCAAATCAGATGATATTCCAATGTGACAGAGAAGTAGGACTTCATACTAAAATATAAAAAAAATATATATAAATCAAATAATACAGGTTTTCATCAGGAAATATAAATATTCCTCTGAGGTATTTCCAGTTTGAGATCTCTAGCACAAGAAAGGCTGAATTTAATGTTTTTTATTCCTATTTAATCTGTTAAATTAATATTTTGCTGTCTGGTTGAAATTGTGAAAAAGTTAAGATTGATACCTTAGACTGATAAATGCTGAATCTCAGGAGCTTCAAATTACTTGCTAACTATAAATGCTATTAGATGCACTGTCAATTATGTTTTACTCATACATATTAGATTTAACTGGCATTTTACTGTGTTGATGCCAGTCACTGTTTAACTTAGCATGATTTTAACACATTTTTCAGTTTTGAGCCATTCTATGATACAATTCTATGATAAGTCCCTATTAACTTAATCTGTATGTATACTCATTGTAAATTTTCACTTATAACTTTCATTTCACTCTACCTCATTTTATTAAAGTAAGCATTTAATGAATTGGTAATCATTCTGCTGGATTAACTTTCAAAAGTTTTTTCTCTTTTTATCTTCAAGGTGTTCTGTGCTGCACCCTGAATGCAGTATTGACAGATTAAGGTTAAAATCTGCTCACCTAAAATCCAAGGCTGCATTTTTCCCTTTTCATGCCTCTTAGGATCTTGAACTCAACATCCTCATATCTACCTCATGAAAATAAATTGTAGAAACAAGTAATAATAGCAAAGATTCAATGTGAGTTTATGGAAAGTTGATTGCCCTAAACTTGCTGTTTTACTGAAATGCCAAGTATTACAAATTTGTTTATATTTTATTATTACGATGATTATTTTTTTCTGAACCATTGTAGTTAATATCATACATTGTTTTTATTAAGAATATGTAACGGTATGAATGAAAAATGACACATATTAATTAGATTGAATGTGAGTTAGATGATTTATCTAAAAACAGTGAGGGAATGGCCACTAACTAGTTGTGTTTATGGGGTTGTTCTTGGTTGTGCTAGTTTTCTCACAAATCTCACTAAATTTTCACTGACAAAAGTGAACATTTTCTAAAATGTAAGTAAATGCTTAGTAAAGAGGAGGATATAGCACTTTTATAGTATTATTTATTTTTTTATCTACT
The DNA here is from genome assembly GCA_024606505.1 of Aquila spilogaster. Lineage (NCBI taxonomy): Eukaryota > Metazoa > Chordata > Aves > Accipitriformes > Accipitridae > Aquila > Aquila spilogaster. The sequence continues at coordinate 84,083,844 of JANHGO010000063.1, read as the reverse complement.
CTTATAAGAATATTAGTCTTCTACCTTGACAAAGTGTATGATCATAATCAGTAGTAAAGAAATTATTCCTTATTCCTCAATTAAATATTTTGAAGTGTTTGCGGAAAATTGTAAGATCAATTGCGGTATATAGAGCCTTAGCATTACTATGTAAGTTTAAACAGTGGTATACCTGGAAAAATTAATCTGAAATATAGTAGCTGGACATGAGCAGTATACAGTTGGAAACTGAAGGAACATAAACTCTACTGGCTAGAAAAGAAAAGAAAAAAAAACTTCTTTCCAGCTTCTTGCTGAACATGTGTCCTCTACATCCCTATTAAAATTTGGCGACTCTCTATCTAGTCTGTAACTGAGGATTTGGAAATACACCAAGTACAATAATTGGGTCGAGAATATGCAAGCAATTAAAGATGTATTACAGATGTGTGGCATATCTAGTTGTTATGCAATAGAGCTGGGTATCTATCTGTAGGAGTAGCTGTGACTGCACCCTACGCAGTGATAGCTACTGAAAAGCTAGACCTCACTCATCTGTTATACTAACACAATTTGCTTACCTTTGAAGTAATTTATCACCGATAAACACCAGTGATGAATTTAAAGCTGGCTCGTACTTTGTGACTGAGTGAACTAGGATCCCAAGAGTACAGCAGAGACCTGGGAGAGCTGAAAGTTGGAACAGTGGATATTCAGTGAGGATGTCTTGGAAGAGTCACTCCCTGGAAGGGCTAGGTAACTCCCTGCAAGGACATGAAAAATTCACCTACCATTAGCCTGATAGAGGTAGGAGAAAAATACAAAAATGTAAATGTTGATTATGCCTGTATTAATACAGGTTTGGTTTGAAAAGAGTTGACCTAGGAAGGAAAGCAGGCAATGGACACATTTATGGTTATCCTTGTTTAATGGTTTTATGTGGCAAAACACTCTGTCTGGTTTTCTGATTGCTATCACCAGCTTGTTTTCCTGTGGTGCCTGCCAAAGACGTTTCAACACTAAAGTTTTAATTGACCTCCACTTCTCGCTGGAAAATTTAAATAAAATGAATCATTTGAACATTTTAGTAGTTGTTATTGCTCTATCATAGTCTACTTAAGCATTTCAACTTGTCAAAGAATGATGGGTTGTTATGGGTGTTTTAATGAAAGATCATATTAAAAATACCAGAGTAATGTAAAACATATTGCAAATGAGTTCAAAATTAAAGACACTTCATGTCCTTTACTGAACTCCTACAGTTTTGCTTGTATTTATGCTAATGGATGATGGTTTGTGATGGGAATGCAGAAATCAAGCTGGTAGATCAAGTATTCTCAAATACTGGAGATTTACTGTTTCCCCTTTCACAAGACTACAACATTGATTTTTACACATGTGCTTATATGTATGCATATATATAAATATTTATAAAACATATGCACATAGCTTAAACATCTTACATGTAAATATGTATATTTGTACTAGTGGCTATATAAATTGAAGGCAAGGACATCATATTGAAGCACATGAACATTGCAGATCATTTCACATGAACTTCTAGGGCCGCCTTCAGTACAATTCAATTGGAAAGATTCGCAAGGGACAAATACCATGGGTTACTAAGACTACCTGTTGCATGCTTGACTCTGGTCTAATGTTCAATTATTTTGACTGTTATGTTACTTTCTCTTCCCACATTTATGACCATAGTTAAACAAGTTAGGTCAGTGAAGAAAGAAACTGCTCTTACGTAAAAGTGAAGAACTATGTGTGATTTGACAGAACTTTCTATAGGAAATTCAGATTGTAATTATCTCACAAATCCTGAGAGGAAGACTGGGGGAATAAAGTGTAGAGTAAACTAATAAAACAATTTCTTTTTTAGCAGAGGAGACAAAGATATTGTTACTGATTAATTTGTTCTGTGTCCAGGATGGCATTTTCAGATTATTTCCACTCCTAACAAATGTAACTTCAAACATTAAAAAGAAGATAGCTAAGTAGGACTGCTCTTTTAAAAAATGTTTTAGACTAATCTAAGTTGCATCTCTATATGACAGATAAAATGGAATACTTCATCAAGCTTATATTGAAATATGTAGTAGCAATGGTCAATAACCTGATATCTGGGAGGACAAATTTTGTTTCCCTTTCATCTGTGCATTCCTAGCAAAGGTGTTCTGGAGCACATATAGACCTGGAAAAGTAATGGGGAAGATAAGTCTGAGGTAAAGGCCCAGACATCTCTTTAAGAAAACAAAAATCACTTCCTTTTGTAGGTCCAGATTTACTTTGAGGTCTCTGGATACACAAGAATATGTATGAAAATCCTTGTCTGTTAATTCTGAGGAGTGCTGCAAATTATTAACTATACAATTAAAGCAACATCTTATCCAGTACTAAAGATGTGGCCAAGGTAGCCTAGATATCACTTAAGCATCTATATATGCTGTAGAAGTAAGATCATTAAATAAACACTTTCTTTCTAAGCGTTTATTTTTATTTTTTTTAATTGAGTGATCTTCCCAGTTTATTTATTTTAAATTTACTAAAACAAAACTGAAAACATAAAAACAAAAAATACACCAATACTGAAATCAGTATAAGATTGCAAGTCAGGTGATAAACGTTTTAATAAAAATCTACCGTTAATATAATTTACTTTGCCTCAAAAATTAGTAATGTCTGAGCGATAATCTCATTTATATATATGTTTTTAGAACATGATTAGAAACGTGAAATTTACTCTGTTTCTATATACCACTGTAGGCACTGCCCATGTAAGTGCCACTGTCTGAAGTCACTGAAAGAAAGAGATATACACAGGAAGGAGAATATGTCCACAGATTAGGTTTCTTTTTCTATCAACTGTAAATGACCTATAGGTATCTCCAGAGCATGTATGGAGCACTTCTAGAGTTAAACATCTGCTCTTTAAAACTTTAAAAATAATAAATAAATAGATAAATACCAGCAGTCTTAATCTAACAAAGACCCCAGGGGATGTGCTGTCTATCATGCGTAGGACCTTAATGAAGTGGGCCCTCTGGAATGGGTTCACTGGAGTGGGTTCTGTTAATCAATAGTGTCATTCTTCCTTGACCATTCTCTCCAAGAAGTGTGGGACTTTGTTTGGGGCAGCTGCTGCACCACTCGAAGATAGCCTGATGCACTCCTGGAGATCATGAGCCATAGGATGTGAGGGAGAACATGACATGAAGGAATTCACTTCTTACCTAATATTTGTTGCAGTCAACACACAAGGATAAAGGTAGGCTTTCAGAGCTGTTTGTCTGAAATACGCATTCCCTTACCTGCAGTAATCTCTGCCTAAGACAGAAACTATGTCGACAGAGACAAGAATCCTCATTCTTTCTATTCTGCTTTCAGCCCTAAGCAGTCGATTAGGTCTAGGCTGCCCATGTTTGGTACAGCATGATTCATAATTCATAGATTTCTGGCTTTTGATTAGCTCAGCATCAGAATTTCAAGAATCTGAGTGTTGCAAGGTGATTAAGGACTTTTTTTTTTCTGATTTGTTGCTTCTTTCTAAGGTTGAACATAGGTTTATTTTCTGTACGAGTGCTCTTGCTAATAGGTTATCATGAAAACGGTTGTCACGAAAATGTATGAGTTCTTGTTGCATGTAACTTATCTTTTCCAGGATCCCTAAATTCTACAGCAAAATAAAACTCAAGGTTTGAGGAATAAGGAGCCTTTCTCTTCCAAGCAAACACTTGAGTGTGTGTGGAAAGGTAATTTAAGCCTGTACAGCATTAAAACTTATGTTGAGAACAGCTAAAAGAATACGGGTATCTATTTATAACCCCGGAGAAAAGGAGGAATAGATTTCTAACTATAACTATGTTTCAGATGCTTTATTTCCCATCTAGTTTTATGAAGACTATTTCAACAGAGTAATTTTGTATCTTTCCTTTATGAGATAATTTTTTTTTGTAATAAGGGGAAATACTGAACATATCCCATCTATCTTGGCATTAGTGAAGCACTGAATTTAGTACAAAGTTGAAAATTTTAAGTTAAAATGAGGAAAATAGGGCTTTTAGTAACCAGCAATGAAGTGGGAAAAGAACTAGCTGAAAGAGAGGGATTGGCTTTTTAAAAATTAAAAAAAAAGGAAAGAGATTTATAGTGAAATTCTTCAAGGTCAGATCTTAAGAAAGGATTCATGTAGTGTTTTCTTTTTTACCTTGATGGAAGAAAGAAAAAGAAAAGGAGTAATGAAAAAAAAAGAAAAGTGAGCTGACCAAGTGTTTTAATGAAAAATAGAAGAAGATGAAAATGTCATATTGCAGAGAAGACCTTTAATATATATTGCCTAATCCTGTATATGCTGCAGCAAAGACTAGAATAACAGCAGAAATTAAACTGAATGGTATAACAGTAAGATCATTTGTTTTAGGCTAAAAAATAACACAGAACCTTAGGTAGAGAAGGCTTGAAATCAATTATGGGACTATAAGAGTTCAACAATGAGGGGTAGCTTCCAGAAAATAAAGGTAGTTTTTGGATACATCAGGAAAGATGTGTGTGTGTGTGCAAGGGAACTGTCATGCATTGATGACTTGTCATCTCCAATACTAAATATAAGTCAATTCATCCATAAGCAAGCTAAAAATTTGTGAAGAAACTCTATTACAATAATATAGGGAAAGATGTATGCTTTATAAAGTGGGACACCCAAAGAGTTTGGCTTATTTAACAAAATGAAGGAAGAGGGGACATAGAATTGTTCTTTCAACATTAGTACAAGTACAAGATCTGTTCGAACCAAACTACATTTCTGTGATGTGTACAAGTGGGTGTTAAAGTGATCAATAATATATTTAAGTAAACAAGGAGAAGAGACTTTTTGACAATAATGGAAATGTAGTTTTAGAGCAGAAGACAATAAAGGGAGGAATGCAAAAGTAAATGTAAAGTTTGGTAAGTAGCCAATAAAAGAAAAAGCAAAGGCAGAATGTGGTGAGTTTATGAAATCTTTCAAATAATGTAATTATGTCTAGTAGAAGGGGATGACCCAGGAAGTTTTGTGTTCATGAGATAAATAAGAGATATCAGTGATGGATATCAGAGAAATATTTAAGAAAGGCTGATCACTTGTCTACCATTTTTCTCCCTAGTAGATTTGAGTCTCATGAATTGATGAGTTGCAACACTATTTTTCAGGTGTTACCTGATAATTGATTCTGATCACCATGGCACTTTGCACGTGCCGCCGCTGTTACTGTTAAAAGGTTTCTGCTTTTTGCTGGAATGTGTAATCTACTTGGTCGCATAAGTTCAGTTGAAACATTAACAGCAGTTGCAAACTACCCAAAGCAGAACATATAGCTATCTGCTGCCTGAGTATATCTAAGTATTTATGAGTTTGCATAATTGCACTGGAATTTATTTCTCTTCAGGAACTTGAGAACTTACAGAGCTATTAAAGATTTAATACAGCCAGAAATATTGTTATTGCTTTCTACAGCAGTAAGTGTATGCATTTTGTTATTTGCCTTCTTTTCTTATAACAAGTATGTAAATGAGAAATAAATACTGAAAGCTGCACGGCACTGTATCTTCCACACAAAGGAAAGTCATTTTAAAAATAGCTTATCCTTTGGACATGAAAATGGAGAAACACACAGAATAACAAGGCACTATGGCTATTCAGCTCTTTGATAAAAAGAAATCCATAAAAGGTTTGCCTTTAACAGTTTGGCTGCACTCTTTTGTAGTAAAAGATAAAAAATATCAGTTGTGTTCCACGAATTTAGGGAAAAATGTGTCTTTACTCTCATTGTTACACAGGAATTTGTTAGGAAAGCTTATAGCAGGCAGTAACAATTCATGTACTAAAAGTCTAAGTTATTGGTAACCTGAAGATTTCACCAACTAAAGTTCAAATATATTTTCAGTAACTCACTGATATCTTTTAGTTTGCTTAGATTGTACTTCGGAAGATTTCAATAAGTGAGATTTAATGTCAATTTAATAACGTGCTTAGCACATGTTGAATACGTATACTGAGTAGATTGACAGAATGAATATTTGTTATATAGCATTCGAATTTAAAGGAGACCAAACAAAAACAAAGTTTTTTACAAAATAATTGCTAATGTAATCTGGTTCTTCTTAATGAAAAACACATTACACCTCTGACTCATCAACCTCAGCAAACTGATACATTTATTTTAAGACTGATTATTGAGAACTACAAAGAATTCATTGCCATGTGAGATGCTTGCTTTAAACACTGGTGTTAGAAGATTTAAAGGTAACAATCTAGGGGAATAAAGAAGAAACGTCATGTTTAATTTCTTGATATTATTTCACTGTCAAATCGTATTTTAATAAGTAAGCTAGGGAAATACGGTCTTAATGAAAGTACTGTGAAGTATGAGTTTGCTAGTAAGACAGTTTTCGGAAAGCAACTTATTTGGTCATTATCAGAAAAGAGAGAAGGCAGACTAATATTTCAAATGAAAATTAATAACTATTATTACTTAATAAGAAACATTTCATTGTCCTGTCAGGTGGTATACTGCTAAAAATACTGGGAGGATGTGGAACAACAAAGAAGGAACGATAGAATCTGAAGATAATTAAAAAGAAAAAAAAGGTTATAATAAACTGGAAGAATGTCTGAAAGATTAAAAAGATTCAGATCAGCAAGGATGAAGGCAAAGTAGTATACCTAGATATAATCAATTAAGAAATAACAAAAAGTTGGGTGTCCCTCAGGGTTCTGTAGTGGAACTGATGCTACTTAATACCTACATCAATTACATAGACAGTGGGATGGAGTGCACCCTCAGCAAGTTTGTGGATGACACCAAGCTATGTGGTACAATTGACATGCCCGAAGGTACAGGATGCCCTCCAGAGAGACCTAGACGGGCTTGAGTTGTGGGCTCAGGGGAACCCCATGCGTTTCAACAAAACCAAGTACAAGATCTTGCACTTGGGTGGTGGCAACCCCCACTATCAATACAAGCTGGAGGATGTAAGGATAGAGCACAGCCCTGCCAAAAAGGACTTGGGGCTACTGGTGGATTCTAAGCCGGGCATGAGCCAGCAGTGTGCCCTCACAGCCCAGAAAGCCAACTGTATCCTGGGCTATATCAAAAGAAGCATGGCCAACAGGTTGAGAGAGGTGATCCTGCCCCTCTACTCTGTAGTGGTGAGACTTCATCTGGAATACTGCATCCAGATGTGGAGTCCTTGGTACAAGAGAGACATGGACCTGTTGGAGTGCGTCCAGAGGAGGGCCACAAAAATGATCCAAGGGATGAAACACCTCCCCTGTGAGGACAGGCTGAGAGAGCTGGGGCTGTTCAGCCTGGAGATGACTCCAGGGAGACCTGAGGGAGGCCTTTCAATATTTAAAAGGGATTATAGAAAAGGAGGGGACATACTTCAGCATGATCTTTTGTGATAGGATAAGAAGAAATGGTTTCAAACTAAAAAGGAAGATTTAGATTATATATAAGGAAGAAGTTTTTTTACAATAAGGGAGTTTTTTACATTAAGTGAAGCACTGGAACAGGTTGCCTAGAGAGGTGGTGTATGCCTCCTCCCTGGAGACATCCAAGGTCAGGCTGGACCAGGCTCTGAGCAACCTGATCGATCTGTACATATCTGTGTTCATTGCAGGAGAGTTGGACTAGATTACCTTTAAAGGTCTCTTCCAACACAAACAGTTTTATAGTTGTATGAAAGAAATGAACAGATTTTTCTCATATGTATGGTTCTCACTATTTAGCACTTAACATGTGTTATGTTTATTCATTGATTTATTTACTGCTACATTAAGACAAATACAGAGCTAGGTGGCTACTGTAGATTGTTATGGAAACAGCTACCAGAGAGAGCATTGAAAAGTAAAACCATTTCCTAAGCCTCCATGTGTTTATCAAAATTGGTCATGGAAAAGACCAAGAAAGAAGTAGTTAGTAGTTATGAGTAATGGAAAGGAAAAATTAAGTTACCTGATAATTATTTTTTACTCATCAGTTGACCTTCTGAAGACCTCATAACTTAGATAATGCCTTGTGATCTCACTGTTTTATTCTAATCTAATAGTAATTGAACAGAAAGTTATTTCCAAGTCTAAGGAAAAAAATCAGCTGTGGATAAAATGTTTCCAAACAAAAAAGTGTTTGGAAAGAGAGTGTAAACTATCATCCTTAAAGGAAAATGGAAAATAATGTATTTTTATTTTATGAATAGAAAATCTTCCATTTAGAACACTTGGTTTGTTCCTGAACAATATCTGGAGGAAGATTAATGAGAGAAGAAAAAACAAAAAGGAAATAAATATATGTATATATATATATAATATCCCCTTAATGAACATGAAACCACAGAAACAACTGAAACAGGAAAAAATCACATTATGATGATAGCCTGAAATTGTGTGAAAGATTTATAAGAGACCATTTAGATTCAATGCATCAGAGCTTAAGTTGGTGAGCTGAGATTTTGTATCTCTTGGAAAATATGGTTATCCTTTTTAGAGGTATTTTTCCTGTTGGAAACTCTTTGCAATATTTCAAATGAAATCTTTCTTTTAAACATTACAGTCACCTAGAAAGAAAGGATAGAGCCATTTTGTTTCATGTTGGCCTAGTAGGCTGTGGATTTATGGACATGTTTAAACTGCGCTCTAGTGAAACAATATGTCACAAATATTGGATTATTTTGTTATTTTCTGACCATCAGCCTGATGCCTGCTACCATCCAGTGCCCTTCAACCTGTACTCAGCATCCAGGTTTCTGAGCTGAACTTATTTTGTGACATAGTTGGAAAGAATAGTAAAAAGAAAATCTAGACGTTTGCTCCTATGCCAACAAAAAATGTTAGTTTGGGTGAAAAGACACCACAACATTTTAAAAATTCCTCTTGGAGAAACCACCTTTCGGAGAGCATTTGCTATGACTGCAACCTATTACTGCATATATTGCAGCAGGACATAAGCTGTTTGTCTGCAGTTTAATCACCTTTAAAATGACGAAGAGCAAAAATTTTATTTTCAAAGGAGAAAGATGAGACACAAATCTAACAAAATTTGTTCTGCAAATTCAGAACACATGAGGGTGTATTTTTAAAACAGAAACTGGTTTATTTCTGAGAAGCAAATTCTATTATTTTTTAACAGGATTTGGGGGCAGAATTGCCATAAGTTGACTGAACACTTACTCTGCAGCAATTTTTTGCAGCTGAGGGAAAAGGTTGGCAAAACAATTTCTTTCTGTATTTTTTTTTCAGTGAAGTCAGCACGTGCCCCAGAAAAGGGTATTTATCTCTCATTTTGAAAGCCACTCGAGTATTTTTTTTCCTAACCTACTTACTCTGAGCTAAAACACTAAATTAGAAGAAGTTATTTTAGTCCAACCCTAAAGTAAAATTAATTTACTTTTGGGGAAGGAAGTTGGAATCCTAAAATCAGTGGGGAAAAGACAAAGGACAGTAATTTGTGCAGAGGAACAACAATAAATACATGCACTCTTTTTTTCCCGCATCTGAAGTGTAAGGCATAACAGAATGACTTAAACTTGCATTTACCCAGAATGATTTTTTTTCCCTTCTGTATCATACTCTTGTGCTGAAACTTCACATCTTATGCTGGGTTTAATATATC
>JANHGO010000063.1:84053641-84074112 GCA_024606505.1 Aquila spilogaster | reverse complement strand
GCCAACAAAACATTACATTACAACTCATTACATTGGTAGCTTGCTTACCAACAAACTTTTATTTATCTTCAGTTTGCCTGACTCATTATTTTTGAAATCCTGTTGTATCTAAATTTTAAGTAAAAGTGATTAGAGGCAGCCTACATGGCTTCACTAAGGGCAAATTGTGCCTGACTAATCTAGTGGCTTTCTACAATGGAATGAATGCATCACTGGACAAGGGAAGAGCTACTGATATCATCTACCTGGACTTCTGTAAGGCCTTTGATATAGTCGCCCACAACATTCTTGTTGCTAAATTGGAGAGATATGGGTTTGGTGGATGAACTGTCCTGCACCTGGGAAGGAACAACCTCATGCACCTGTATTTGCTGAGGGCTGCCCAGCTGGTAAGCAGCTTTGCAGAGAAGGACCTGGGGGTCCTGGTGGGCACCAAGTTGAACATGAGTCGGTGATGTGCCCTTGCCACAAAGAAAGCTAAAAGTATCCTAGGCTGCATGAGGAGTGTTTCCAACAGGTTGAGGTAATCCTTCTTTTGGAAATGAGTCCTGTTGCCTAATTCCATTCTTTCCGGGGTGCTATGTTGCCACAAAAGTTGTTTGTCAAGGCCGAGCATGGTCTTTCGGGCTGAGGCTCCAGGTGGGGTCATGTTCCCTGGCTGCAGCGTAAAGCACGTTTCTCATTTCTTGCCCTGTCCAGCCTGGCTCAAGGGCTGTTGCACGAACTATCTGTGATTGTTTCAAAGGTTTGTCACTAACCAGGGCCACTGTTGAAACAGTTCTTTTGGGTCACTTGATAGAAAGGGCTCACAATCTGACTGTAATGCAGAATATGCATTCTCAAGAAACCTAAAACACGTAAGAAAGTTTGTGTTTCTTTCTTGTTAGCTGGTGGGGGCATGGCTGTTATTTTATTGATCACATCTATTGAAATATGATGATGCCCATCTTGGCATTTTATCCTAAAAACTGGATTGCCCCCACAAGGTCTTTGACCTCGTTGTGGGTTTGTTTTTTTTTTTTTTTTAATAGCAAAACAAGCTTTCAGAAGGAACTGGTTTATTCTTTTCCTGTTCTCAAACAGCTCCTCAACTATGTTGCCCCGAGTAAGGATGTCTGTACAACATGGTCCTGGACAAGCAGCTCTAGGTGACCCTGTTGGAGCAGGAGGGTTAGACCAGGTGACCTCCAGAGATCCCTTCCCACCTCAACCCTTCTGTCCAGCTGTCATTCTGTGATTCTGTGGTTACCGAAGCAATGCTATGTGGTTATAATCTGTAGTGTTTTAACACAGCATTGACTTGTTTTACCAGCAGGGCATCTGTGGTGCATCTTATGGATTTAAAGCTGATCACATCTTGCACTGCCCTTGAAGGGACAGCACAAGGTACCGTTCCTGCCAGTGGTGTGACTGTACTTAGGGTGCTACAAGGATGTCTATGTGAGTAACCTATGTGCCTCAGTGCCAAACTAGTTGCGTTTAATGTGTTGAATCTGAACCCTTCCAAGGTGAGTTTCATTTGTGTGTTGTGTATCAGTAAGCAAATTTTCTAGCTTGTGTTTTCTTGTTTTTTCTAGATAGGAATTTTATCCACTTTAACTGTAAACATTTCCAGATCATTAGTTGTTACCATGACTTTTTATTAATGATTTTGTGACTCAGCTTATTTTTCCTGGTACCAAGGCATCTGAAGATGCAATAAAAGGCCATTAAAATTTTCTGAAGTGCCTGCATGTCTGTCCATAATTAACTTATTGTTACCGACTCCTTCCTCATTTCAGTATAATGCCAAGACCTGAGCAAACTCCTTCACTCCAGTCAGGGAGCAGCCAAAGACTGTCAAAATGGTGATACCTGTAGAGCATTGGCATAAGGATGGGTGGAGCATCTGGCTGACCCTTACAAGTTAAAGCACCCAGATGGACTTTAAATCCCAGAGCATGTGGAAGCAGTAGCAATCCTCAGAAACCCCCAAAGGATCCCTGAGGATGTATCTTACTGAGTCTGCTGTTTCAAAGGGCTTTTTCCCTAAACGATGCACAGACTGATGCTTGGGAGTATTACCTGGTAACTTTATTGCTGTTCTTGATGTGATATGCCAACAATGATGAGAAATGGGGGCTCTTTCTCATTAAAACTTTAAAATCATGAATGCAGGTAATTTTGGAAGTAATTCCTCTAAAAGGCTTCCACATACTATAAAACCCATAAGAAATAAACAATCATAATCCAAAGAAATAACTTTGTAGATTCAGATCCCAAGTATTTAAGGACTGCTGAGTGTTATGATCCATAGCTTGACATAGGCAAACTTTATAAACTTTACCCAGTTAAAAGTCTACTGTGAAAGAAAATAATTTGAAGTGCCACTTTGCTTTTGTTTTAATTAACTTTATTAATATTCTCAGATATGATCCACCACTGTCCAAGCATTATTTTCCATCACCAGCTCTCTCATCACCCCTGCAGCAGTCATGTTCCTAAGATTAAGACTATAAATTTCCTATGCTGATTCTTTAAGGAGAGAACCACATTAGATGCAGAGTAAAGTTGCAGGCTGAGGATGTTATAAATCTTGACTCTTTACACCACATGGAGCCATAAGGAAGCAGTATCCAGGACTGTATTTCATAGACCTTTCAGGCATTTCAGGCTGTATTTGCGCTATGCTAGAAATATATTTATAATGTGACCTGAGGAATTATGTGGGTGTCAGACTGATAGAATGGCAACAGATAACTTTTAGAGATGAAAAGGAGAGAAAAAAGGATGACACACCTCTAATATCAAGGATTAGAAGGCAAGGAAGAAGAAAGTAAGAGGGGGGAGAGAGAAAGGAAAGCAATTTTTTCTAAAGCAAACTATAAATAAAGGAGAATTGACCTAAATGGTAACGAGTCTGGAATCCTCTCCAGATGTTCTAAGAAGATTCAGGGCTTCTTTTTCCTGAAGGGTTTGCAGGCTAGAAAAATTTGAGTCTTAAGTATGTATTTGAAAGGCACTTTCTGTTTGATGTGCAGACAGTTTTAAAGACAGCTGGAGATTCTGAATCTACTTTTCATTTCCAATGCTATGTATGTTGTCTAGCTGGAGAAAGAAAAAAACTGTTTTCACATTATCTGTATATGGATGTGCTGGTTATACAGGGAAAATGATAGAAATGGCTGCAGATTATGCAAAAAAAGATGGTGTGAAATGCATAAAGTACATTAGCTGGTATGATAGGAAGAAATCCATTTGATCACATTGATTTTTATTAAGATATCATTTGCAAAAATAGCATAGTAAAAAAATCCAAGGAGATTAAATGATATTTAAATTGGTGGTATTGCTTTTTAATTCAATTAAAATTAAACAATGAAAAGAGATTGAGGAGTTTCAGAGGTGAGGGGAAAAGCAGTGGAAGGAAAAGTCTCTTGCACATCTAGTTGTCTTGTTACTTATGTTAAAAAGTTGTTATTCTGAGCTCCTGATGCTTGCTTAGTGTATTGGGATATTGTATCCTCCCTTTACACAAGTTGTCAGCCCTGTCAGCAGCTTCAGGACTTAAGACAGGAAATGTATTTGTATGAATGCTGAAATATTCTGTCACTGCATGACTTATGGTGTCCATACTGTAACACAGAGTGGGCACTGTGTGTAGGGTTTCCCCTGATGCAACCAGACTTCTGTATAAGAGAAGAGCCTTATATGCATTCATGGAGTGATTCAAGATCAGGTAATGTTGCAATGTGGCAGGCCACTGAGTTTACTTTTAAAGCAGCATTAAAATGTTGCTCTCTGAGAAGTAGGATTTCATAGTAAAATATAACAAATTTGTAAATCAAATAATACAGGTTTCCATCAGGAGATATAAATGTATCCTCCGAGGTATCAACTTCATACACACTGGGGTTAAACATCTGCAGTTTGAGATGTCTATCATAAGACAGACTGGCTTTGTTGTTTTTATTGCTATTTAATATCTTTATTTAATGTTTTGTTGTCCTGTGAAGTTCTACAAAAGTCAACAATGATGCCTTATACTGATAAATATTGAATCTCAGGAGCCTCACACTGTCTTGAGAAATCAGAGCTGACAATATTAACTATAAATGCTGTTAGATGCATCCTCAATCATAATTTTCCCCCATATGTAGTAGATTTAACTGTTCTTTTTAACTGTTTATTTTTTCAACTGTCAATGTCAGTCACTGTTTAACTTAGAATCATAGAGTCATACAATATCTCAAGTTGGAAGGGACCCATAAGGATCATCAAGTCCAACTCCCTGCTCCTCGCAGGACTACCTAAAACTAAACCATATGACTAAAAGCATTGTCCGGATGCTCCTTGAACTCTGACAGGCTGGGGACTACTTCCCTGGGGAGCCTGTTCCAGTGACCGACCACCCTCTCAGTGAAGAACCTTTTCCTAATGTCCAACCTGAACTTCCCTTGGTGCAGCTTCACGCCATTTCCTTGTGTCCTGTCACTGGTCACCAGAGAGACGAGATCAGCACCTCCCCCTTGAGGAAGTTGTAGTCTGCCATGAGGTCACCCCTCAGCCTTCTCTCCTCCAAGCTGAACAAGCCAAGTGACCTCAGCCGCTCCTCATAAGTCTTGCCCTCGAGACCTTTCACCATCTTTGTCGTCCTCTGGACACACTCTAATAGTTTGATGTCCTTCTTATATTGAGACGCTCAAAACAGCACACAGTACTCAAGGTAGGGGCACAGTGGTGCAGTGTAGAGTGGGACAATCACCTCCGGTGACCAGCCAGCTATGGTGTGCTTGATGCACCCCAGGACATCGTTGGCCCTTTTTGCTGCCAGGGCCTGCTGTTGACTCAGTTTAGCATGATTTTAAAGAATTTTATAGTTTTAAGTCTCTCTTGACCTAATTTATATGTTTATTCACCTTTAAGGTAACTTTGCTTTGCTTTACTTCATCTTATTAAAATAAATATTTAGTGAAATTGATAGACCATATTTTTCTCTGCTGGATTAATTTTCAAGTAACTGGTCCTTCTCTTTTTATCTGCAAGTTGTGCTGGGCTCCACCTTGAATGCAATGCTGACGGATTAGGTTAAAGTCTGCTCTCTTAAAATCCAGGGCTGTGGTCCTTCATTTTGCCCTGCTTCCTCCTCTTAGGATCTTGAACTCTGCCACCTCACTGGTCACTGCACCAAAGTTGCCCTCGACTTTCTCACCCACAACCAGCTTTTCCTTTTTTGTAAGTATCAGGCCCAGCAGAGCACCTTCTTTCCTCCATCACCTATGTTGGCTCCTCAATCACCTATGCCAGGAAATTGTCATCAGTGGACTCCAGAAATCTCCTAGGTTTCTTGTCCCCCACAGTGTTGTCCTTCCAGCAGGTATCAGGGTTGTTAAAGCCCTAGATCACTGGTTATACAGACCATTGCATGAAAAATTAAACTAGATACAAGTGATTTTAATGATCAGGATGATTGTAGTGCTTTCATACAAAAGAAACTGTATACACAAATAATAATTAAAGATTCAATATGAGTTTATGGAAAATCGATTGCACTAAACTAGCTGTATGTAATTTTACTGAAATGCTAAGTATTACAAACTTGTTTATATTTTATTAACACAATGATAATTAAATTTCTTTAACACATTGTAGTTATTATACAACATTTCTATTAAGAACCTAGAATGGTATGAAAGAAAAATGGCACATATTAAGTGGATTGAATGTGGATTAGAAGATATATCCCAAAAGAGAATGAGGAAATAGGCATTAACTAGTTGTGTCAATGGGAATGTTTTTGGTCTTGTTTTTCTTCCAAACCATTGGCCAAAACTTCACTGATAAATGTGAATGTTTTACAAAATTCAAGGAAATAGTTATTAATGAAGTGGATACAGCACTTGTACAATATTGTTTATTTTTTATCCTATCACAAGAATCTTATTTTTTACTATGATGAAGTTCATGATCATACATCAGTAATAAAGAAGTTCTTTATTCTGCAGTTCCTGCTTACAGGATTAATTATTGAGAAGTGTTTGTGAAAAGCTATAAGAACAACCGTAGTATATAGAGCCTTAGCATTATTATGTAAGTTTAAACAGTGGTATATATGGAAAAATTAATCTGAAGTATAATAGCTGAGCTTGACTGATGTGCAGTTGGAAATGAACGGTACGTAAACCCTGCTGGCTGAATAAAAGAGAGAGAAAGGCTCTTTCCATCTTTCTGCTGAATATGTGGCTTCTACATCACCAGTAAAAGTTGAACATCCTGTCACCTATCTAGTTTGTAACTGAGGGCTTGGAAATACACCTACTACAATAATTGGATCAAGAACATGCAAGTAATTAGAGTTGCATGATGTGTGACAGATCTAGTCACTATGCAATAGAGTCTGACATCCACCTGTGTGAGTAGTCGTAGCTGCAGCCTACCAGCAGAAGCTACTGGAAAGTTACCACTCACTGTTTCCATTACACTGATGATGGTTGCTTACCTCTGAAGTAAATTAACAGTGATGAATCTAGAGCTGGCTCATGCTTTGTGGCTGGGTAAACTGGGATCCCAGAAATGGAGCAGAAAGAGACATGGGACAGTTGGAAGTGGGAAGAGTGGACCCTTGGTGAAGATCCTGTGGAAGAGTACGTCCTGAAAGGAACAGGTAATAGGAAACAATCAGCTATCATTAGCCTGAATGAGATAGCGTAAAAATGCAATAAAGAGGCAATGTTGGCTATGTCTATATTAACAAGGGTTTGATTTGAAAAGAATGGACCTAGGAAATGAAATCTGTAGTAGGCATCATGTCCAAACTATTTCTTCGTTGTCTTTACTTATTGGTTTTATGTGGAAAAATATTCGGTATGGGTTTCTGATTGCAATCCCCAGCTTTTTCATCCTTGTTTCCCTATGGTGCCAACCAAAGCAGTTTCAGCACTAAAATTTTAATCTTCCTCCACTTCTCATTGGAAAAGTTGAATTAAATAAATCATTTAAACATTTTAGTAGTTGTTATTGCACTATCATACTCTTCCTATGCATTTCAACTTGTCAAACAATGATGGGCTGTTATGGGTGTTTTAATGAAAGACTATGTTAAAAATACCAGAGTAATGTAAAACATATTGCAAATGAGTTAAAAATTAAAGGCACTTCATGTCCTTTATTGGATTCCTACAGTTTTGCTTGTTTTCAAACTAATGGCTGATGGTATGTGATGGGGATGCAGAAATCAAGTCGGTATATCAAGCATGCTCAAAGACTAGAGATTTACTATTTCCTTTTTCGCTGGACTACAACACTGATTTTCACATAGATACAAATATACATATGTGTATATGTACATATTACATATACATATATACATATGTATATATGTATAAATATTTATAAAACATACACATATAGATTTAACATGTTGCATATAAATATATGCATATTCATATTTACATTTTATCTAGATAAATGCCATGCAAGGAGATCACTCTACCTAAGGAGGAGATGACCTTGAATTGTAGATTGCACACAGACATTGCAGTACATTTCAAGTAAACACCTTAGGCCACCTTTTTTGGTACAGTTGGGAAGACTTGCAAGGGACAGGTACCATGAACTGGTTTTAAAATCAGCTTAACTAAGACTCCCTGTTGCATCCGGGAGCCTGGGTTCATGTGCAATTGTTGATGTGACATCTATGCTCCAAAATCCTCTAGATGCCAAAACAATTTTAGTGGATGTGAAATGAGGACCAAGTAACTGAAATATCCAACTATTTAGAATAGCCCTTGAATAAAAATAACTTCAAAATCTGGCTTTATATTTAGACGAATTAAGATTATGGTCCCATACCTTCTCTTCCCAGGTTCATGCCAGTATTCCTCAGTTAGAGAAGGTAAATCAGTGAAGACATAAACTATCTCTTATGTAAAACTGAAGAACTCTTTGTGATTAGACAGAATTTTCTACAGGAAATTCAGTTATATGAATGAAATATCCCCAGATCCTCAGAGGTGGATTGTGGGAATTAAGTGTAAACTAATAAAACATTTTTTCCTTTAGCAGACAAAAAGAAATCGTTAGTGACTCACTTTTTCTATGACTGTGTCCAGGATGGCATTTTTTTATTATTTCCATTCCCAACAATTACAGTTACAAAAGTTTTCAGAAAAAAAACAGCTAAGAAAGATTACTCTTTTCAAATATGTTTGAGACTCCTTTAAGCTTCATCTGTATATGACAAGTAAAACAGAATACTTCATCTGTATGGATTTATCATCGTGCTTATATATGACTAGACTTTGTAGTAATAGCTATAATGTGATGGCTGGAGGGCCAAATTTTGCCTCCCTTTTATCTTTGTATTCCTACCAAAGGTATTCTGGGGCATGTATAGGCTTGGAAAAATGAAGGGGAGAGAAGTCAGAGGTGCAGGTCCAAAAGTTTATTTAAAAAAAAACCCCAATATATCCCTCTCTTTTGAGGGTCCAGATTTATTTCAGGAACTCTGGACACAAGAAAAGCTGGATTAAAAACCTTGTCTGTATTAATTCTGAGGAGTTTTATAACCAGTTAATTCTAGTATATAAAGCAATATCTTATCCAGTAATGTAGATGTGGTGGGTTGACTTTGGCCAGCTGTCAGACACCCAGCCAGCCACTGTCTCACTCCCCCTCCTCAGAAAGAAAGGGGAAGAAAGTAAGATGACAAAGTTCGTGGGTCAAGATAAGGGCAGGGAGATCACTCACCAATTGTGATCACAGGCAAAACAAACTCAACTTGGGAAAGATTAATTTGATTTATTGCCAATTAAGAATAGAGTAGGATGGTGAGAAACAAAGACAAAAACTAAAACCACTTTCCCCCCACCCCTCTCTTCTTCCCAGCCTCAGCTTCTTTCTCTCCTTCATTCCTGACTCTTCTACCTCCTCCCCCTGAGTGGTGGAGGGGGTTGGGGAATGGGAGTAGCAGTCAGTTCATAACAGTTCATCTCTGCTGCTCCTTCCTCCTCACACCCTTCCCCTACTACAGAGTAGGGTAGAGTCCCTCGTCATGGGCTGCCGTCCTTCATGAACTGCTCCAACCAGGGTCTTCTCCATGGGCTCCAGGGGAATCTGCTCCAGAACCTGGAGCAAGTCCTCCCCCTCCTTCTTCTCTGGCCTGGGTGTTCGCAGGGCTGTTTCTCTCATGTTTACTCTCACTCCTCTCTCACAGCTGCTACGCAGAATTTTCTACCTTTTCGTCAACATGTTTCCCCACAACCACCAGCAGCTTGACTGCCAGTGGTCAGTGGTGGGTCCACTGGAGCCAGCTGCAGTGGATTGGAACTGGCTGTGTCCAGCACGGGGCAGCCCCTGGTCTCTTCTCACTGCAGCCCCTGTCACTACCAAAAACTTGCCACCTACACCCAGTACAGTAAGTGTGGCCAATGGAGTCTAGATATCAGTTCTTTGAATATCTATACATGCTGTGTCAGTAACATGGTTGGAAAAACTTTTGCTTTCTCTTTCTGTGATTTTTTTTTAGTTGTTTTCTCAGGTTTTCTTTTTTAAAAACTTATTAAAATGAAACTAAAACCATCAAAAATATTCATTCACCAATATTGAAACTCAGCATAAAATTGCAAACAAACCCCTCAGCATAAAATTAAAAAAATAATTAAAATTGGGCATTTTAATAAATTATCAATTTTGTTATAGTTTACTTTGCCTTGAAAATTGCTGATGTACTAACTAGAAGTTCATTAATATATATATCTTTAGAAAATATTTAGACAAAGTGAAAATTGCTCTGTTAATGTACCTTTGTAGGCACTGCTTGTGACCTGGTATGGTGATGGGAGCAACACAGTCTCCACCTCCTGTTGCCTGCTAAATGCCACTGACTGAAGTAACTGGAAAGAAAAGAGAACCACACAAGAAGGAAAGCAGTACCACGTAGTTTAGATGTCTCTTTCCATTGACTGTGAATGGCCCTTAGGTATCTCCAGAGCATATCTGGAGTATCTCTGGAGTTAAACATCTGCCTTTTGAAAACTTAAAGATCAAAAAAATAGATATCAGCAGTCTTCATTTAATGAAGACCCCATGGGGCATTCTGCCTACTGTTAATGGGTACTTAATGGAGCGGAATCTCTGGAATAATCTATCAATCAACAGCCTCATACTTCCTAGAGCATTCCCACCTGGAAGTGTAGGACTTGAGCTGGGGCAGCTGCTGCTTTATCACTTGAAGTTAGACTGATGAATTCCTGGAGTACATGGGCCATAGGATGTGGGGGAGATCAAGACCTGAGGGCATCCACCTCTTACCTAATGTTGGAGGCAGTCAGGGCACAGGAATGAAAGTGGGCTTCCAGAGCTAGTTACCTGAAATATGCGTTCCTTTACCTGCAGTGATATTTGGCTAAGACAGAAGCTGTGTCAACAGAGATCAGAATCTTTCTATTATGCTTTCAGCCCTAAACAGGTGGCTAGATTTAGCTTGGCCTTGTTTTGTGCAGTATGACCTGCAATTCATTGATTTCTGCCTTCCCAGTGGCTCAGCTTCAGAAGAGGCAGAGCCTGTCCACTGCAAGGGGATTAAAGATTTTCTTTTTTCTGAGATGTTACTTCTTTCTCAGGCTGAACCTAGGCTTATTTTCTGTAGGTGAGCACTCTCACCAGTAGGTTATCATGAAAAAGGTTGTCACTAAAACTTAAGAGTTCATGCTATGTGTAACTTCTCTTCTCCAGGGCTCCTAAATCTTACAGCAAAATAGGCTTGAGGAAGCAACATAAGGCTTGAGGAAGAAGGTGTCTTTCTCTTCCAAGCAAGGACATCTGACAATGTGTGGACAGTTAATTTAAACCTATAGGACACTAAGGCTCAGTAGAGAAAGGATAAAAGAATATAGGCATCTATTTACAGTCCTGGAGAAAGGGGGGAATAGATTGTTAAATGTAGGTATGTTTCAGATGCTTTAATTCCCACCTGGGTTTATGAAGACTATTTCAAGAGAGTACTCTTGTATCTTTATGAGATAACTGAGTTTTATAGTAAAGCGAAATGGTGTATATCTCATCTATCTTGGCATTAGTGAAGCATTTAATGCAGTATGATGTTGAAAAATTTAGGCTAAAATGAGGAAGACAGGCTTTTTGTAAGAATGATAAAGTAGTGGAAAAACTATATGAAGAAGAGGAATTGACCTGTGTCAAAAACAGGAAGAGATTACTAGTGAAATTCTTGAAGGTCAGATCTTAAGAGAGATCTTCTTTAATATTTTTATCACCTTGAGGGACAAAAATAAAGGGAGTACTAAGTTGATGCAATTCTTTTTGATGAAAAAAAAATGTTGGGAGACTTTGTCAGTACAGAGGAAGATCAAAATATCATATTGGAGGGGAGACCTTTCATATATAACCCCACCCTCTATGCCTCAAAGTCTGGAATAACAGAGCAGGAATTAAACTCAATAATATAAAAGTATGACCATATGCTTTAGCTAAAAATTAACCCAAAACCTAAAGTGAAGGAGGCATGGAATCAATGATGTGATTACAGGCCATCAGCAATGAAATGTAGCTACTAAAAGGTGACAGCAGTTCTTGGATACATCAAGAAAGATACGTCTGCATGTGTGGAGAGAAATTGTCATGCACTGATGGTTCGTCATCTACAATACTAAGTATAGTTCTGTTCACTCATAGTCAAGCTGGAAAAATTGCCAAAAAACCTCTATTAGAATAATATAGGGAAAGAAGTATGCTTTCTAAAAGAGGATACCAAAAGACTAGCTTATTTAGCAAAAAGAAGGCATAAGGAGCACATGATTGTTCTCTTCAAACACATTAGTTGAGGTACAAGAGCTGTTCAAACAAAATGATAGTTCTAGCATAGCTATAAGTTGTTGTTAAACTGCACAGGTATACATTTAAGTAAAAAAACAGCAGAGACTTTTTGGCAATCATAAAAATGAAAAGTAGCCAATAAATGTAACAGCCATAAGACACCTAACTTTTTTTTTAAGGTGGAGTTTGATAAGTTTCTCAAATCATTTAAATAATGTGGTTATCTGCAGAAGGGGATGACTGAGGAAGTCCTGAGTTCCTAAATGAAATAAGATACAGCAGTGATGGATATCACAGAAATATTTAAGATGGTCTGATCACTTGCCTATCATTCTTCCTCCCTAATAGCCTTGAGGAATTTTGTGAATTGACTGGCTGCAACACTTTATTTTTCAGGTGATACCTGACAATTGATGCTGATCACCAAGGCACATCCCATATAGCTCTGCTGTTGTTACTAAAAGGTTTATCTTCTTTTTGCTGGAATGTGTATACTGCTTTGATCACAAAAGTTTCCTTGAAACGTAAGCAGCAGAAGCAGACTACCCAAAGCAGAACATGTAGCTATCTACTGTCTGAGTGTATCTAAGTATTTATGAGTTTGCGTAATTGCACTGGAATTTATTTCTCTTCAGGAACTTGAGAACTTGCAGAGCTATAAAAGATTTAATACAGCCAGAAATATTGTTATTGCTTTCTACAGGAGTAAGTGTATGCATTTTGTTATTTGCTTTCTTTTCTCATAACAAGTACTGTAAATGAGAAATAAATACTAAAAGGCTGCACAGCACTACATCTCTCTCACAAAGGAAAGTAATTTTAAAAACAGCTCTATCCTTTGAACAAGAAAGTGACAAGACACTCAGAATAACAAGGCACTTTGGCTATTCAATAGTTTGGTAAAAAAGGAATCCATCAAGGGTTTGCCCTTAACAATTTGGCTGCACTCTTTTGTAGTAAAAGATAAAAATATCAATTGTGTTCCACTAAATTTAAGGAAAAATGGCACTTCACTGTCATCGTTATGCACAAATAAGTTAGGAAAGTTTATAGATTTTTATATTAAATACAGTAGGCAGTAACAATGCATGTACTAAAAGTGTAAGTTTTGGAATCTGAAGATTTCACCAGCTGAAGTTTAAATATATTTTCAGTAATACACTGATTTCTTATATTTTGTTTAGTCTCTCCTTTGTAAGAAGATTTCACTAATTAGGATTTAATGTCAATTTAATAATGTGCTCAGCACATGTTAAATACATATACTGAGTCATCTGACAGAAGGAAATTTTGTTGTATAGCACTGGAATTTATAGGACACCAAAAAAAAAAGAGAAAGAATAAGTAAATGTCTTGTGTAGAAGGAACATGGAAGGAAGAAGAAAAGTATGTCCTTGACAACAGTTTATACACACAGAAAATGTTTTTTGCACTTCTTGTTACTTGGTGCTATTGTCTATTGGGGTTGGAAAACGTATAACAATTTTTTTTTACAAAGTTATCAAAACTATTGTTAATATACACTGGACAATCTTAATGAAAGTTATAGTGAACTTAAAAAAATTCTTAAAGATTAAAAAGATTCAGTTTATTACGGTTGAAGGCAAAGTACTATGCCTAAATGTAATAAATTACAAAATACCCAGAAGTTTTGTGCAAGGCAGATGAACAGGGTCTTCTCATATGTACAGTTCTCACTGTTCAGCACTGAACATCAAACAGTTATGTTTATTCATAACTGGATTTATATTCATTGGTTTATTTACAGCTACCCCAAAACAAAAAAAATAGATGAGAGGCTACTGCAGTTACGGAAACAGCTGTCAGAGCCAGCGCTGAAAACTGAAACTGTTGCCAAGCCTCCATGTGTTTATCAAATTCAGGCATAAGAAAGCCCAAGAAAGAAGCAGTAATAGTTAAGAGTAATGGTGGGGAAAATTTAGAGTTACCTGATACTTATTTTTTATGCATCATTTGGCCCTCTGAAGACCTCATAACTTAGATAATGCCTTGTGATCTCATTGTTTTATCCTGTTCTAATAGGAACAGGAAGCTATTTCCAACTCTAAAGCAAAATTTCAGCTCAGATAAAAATGTTTCCAAACACAGAAGCAATTTGGAAAGAGGCTGTAACCTAACAGCCTTAAAGGAAAAAAAAAAAAAAAGTTTTTTTACATTTTCTGGATCGAAAATCTTTCATTTAGAATGCTTAGTTTGTTGGCAAGGAATACCTTGAGGGAGATTAAGGAAAGAAGAAACAGTGGGAAGGAAAAAGAAAGAAAGTATAAAATCTCCTACATGAACATGGAGCCATAGAAAGACCCGTAATGTGCACAATTGACATGATGATGACAGCCTGAAAGCATGTGCAAGGACTGAAAGAAACCAATTAGATTCAGTGCAGCTGAATTTGGGAGTGAGTTGAGACCCTGTGTCTCTTAGAAATTATGCTTATCATGAAAGCACTGCTTAAAGATCTACAGGTATTTTTCCTGTCTAAAACCCTATGCAATGTATCAAAGGAAATCTTTCTTTTAAACATCACTGTCATCTACCAAGAAGGCTCAGAACCATTTTGCTGAGTGTTGGCCTAGTAAGCCCTGGATTTATGGACATGATTAACGTGTAGTCTAGGGAGACAGTACGTCACAAATATTAGATTTTGTTTTGTTTCATTTTCTGATGTGAGCATCAGCCTGACGCTTGCTACTGTGCAGTACCCTTCAGCCTGTACTCTGCATGAAGTTTCTGAGGTGTACCTATTTCATGAGGTCACTGAGAGGCATGGTAAACTTTTGGAATGAATTTGAGATACTTGCTCCTGTACAAAGGAAAAACAATAGTTTGTGTGAAGAAAAAAACCAAACACCCACAACATTTTAACAGTTCCTTTTAGGCTGAGAAACCACATTTTTTGGAGAGGTGTTGTCTAGGTCTGCCAACCTATTACTGCATATATTGCAGCAGGACATTGCCAACCATGGATGAAAACTCTATAGGGTAAACAGAAATTTTTAATTTCATGCATCATTTGTAACTTGTTACACCGATTTCACAAACTCAGAAGGTTGTTAATAAAAGCTAATGAGAGAGACTAAGTGCCTCCCTTTATACTTCTTCAAAATTTTCTACTATTGGATTCTAATTGCTAGCTTCTGTGTTTTTCTGAGAGCAAAGAAATTGACTTTTAATTTATAAGAAGAAAGAATAACCCTTAAGTCTCTTTGTTCGAAACTGTAGAAATATTTAGGGTGCATTGATGGATCCCTGTTTGTTCCTGACTTAACTTTCCTCCTTCATCTGCTATTTCATCTTTTATTTACCAGTTTAGAAATGTGCTAATATTTCATTAGATGCTCTCTTGCTTTCCCATGTTCACAATTTCTGTGTTTGCATTTACAGATATGTTTGTGTTCTCTGATTTTTATAAGGACTCTTCTCAGCTCACGGTCACAAGGTAATAGCCTGTAATAAGACTTAGCTTTAGAAATGTCAAACATAATAAAAAAAAGTAAGATATAGAAGACAAAGAGGGCCACAAATTTCCTTCAGTTCATCCTTGTGCAGGGATGAGAAGGGTCTGTTATAATTTCTGATGCAAGTAGTCAGCTGCTGATTCAGGATTATTTCATAAGAAAGAAATACCTCCTGCACAACAGCTAATTAGAGAAAAATGGACCTTCTGATGCAAAAAAAAAAATCCTTGAGTAAGGATATGAGAGGTTTGATGCACAGAACACGTAAGTCCAAAGGGAGACTCTCATCAAAATCATTATTGGCTAGCAAACCACTGGCTAGCGAACAGGTCAAAGAACAGGATAAAGAGAGCTAAAAGAGAGGACAGATTATGTCCTACTCTGACGCAAAATATTGACCAGTGAATTACTGAGAAATCTGAACAGTGTGTCTTGCAATGCAGTGTCCCACAGGATACTCATCATCCGCTTTCAGTAGTAATGACCTCTGCAGACACAGACAGTGCTCAGTACTTCATAGAGCCAGAGAGTGAAGGAGGCACATGAAGGAACTCTGGTTAAGGTGCAGGAATTTAATATAATCAGTATAAGGAATATGGACTTCATTTACTTGTGAAGTTCTTATGTGTTTAATATATACTTTGAAAATCTATCAAAGAAATCACATCTTTCAAGTAAGGATGTTCCATAACTGCTGTGTCTGTAACCCTGCTGCTACATCTGCAGAATAAGTCTCAACTCTTGGACTGAAGTTGTTTTGGCTGACAAACGCACTGGTGGAAGAATGCACATTTATCATTCCAAGTAACATTTCTTTCCTTCTTTCACTTTCCTCCTCCTATTTTTTTTTTTAATTTCTAACTGAAATACAACATTAATTCTGTTATTCACTTCCTTCTATAAAAGTGGATTGAAATAGCTATCTAAGCCTCTTGAAAGCTAAAGCATGATATTTTCAGCATTAAGAAAGGCAATTGGTTTAGTTTTCACACTCACAAAGTGGTCCCTAATAAGCATTCAGAATCACTAAGCAAAAATCCTGTCTGTTTTAGACTGGGTAGATACTATCATCTTCTTTATCTTACACAAAAACTTTTAACTCCAGGAGTTTTCTTTTTCAAAGACCCTCCATCTTCTTTGATATATGGAACATATAAAAAATAAAACTTCTGTAGATGATTTTATTCTAGGATAAGTATTTCTAAAATACAAATAAAGAGATAAACCACTTTCAGTAACTTGTAGTGAATGTTGCTTTTAAGGACAAGAACTGCAAGTAGGATAGTTTCTGGTTGCAGTTAGACATATAATTTAAGCCCCTGGTGGGCAAAACTTTATACATCTGAAAAACAAGCTGAGTGGTTGCAGTTTAATCACCTCTTAAAATGCTTTAAAATGGTAAAGAGCAAGAATTTTATTTTCAAAGGAGAAAGATGAGAAACAAATCAATCAAAATTTGTTCTGAGAATTCAGAGCACACGGGGGTGTATTTTCAAAACAGAAACTGGCAGTCAAGAAACAAATCCTATTATTGCTTAATAGGATTTTTGGGCAGAATTGCCATAAACTGACTGAACACTTAATCCGCAGTAATTTCGGTTACAGCTGAGGAAAAAAGTTGGCAAAACAATTTTATTTTTTTAGTGAAAGACACACATGCCCCAGAAGAGAGCTAGTCAATTCAGTCTATCTCATTTTGAAAGCCACTCAGGCATTCCTTCCTTAACGTACTTACTCTGAAGCTAAAATACTAAATTAGACAGAGTTATTTTTAGCCCAACCAAGGGCTTAATTTTGCTTTGGGGGAAGAAAGCAGGACTTCTAAATTCAGTGGGAGAAGAGGAAGGACAATAATGGTTTGTGGAGAGGAACAACAATAAATATATACTCTGTGTTTTTCCCAAATCTCATGCATAAGACACTGGAGTATGATTTAAACTTGCAGTACCAAGCAGTGAGCAGAGCAGTTTTTTACCTTCTGTAGCATACTGTTGTGCTGAGTCTTCACATCTTATCCTAGGTTTAATATATTGTAGGGAGCATTAATGTAATAATTGTAGAGTGCTTTCAAAACTCTAAGGCTTATTATTTTGTTTTCAGGAGCTTGTAACTTAAACACCATACTGAAGAAAGTTTGTCAATGTTGCCTGATAATTTTTAGGGGGAAAGGGAAAAGTTTCCTGATTAATAGGAGCTAGGGATGGGTCATGCTGCCACTTAAGAGAGGAACACTCTAACCAGGCATTTGGTCTGTATAATCCTGCCTCACAGGGGCAGCTGGTTTGACATGCTGAAACCTGGAGAAACGCTCCTTGTATCCTCAACAGAGATGGCCTCCCTAATACAGAACAGCTTCAAGGAGAGACAGCAAATCCCAAAGCCCTCATTAGAGAATAAAATGGATCACCAAATCACCTCTGTGTTTTCCATTTTAAAAGGTCTTTTTAAATTATAAATTGAAATTTTGACTGTTTCTGGATAACTTTCATCACAGAAGGTTTGGAATTTACTGTGCAAAAATCAAGGATGAGGATTTTCAGATATGACAGTAGTGTTGCCTCTGTCAATGTTTTTGGCCAGAGCAAGTGCTCTTCTTTTTTTCACGTACAATGTTTTCCAAAAAAACAAGGCATTTGATACTGGACACCCAAATGTAGGCATTCAGTCTGACAAAGTACCTCTGGTAGAATTTACTGGGTATTTCATTATCTCTCAGGCCTTCCAATATTCATATTCTTTGCAACATATTCAGTATGATCGTCATTGCTTCACTAAAGCAAATTGCCTTTCCCCTAGAAGTAGCTATTCATTTGGCTGCTCACTGTTTCAGGACAGGGACTGTGTCCTTCCTAAAATGCAAATACAAGCTTCTGAAAAATGGTCCCCTCACTCTTGAAAGAAGTTGAGGTTTCATCCATTTCTAATGAGAAAAATATACTTAATGCTATCAAAATTGGTATAAAAAATCTCCTTCTTAAATATTTTTTGTTCTTCAAGGAACTCAACATTAGCTGTACCAACCCACTGGAAAGAAATAGTATATGGATGAAAAGTTTTAGGATGCATTTTCAGCAATTTTGTACAAAATCAGCAGGATTTGGCAGAGTTCCTTACTTATGAAAAGAGAGAGATATGTAGAACTAGGAAACTGTTTAAACTTGGAAAACCAGCAAACATGAAAATTAAAAAAAAACAACAACTGTTTTTTTGGAAATGTTTGCTAAGTCCTGCCTTGGCAGTGAAATTTTGCAATGGTCTTGCCATGGGAGTAATAGGGACCAGAAAGATGACAAGTTGTCAGACAACACCTGAAGGTTTCTGAAAGTGATTTTATGACACAGTGGCCTATGACTTCCAGAAGAACGACCTCAAAAACTATGTCCTCTTCTCCTGTTTCATCTCCTGAATCCTTGGCCCCCATGAACTCGTATTCGTGGCAGAGAGAGAATAAAACAACAAAAAAGACACATGGCTAAATGAAGAACTAAATGAATAGATATGTTAATTAAATAAGGCATTTAATTGGATTGCTTTAGTCCTATAAACTTCTCATTAGCAGCTTTTCATTTATGATACAAACACGCATTCTCAGCACTGAAAAAGTCCTATGCTTATTAGACACATGCATAATTATAAGATAGGCAGACTACAGGGCTTTTTTAATAACAATTACTTCTCACCCTATAATCTGCATGAGACACAAATCTTTAGGCCAGACTCTTCTCTCAGTTACCAGAGCACACTGGAAAGTAGCTTTTATGTCCTGCCAGTTTTATTTTAGCTCACCATTTCTGTTTGCACATTTGAAATGATTTTATGACAAAATAGTTCCTGGCAATGTTGAACGTGGTTAAGTATTACTTTTTATAATATAAAGTAGAAGCATAAAATAATTCCTTAGAGGCTGCAGTCTAGTTCTTCATGAGTCTTCCCTTGCTTTGCATGGGGACATAAGTTTATCACTATTTCTTTGCCCACAAATGAATTATAGGCACTTAGCGAAATGTTTTTTAAATAGGAAAAGAACATAGTCAAATTTATTTTGCAACAAGCATCCCTCCCCTAAGAAGAATGAAATGTTTTCTGCACTTATGTGTAAGAAAAGGAGCTGTATTTGTGGCCTGTTAGCCTTGGCACCTTTTCTTTAAATATTTGTTCTCATCAAATGCTTGTCATGCCATGATATCAGAAGAGGGCAGATGAGACAAAAACTTTCATCTTCCAACAAGTACAGGGAAGTCAGTGAAATGTCAGCCTGGCTTTAACCTTGCTTGTTTATTGCATATTTCTATTATTTCTCGTGCATCCAGCAATAAAATAAATAGAATTCACAAGTCCTTAGCTACCAGTACTAGTCTTAGATAAGGCATTAAACTACAGCGGTTGATCTGGGATTTTTCTACTCTTAACAGAAATATTAAAATACCTCTATTCAAACACATTATGACCTCCCCCCTTTTTTGGCATTGCATTTCTCTTAAATGTAGTCAGCTTTTTACATAATTTGCAAATAGAAAAGTCTCAGGTTTATGCCATTTTCTGTTATGGACACTGATAAACTGCGGGGGAAAAAAAAAGTGCATGAGGAAAGATGAGTTAGGTCATACTGACCTAATCTTTTACATCTGTTTTCATACTTTATTATAGCCTGGATTCTAATTCCAGTGCTGTTTCTTGATTAGAAGTTATAATTTAGGAGTGGGAGACAGAGATTTTACCACAGATTTTTATAGTCCTTACTGAAGACAAGAAGCATCTCTTGGAAAGGCCATCAGAGGTAAACCTCAGGGAGAATGAAGGACAGGTTAAGTTGTAAATTTTTTAAGTTCCAAATGTTCTTTCATCCAAACCTACAGATAGCTACAAAACCTGCTTACACAGACTTGCACAGAAGGGGCCCTTAGGACAACTGTATACTACAAAAAGACAAAAGCAGATGCCTGTATGTTACATTCC
Source organism: Aquila spilogaster (assembly GCA_024606505.1). Classification (NCBI taxonomy): domain Eukaryota; kingdom Metazoa; phylum Chordata; class Aves; order Accipitriformes; family Accipitridae; genus Aquila; species Aquila spilogaster. Next base: position 84,053,869 of record JANHGO010000063.1, on the reverse strand, counting down.
TTAAGAAGTGGTGTTGCTTTGCCCAAGATATGCATCAAAAAAATAAGGAGAGGAGATACTCCTAAATACTAAAGATACTAAATTAATAAAGCAGAATGTGGATACTTCATGCTTAATTTATGTTGGCTGGTACGTGCAGCCTGCCATTTGGGGTATCTCATTCGGACATCTGCCATGCCAGGTGCCATGTTACAGGCTTGCTTCTCCTTGTGAGGAGAAGGAAAGAAG
>JANHGO010000063.1:84036631-84053541 GCA_024606505.1 Aquila spilogaster | reverse complement strand
GGTATCTCATTCGGACATCTGCCATGCCAGGTGCCATGTTACAGGCTTGCTTCTCCTTGTGAGGAGAAGGAAAGAAGTCTGGTGGGGTCAGAAAAAGGGACGGGATAATATCTGGACCCAGAAAATCAGAAACTCTCAGTCTGCTGGCATAGAAGGAGTTTCTGTGAATACAGCACTCCAGTCACAATGGAGAAGGTAACACAGCAATATAACTGACAATGCAGTGTTCCATGATCTGGGCCCTGAATGTGGGTCTTCCACAATGCCAAGGGGCTACGCTGAGAAGCTAAACTGAGTAACTGGAGGAGCCAAGCCCAAGTCCCAGCCTGATGACACTCTTTTGGTCATCACTTTAAATGTGTGCTTAAATCTATCCCTACCCGGAAGATCAAGTTCATAATTCTTAATGTACTTTCACTGATATTGCTGGGACTGAAACAATGTGCTTAGGTATTCAAATCCCTTGCTTAAATGAAGATTAAGAAACTAACACTATTGAGTTATGAGCATAATAACAAAAACATCTCATCATTTCTCAAAGATGAGAATACCATTCTGCCTAGATAAATCAAAGACAAAGAAATAAGTTGTCATTAAACTCATGTTTTCTTTTTGTCCACTCTGCTTAAACCAAAGTTTCTTCTGTATTAGAACCAATTGTGAGAAAACTATTTGAAAAAAAAAAACAACAAAAAAATCAAACTTTTTTTTAAAAAAGTTGTTGGTGGATAGACTTCTCTTTCTTAATTTAATGGCACTTTGGGACAGATACCAGATTGCAACTTTAGATTTCAGAAGGGAAAATGTCATGACTGTTAGGGGAATTCTAGTGATTGCTCTACATCTTGTTTTCTTGTTTAGTTTTCTATTATTTGCTTGACATTTCTACATGTCTGTTTCTCTCATATATAAAATACATATAATAAATCCTCATTGTTGTGAAGCATATCAAAAGCTGTACAGAAACAAGCTACCCAGTTCCTGTATGTTATGACTAGATTTCATCTTCTTTCTAGTATTACCCTTACATATATTATTACTACTGCATGGATCATTTGGCTGCTGCTTCAGATCTGAAGTAAATGTTCCGAGGTGTGTGTGTGTTTGGGAAAAAACTGTGATGGCAGTTGTTTAAGGCAATCAAGTCAATTAATTGGACTGGAAATTTCAATTCAAGTTTCATTGGAACTATGTTACAAAGAAATGTATCAAAATATACCAATCTGATTTAGGGCTTTGCTATACACAGATTTGACATGGAAGGCATTTGTGTATGTAAAACAGATTAGCTCCATTTTTAAGACAAGCCCTAAGGAAACTTATGCTGCGCTCTAGATTAAAATAATCTTAACTTTATTTGGCTAAATCTATTTTCTGGTTTTGATTCAGACAAATAACTGATAAACTGACTAGTAAACGGATTAAACTAAATAGGAAGATGGAATTTTTATTCTGAAATGAAGTGTAGCCATTTAGTTTTATTCAAGGCCAGCTATAACACTTAACATTCACACCCTATTTTACCCAAATTAATGCTCTAGTTAAGAAAACTGTCAGGAAATGAGGCAAAATACTTTCGGTATTATAAGCTATTTGCCATGGTCTTGAAATGAGTTTAAAATGGGTACATTCAAGTTAATTTGCATTTTAGATGAAGGATTTTGTTGATTCTTATGTTTGCTGGATGGGTTTCCCCAGGCCTAGTTACTAATGGACACAGTGCCAAAAACAGTAAAACCAGCAGAAGCCCCTGAAGCACCAATGAGTTTTTAATGTTCATTCCTGATGGCACTGATTGTCACAAAGGGGAAATGAATAAAACTAGTGTATAGTCAAGGGGAACCACATCTAACACTTTCTAATGTTATTTCTGTCTTTACTCATAAGCCTCCTCTCTGACCCTTAACAAACTCACACCACTTCTGATGTAAGAGTTTTTTCCTGTGTAGTGCTTACCATCTGGGACAGCCTTGCTATATTTCTCTGCCTCATTAACTCACTCTCTTTTTAAAAATCTCATGGAAAAAAAAGGTTAAAATTTTTCCTATAAACAGTTTAATTTAATTAATCTCTTGTCCATTTCTTGTCTCTTAGAGGAAAGGTGCTGCATAAAATAAAAATAGACTCAATTAGTAAGCAAAGCATGATAAAGAAGCGCAATGCAAGATAACACCAAGTGCTCCCAAATAATTTTCTCTGCTTATTTTGCTTTGACAATATTCTTAATAGGAATTTCAATGGAAAACACTCATCTGCTTCCTAAAGTTCCCAGGTGATAGCTAGGATTTAAATGTAGTAGTGGATTCACATGTTTTCCTTAGGGCAAAAAGGGAGCAGAAGAGGGGAAGGTGGTAATACTAAACATTAGAACTTTATCTCTCTCTCTTTAGGCATATTTTAGAATTCATTATATATATTAGAATTTAATTTAATTTTAATTAGGATTTAAAGAAACCTCTCATGACAGAAGTGAAAAAAAGGCTTTAGTGTATCTGGCAAATGGCTAAGTTCTGTAGGACTTAACTCTTGCATTTGTTCAGCTGTTATTTCACTAGGCCTGAGAATAAACTCAGCCCCCAGATTAGTCAGAAAACTGAGAGATTTTCTGGTTTAGGCCTGCCTTTTTTATATTGGTTTTTGATCATCTTTCTTTTAGAGGGAATTGAAAGTGAGCAAGTAATTGAAGTAATCTTTAGTGAAGTGTATTGGCAGGGTTATGTCTGGTTGTAACAACAATTTACAGGGTGATTAGCAGCTGTATGCTAATAATTCAGGAAGCCCTTGATTTCCTGAAAACACTAATTCTCAGTTCAGATTGTGTGGTGTCTTTGTTTCATCTCTGGTAAGGAAGTTTTCTGCATATATTCTGTTCACACCTAACATCACAGAAAAGATTTTCCAGAAAATTCACCAAATATGTCCTGTTGAATGGTCTTCTTTAAGTATCAATCAGGTATAAGTAACTCTAGCCTTATTACTAATGATTCCTGTTTCCAAAACCCATTACATTTCATAGTGTGTTATACAAACCTGTATAATGATGTATTTTTTATGTAAAGTGCTATGAATTCATGCATATGGATATGCTCCGTTCAGATACCAAATTCTGCGCAGAAGGGGTTGCATGATGGGAAAACAGTCTGCAAACAAAGGTGATGAGTCAATTCTGCTGCAGTTCAGAGCTCATAGCATTTTAGGTTTAGGAGTGCTAGGGGATTTATTGGGTTAGTTATACAAATATTTAATCCGGACGATCCCAGAGAAGGTGTCGTGAAAGATGGTGGCATCCTTCGGGTTGGAATTTGTTTTCCAGTTCTGAATGCAGACATCTTGCTGTAGTCGCTGGGAGTTACGCATGGGCAAAAGGGACCTCTTCTGTGTGACTTGGTGGAAGACTGAATGCCACACTGAAAAGGCAGTATAAGGCTTTATTCTCTCATTTTGAAAGTTTTGGTATTTGCACTGAGAAAAGAAGATGGAAATACCTCCAGTTTGTCACCAGTCATTACAGCGCATGAAATCACGTAGTCACAAATATATTAGTGTGAAGCTTTTTTATGTGAATTACACAGTGAATAATGCACTCCCTTTTAGCAATGAAGTGGATCTGTCAGAAAAGAAGTGGTGACAAATAAAAGGCTGTGTTTGTTGTGCTCTTTGTTGGAAATGAATACCCATAGCTACAGTAATAATATTTGGGTTTAGGTACCCACTGGTCAGATTGTAATTTTTCCTTAGTAGTTATCAGGAAGTGTCAGGATCAGCACTAGATCTTTACTGTGCATGTGTGGATTTTTTTTTTTTTTATTTTAGAATATATGGCTCCTGGATGTTGGTAGTGGTACTCAGCTCCTCTGAACATGAGAATGTGAAAGTTAACATCAGTGAAGATGGCTGTGCCTTTTCTGTCTTCAGCAAAGTCCAACAGGTCTTTTTTCCCAGTGCCTGTTTGCCCATGACTCTGCAAACAAAAGGGAAATACATGCATTTTAATACGCTGACTTTTTTAATGCTGATAGATAAAACTAAGACTTCTGAAGAACTGCCTTTGGGATTGCTTATTGATGACTTCGAGCTCTCTTCTCCCTCTACAGAGGTCATTTTGGACTAATTTTCAGGGTCCTGTTAATAATTACAGTCTCATCCTTAGCCTCAGAGAAGCAGAAGTTGGGAAGAGCTGGAAAGGACTAGCTCTAGTAAGCCTTATATATTGCTGAATATGACCACTGAGGAGCATTGTCATGTGCAACAGATGAGATAATCTTAGCAAGCACCATGTTGCAGGGTGCTAATTGACATAATAAAGAACAGAATATATCCATCAAGCTGTGTTTGTGGGTAAATGGCAGCTAATTAAATTAGCAATAAGGCATAAGGCCTGTAAAACGTGTTCTTTTTATGCTTGTTGCAGTTGGTTCTGTTAGAGTCGTAGTCTTAAGCAAAGATAATTGCTTACATACAAGTTGTTCTAAAAGACAATAAACTTAAAGTGGTGATGTAAGTGATACTAGTTACTAAGTCATGCGTAAGTACCTGAAAAAGACACCGATCTCCCAGCTGTACTTGAGTTGGGTTAGCCAGGTAGACCAAAAAACTAGTGCCAGACTATTTAAAATACCATTTTAGTAGTAGATAACATAAGTAGGTAACAATATTTACTCCAGATTTTGTTAAGACTTCTTCTGAGTGAATCAGAAGTTATTGTTCATCTGATACTTCATCAAATGAAGGTAGGTAATCACACCCCTGATGTAGATTTTCAGAAACAGAAAGATTGCTTGCATCCATTGTTTGTGAAACTAAAAAGTAACATAATTTAAACCAGCCTAACTACATTTTAAACAAGTTTATTTAATGAGATGGAGAAAAAATATCTCAGGGAATTAATGGTCTCAAAGGAAATCAAGGTCAAACCGATATTTGCAGTCCTGTGTATGTGAAACATTTCCAGAAATAATGCCGACAGGGGTTTTGTGGTTATGTAAGAGATTGTAACTGAAGTTAATAAAAAGAAGAAATGGTTGACTGAATTATCAATAGATGGGAACAACTGCTGCAGTGGGTGAGAAGCAAAATGAACCTTCCCAATATGAGCTTCCTGTAGGGGTAACTGGAAGGATGCTGTGATATGCCTGCCAAGGGAGAATTTTCTTCAAGACATGAATTTCTTAGCCTTCAGACTGGTCCTCCAACCTGGCAGGTATCAGGGTGGCAGACTTCAAAAGGCTTGCATATTAAACTTCTCGGCTTTTATAGCTAGTTAAAGGTAACTTGTGAACTTAGAGATCCAACAACTCCTGTTGTATTTTTGTTTATTTGTGGTATTTAAGGAATTGGTCTTTCTCCTTACACATTTACTGATGGATGGGGAGCAGCTGAAATATCACAAGCAGTTCAGGTTTGGACAGGACCTCCTGCTCACAGCAGGGCCAGCTCTGAAGTCAGATGTGGCTGCTCAGGACCTTGGCCTGTTGGGTCTTGAAAACCTCTAATGATGGAGTCTGCACAGCCTCTCTGGGCAGTTTGTCCCACTGCTGGGCTGTTCTCAGAGTCAGGAATTTTTTCCTCCTATCTAGTCTGAATATCTCTTGTTTCAGTTGATGCCTATTGTATCTCCTTCCCCCACCGTGTGTGACTGTGGAAAGCCTGACTGGCTCCCCGATAACCTCCCTACAGGCACTGGACGGCTACTTTTAGGGTCCCCAAAGCTCACTTGTATCCAGGTTGAACCAGTCGCAGTCCCTCAGTGTCTCCTAACAGGGCAAGTGCTCTAGCCTCCTCCGTCCTGCTCAACTTGCTCCAGTTTGCCGATTTCTTTCTTGCGTAGGATGTCCCAAAACCGGACACGGTATTGCAAATGTGGTCTAATGGGTGCTGAGCAGAGGGGGATAATCACTGCCTGTATTAGCTGACCATGCTCCTGTTCACACAACCCACGGAGCTCTTCGCCACCATTGCTGGCTGAGGCTCAGCTCACTGCCCATCAGGCTGCTCGCAGCCTCTCCGTCCACAGCCTGTGCCATCGCAGGCCCTCCTGTGTCCCAGGGGCAGCACCTGACACTTTTCTGTGCTTAATTTCACAAGTCTCCTGTCTCACGATTCTTCCAGCCTGTTCAGGTCCCTCTGGATGGGACCCTACTCTCAAGACTATCAACGGGTTCCCACCTAATTTGGTGTCATCCACACACTTGAGAAGCGTGCACTCTGTTATCTGCTATAGGTCATTGATAAAGGTGTTAACTAGGAGAGGTCCCCATACAGGCCCATGCAGTTGTCCGGTTGTTACTGACATGCGGGCAGAGCACAACCCATTAACCATGACCCTCTGGGTCTGACCATCCAACCATTTTTTTTACCCATTGTATGCTCATCCGGCCATAACGTCCTAACCTGGATACATGAGTATTGTGGGAGACAGGGTTGAAAACCTTGTTAAAGCTGAAGTAAATGATACCTACTGCTCTTCTCCCATCTCAGTTCTCTGATTAGAGGAATGAAATTTACATGGTACAGTTACTTAGACTTAGTTTTATTTTTAAATTCAAATTTCCCTCAAAAGTATCCAACAGTTTGAAATACTCTGTTTCCAGTGCATTCCCACCTGCAAACTGAAGAAGGTTTACTAAGAAATTCCTAAGTACTTAATGAAATATATACCTGGCTCAGCCTTTTTTACAAGATAGCAGGATGTAGTAGTGAAATGTGTATTGGGGAATTTCAAGTGAGGGGGGAAATGAAATGTATTTCTTTCTGGTGTTGCTCTTTCTGCTTCTCTAACATTATTTTTTTTTCCACAGCAAAAATAATAACATATTTCTAAGTGTTTTGTAATTTTACTCCTACTTACCTTCTGCTCAGCAGTAAAAAGAACAATAATTATATAATTTAAAAAAGAGAAAAGCTAAGGTAAAACTTAATTTGTGGATTGTTACTGAACTCCTTCAAAATTTTTACCTACACCCTCTGCAAAGCTAATATCCTCTAGAACATAATATACTTTTTCTCTATGATATATAATTTCCCAAATCACTATATGCAGAATTTTTCATGATCATAAATAGGAAGCCTGTATTAATCTCTGTGCCATTAATCAACAATGGCACTTAAAATGTTTTCTTATACACAAGTGCAATACCTTTCCCTCATTTATAATGCTTTTTTAGGATTATATTACATTATGAGATCCAGGCACTTTTCAGGATTGGTGCTTAAATGGTGGACTCTTCCTCCTCCTTAGATATTAACTTTAGGATTCATTTGAGAGATGTTTGTGTTAGGAAAATAAATACCCATTCAAACAATGAAGCAATGTTAGTTCCTTATTAGATAGTGAAGTCACCATGGGATGAACATGCCTCTTCCCAAAAAAATTTTTGTCTTGTCCCATGAATTATGTTTAGAAAAGTGTAAAGTACTGTGATTTGTGTATATGACCGTGTATGTATGGCTAGACTTTCAATGGCATTTAAAACCCGCAGTGAGAGATATGCTCAGGTTTTTAAAAACAGTGTAAAGTTGTTGGATCCCAACCTATTGTGAAACCAATGAGAAGCAGCTCATCTGTACAGATATTTTTACCTCCACCTTTTTAATACCTAAATATCTTTAAAAATATGACTTCTACTTTTTAATCTCTTTAGTAAGATAAATTTGGCTTAGAGCTGGGGTAACCAAGTGAAATTTTATGGCCTGTAATATTACAGAGGTCAGGCTAGATGATTATTCTGGCTTCAAAAATCCATCAGTTCCTAAATGAGGAAGCTGAAGTAACTCACGGTCTCTGATTTCAGGCTTTCCTCTTCATTCACATATTTTCTCTGTGTCCCTCATGCTAGGACATGCTTCTCTTTTTCTGAATATATAAATCACAGGACAAGAGCCATCAGAGATGGTAAAGATCTACTTAATCATTTACCCACTCCCTGCCAAATAGAATACAGTTCAAAAATAGATGATATTTCAGATATTAATCTGATAGCTGAATAATACCACACTTACTTTTAGCCCAAGGGCCTATATCTTTTAGTAAGTAATTTCTAGCTTCTATCACAGTCTATTTTAATCATCAATATTATTCTTGCCCTGGAGGGATGCCCTCCAAACCTCCTTCAGCTTGGCACTCTTGGCCATAACAATTCCCATTCCATTAAACCAGCCCATTTAAATGGAGAAGTTACCTCAGTTCAGTTCTGGAGGATTATTACAGCAGTCACATCCGCAGAGATTTATAAAGTCACTTGTTTTTTATCTCCAGTGCCTCCTGGACTTTTAGCTCCTCAATTAATAATCTTTTCATTATAGAGGTTACACTTGAATAAAAAACAAAGGTGCCATTCTCCCACAAATAATTAGTTCACACTGTCCTGTTATATTTAGGTGCTACATTCTGAGACTAGACAAATATTTTGGAGCAGTGTATCCTCATGTACCATCAATGGGGAAGGGGTTGAAAAACAGTAACTTCAGAAAAACCTTGTGAAAAAATTGTCCACTGAAAAACATTCCCCTAATCTTCCATATTAGAAAGTAGAAGTCCAGAAAGGACAAACAAACCCAGAAACAACTCAATGTCTTCATAAGTGAGTTTCTAAGAAATTACAGGCTATAGCATAGTAAGCATAATGAAGCTGTTAGACTTTTACAGATAGGAAAGCTTTTACCAGCACTGTTACTACAAAAAGACAGTGGTAGGAAAGGTCTTTCATTCAAATATCAAGAGGAAATGCTCATGTAGAAGTCTTCCCCCTCTGGCAAGAACTCAGGGAATAGGATTCTTGAGAAAAAAGATCATCTGATATTAGGAAGATCATGATCCACCAGTGTCCAAGAAGTACAGCTATTGCATATATATACATATACACTCTACACACACCCGTAGGCACATCTCAATATATACACAAACTTATTCTGTAATTGGAAAGTTTGTGAGCATTCAGTATCAACAGAAAGGTCAAAGACGTTAAATTAGCCTGAACTGCCTTCTTCCACCTTGGCTGACCTCCGCAGGCACACCCAGGGTAAGCACGGGATACCTGAGGCACAGGTAGGCACGTCTATCCCGGTTGAGTGGCTTCTCTGCCCTTAGCAGGCAGACTCCCCAGAGCTGCCTCCCAAAAAAACCCAGCGCTTTCGGGATCTGTGCATCCAGGGCAGGTCAAACAGGAAACCTGGGTCTACCCTTCATCTTTGCAACAGGACAAGGGGAAGTCCCCAGGAGCCCAGGCAGAGGCTTTGATCGTACTGCTGCAGGCTCAGGGAGCACTTTTAACCACTTTTATTCACAACCTTTTCATCTTGGAGTGCTCTTCTTTTCCAGCCAGAGTTTGAAACAACATGAACCTATGGCTTTTTCTGGTCAAGCTGCATAGCTATTCAATATTGTTCATCTTTAAACGTATACTTGGGATCCTTGGAAATTCTATGATCCTCTTAAAAGTGGATTTTCCTTTGAAAAAGAAAACCACTGAATGAAAGCAATGTAACAGAAATGTTTGTGTTACTGAGAGATATGCAGCTCATCTTTCTTCAAGAAAAAAAATGTCTAGGCAGGTGGGCAAGTCTTAGGCAGCCGTGCATCAGGAAAAATGTTTAGTGCTCAGAGGAGCCCCAGGAAATACTCCAGGACCAAAGACAGGGTAGAAAGAGATATATTTTATAGTCTTCCATAGAAACTAATTTTGCATGTGTTCTTTTGCAAATATGAGGACATTGATAACAATATTGCTGTTTTGCAGAAAGCTAATGATGACACTTACTAAATGTCAGACTTCAGTGGTTGTCATGTTAATGGTATCAAATATATTTAAAAATACACAATCCACCAGTCCATAGGAAAAGCAGCAGCTAAAAAGGAGCTTCTTTGCACAGCAGACAGCTTCTCCTCCACTGATTCAGTACAGAAAATGGAATATTTTAACGATTTTTTCTTTTATGTGATTAGCTTTTGTGTTAACGTTCAGCATCACTGATTGTAGACATCATGTCTCATTCTCTCAGTTCTTACTGATTTATGGCATAAAATGTTTGGACAGAAAGCAATAAATCATGTTTTCTGTCATATTGAAGAATAAGTGAACCTATTTTACTGTACAACCCACAACCCCAAGGATTAACTCGTCCCATTCACTTAACCCAAAATAACATTCTGACCCTTCCCAAGCAAACTGAATAAAGACAAAAACTCCCAGTTAATCTAACACAAAGAGAAATAAACCAGCAAGAAAAGTCTCCCTCCCTCCCCTTAGAATTTATACTGTTCACATCAGGCTCAGTTCCTATCCACTTGTTTATAACCCAAATCAAACCTCTTGTTGGTAACTCTCGGTCAAATTTTATAGCCTCCCACTCATGCCTGTTTCATTTATGTAAGACTGGGAGGGAACTGACCAACACTGACAGGCTGCAGTTTTGTTCTAAATAACTGAATTCAGCCATGCTGCACAACACCAGCCATACCTTTCTCCTCACAAAATAATTACAGATTAATTCTTAATTTTAGTTGCCTTAGCCACATTAAATTTTCTTTCAAAATCATTTCAAGGGTCAGTGATCTACAGTTTCTATTCACCAAAAACACTTGAGCTTTCTACTTAGATGGGGATAATATAATTAGCAGATGTATTAATGAGGTTTCTTTGCATTTGTAATGGGCTTCCCTGGTTTTACAGACAGGAAAACAAATAGGGCCAAACTGCTACTGCTTTTGGTATGCAGATGTTTCCTTATGAATTTCAGTTCACCCTGTCGTAAGGAATAGCTCAGGGGTTTGGGAGAAAGGACACAGAATTTAGGTGCCCTGCCTTCTAAAGAAATATTTGAAATCAACACTGGCTCTAAATGCTTATATTTTTTTGAAATGAGGCCACGTAGATAAGAACCTCTCAGCAAACAATAAATGGAGCAAGAAACAAGGAAAACTATTGCCAAATCACTGTAAGGAGGAAAGAGAGGAGCTGAAGAAGAGAAACATATTTTAAATCCTCCTTGTGAGTCATGTTTACTTGTTTTTTCGGAGGAGAGCTCTGAGCACCCTAATAAACAAAAGCAAAGCAGAGAGACTAGATATGGCTTTTCCTTTCCTAGAGGCCATTGAAAAAAATAAGGCGAGGAAGCAGCCAGGAACGTGTGTTTGTATAACCTAAAATGCATTTCCCTAAGGGTGTCATCTGACCCCTTGTGTTATTGCTGGGGCTAGAGAGAAGCCTGGGAGTGCCACATCCCCTGGCATAAATAGGAGGAAACACTCCCTATGCTGAATGTGGTTTGCATTTGACAGAGCTACTGTTCTGTTGTGATGGAAATAGATCTATAGACTTTCAGAGCTGAAACTAATACAACAGTTCCTTTTGGCTAAAAGCAATCCCGATAGGCTTCTCACAGATTTTCCTTCATCTTTACGAGGAAGGTGACCCCTCCTGGAGCAGAGACCAGCAGTCTGATCTAAAGAAACAGAAAATAAAGTGAAAGTATGCTGAAATGGGTATAGGAACAATGAAATCTGAAGGTTTATCCTAGTGAATCCACTAGCTTTTATCAGTCAATTTTATCAGTCGATTTTTGTCAAGTCTGTTGAAATTCTGGGGTGGAACAGGCCATATTAGTCCTTGTTAAGCAACATGGAAACATGGTGCGTGCATGCATGGAGTGGGTGTGTGCATATATGTGTATATAAATATGTTACTCAACATGGAAATATATGTCCAGATATACAAAGCAAAATGACAGATTGTAAATGATTGATTGAAAGTCTGTTGAAGTAAATGGCTCTGGAAACTTCTCTAGATACCAGCATGCAATAATTACCTTCCCCTGCTTTCTTTTTTGTATCCTATTTGTATCTTGTCATCAGGAAAAATGTAGTCAGTTGTACAGAGGGAATATAATGTCCTCAAAGTAATAAGCTGAGTGCTGAATACCCACTGAAAACTCCAGATGATGCTGCTGACGTTCTTAACATATAGAGAGTAATTTGTATTCTGATCCTACAGATAGATGTACTAGTGTGGACTCCTGACAAGTCAGATCTGCTGCTAAGACAAGCCCTCAAGGAGTAGCACCAGCCCAATTATACTTAATGAATCACTTACACTTCTTGATCACTTTAGCCAATGTTCTCTTTCCTGGAGGTTTAAATTCCACTTCTCCTACTTTGATCTTAGACACAGAATAACCTCTTCTTATACCTGAGTACTTTAAAGTTGGAGGAGCTCATTTAAATGCAGAGCACTTTTTTTCTTTTCTTTTTTTTTTTTTTTTTTTTTTTTTGTGGTTAATATTAGAAACCACCCTTGCAAATCTATGTGCTTTTAATGTTTATCTTCTTGGGACCAAGGAGTTTCTGACCCACATGCAAAAGTCTAACATTCACACTTGAGAAGAAAAAAAAATCAGCAGCCTGGGGAGAAAATTACTTTCATGTGATATGATAGTCATTGCTTCATGTGTTGTTATTCTAGAAAGTATTTTCTAATTTTAAAAGGTAGAGGGAAAACAGATAATAATAGTCACTCAGCCTTGTCCTGTCAAGAGCAATTTTGTACTTTTTGATATATGTTTGTTGTGTATAGAGTAGGGTACTTTATTTTAAGGTCACAACTGGTATGATTTAAGTTAGATGAATGAAAAATTCTGTGAAACAAATGTAGTTTTCCCTAGGCTAACTACTCTGTGGTCTAGCATGTACATTATTTCCTTATTAGAAAAATAATAAATGTTTTTTATTATTTCTTTTAGTGTAAAATATAATTCTGTCATTAGGTTGGTGAGAAACACCAGGTGTAGGTAGTTTTGGTCTATTATTTTGTTGTTTCTGGCTGATTATGACAGAATGAGCTGTGTATGGGCACTGAGAAGGGAATAACTTATTGGATTTAATTAATCTCTGTTTCTTTAACTGCTTGTGACAGGAAACAGTCATCTTGCTTCTATAGATGGCTTCCAAACAATGAGGTAGAATAAAATCCTGCATATTTTGCCATTGCAGCAAGACCCTTAGCCCTGCAATAGGCGGTGAAGCCCCACAGCTTGTGTAGAGCTGCGCCTCTGCCAAGGTAACTGGCTGAAGAGGGAGCTACATGAAGTAGTCAGAAGAAACACTAATTTCACTGAGGTATGTTAAAACCTGGCCCTTCTAAACTTCAAGTTTAAGCAACACCTGGGCTTCACCAACCTAAACTGTCTCATGAAACTAGATATGTGTATACATTGCTTTCAAAAACCCAGCAGGAGCCAGTTGTTTGGTTTGTTCACTGGGGGGGAAGGGTTCCTTTTTTTTCCCCCCACTGTAGCTATAAGAGGAGAGAGTACTGCCTCCTTTTCTTCTAGTAGTTAGAGCACTTGCCTTGAAACTGTAGCATCAGTTCCCTCCTCCATTTATTGGAATCAGATCTCGCTTTTTTTCCTAGCCCAGAGAATACGCTAATCACCTGGTGATGGGCTGTTCTGGGCAAGGAAAATGCTAAGAATATATCTGAGTTTTATAACTTAGCTCCTCCTTTTGGTCCCAGATCCCTATTCCCCAACTGCCCACATTCCCAAAAAGTTCATTTTCTTCTGAGAAAATGCTTTTATTTTTTCTTTTCCTTTCTGCTGTGAACCATCTTGTGCTCTCCAAAACAAAACCCAGCTGCCTATCTGAATATTGTTTGTTCCAGTGCCCACTCCCAGCAGGTGGGAAAGGCATGACTGTATCCAATAAAATACTTTCACCCTCTGCTGTAGTCCTTCAGTGCAATTGCAGCAAGCTTTGTACGCTCAATGTCCTCTGCTCATGCTCTACAAACATCTGTAACTTCATACTATTGAAAGCACTACTCTAGTGAAGTGCAACACCGCCCTCACTCATATCAAACATGTAGAACTGAATCCCTCATCCTGCACCTTGTACGCACACTTATCCACAACCACGTACACAATATTTTTTTGGAGTTGCGAGAACACTACACGGGATCCAGAGGAGCCCCAAAGCTAAGTACGATGTAGCATGGAATTAGCTGGTCTTTTCTAGAGGCTGACAACCTTGAACAGTGTGAACATAAACCATTCGTAACCACTTGGTCTGGGTACTAGGGATGCTGCCTGGAGAGGGCACACTTAGGATTGCATATGTAACCTTATTTCGTCCTCACAAAATTGTTTCATTCTAAAATGGGTGAGCATGAACCAATATGAATGTCTCCTGGGAAGACAAAATTAAGGGACACAGATGTCACAGCTGAACAGAAGTCTTTCCTTGCCTGGTACCACTGAGTGATGGGCAAAAAGCAAAATGAGGAATCTGAAAGATTAAGTAAACATCTGCAACTACATAAATCAGTAAACTCTTTCAGCCACAGAACTGGAAAAATGCATAGTTTGTCATGGGACTTAGGATGAAATAGGCGCTGTTGAAACTGAAGGTGTTAGAAATGCCCCCAGAAACAATATTTGATGGCCAGGGGACTCTGATGCTGAAAAAGTATGAACTGTGCCATTGTCAGGAGACAGAAGGGTGAGTCTGGGCTTTCAACTTCAGCCTTTAAAGTGGTGTTTAGCAGACTTATGGGTCTAATTCTTTTGTTGCTCCATCCTTTTGTAGTTTTCCTGAAGTAACTCTAATGTTTCTGCTGTAAAAATCCTGTCTGCAATTGTCATACATCCCTATGTTCCTTATTTCCTTCTTGATTGTTGATAACTCCTGGTCGTACTTTATATGAGTTGTCAGTTCAGTAGTGCTTTCCAATGTATTTTTTCTCCTTTTCTTTTTTGTACATCAGGTAACAGGTTTATTACTTACTGTCAGCACAGCTAAGTGAAACAGGGATCTTTAGAATATCCTGCCCGGTGGGTCTAATCTCTGACAGCGCAGTTCTAGAAGAGTTTTTTTCTGTATGTGTATTTTGGGATTTTTGAGTCAGTTTTTTTCTTCCTTATTTATTAACTTAATGAATGATGACTTTGTTGTCAATATGGTGTGATAACAGTAAAACACTGAATAGCATCAGAGACACATCTGCTTAGCTGTACTTAGCCACCTAATTAAGGCACATCTAAAATTACATGCTTCTTCCCCCTGAAGTTTTAAAGACACCTGAATTTAAGGAATCATGACAATGAATACTTTTTCCTTCTAAATTCCCACAGCAAGTGTAGTTAGAACTTTCCAACCGCTTATTTTGGTATATAATTTGCAGTAATGTTAATAGCTTACGGATGCAGATGGAAAAGAACATCAGAGTACAGATGATTAAGGCCAAGTGGGGGGATCAGTAAGACTTTTAATTATGGTATTTTGAAAGACATTTTTAAAACTCAAAGCTCTTCTTTTGCATGTCTCTGAGGGTCCTATGGTGACTTCTGTAGGAGAAACAATAAAAAACCCATACATGTGGAAGTAAAAGCTTATATGACATGGTTCTCACACAAAACCAGAAGCATAGGGAGGATTCTTTGACAAATGAACTGATCTCAGTAGTGCTTTAACACTTCACTTTAATACTTCTTTAACACTTTCCCCTTTGAAAGTTATTAATCTATTCGCTTTATATATGTTCTATTAATAATTTCTTCCTATTGTGTAGGTCTGCCTTGGTCTTCTGCATTTTAGGAGTCTTTTCTTGTTTTAGGAGTCACAGCAAGCATGTAGTACTTGTGTGACTGTTTAATCAGACTCAGAAGTCTGACGCAAGTCTGTGTATTTTCTGGCAAAACTTAGGGACTGGAGTCCTCAGCATGAGTGGCTTGGTAAAATCAAATACATGCAAGTGAGTTACATCTCAGCAGAGACAAGTGGCAGACCATCATTCACATTTTTTCCTTAGTTTCCATTTGAAGTGACAGAGTTCACTTCCAGTGAATGAGATAGATGGAAGTTGCTTCAGCTTCTGCTCCCACTCTTCTTCGCACAAGGTGAGAGACGGAGTTAAGTCTTCCTGCAGCCACTTCTGCCCCAGCTGTTCCCAGGGCTTCCTTTGAACCTGGAGTCAGCATTGGAAAAAAAATAAAAGTGCAAGAAAGCAACATCAGTTTAAGCCAACCAAATCTGTTTTGTGCACTGATATAGCAGGCACATTATTTTCTGAGAGCTTTTTAAAAATTTATTTATTTACTTTTTTTTTTTTAATGTGCTTGATTTTCCTTTCTCGCAGGGAAAGTAGAAGAATTTCCATCTGTATACTGCAGTGGTAAAAAGGGATTGTTAATGCTGGAGTGCTATCCCCTATCTGAATAAAGCTTAAGACGTGGACAGAAATCTGATCCCAGTGCTCAGGCTCACTTCCTTTATCTCATCAAGTCTGTCCCAACATAGCTGGTGATGCTTCTGAAGGGAATCATGAGCCACCAAAGTAGACTAGACAGCAGGCAGCAGTTAATTAACACAGGCTGTGGTACTTGCAAGGACCTTACTGAAGAAATTCACCCTTTTAATTTGTTAAATATTTGCTATAGGTCTCTGCAAACATTATCTGGAGACACGTCAGCTCTTTTTTACATTGATTCCTCATTTTTGTTTTCGTTTGTAGTAATAGCATTCTTTTAATTGAATAAAAACCTGCACAATTCCTATCTGCTTGCTTTTCTTGCTGTCTTAGGTCTGCGTGGCAAGGTTTTGGTAGTGGGAGGGGCTACAGGGATGGCTTCTGTGTGAAGCTGCTAGAATCTTCCCCCATGTCCGACAGAGCCAATGCCAACCGGCTCCAAGGGGGACCCGCCGCTGGCCAAGGCCGAGCCCATCAGCGACAGTTGTAGTGCCTCTGGGAGAACAGATTTCAGAAGGGGGAAAAGTTGCTGCAACAGAGAAACTGCAGCTGGAGAGAGAAGTGAGAACATGTGAGAGCAACAACCCTGCAGACCCCCAGGTCAGTGAAGAAGGAGGGGAGGAGGTGCTCCAGGCGCCAGAGCAGAGATTCCCCTGCAGCCCGTGGGGAAGACCA
>JANHGO010000063.1:84019131-84036531 GCA_024606505.1 Aquila spilogaster | reverse complement strand
TCTCTAAAATCTGCTTGTTTTCTCATGGATGTAAATAAGGATTAATAGGATTAATTTGTATTCAGAAGGACTCATTTTCAGCATTTCTGTCAATAACTATAGTCTTTTCCGTAACCTCATAAATGCAGAACTTGAGAGCTGGCAGGGACCAGCTCTGGTAACCCTTATGTATTACTGAATATCACCACTGAGGAACATTGTCATCTACAACAGATGAGATAATCCTAGCAAGCACCATGTTGCAAGGTGCTAATTGACATAATAAACAACAGAATATATCTGTCAAGCTGTGTTTGTGGGTAAATGGGAGCTAATTAAATTAGCAATAAAGCATAAGGCCTGTAAAACTTCATGTTCTTTTTGTGCTTGTTGTAGTTGGTTCTCTTAGAGTTATTACCTCAAGCAAAGATAATCGCTTTCATACATGTTTCTCCAACAGATAACAGAATGAAAGTGGTGATGTAACCATCAGTCACTGAACAGTGCTGAGAAAGACACTCATTTAAAGACTCTGGTCTCCTAGCTATATTTGAGTTGAACTGGCCTTCTAGATCAAAAGGGTAGTGCCAGTCTATTTAACTATTTTATATTAGTTGATAACATGAAGTAGGTAGCAGTATTTACTTCTGATATTGTTAAGATATCTTCTAAGTGAATCTTTGAATGCAGGTGCATTCCCTCCTGCAAATTGAATAAGGTTTACCAGGAAATTCAAACGACATTTTTTATGTGATAGGGGGACATAGTGGCAAAATGTATATTGGGGAATTTAAGAGGAATTATATGTATTTATTTCTGTCATTTTTCTTTCTGCTTCTCTAACTTTTTTTTTCCCGTACAGCAAAAATAACATATTTTCTTGATGTTTTGTAATTTTACTCCTACTTATTTTCTGCTCAGCAGTGAGACGAACAATTATGTAATAAAAAAAAAGAGAAAAGCTAAAGTAAAACTTGATTTGCATATTTTTACTGAGTTCCTTCAAACTTTTTACCTATTACACCTGAAAAGCTAACGTCCTCTAGAACAGCATATCATTTCCTGTTATATTTTCCAAATCACTATATGTAAAATGTTTCATGGTAGTAAGTAGGAACATGTGTTTAATGTTTATTAAAATGTCATCAACAGTGGCCCATAAAATGTTCTCTCTACACAAAAATGTGATATTTTTCCTCTTTTAAAAAATAGTGACTCTTATGTAACGCTTTTTAGAACCAAATGACAGGACTAGATCCAGAAACTTTTCAGAGTAGGTATATAAAACAGTGAAATTCTGTAACTATCTAAAGAGATTAGAAGAGTATAATATTAGTATGTATTTCAATTATGTTTAAATTAAGAAAATGAATCCCCATCCAAACCATGAAGAAGTACTAACTCCTTATTAGACAGTGAAGTCACAAGGGGATGAACGCTCCTTTTCCCAAGAACATTTCTACCTTGTGCTATTTTTTTATATTTAGAAACATGAAAAGTGTTATGACTTGCATATGACCATGGATGTACACCAGAATTTCAATGGCTTGTTACAGCCTCAATTAGAGACCTACTGATATATTTAAAAGCAGAGCCAAGTTGGTGAATGTCAACCTATATTGAAAACAATAAGAAGTACCTACTCTGTACAGGTATTTTTATGCTTACCTTCCAAATATCTAAATATCTTTGAAAATAAGACTCCGTCTTTTTAATTTCCTTAGTAAGAATAATTTGGCTTATAGCTGGGGTAACAAAGTAAAATTTTATGGTGTGTAGTATTAGAGAGGTCAGGGTAGATGACTATTTTGACTTCAAAAATCTACCTATTACTCTGAATGAAGAAGATGGAGTAACTCGTATCCTCTGGATTCAGGCTTTCTTCTTCATTCATACATTTTCTCTGTGTCCCCAGTTCTGGGACATGCTTCTCGTTTTTGTGATATATAAATCACAAGACAAAAGCCATCAGAGATGGTAAAGATCTACTTAATCATTTACTCAGTTCCTGTCAAATAGAATACGGTTCAAAAATAGATGATATTTCAGATATTAATCTGATAGCTGAATAATACCACACTTGTTCTTAGCCTAGGGGTCTATATCTTTTAGTAAGTAATTTCTAGCTTCTATCACAATCTATTTTAATCATCAATATTATTCTTGACCTGGAGGGATGCCCTCCAAACCTCCTTCAGCTTGGCACTCTTGGCCATAACAATTCCCATTCCATTAAGCCAGCCCATTTAAATGGAGAAGTTACCTCAGTTCAGTTCTAGAGGATTATTATAGCAGTCACATCCACAGAGATTTATAAAGTCACTTGTTATTTTATCTCCAGAGCCTCCTGGACTTTTAGCTCCTCAATTAATAATCTTTTCATTACAAAGGTTACACTTGCATAAAAAAACGAAGATGCTGTTCTCCCACAAATAATTATTTCACATGGTACTGTTATACAATGTTGAGACTAAAAAAAATAAAATAAAAATAATAGTGGTGTATCCTCATGCGCCATCAATGAAAAGGGCACGAAAAGCAATAACTATAGGAAAAACATTGTGAAAAAAATGTCCATTGCAAAGCATACCCTCCATCTTCTATATTAGAAGCAAAAAGTGCAAGAAAGGCCAAACAAAACCAGAAACAATACATTGCCTTCATAAAAGCTTTTCTAAGAAGCAACAGAAATATATGGCATAGTAAACCTAATAAAGATTTTTGCAGATTAAAAAGCTTTTACTGAGGATTGTTATTACAAAGGGACAATGGTAGGAAAGAACTTTTGTTCAAGCAACAGGAGGAAATATTCACATAGCGGTCTTCCTCATTTTTGGCAAGAAATCAGAGAATAGGTTTGATGAGGAAAGAAAGTTTTTGATTTTCAGAGGATCCTGAGCCACCAATAAAGTGTCCAAGAAGTACAGTTACTATGTATATACGTCCATTGTACACACACACAAGGAGACACAAGTTTATTATGTACCTGGAAAGCTTGTGAACATTCTTTTCTGAGCGATCTGGGGCAGATCATCCAGGAAAACTGATCCACACCCACAGCTCTGGAACTCAGGGGTCTACCTTCCTTTTCCTTTTCAGTGGGCCAGGGGAAAACCTCCTAAAACCTGGATGGAGGCTGTCAAGACAAGGAAATAATGCTAACATAGTAGCAAATGTTACAATTTTTCTTTTGCAAATATGAATATTTTGATAATGACATTACTGTTTTACAGCAAACTAAAGATCATATAGAACAAATACCACTTCACTGGTTGTTCTTTTTAATGCTTTCAACTGCAGTTAAAAATACACAATCCTACAGTCCATAGGAAAAGAAACAACTTAAAAGGAGCTTCTGTGCACAACAGACAGCTTTTTCACCATTTCAGTACAGAAAAGGGAACATTCTTATGATTTTTCTCTTATGTAATTAGTTTTTGTGTTAATGTTCAGCATCACTGATTGTAGATGTGTGTCATTCTCTCAGCTGGTATTGATTTATGTTGTAGAATAGTTGGTGAGAAAGCCATAAATTCTGTTTTCTGTCTTACTGAAGAATAAATGAACCAATTTTACTGTAAGACCCGCAGCCCTAAGGATTAACTTGTCCTATTCATTTAACCCAAAATAACATTATGAACCTTCCCTAGCAAACTGAATAAAGATTATAAAAAAAGCAATTATCCAACACACACACACAAAAAAAAGAAACAGCAAATGGAAGTCTTACATATTAATTATACAGAAAAAAATGTTTCAGGTCCAGCTTAGTTCCTATTCTTCTTTATTATCTGAATCAAATCTCTTGCTGGCAACTCTTGGTCAAATTTTAGAGTCCACTTTCCCATTCACGTCAATTTAATTTGTTTAAGATTGAGATGGAGCTGGTCAGTGCTGGTGGGACACAGTTTCACCCTGAAGAACCAAATTAAGCTGTGCTGCACATACCACTCTCCTCACAAAGCCATTACAGATTTCTTCTTGATTTTAGTTGCCTTAACAACAGAATCATCTTAGGGGTCAGTGAACTACTGTTTCATTCACCAAAAAACACTTGAACTTTCCATTCAGTTGGAGATAGTATAGTTAGCAGATGTATTAATAATGTTTTTTTTCATTTGTAGTAGTTCCTTGGTTTTGCAGACAGGAAAATAAATAGGGCTCAATTGTTGCAGCTTTTGGCATGCAGATGTTTCTTTATGAACTTCACTTCACTCTGTCATAAGTAGCTGAGGATTTGGGAGAAGAAATGCTGACTTTAGGTCCCTACCTTCTAATGAAGATTTTAAAACCAGCTGTGGCTCTAAGTGCCCATCTTTCTCGGAAGAAATGAGGCCATGTGGACAAGAACCTCTCAATAAAAAATTAATAGAACAATGAACAGGGCAAAGTATTGCCAAACCACTGTAAGAGGAAGGAGAGTAGCTGAAGAAAAAAAATGTTATGAGAATACTCATTGACTTGTTTTGTTTGTTTGTTTGTTTGAGACCTCTGAGCACCCTAATAAACAAAAGCAAAGCAGAAAGAATAGATAAGACTTTTCCTTTCCTACAGACAATTAAAAAAATAAGATAAACAAGCAGCCAGATATATGTTTGTTTAACTTAAAACAAATTTCCCTGAGGGTGGCATCTGATCCCTTGTGTTATTGCTGGGGTTAAAAAACAGCCTGGAAATGCCATGTTCATGGCATAAATAGGAGCAAATTCTCTCCTTGTTGAATGCGATTTGTTGTTAACAGAGCTACTGTTCTCTTGTGACAGAAATAGATGTATAGCCTTTCAGAGGGAAAACTAATGTAACAGTTCTTCTTGGCTAAGAGCAATCCTGGTGATAGGCATCTCACAGATTTGCTTTCATCTTTATGATGAAGGTGACCCTTCCTCAATCACTGACCAGAAGCCAGATCTAAAGATATAGAAAATAAAGTGAAAATCTGCTGAAATGGGTACAGGAACAATGAAATCTGAAGGTATGTCCTAGTGAATAAACTGGCTTTTATCAGTCAGTTTTTACAAAATCATTTTAAATTCTGCAGTGGAACAGGCTGTTTTACTCTGTTAAGCAACATGGAAACAATGTGTGCATGCATGGTGAATAGGTGTGTGTGTGTGCACGTGTATGAGTGTGTACACAGACACATATACATTTCTCAACTTGGAAAAATATGTTCAGATACACAAAACGACAGATTAGTAAATCAAAAGCCTGTTGGAGTAAATAGCTCTGGAAATTTATCAAACAGTCAATTTCTCCTGCCTTCCCTTTCATATCCCCTTTGTATCTTTTCGCTGGGAAACACACTGTCATTTGTACAGAAGGAATGCAACACCCTCAAAATAATACACCGAAAACTCCAAGTGATGCATATTTTAACCTTTAAAGAGTAATTTGCATTCGAATCCTACAGACAGATGTAGTTGGACTCCTGACAAGGTGAATCTGCTGCTAAGACAAGCCCTCAAGAAGCAGCAGCTCAATTATACTTAATGAATCACTTACAATTCTTGATCACTTTAGTCAATACTTTCTTTCCTGGAGGTTTAAATTCTACTTCTCCTACTTTGATCTTAGACACAGAATAACTTTTTCTTATATGTGAGAACTTTTAGGTTGGAGTATCTCATTTAAGTGCACAACATTTTTGGGAGCGTGAATATTAGAAAGAATCCATTCAAATGTGTGTGCTTTCAGTGCCCATCTTCTTGGAGCCGAGGAGTTTCTAATCCACATGCAGAAAAATTAACTATCACACTTGAGAAAAAAAGAAAGATCAGCAGAATGGAAGAAAATTATGTTCAGGTAACACAGTAATCATTGCTTTATGTGTGCTATTCTGAAAGTATTTTCTATTTATAAAAAATAGAAGAAAAAAAAAACAGATAATAGTCATCCAGCCTTGCCCTGCTAAAAGCAGTACTGTGTGCTTGTTGTGTATGTTTGTTGCATACAAAGTAACACATATCTTTGTTTTAGTGTCAAAATTAAGATACTTTAAGATGAATGAAGGAGTCCATGAAACGAAGTTTTATCAACTCTAACTACTCTGTGGTCTGAGATGTATGCTATTTCTTATTAGAAAAGTAATGCTTTTAAAATTATTTCTTTTACTGCAAAATATAATTCTGTCATTACATTAGTGAGAAACGGCAAGTGTTTTGGTCTATCATTTTATTGTTCCTGGCTGATTATGACAGAATGAGCTGTGTATGGACACTGGGAAGGGGACAGCTTATTGGATGTAAATAATCTCTGTTTCTTTAACTGCTTGTGACAGGAAGCACTCTTCTGGAGATGCAGACAATGAGCTAGAAGAAAGTCCTGTGTATTTGGCTGCTGCAGCAAAGCTCCCAGCCCCACAATAGGCAGTGAAGCCCTACCACTTGTGTTGAGGTAGATATCTGAGAAAGTAATGGGATGAAGAGGGAGCTCTGTAAAGTAGTCAGAAGAAACACTAATTTCACTGAGACATCCTGGCCCTCCTAGAGCATAAGTACTTTGAGCTTAAACAATACCTGGGCTTCATAAACCTAAACTGTCTACTGAAATTACATGCTTATTTGTTGCTTCCAAAAGCTAAACAAGAGCCAGTTGCTTTTATTTTTCTGTAGCTGTGAGAGAGTAGTCTTTTTTTTTTCAGTAGTTAGAGCACTTGCCTTGAAACTGTAGCATCTGTTTCCTCCTCCATCTGTTGGAATCAAATCTCACATTGGTTTTTTCTAGTCGAAAGAATGCCCCAGTCACCTGGTGGTGAGCTGTTCTCAGCAAGGAAAATGCTAAAAGTACACCTTCGTTTTATACCTTAGCTCCTCAGTTTGGTCCCAGATCCCTATTCCCCCACTGCCTACATTTTACAAACACTAATTTTCTTCTGAGCAAATACTGTATTTTTTTCTATTTTGCTGTGAATCATCTTGTACTCTCCAAAGCAAAACCCAGCTGCATGTCTGAATATTGAGCTCCCACTCCCAGCCGGTGGAATAGGCAAGACCGTACCCCATAAAATACAATCACCTTCAGTGCTATCACAGCAAGCGTTGCACACTCAGTGCCTTCTGCTTATGTTCTACATGTGCTCTACACACACCTGTAATTTTATGCTATTAAAAGTATTGCTTTAATGAAGTGCAACACTGCCCTCACTCATTTCAGACACATAGCGAAGAATCCCTCATCTCGTATCTAACATATTCATGCTTACATCCTCTTGCATATTTGCACACATTCACAATAGGTTTTTGGAGTTGCAGGAATACCACACAGGGGCAAGAAGAGCCACAAGGGACTTAGGATGAAGTAGGCAATATTGAAACACGTTAGCAGTTGCCCAAGGAAACAATACTGGATGGTTAGGGGTCTATGTTGCTGAAAAATTATGAATCGTGCCATGGTAGGGAGGTGGAAGGGTGAGAGTCCGGGCTTTCAACTTCAGCCTCTATGCGGTGGTTTTATTCCATCCCTTTTCTGTTTTCCTGAAATAAATCTAAAAACACCTATGCTGTAAAAATGCCTTCTGCAGTTGTCATGCATCCCCTTGTTTTTTATTTCCCTCTTGATTTTTGATAACTTCTGGACATAACTTATATGTGTTCTCAGTTCAGTAGTGTTTCCCAACATATTTTTTCTCTTTCTTTTATTTTTTTTTTTTGTGCATCAGGTAGCAAGTTTATTACCTATTGTCAGCACAGCTAAGAGAAACAGGGATCTTGAATATTCTGCCTTTTGGAGATAATCACAGTACAATTCCAGAAAAGTTTTTTTCTGCATGTGAGTTTTGGGATTTTTTTAAGTCAGTTTATCTCTTTGTTACTTATTAACGTAATGAATGATGTCTTTGTGTCAATATGGTGCAATAACAGTAGAACATTGAATAGTACCAGAAACACATCTTAACTGCACTTTGCCAAAGATTGTGCCAAAGACACAAATTACTCGTTTTTTCCTCCTGAAGCTTAAAAGACGTGAATTTTAAAAATCATGATGATGAATACTTTCACCTTCTAAAAACACAGATAAAGCATGGTTAGAACTTTCCAAGCATTCATTTTGGCATGTAATTTGCAGTAATGTTAATAGCTTACATATGCAGCAAGAGAAGAACACGAGCACAGATCATTAAGGCCAAGTGGGAGAATCAATAACACTTTTAGTTATGGCATTTTGAAGGACAGTTTTGTAACATAAAGCTCATTTTTTGCATGTTGTTAAGTGTCCTGTCGCAACTTTTAGCAGAAACTACATATACAGAAGCAAGAGCTTACATGACATGACCCTTCTTGCAGAAAACTGGAAGCAGCCAAGCAGAAACTATCATAGTGAAAATTCTTTGAGGGATGCATTTGTCTTGGGTCATATGACATTTATCTTTAACACTTTCTCATTTTAAATTTGTTTATCCACTCTACGTATGTTTTGTTAATATTCTTTTAATTCTGCTAAATTGGTTTTAGAAGTCACAACAAGCATGTATTATCCATGTGACAATTTAACTGAACTCAAAAGTCTGATGCAAGTCTGTAGATTTTCTTAAGGCAAAACTTAAGGGCTGGAGTGCTGAGCAGAGTGACATGTTAAGATCAAACACTGGCAAGTAAGTTACACACCAGCATAGGATTCCCTGACAACAAGGGGCAAACCATTATTCATATTTGTTCTTCAGTTTCCATTTGGACGGGCAGAATACCTTTCCAGCAAAATAAATAGGTAGGAGTTGCTTCAGCTTCTGTTTGTATTCTTGTTCTCCTGAGATAAGACTGGGTTATGTCTTCCCACAGCTATTTCTGTCATGACTACTTCCAGTGCTTCCTTTGAATTTGGAGTTAGCTCTGAAAAAAAAAAATATGAAAAAGAAGGAAAACAGCATCAGCTTATGCTGACCATGTCTGTTTTGTGCAAGAATATAGTAGTCACATTATATCCTGAGAGCTTCTTGTTTCTGATTTTTTATGCATTTGATTTTCCCTTCTTGCAGGATCTTAGCCAGAATACCTGCCATCTGCATATTGTGGTGGTGAAAAGGGATTATAAATGATGGAATGCTGTCTCCTGTTTGAATAAAACTTAACAGAAATCTAATCTGGGAGTTCACACTCCCACTTCCTTTATCTCCAGCATAGCTGGTGATGCTTCTAATGGGAATCGTGAGCCACCAAAGTAGACTAGACAGCAGTTAACTAACAGACTTGCAAGTACCACACTGAAGAAACTCACCTTTTCCATTTGTCAAATGTTTGCTATAAGTCTCCACAAACATTATCTGGAGACAGATGTCAGCTCTTTTTTTTTGCACTCATTCCTCATTTTTATTTTCGTTGTAGTAACAGAGTTCTTTTAATTGAATAGAAAGCTGTACAATTCCTGTTTGTTTTTCCTGCAGACAAACTCACTAGTATGGAAGCCAGCCCAGATGAGGTAGGTGAACAGAGGTGATTGATTGCATAGTCTTCTGTGTGAGATTGAGATGAAGGTGATAGAAAGTGATGAGTTTGGGAAGGACTACTGTACTCTCATCTACAAACATTCTTCCCTGAGAGTGATTCTCTATAGATTTTAGGATGAAATTGTATATGTTTGAATAGTATTCAAAATGTGCATGTTTTAATATTAGGCTTATTGTTTAATTATTAAAAAAGAAAACAGGAAACAGAACGTAAGTGTTTCTCATTGTTGTATTCAGTCCATTTCTGGACATGAATCATGACTTTTTTTTACAGACTGAGGGCAAAGTTTAAGTTAAACAAAATTTTCCATCTCCCAGTAGCCATTAGCAGTTTAGTGTATGAGGATATGAAGACCTTGCTATGTAACCTCTGTGCTCTGTTTGTTCTGCATATAAGCAATTCCTAAGCCTCTAACTCAAAAGTGTATGTTGTGGTTTTTTTTAAGCCTGTTCTATAATTTATAAGCAGAGTGCTTGCTCATTCTTAGAAATAAGTGTCTAGAGGAAGAATTTTACATTCTGAGCAGAAAAAAATTGCCAAGTGGTTTGGCTTAATGCAATCATACTACTAGTAGTAAATAAATATTATTAAAAATGCTAACTGTTCTAGGTTGTTTATAATAAATCATTGCTAGGTATTTGAAAGGCAAATATTAATGAAGCTCCTTTGATGATAAAAGGGTTAAAAAAAGTTAAATTTTTGATCATGAATATATCTGCTGCCTTGTTATTTGCATGAGAAAGATTACTTTGCAAGCAATTGGAATTAGCTGCATTGCTGAAAACTTTCAAGACAGTAAGCCTTTATTTGTTGAGTGTATTATTAAGAGAAATTAACAGATACACAGTGCTGGAGAGGAAATGATACTGTATTTCTAATGTGG
Source organism: Aquila spilogaster (assembly GCA_024606505.1). NCBI lineage: Eukaryota > Metazoa > Chordata > Aves > Accipitriformes > Accipitridae > Aquila > Aquila spilogaster. Next base: position 84,026,229 of record JANHGO010000063.1, on the reverse strand, counting down.
TTCGTTATGTTCGTTCAGTTAATAGCTATGGTATAAAGTCATCTTGCATTGTATTAGCAGGAAGGAACTAAGTAAAAGCTGTCAAATAACAGGGTAAATGAAATGAATTAATCCGTTATCACAGAATAAAATACATAGTAAAAGTATTGCTTAACTTGCTGAGAAACTCAGTAGCACAGCTCCTATCAGTCTGGCCAGATGGAGGCTCCATTTGGTTGATTTAGTAGTTTATCTGTTCTCAGCATGAGTGTGGAGATGCTAGACTTCTGGTAAAGGGCAGAAAGTATTCATACTTTCTGCTCTGTTAGTTCCTGAAAAAGATGACCAGAATCCATAGAGATCCTGTTGGCAAAGCTTTCCCTGAAGCACTAAATCAGTACATTCTCTGACAGCCTTTTTCTGTTCTTCAGATTTTGAAACTCAGCATTTCCATTTCACAGGGATATTTTGGTATGGTGATATTTGTTAGCATCCAGCTGGGAATAAAACCAAATGTATTTTGAGTACGCTATAGATCTTCTTTTATTGTGTGGTTTTATTTTATTTTTTTCCTCATCTTTCATTTATTTATTTATTTATTTTTGGTAGCAATCTGTGTCATTAGAAGTTACTTGGGTTTAAAATTTTTGAATTTTATGGATTTTTAAATTTAATTTCTCTTTTCAAGGCGTCAGCTGTTTTAGATGCTCAGGCTTAGGACTGAATAAAGCATTTTTACTTGTTTTCTAGATTCAACTATAACCTTTTTATGTTGTAATCCAACAAGCTGGAACATCTCTGTATGTTGCAGAGGTGCTTAGATGCACTAGCTTATTGACTCATATACTGCGTATAAACCCAGATGAAAGATAGTTTTGAAAGAATTCAGGCAAGAGGCTAAGTGTCTACAATCTTAAGTGAGACACTGCAAGTGAATAAGTCATACATGCACTGAAAGAGATTTTAACTCAGCAAGCTAAACTATCATCAGCATTTCATAACTGTCACAGAAAACCATTAAGAGTGCTTACAGGCAAAATTATGAAGTGGTACTGATTTCATACAGTAATTAAATTTGTCCATGCATGGTTAATAGCTCCATGCAGTTAACAGGGAGAAGAAGAAAAGCTGGAAAATATGTGGGTGTGTAGTGGAAGCAGTAGATTAAATGGTTAAGTCACCTTCATAGTTCAAGTTTTTTGACTCATTCTAGTTAGAGAGATGAACTACATAATAGTTAAGTGTGGCTTGGACTAAAGCAGACTATTTTAAGAAAAGTTGCTTAAGAGACCTGAATCCTGGTGGTAATCGTTTGATAGGCAGGTGAATTCTGTTCTTTTGCTCAGGGTATTGGCCATAGTGAAACAAAACCAAGAAAATGCACAACCAGTGTATTTTCAGTGTTGAAGTAGTAATAGAATTCAGGTAATTTCTCTGTAAAGGCAGACAAGTTAAACAAGATCTGTCTACTGTGTTTCTTTTCTTCCCTTACAAGACATAAGAATGGTAGAAAAGGAATATATGCTTATAAATACGTGTACGTATACACTAGGTCAAAGAACATATTTCTGCTAATGAAAAAGAAAATAGTATAATAAGTCAGGTTTCACCAAAATAAAGAATACTTATGGTCTCTCTCAAGCTTTCTCAAAAACAAAACAGAAAGATAATTTGGCTGAAACTCAATTTACAGATTTAGAAGACCAGTTCTAACATAGACAATTTATGAACAGCGTTATTAAATTGATTTAAACTCTGATATGAAGAAAGCCACATATTTTATGGCTGATTTTTTAATGGAGTATCATAACAATAATTTAGTTGTGTGTGTGTGTGTGTGTGTTTTTAAAGTGTTGATTTGTATACTTCCTTTTTAACTATATCAAGCAATTCTCCAAAGTAATATAAAATTGAATTTGCTTAAGTAATAGAATATAATGAAATGTGCAATTTTGGAAAATGTTTGTCAAAATATGATGTGCTGGGAGATGGGAAAGGAGGACAAATTGATTACTACTTCATTAAATCTCAAAAAGCTTAGAATTAACCTAGTCTATTACAACAGACTATTAACACTTGATAAAAAGCTTGTTCAACTACATGCTGCAATTTCATTGTAGAGTAAATACATTGACTCTTTCTCTAACTTGGTAAAACATCAGAGGGAGACAGCACATAAAGTCCAAAACTGTTTAGATCTAAAAGCTTTCAAAAATGTGTATAAATTAGATTATAAAAGTGCAATTGAAATATATAGTTGGAAATATTGAAGACTAACTATTACTGCCGCAAGAATCATGACTACATAGATTTGGTTAACAACTTCCTTTGTTTCGAATACAACAAATTTTGACCAAAAAAGCAACATTAAAGTCATATAAAAAGCTTCAGCTGCTTATACTCTTTGTTCTTAACCACTGTTCTGTCTCTAGAGCATTTAGATGAAAATGGACATGTATCTTGCTAGATTGTCTAGCTGAAAAAAAGTATTTTAGAAGACCTAGGATCAGTAAGTGTGACAACTCTTCACTCCCCATATAAGAGAGTGACCTCAAACAAATGCTGCCATGTATCATTTTACAAAGCTAAAAGATGAGAAGCCAAGTAAACCCCTAGCTCTCACTGATTCTTCAGAGAGCCTCGTTGCTTGCATAATGCCTACACAATACTGCCTACTACTAACCGCTTGGCAGGCAGCAAGTCACACATTCTGTTTCAAACATATTTTTGTGTTATTGCTGCTTTTTTCTTACTCTTTCTTGACCTTACCCATCTGTGTGTTTTGCCTATCAGTTTTGTCATTAGCACAGACCCTGATCCTTTAAAAGCTTAAACACATGGATAAATTTAATGTGTTATGTACACCTTTTTGTAGGTTCTAGCTTGTGAGATAGCTATTTAAGAATATTTTTTTTCTACTGGCATTGCTGCTTACTTTACTTGTTAAGAGTGCCTTGTAATCCAGTTTTTTAGGACCAAGACAGCATTATAAAAGGTTTATTCCATACTTCATAAGATAGCTATTGTTACTATAAAATAATCTTTCAGTTAATAAAATGCTTACTCTTGCCTGATTTTCTTTTTAGTTCCTATGAATCGTGATATGACTCTCTCTAGTTTTCCGTGCTTTGATTTTTTCATATATCTAAATTTACATAATATATAAAAATTTGAGCTCAAAACAGTTTGTGATGCCATTTTCTTTGAAATCCAAAGTATGAAATTAGAATAGGAGGTGCCTAAACACCTCATCTTAGGTGGCAATATAAGAACTTCTGTATACATATTTTTAACCACTGAATCAGAAGCCTGTATTACAAACCAGTTCCTAACATCATTGCTTTTAATTATTTTTGAGTTATGTTGCCTTTACATGCTACCACAACCCTCTGTTTCAGTATTCAGAGTTAGGAATTAAGTGAGCAGGAGTAATTCTAGTTGTAAGAAACAAGGAGATTAGACTGAATAAAAAACTTGAACATTTGTTGGCTGCATGAACTGGAAGTCCACTTACAATCTGTTTGCAGTACAAAGTATGTACTAGAGAGCACATCGCTTTCATTTTTACACATTACAATGTCTTTGTAGAATGTAGCTTTTGCTTTGCTATATTGACGAATAATATTGAATTATTGCAGTGTAATGTATACTCACACACAAATATATTGGCACCTGTTATTTTCTTTCCACAAAATCATCTCCTTGCTCACAGTCATAAATATGTTAATTGAATTAAGCACTCTGTAGAATTGGGCATCTAGAATCATTTGACTTTCATAGTAGATCAATAAAACCTCTCCTTCAAATACTTCTAACAGACTGCACCTCCAGGAAATGTAATGAAGTCAAAGGTACAACAATTAAATAGGAAATGTCGGTCTTCTGCATTTTAATTTTATTGAAAAATATTTCAGAAATATTATGTACTTATTCAAATATAACAATCTCTAAAACAAACTCTTCCTTTAGATAAGACAAACACTGCATTATAGAAGCATACCAGAATATATAATCTTTTCAGCCCACAAATTAATACAATTATTTTTTTTTTTTCTGAAAAAGTGTGATTTGCTTTACCAGAATAGTCCTCACAGGTTTTCCAAAACACTTTGTTAGGAGAAAGGAACTGGAAAGTTGCTGTCAAACAAGAGCATAAGCTCTCACTAACTTGTTCTACTTGCAATTCTTACACCTACCTGTGGATTCATGTTTAGCCAGTAAACCACAAGGTAAATTAGTTGAACCTTGTTAACTATAATGTTTACTTAATGACCTCTATCATATTTTTCATCAGAGCAGCAGTTTAGTTTGAAATGAATTATGAATAGGGTCCAAACTTGAAGGCTGAACTTAAAATTTTAGGATTTATTTTATTTATTTTTTTAAAAACCACCATTGAGCTTGAAATAGCAAATTTAAGATGTGCTTCACGGAATCACTTGAGGATTCCAACCTACAAATGTGGTCACACAAATGATGTTACCTGTGCCCCTACAAAAGTAATTGCTGGACAGAGCTCTTCCTGAAAAGAAAAGCACGAAGGCAGAATCTTCCCACTCTTAGTCTTTCTAAACAAACAAGAAGGATAGCTGAAGCAAATGTCCCATTAGTTTCCTTTATTTTTGTTATTAGTTAAAGGAGAGACTAAGACAAATAATGAGAACAGTGAAGGGAAGCACTGAAAACAATACCAGATAAATGAGATAAATGTTGGATGAGATTGAAGGGAGAGAGAATTGGAAACAACAACCAGTCAGTGCAAGGCAACCAAACTTGTGGGCAAACTAGGTACTGCACTTCAATGAAATGAATTGTATTCTGTCCTGTTATACTGTACACATCCAAATTGCCCTGTATGTTATTCTGCTTTTTATTTACGATGAAAATAAAGTAAAAAGAGCAGTAAATATTGACATTTTCTCCTAAAATTTAGCTAGCTTTTTGTCCCTCAGACATCCTAGTTGGCAGTATCCAGTCAGACACCACTGCTCTGGAGAATATAAAGATTGCTATTTCCATACCAATTCTCACGTATGCACACATGCACAAACAAAATCTGTTACAAAACAGCCATTTTGCCCTGGAGCCAGGCTGTCCTACCTTCAAAAATGATCATCTTGTTTTGTTGTAGAATAATCACTCTCTCAGTGAAAGCACTCATTTCAGCTCTTACTCTCAAACATCTGAATATCCCTTACCTCTTTTTTGGCTGCCTCTGGTCCCAGTTGGGATTTCTGACTAGTTCCTCCTGAAGCTTCCACCTTGGGTATCTTGGAGTGGAACAGATCTGATCCAGTGATGATTAAGTTTCATCAGAGCAGATTCAGGGCCAAAGAAAATGGTGATTATCATTGGACAAACTTTCTCCAGTGTATCTAACAGAGAAGACTGAAGCACCTCCTCTCTATACGCATGTTCTTGATCTTCACCATTGCCTCTCTCAAGTTGCACGTGTAAGCTGAAATTAAATGCTATCATACGATGACTAGGTTGCACTTATTTTTCATTTTCTGATTAGAAGTATCTCCAAAAGCAACAACAACAAAAATAAAACTAAGTAGTTAGAATATGAAGAGACTTATATAAAAGAATAGCTGATGCATTGATATCCAAGATGTCTTCTTTCTTTTTTTATATATATATATAATCTCTCTCATGCCAAAGTCAACATATGCAATAGGATTTTTTTGTTTATGTTTTGGTTTCTCTGACACTTCTAGTACTAAAATTTCCAGAAAAAAAAGCTCATTCCTAAGAAGAAGTAAAATTTAAATGTCTTTTTAAGGCATTTGATTTTGATGAAATTAAGTAAGGGGTGAAAATCTAGATTCATGGCATCTTTTCTACAGCATTACAAAACTAGAAGACATAATGGAACTTATTTTATGCACTTATATTTTTTAAAAAAGACCTTGCTACTACTTAATTAAAGTTTGGTTGAAAGAATGGCTTAGACTGTAGCATTGTTGGAGACTGAAATCACTATCTGAAATAATATAGGTATGTTAGTAACAAAGGCACGGGGAACATATTGATATGGAGTTGTCTAATGAGGTAGGGCAGGATGTTTAAGGGGATACAGACCGTGTTGCTGTCCTAATGACTTGAAAAAGGATAAAAATACACCAGTATATGCACATTTAGGAGTGCATATATATACGCATAAGCAGTTGACAGCAGTATAAATAGATTGAAGCTGGAATTACAGTGAAAATTGACAACTTGGGGAAAATTAACTTAAAAAATGTACTCAAGGGAAGAAAACTTCTGCAAAGTAGTGATTTAGTGAGAGTGGCCAGGGATTTATATCACAAGAATGTGCAGTAGCGTACAGAGAAGTACAGTTAGTATGTTTATAGTTTGAGGCAGTTCTGCTCTGATTAACACAATGGAGGCTGATGCCATAAACTAAGGAAGATCAGTACAGATTTGGTAAAATTACAATATGCTACATTGACAAAATGCTGTGCACTCGTCAATACAAGATTAGCACTAATGAAGCAGAAGAGTTTTAAAGAAGAGTGATATAATGAGCTTGTAGATGCTCAAAAAGAAAAAACACAAAACGAAGAAATTTAGTTCATAAATGAAATAATTAAAATGTACTCGGTAGATGTAAATGTAAAAAAAAAAAGTTAAATGATCTTTTGTTTGAACATAAGTTTTAAATGTAAAATAGTTGAAAGGAAGAAAATATGTACAACTGACTTAAATTAAATAGTAGTGTCTCCTGTGGGAAGAACTGAAATCTACAGTAGTAAAGAAAAAAAGGAATATTTTATACGATGCTCATGAGTTTGGTTCAGGGGTAATTTTGCATTGGGGGCACAGCAGGTTGGATGGTATGAAGAAGATTTCTTTCCTCCAGCTCTGCCCAAATATTTATCTCTGGTATTTAAGATACAGGAGAAGCTTTTCTTACACTTCACAGTTTTCTCTGCCTCTAAGTTGATGTGATATACATCAGGAATACTGTATGCTCACAGCATGATAGCATGTCTTTCAGTGGACTAAAGATAATTTTGTCTTATTCATTGCAGATGAAGGTCTGCTTGTATTTCAGGGAGTTCGGGTCAGGTTCTATAGGAATACAGTAGTTGCTTTTAACTTCTGCAGCCT
>JANHGO010000063.1:83970006-84019031 GCA_024606505.1 Aquila spilogaster | reverse complement strand
CCTCCCCCTGAGGAGGAAGGAGCGGCAGAGACCAGGTGTGGGGAGCTGACCCCAACCCCCATTCCCCGTCCCCCTGCACTGCTGGCAGGGAGGAGGAAGAGACAACCAGGAAGGAGGGAGGGGTGGGGGGAAGGGGTTTTAAGATTTGGTTTTTATTTCTCATTATCCTACTCTGGTTGATTGGTAACAAATTAAACTAATTTCCCCAAGTCAAGTCTGTTTTGCCCATGATGGTAATTAGTGAATGATCTCCCTGTCCTTATCTCGACCCACAAGGCCTTTCGTCCTATTTTTTCTCCCCTGTCCAGCTGAGGAGGGGAGTGATAGAGTAGCTTTGGTGGGCACCTGGTGTCCAGCCAGGGTCAACCCACCAGACTTGCAGACAAACTCACTAGTATGGAAGGCAGCACAGAGCAGTCAGGTGAATTTAGAGGATTGATTGCATAGTCTTCTGTGTGGGATTGAGATGACTGTGATTTAAGGAAAATGGTGAGTTTTGGAAGGACTACTGTATTCTTGTCTACAAATATTCTTGCTTGAGAGTGATTCTCCTATTGATTTTAGAGCAAAGAAGCATGTTTGAATATTTAGTATACGGACCACAACATGTTTTAGTATTAGGCTTACAGTTTAAATTGTTAAAAAAGAAGGAAGGAAACAGACCAGAAGAGTTTTTCATTGTTGCATTTAGACCATTTCTGGATATGAAGCATGACTTTTTTTTTTGCAGACTGAGGCCAAAGTTTAAGCAAAACAAATTTCCTTCTCCCTGTAGCCATTACCAGTTTAGTGTAGGAGGATATAAAGATCATAAAGATTGTGCTATGTAGACCTCTTTGCTCTATTTGTTCTGTGCATAAACAACTCTTAAACCTCTAACTCCAAAGCCTATGGTTTTTTTTAAAACCTGTTCTATAATTTACGAACAGAGAATGGTGTACTCATTCTTAGAAATGAGTGTCTAGAGGATGACTTTTACATTCTGAATAGCAAAATTTTACTAAGTGATTTGGTTCATTGCAATCATATTACTAGGAGTAAATAAATGTTATCTAATATGACAACTATTCTATTACAATTCTCATAGCAAAATAAGCAATTGTTAGATATTTGAGGTGAAAATTATTAATGAAGTTCCACTTACAATAAATGGTAAAAAAAAAGGAAGTCTTTGGTCATGAATGTGTCTGCTGCCTGGTTGCTGCCTGCTGCCCCATCCTTGAAAGTGTTCAAGTTTAGGTTGGACAGGCCTTTGAGCAACCTGATCTGGTGAAAGATGTCCCTGCCCATGGCAATGGGGTTGGACTAGTTGATCTTTAAAGGTCCCTTCCAATCCAGATCATTCTATGACTCTGTGATCTTATTTGCATGAGAGAGATTACTTTGCAAGAAACTGGAGTTAGCTGCATTGCTTAAAACTTTCAAGACAGTAATCCTTTATATGTTGCATGTATTATTAAGATAAATTAAGAGAAATTAAATGCTGGCAGGAAATGATATTATATTCATCTAATGCAGTTGGGTGGTGATGAGTTAATTTAGCCCAAAGGCTTATTCAGTTAACAGTACGGTGTCAACTCGTCTTGCAATGTATTATCGGAAAGGAACTGGGTGAAAGCTGTCCAAAAACAGAGGGAAAGGAAATTAATTAATCAGTGATCAGAATAAAATACATAGAGAAAGCATTGCATAATTTTCCTGAGATAAGCACAGTAGCACAGCTCCTATTGATCTGGGCAGATGGAGGCTCCGTTTGGCTGAGTTACTAGTTTATTCTCCTGTTCTCAACATGAGCATAGAAATGCTAGACTTCTGAGAAAGGGCAGAAAACATTCATACTTTCCGCTCTGTTCGTTCCTGAAAAAAGAAGACGGGGATCCATAGGGACCCTGTTGGCAAAGGTCTCCTAGAAACACTGAAACGGTACATTGTCTCACAACCTTTTTCTTTTCTTCACATTTTGAAACTCAGCATTTCCATTTCACAGGGATATTTTGGTATTGTGATATTTGCTTGCATCCAACCTGGAATCAAACCATGCATATTATGAGTATCCTAAAGTCTTTTTTTTCCATCCATTTTTTGTCACAATCTTTGCTATTAGAAGTTTCTTGGGTTTAAAATTTGTGATTTTTGTGGAATTTTAAATTTAATTCTAATTATTTTTCATGCAACCAGCTATTTTAGATGCTTTTTGTGTTGTATTCAGCTGCTGCTGTTTTGGACTGAATGAAGAATTTAAACTTGCTTTCTAGGTCCAACAATAACATTTTTATGTCATAATCAAAGAAGCTGGAACTTGGTACATACCATATCACAGAGATGCTTAGATGCGCTAGGCTTATTGCCTCACACATAACGCACACATACACAAATGAGAGATAATTTTGAAGCAATCCACGCAAGACGATAAGTATCTACAATCTTAAGTAAGATGCTGCAGGTGAGCAGAGTCATACTTTCATAGAAAGAGATTTTAACCCAGCAAGCTAAACTGTCATCAGCTTTTCATAACAACCGCCACAGAAATCCATTAAGAATGTTTAGAGGCAAAGTTATGAAGTGACACTGTTTTCATACAGTAATTAAATTTGTCCATGCATGGTTAATAGCTGTGTACAGTTAATAGAGAAAGGAAGAGAAGCTGGAAATATGTGGGTATACAGCGGAAGCAGTAGAGTGGATGTTTAGTTGACCTTTATGTTTCAAGGTTTTTTTGATTCATCTTAGAGAAATGAATTTTTGTCATAGTTAAGTGTAGCTTGGATTGAAGAAGATTATTTTTTAAGAAAAGTTAGTTAATTGACTGGAATACTGGTTATAATTTGATAGTGAGGTGAAAGTAAGTCACCACAAAATAAAAGCTTTAAAAAAGATGACTTCTAAAAAAGAAAGGTGAATTCTCTTCTTTCGCCCAGGATATTTTCTATGATGAGACAATATAAAAAAAAAAAATTAAAAACACTGTCTTTCCAGAGTTGAAGTAGAAATAGGCTTTAAGGAATCATTTTGTAATGGGAGACAGTTAAGTAAGGACTGTCTACTTTGTTTCTTTCTTTCCCATGCTAGGCATAAAACCAGATTTGCCCAAACATTGTTCGTGCATGGGATCCACTGCATTTTGGATTGTTGAGTACAGACATATCATTCCACAACAGTATTTGATACTCCCTGAATTCACATGCAATTAACTAGACATCAAAAAAATGCAGAATGACTCTTTCTTCCTCTCCTTTGTCTCACTTTCCTTACAACTCTAACATTGCAAAATAAAATTTTGGTTGGCTGATGTCTGGCATGAAGAAGTTCAGTCCAAAATATTAGTCTGATAAAGTTACAAAAATTTGAATATGAGATCAGATAATTTAGTGAGAAGTATGCTTAACCAACAGTGCTGTGCAGTAACAGTGCACTGTGTAACACATGGAACATATGTCTAAAAAGGTAAATACATGTACCTATGCACTAGGTCAAATGACTTATTTCAGTTAATGAAAAAGAAAGGGATATAAATAAGTCAGGTTTCACCAAGATTAGAGAATACTTACGGTCTCTAACAAGCTTTCTCAAACACAAAATGGCAGGTTAATTTGGCTGGAACTTAATTTACAGATTTAGAACGCTGGTTCTAACACAGACAATTTATGAAGTTTACAGTGCTATTAAATTGATTTAAATTCTCGTACAAAGGAAGCATGTTTATCTCTTGTGGCTGTGGGTTTTCAGTGGAATATCATAATAGTAAAGCATTTTTTCAGAAAAAGTGTTGATTTGTATACTTCCTTTTTAACTATATAATGTTTACTCATGTATACACATTATGTATACACATTTCTATACACATACTTATATACTATATAATGTTTACTCATTACAAACAGTAATATAAAATTTGCTTAATAGAACTACATCGACTTTTCCTTCAAGTTGGTAAAACCATCACAGGGAGACAACAGATAAAGTCCAGGAGTGTTTAGATCCAAAAGCTAGTAAAAATTAGTGTAAATCAGATTATAAAAACACAATTACAATTTATAGTAGCAAATACCATAGACTTATATAATCATAGACTCATACAACAGCCCAGGCTGGAAGGGACCTTGAAAAATAATCTGGTCCAACCTTTCGTGGGAAAGGGAGCCTAGGTGAGTTCATCTAGCACACTGTCCAATCGCACCTTGAAAACCTCCAGTGATGGGGACTCTACCACATTCCTGGGGAGGTTGTTCAGGTGAATGGTTGTTCTTAGTGTAAAAAATATCTTTCTTATGCTGAGAAGAAACCTATTGTGGTGCAACTTGTACCTGTTGCTCCTCGTCTTCTCCATGTGACTGCTTGTAAAGAGAAAGTCTCTGTCCTCTCTGTAGCCATGTTTTAAGTTTTGGAATGCTGTGATGAGGTCCTCCCTGAGCATTCTCTTCTCCAGGGAGAAATGACCTAACTCCTTCAGTCCTTCCTCACAGGGCAGGTCCTCCAGCCCTTTGGTCATCTTCATGGTCTTCCGTTGGACCTTCTCCAGTCTGTGCATGTCTTTCTTGAATTGTGGGGACCCAAACTGGACACAGTACTCCAGGTGCAGCCTGACAAGTGCTAAGTAGCATGGGATCATCATGTCTCTATCTCTGCTAGTAATGCCCCTGTGGATGCAGCCCGGGATCTGATTTACCTTTGTTGATGCAGCAGCACACTGCTGACTCCTCTTCAGCTTGTTGACAACCAGGACCCCCAGGTCCCTCTCAGCAAGGCTGCTCCCCAACCACACAGATCCTATTCTGTACTGGGCTCTTTGGTTATTCTCTCCCAGGTGCAGGACTTTGCACTTGTCATTTTTAAACTTCATATTGTTGTTGCTAACCCACTGTTCCAGCCTCTCCAAGTCTCTCAGTAACATGGATCTCCCATCTGACGTGTCCACTGCTCTACCCACTTTGGTGTCATCAACAAACTTGGTGAGGGTGCTTTCAATCCCATCATCAAGATAATTTATGAAGATGCTGAACTGTGTGGGGCCCACTATCGATCCCTGGGGGACCCCACTTGTGACAGGCTCCCAGCCTGAGTAAAATCATCTATTACCACCCTCTGAGTGTGACCTGTTAGCTAATTTCCTACCCAGATCACCCATCCACTCTGTGTCTTGCCAATTTTTCCAGGAGAAAGCTGTGGGAAATGGTGTCAAATGCTTTGTTGAAGTCCAGGTAAACAACATTCACTGCTCTCCAAATTTCTCCAAATATTGAAGACTAAATGTTGCTGCCACAAGAATCATAAAGACACCACGTAGATTTTATTAGCAAATAGTTCACTTGAATACAATAAATTGTGACAAAAAATACCAGGTAAAGTAATACAAAAAGCTTCCAGCTGCATATATTGTTTGTTCTAAACCACTGTTCTTTCTCTAAAGTATTTAAATGAAAGTGGTAAATTTATCCTGCTAGATCATTTAGCTGAATTAAGCATTTAGAAGACATAGGATCAGTAGGTATGATTTTGATGATTCTCCACTTCTCAAATACTAGGACTGACTTTAGACAAATGTTTCCACATAGCACTTATGAAGCTTAAACATGAGAAGCCAAGGAAATCTCTAGCTCATGCTCTCTCTGATCCTTCAGCAAGCCTTGTTTCTTCCACGATGCCTACACAATACTGCCTACTGCTAACCACTTGGCAGGCAGCAACTCACACATTCTGTGTGGAACATATTTTTGTGTTATGGTTGTTCTTTCTTTCCTCTTTCTTGACCTTACCCATCTGCATGTTTTGCCTACCAGTTTTGTCATTAGCATAGACCCTGATCCTTTAAATGCTTAAGTACATGGCTAAATTCAATGTATTATGCATACCTTTTTATAGGTTCTAGCTGGTGAGAACTCTATTTAAAAATAATCTTTACTGCTGGCATTTCTGCTTAGCTTACTTGTTAAGAGTGCCTTGTAATCTTAGGACAAAGACCGCGTTGTAAAAGGCATTTTATAAGTACAAGGTAAAAAACATGGTCTCATCTTCTGTCTATATGGATACTGTGTTATTCTATACACCATAATGAGACAGTTACTATAAAATAATCTTTCAATGAAATAAATGTTTAGTCTTGCCTGCTTTTATTTGTTTTTTAGTTCCTATGAATTGTGATGTCAGATTTTATCCATCTCTTTTTTTGTCCTTTGATTTTTTCTGGAATGACATAATATGTGAAGATTTGATTTCTCAGAACAGTTTCTGATGCTGTTCTCTTTGAAATCCAAAATATGAAATTAGAATTTGCAGTGCCTAAATACCTCATCTTAGATGCAATATGAGACAATTTTTGTCTGCATATTTTAATTTTGTGAACTAGTGAACCAGAAGCTAAAATTACAAACCACTTCCTAAAATTGTTGTGTTTAATTCTTTTTGGCTTATGTTAGTTTGACAAATTACCATGACCTCTTTTTCACCATGAAAAGATGGGAATTAAGTGAGCAGAAGTAGCTCTACTTGTAAGAAATAAGCAGAAGAGACTTAGAAAAAACCTGAACACTTCTTGTCTATAGGAACTAGAAATCCACCTACATTCTGTCTGCAGTACAGAGTATGTACTAGAAAGCACACCTAATTTCATTTTTGCACAGTGCCATATCTCTGTTGTATGTATTTTTTGTTTTGCCTATATTGATGAATAATTTTGAATTATTGTCATGTAATGTATTCATAATCACATGCATATATATTGGCACCTGTTATTTGCTTTCCACAAAATTATTTCCTTGCTCACAGTCATAAATATGTTAATGGAATTAAACATTCAGTAAAATTTGGCACCTGGAATTATTTGACTTTCATAGCAGATCAATAAAACCTCTCCTTCAGATATTTCTGAACAGTCTACACCTCCAAGAAATGTAATGAAGTCAAAGGTACAACAATTAAATAGGAAATCTAGGGCTTTTGCACTTTGATTTTATTGAAAATTACTACAGAAATCTTATCTTCTTACTCAAATATAATAATCTTAAAGCCAAACTTATTTTAGATCAAACACTGCATAATAAATGTATGCCAGAATACATAATCTTTTTAGCCAATAAACTAATACAATTCTTGCAGAAAAAGTGTGATTTGTTCTATCAAAGTTGTCTCACAAAGGTGTTCCAAAACACTTCATTAGCAATGAGAAACTGGAAAATCACCATCAAACCAGACTATAAGCCCTCATGAACTATTTGCAGTTATTGCACCTACCTGTGGATTCAGCAAGGCTTTCCCTTGTAAACCACCTGGTAAATGAATTGAACTGTTAAGTGCAATCTTTAAATTCTGACTCATATCCTGTTTTTCAGCAGAGCAGCATTTTAGTCTGGAATGAAGTATGAAACAATCATTTTCTACCGACAAAACTTGTAGGATGAAATTGTACTTTTGGGATATAGCCTTTTTCCAAAATACCAGCATTGAACTTGAAACACTGAGTTAATGACCTACTTTATAAAATTCAAACCTCTAAATATGGTCATTCAAATGATGTTACCTGTGCCCATACAAAAGTGCTTTCTGAGCAGTGTCAACTAAGTTTCGTCTATGTGTCCATAAAATATGCAATTGAGAATTTTATTGAGTAGCTTAAAGTTTTTCTAAGTTTCTCATATATTTTCAGAATAGGTTGAGAGGTCATTTAGGTGGTAGTGATAATGCATGTGCATGCTTATATTTAGTTAAAGGAGAAAGATTAATCTCCCTTTAATATTTTTTCTTTCACATATAATATTACCATTTATTAAAAATTATTATTATAATGATTATTATGGGATGATTGAGATCTCAGCCAAAATATGTCATCTGATATGTGGAAATAGACCTATATATGAGCTCTTCCTGAAAAGAGAAGCACCAGAGTCTTCTCACCTTTAGTCTCTCTTATCAAACAAAAGTATAGTTGAAGCAAATGTCCCATTAATTCCACATGGTTCCCTTATTTTTTTGGTTAGTTAAAGGAGGCACTAAGTAAGATAATGAGAAAAGTGAAGGGGAGCACTGGAAAAAATACTGAATAAAACAGAAGAGTGTAATCAGAGAAGATGTTGAGTGAAACTGAAGGGAGGGAGGATTAGAAGCAACAGCCAGCCCATGCAAGGCAGCCAAGCTCTTGGGCAAACTGGGGATTGCACTTCTGTGAAATGAGTTTCTTTCTGCATTATACAGTTTATTCTGTCCTGTTGTACTGAACACATCCAAATTGCCCTGTATGTTATTCTGCTTCTTACTTATTATGAAAATAAGTTAAAAAGAACAGTAAACATTGATGATTTATAGTAAAAGTGAGTTACCTTGCTGTAGTCCAGCCATCTTAACTGCCAGTATCCAGTCAGACAGCATTGCTCTAGAGAACATTAAGACTGTTATTTCCATACAAATATACATGCATGCACATATGCACACACAAAATATGTTACCAAACAGTCATTTTACTCTGGAGTCAGGTTATTGTACCTGAAAAAAAACAAACAAAAACCCCAAACCATTTTGTTTTACTGGGGGTAATCACACTCCTAAAAAAAAGGACTGGCTTCAGCTCTAAATATCATCCATCTGAATCTCCCATGCCTCTTCTTTGGCTTCCTCTGCTCCTCTCATCTGGGACTTCTGGCTAGTTCCTCCTGAAGTTTTCACCTGGGGTATCTTGGAGTAGGACCGATATGATTGAGAGATGACTAAGTTTTCTCAGCACAGTTTTGGGGTCAAGGAAAATGGTAATTTCCACTGGACAGATTTCCCCCACTGAATCCGATAGAAACGTTTGACCCTTCTCCTCTTTATATGAAAGCTTTTAATCTTCTATACCCTGTTCTCAAGTTACAATTAAATACTATAGCATGGCGATTAGTCTGCATTTTTGTTACTTTCTGCTTAGAAATATCTTTAAATTAAAAAAAAAAAAGGCAGTTAAAATATCCAGAGACCTTATAAATGAATGACTGATGCATTGATATCCAAGGTATGCCTTCTTTTTTGGTATACAATTTTCTCTTTCTTGTGCCTGAGTGGTCATATGCAACCTTTTTTTTTCCCTGAAACTTTTAGTACAAAATTTTCCAGGCAAAATTGTACATCCTTAAGGAGAAGTAAATTTTAAATGTCTTTTTAACATTATTTGATTTTGATGAAGGCAGGTAAGGGGTAGAAATATAGATTTGTAGTATCAGTCTAGTTTTAGCTGAGGACTATCACATTTCAGTAATAATCCTAGAAAACGTATTGAAAGAAATAATCTTGTGTTTCTGTCAGAACAGAAGATGCAGAGGTTGAGTGATTCTGTGATTTAACAAATTTCAAAAGAAAAAAGACCTAAACTGTACTGATCCAACTAACACTTCATTGAGAATTCCTGTCAATCCTTCTTTTCTACAGCATTACAAAATTAGCAGACATAATGGAACTTGTTATGTGCATGTGTATTTTTAAAAAGGCCTTGCTACTACTCTTTGAAAGTTTGGATGAAAGATTTCAACTGACTGGGTTGGATTGTAGCACTATTGGAGACTGAAATCAGTATCTGAAATACTAAAGGAACATTATTAAAAAAGGCTAATGCACAGGAAACATGTTAGTAGAGAGATGTCTAATGAGGTATAGCAGGATGTCTAAGGGGATACAGACAGTATTTCTATCCTAATGGCTTGAAAAAGGATACAAATATGCTTAATATAGGCACATTTAGGACTGTGTATATATATATTTATACACATAAGCGGTTGACAGAAGTACAAATAGATTGAATCTGGAATTACAGAGTGAAAAATGAAAAGTCGGTGAAAATTAGCTTAAAAGATTTACTTGAGAATTAAACTTCAAAGTAGTAATTTAGTGAGAGTTGTCAGGGATGACTAGAGTGAGGATGTGCAATAGCATACAGTGAACTGCAGTGTGTTAATATGTTTATAGTTTGATACAGTGGCAGAGTTCTGCTCTGGTTAACACAGCAGAGGCTGATGCCATAAACTAAGGAGTATCAGCACAGGTTTTATAGAATTACAGTATGCTGTATTGACAGACTGACGTACACACTTCCATAGAAGTTTAGCACAAATAAACCAAAGGAGATCATAAAAGAGTGATAAAATGAGCTTGTAGCTGTATGAATTTAATTAAAAAAGAAAAATCACAAAGAAAGGTTTCGTTTATAAAAGAAATATTTAAAATTTATTTGGTAGATGCAAACATGAAAAAAAAAGTGTTAAATGGCCTTTTGTTTGAAGGTGGAATTTAAGTGTAAAATAGCTGAAAGGAAGAAAATGTGTATTATTGACATAAATTAAATAGAAATGTCTCCTGTGGGAAGAATTGAAATCTAAAATAGTTAAGAAAACATAATATTTTATACAGTGCTTATTAATTTGGTGCAGGGTATAATTTTGTATTGCAAGCACATGGGGTTGTACAGAAGAGGATTTCCTTCCTGCAGCTCTGTCCAAATTTTTATCTGTGGTATTTAAGATAATAGAAAAGCCTTTTTCACTTCACAAAGAATTCTCTGCCTGCAAAATTGGTATGATATACAAATGAACATTAGGAATACTGTGTATAGATAGCATGTTTCTCACTGGGCTCAAGGTAAAGACTTCTGAATTATAATTCTGCCTTATTCACTGTAGGTCAGCCCACTGAAAAGTTCTGCCTGTATTTCAGGGAGTTTGGATCAGGTCCTGTAGCAATATAACAATTGCTTTTAACTTCTGAGCTCTTCAGTGTATGTTTTACTCATTAGTCAAACAGATATAATACCATTATTAATATTAGTAGAAAGCTTTCATCAGTATTATTCATAAAATGCTTTTATGTGATAACTTCAATTATTTTCCCCTCCTCTAAGATAGTAAAATACATTAAAAAAATCAAAGATTCTCTAGAGATCCAGAAATTTGAAACTGTAAATATTACTCATTTGATGAAAAATGACTGAAAGTTTACTCCTGGACATGGCTGTAAATTGTTAAGGATTATTCGTGAAGATGTGAGGTATCATGTGGTTTTCATGACACTGTTTTAAACCACTCATTGCAAGTGTGGATGGATATTCAGATACTGTAACAGGCATAAGTATAGTTTTATGAGAGCCATGGGAACTGTCTCCATTTCTGTATCACAATAATGTATCAACATAGTAGCTTAGTCTTTTTCTGTCTCTGTAGCCCAAGGTATGGTGATACTTTAGGAATCACAAAAAATTTCAAGGAGATAGGCATATCTAGTGTATCTCCTCAGTCTAAAGGTTTTAAGAACATTATTCACTGAAATCATTATTCCTATTATGAGTTTAACAAAAAGAATCTTATTTGAAAATGGTTAGTATAGAGCAGAGGAAAAGAAAATCTTATTATGCTGTATTGTGTTGGACCTGGCCATCCTGTAACCTCATATCTCATTCTCATCAGGGATGCCAGGATTTTGAATGGCTTAGTTTTGAAAAACACACACTTGCTCTGTTCCTGTGCTTCTTGCAATTTTTCTCCTCAATCTGATTCTGCAATATTTTTTTATTTCCTTAATGGGTTCACTTTAGTGATGGGTGAGTAAAAGTTTGGATAAGTTCAGGTTATCAGTACCAGCCACTTAAGATGCATGTATTAGTCCCAGTTGTACTAAGGGAATTGACTATGTTCTCTTTTCAGGAGCTTTGTGGAGCTAGAGTGGGTTACAGATGCTTGGTTTTGTTGATAACAGAGGAAGCTTTAATAATTTCTTTAAACCCATCTAATGATAGTTTTGAATGAAGACATGAGCCCCTGTGTTCCTCTTTCTAATGCACAGTGTGAAGCTCTAGCTGTTTCTTCAGCAGAAAGAATCTTTCTTTAATTATAAAGAACTTCACTAGGATATTACATAATGAGATGCAAGATCCCTGTTCAAGAGTATCATTCTTCCTTCAAGATGAAAGCAGCTACTAGCTGTATTACTCCGCTCTTCCTCATAGACAAAACACTAATGCGCTGTAATGTATCATTAAAGGTCAAAGCAAGCGTGGGGCAAGTTACCCCTGTTGTGCAAGCTGAGGTGAGAGGGGTGGGGAGGAAGAAACAAACTTCTAAGCTAAGGAAAACAAAAGGATGACCTGCAGGACAGGGCAAGAACAAATTAAAATCTATCTTAACAAGTGGTTTGTTCTCTTTAATAAATCACGGCAAAAGGAAGAGCTGTTAGAGCAAAGAGCTAAAAGTAGGACATGATTATTTGTCTTGCTTCCACTGATTTTGCACTGATTTCAGGATGACTTTGGTCTCCATGCCAGCTCACTTCAGCGTGTAAAGCAAATTTAAAGGAGATTAAGGCTGATGCTGCCTATTTGTGTTGTGGACTTTTCTCAGGTCACTTTAGGTATTGAAATATGTCATAGTTTGTAAGTGTCTCTATACTGATGGACATATGGTTACTCCTGAGCAATATTCTGATATAAACTGGTACAGCTCCAATTAATTCAAACAGAAACCATGCTCTTATCACTCTCATTTTATGACCTTATAAATCACTGACTTGATTGGAGTTATGATGATTTATATCAACACTGATGGCTGATTCTTGTTTTCCTAATTATTCAAAACAGCCTGTTCTTATTATTGAGAGGTGTTGGGAGGAACAGAAATGTTTAAACAAAACTCCAAATTTGGATGTCATTTATCCTCTTAGTCTGGGATGCTGGTTTAACTCATTAAACATTTTGTATTTTTTTATGGTTCTGTAGTTAGGACTTGAACTAGCATCAAAATTTAGAGCTATGCATTAATTTTTTCTTTCTACCAATGTTGAAATTAAAAAGAAAATATACAATACTAGGTATAAAAGGAACAATTTAGGGCTGGTTACTAAACAGAAAAATGAAAAATGCATGCAATATGTTTGACTATTCCCAATTTTACTTACTTTCATTTCTAAGTCTGCCTATTGTTTATTCAGATGCAAACTGATTTATTTTTACAAAGAAATTGCAACTTTCAGATATCTAATGGATGGGCTTCCTACTGTCTGGGCCATGGAGAATTTAAATATTGCCCATGATGATTTTCTAAGCTTTGGTTTGATTTACCCTCTGACTTGCTTTTAGCTTCCTCTGACTGTATTTTGCAATAGTTGCTTGCATGAGCAAGGACTGTTCCTCCACTCTAACATATGCAGCAGCTGCCGCCTTGTAATAACAGCACGTGGGTGACTGGGTGCACTGGGCTGCTGTGGCCACAGGACATGACCCTCTGGCATTCTGTGAGGTTGAAATGGGGAAAACATCCTGGGCTTTCTAATTTCAAATCTCAAACCTTAATTTTAAAGCCTTAAAAGGACACCAGAATAGAAGCGCACTAGTTCTTACTCGAACCAGAGCTGTGATATATGCACACATGAATGAGTTCACTGAAATATGTTCATCCCAAGAAAGCCAAAGCATGTGCAATGATGCTTGGCTCTGTTTTAAGTAATAGGAAATAACAACAACAAGTTCACCAATGTATCATAGTGGAGAAGGTGCAGAAAAAGCAAACAAGCTTTAGTGAAGGTGTGAAAGATCTTACATATGAAAAATGAGTGTTCATCCCAGAAAAGATGACTATATGGAGGACATCAGAAAAGCATATAAAATCATTGGCGGCATAGGGGAGCTGGATGAGGAATGATTGTTCAAAGGTTTACTCACTTAGGAACTAAGGGGCATCAAAATAAATTATTGGTGGGTTCAAAACAAAAAAAAGACGACATTTCTCACAGCCCATAATTGTGGAACTTCTTGTTAAACGTTTGCCTGGTTTCCAGACTTGTACAGGTTTGGATGGATTTTTCTTCTCTGATTTTGTCAGAAAACTCTACTTCTAGGTCACGAAGTCCATCTAAAATCTGGGGGCTAGGAGAATATCATTGTATGTTTGACTTGTTGTTAATATACTTTTCCTT
This sequence comes from Aquila spilogaster, assembly GCA_024606505.1. NCBI lineage: Eukaryota > Metazoa > Chordata > Aves > Accipitriformes > Accipitridae > Aquila > Aquila spilogaster. The sequence continues at coordinate 84,005,117 of JANHGO010000063.1, read as the reverse complement.
ATTATTGTTTTTATGTTCCTTCAATATTTTCTCCCTGAGGAAATAGAAGTCCAGAAATGCTCAGGTGTGTGTCTAAGATGTTGATGAGTGTGGGGGAAGAAAACAGAGGAACTGAGTGATTTTTTTTTTTTTTTTAAAGAAGAGTATCTATTGGCTATTACTATTACATAAAGAATATGAAATCATACCTTGTAAATATGAGGCAAAGAAAGAAAACAGTACCTCTCTCTGTAGACTGTTTTTCCAGTGTTTTGAAATTCAAGGTTGCAGAAGGCTTATGGAGACAAATTCCGTGACTTGGGTTTTAAGTGCTAGAAAAATTAATGAACTGTAATGTAATTTGCATTTATGCAAACTAAGGTAAAAATGCCATAGTTAAAATTGTGAGACGAAGGCCTGCTGTGTACAGAAAAGATATTCTACCTCAAATGGTGTGCTCCTGTTTCTGTGCCAGTATCTGACTGAGCATTGAGGGGACGGTAGATGGGAAGTGGGTTCTTCATTACCGACCTATGACAGGGGCAGAAGATCTGGCTTAAGGTCTGGCGTGCAATGGAAAATGCTATGAGTGGTACCAGGGAGGACAGGAAATATAATCCTGGATAGAGTCACAGAGCCTGGGGGTTACTAGTGACTGGTACAGAAAATACTATCTTGCAGGAAGTATCCAAACCAGGCAGTTACAGGTCTGCCTTACCAAAGCTTTTGTAACTGGAAAAGTTACTGGAAAAATTCCACTCTCTGACTAGAATTTCAACCACAGCACAATGGCTATAGTGGTATGTTCCATAGCTCTGAGGTCTGTGGTTATGGTTTATGTGTGAGATGGACTACTGGAAGGCACCACTGCTAAGGAGTCTTAGGCAGTTGTTGCCAAACACATAACTTCCAAGGCCAGTGGCCATTAATTACAGTCCTGTGCTTGGTATGAAGTACAAGTTGCAGCTAACAGTATACAATATGCTAGCTCAAGGGCAGTGCCTGGATGTAGGATGGGACTTGAACTGGAGATTCCAGTGGAGGCTGCAAAAAGATACATGCATTTTACTTCAGGAAACCACACATACTTCATGTAGGAAGAGATGAAACTGAATTTTTATCTTTTTAACAACATAACTTGAGAAAGTAGGCCTTCATGGAAGTCAGAGAAGTGTGTGCAATATAGAAGAGTGCTAACAAGATGGTATTAAACTAGCTAGTTAGCTCAGGTCACATGCCAATGTATCTGTGGAGACCCAAAGAACGGGGTAAATTAACTCAGTATAAGATGGAGGCTGATACTGCTGTAACTTTCATTTATCTTTTATACTTCTCCATTTGCTTAAAATCACATGAATTATTTCAGTGTAGATGTATTGGAACTGTAATAACCTATTTTATGACAGATTGTCATAATAAGTAGTTTCTGTCTATTTCTTTGCTGTCTGAATGTACAGATATATTTTTCATATACACCAAGGAAACATGTCTTGCACAAAAAATGAGTATTTATCTTTCAACTGTATAGCTATACAGGAAAGTTTCAACTAACTCATCTGAATTGCTTACTTTCTTCATTTACTGCTACCTCTTTCTTCTGTGTCCCAGAATGTAGCAGTCTAGCAGTCGTTGGTTAAGAAGATGGAAATTTTTGTTCCTGTGTTCAAACAAAGTTTTTAATCTTCACATTAGCTTGTGTTTTCAAAGGTCTTTAATGAGGGTTTTAAACTTTATGCAGCATTTACATGCCTGAAGCCAGTAGAAAAAAGTCCTTCTAGATACCCAGCTGCATATTTAGATGCCTGAGTACCTTTGAAAATCTGGTCCACAAACTTCGCCTGCTATTTATGTTAAAAGAATTTATAAACCTGGAACAAGAACAGGATTTTGAACAAGAACTTCCAACTTTCATGTTCTGTACTGTGAGTAAATTAACAGATGTGCACTTGTAACATAATTTGTATGTTATTTTTCATATTATCAGCCCCAAATCTTTAAGATTTGGGGACTAGTTGGTTCTCAAACTGCTATCACAAAGTATTGTAACTAAAACCAAAACATATATATTAAGGGAAAAATAATGGAAGCAGCCTTAAATTTTAGGCTGTTCAAGGAGTCCATCTCCCCACTGCATTTCTCAGTGCAACTAGGAGGTAACAGGTGAAGTATGTCAATGGAACAGCATGGGAATTTTCTGAGAGCATTTTGAAAAAACCTAAATTTATCTCCCAGCCCTTTTGCAAGCCATCCAAACCTCTGGGATTCTCTCTTCAAACATTTCAGTAGTCTGTCTGATGTTTAATTTCACTGAAAGCAATCCACATCTGTCTGCTCGTTCCTTTGAGTTTCAGGGCTGCTAATTATACCCTGGTATTTATCTTGGGCATGTGGAAACCCCTGTTCATTAACTTACTAGGTCAAAGCTCATTTTCACATGATGTAGAAGTCTAATAGGCCCTCAAATTGTTTTCTGTAAATAAGACTCATTAACCCTGCTACCCCTAGAACGTTTTCAATTCTTGACTTCAGCACTGCCCAGAAAGAGAAGAAGAATCTGCATTTTAATTCTGATGCTGTATATTTACCCTCTTCAGACTATTCATTACTGAATCCATCCAACACTGTTGTCTTTTGTATTAGGAAGAAGAGAGAAACTCAAGATTTTTTTGAAGCATGAAAGAAGACTACTGTAGTAAAGAAAGAGAAAGCCATATCTGTTTCAGGCAAATACAATTCCATTAAAACTGATGAATGTGAGGCTGATATAAATAAACAAAACATCATTTGTGTTGAAGAACTGTTCTATAAAGCAGGAAAAGATGAGGACTCATTCAGGATGGAAAAGCCCTCTCCAATTTCTCAAAAATCTATTGTGTGGGTTTTTTTGCTGTTAATGACTTCTGTTTCTGATTGCTTTGAAAATACAGGAAAACACTTAAACTAAAGCTACTGACTTGTATAATAGAACTGTACATTGATTACAAGTCCTCAGTTTTCTGTTTATGGCTATTATTGTGGATGTTTTGGTGGATAACACAAATAGAAACAGCAGCTTGTGCCTTGATAAGCAGCCCTGGAGCATGGGCATTGGAGGGTGTTGAGGGTCAACAGCCACCTACAAACTAAAACTGAGCAACTGCTTAGAGCTTAGCATGGTCTGTGACAGGCCAGAGTGATTCGATCCCTCCCATTTACCCTGGATATCCTGAAAATAGATCTGGCTCCTGTTCTTTTAAAACCAGATGAGCTGTAGAGATCAGTGGAAATGGAAACCAGCATGAGGCAGGCTTGTATTAAATAGCTTTATGGGAGGCAGACTTGTATTAAATAGCTTTATAGAAGAATGCACTACATGCTACTAAAACCAACTGGTGCTGTCATTCTTTATATCTGCCTCAAAATGATTGGTATCAGGATGATATTTTTTTGCAGACTGTAAAGAATGAAGATGTACCATATCTTTTATAGCTCAAGGATACATATTTTTAAGTATAAGAATTAATGATTCACATAAAATGTTGTAAGCAAAAAATGCACTTAGAGTAACGCAGTGTTATAATAAAAACACTGCAATTGACGCTGAATTATCATTGTATTCTGGCTAGCAGTGTACATGCTGCAATTTTCTGTAGAATGAGTACTAAATCCATAGAGTGCTTAGCTTACTGATTACTCCTTACTCTATATTGAAAGACTTTTTTTTTTTAATATTGATATTAGAAAACACTAAGAGCAATCTTCTAGTACTTTAAGCTTCAACTTTTCAAGTGTTCTTTGTCTTGATGGACTCAGTTTCAAACCTCCATTCATTTTCAACGTAATTTAATTGCTAGGTATTAGATACTGTATCTGTCTGCCCATGTGTCAGCAGCAGCAAATTAGGCACTTAAACATCTAACTACGAATATTTTCCCCTGCAGTTCACTGCATGCACTAGGATCACATTTTCTTTTGTCAGAAGAGGTTTAATTCTAGAGGCCTGACTGAGATCCAGCTAAAAGTTTTTCTCTTAAGTGTTAGCTTTTAAAGACAGCAGTAGGCAATTGCATTAAAATTCAGCAGAAAAAAATACAAAAAATGGGACATGGAGACTGAAAAAAACAAGCTAGATTTATTTTCTGTGTTATCTAGAAGCGAATGTGGAATTGTATTTTTAACATTAATTTGCCAGAACAGTTTTGGAGATAAAATATTTTTCACTGGCACAGTTCCACCGATAGATCTGGATACAGGGCTCAGCTCCAGATTTCTGTCCACTCACCCAGAGGAGCTTGGTGACATTTCTGACGTTGTGGTTTCAGCCCCTGGGCAAAACAATTAGGGATTCAGTGACCCCAGACGTCCCTTGCCCTTCACCTTCCCCTACGTCTCCTCACAGGATGTACTTCACAGAATTAGTGCAATGCCTTGGCCCTTAGCATTAACGTAGCTCCACTACTGATCCCTGTAGAAGGCTGTCACGCGGACGATGCCTGCGGTTTCACTGTGGCGCAGCGATGTACAACTTGGGCGTCTCTTCGTCTGTATGAGTGAAGATTTTCACTCACTTTTTCTCAGAAGTACCACTTGCAGGAGAATGCATTTGGCACAGCAGAGCTGATGAAGCTTTTGCTTTCCCTGCAGGAAAGAAAGGGATTTTTGAAGATATCACATACTGTTCAAACAGGATGGTCTGGCCTAGACTTCACTAAATGACCTCTCTTGTTAGGTGTATCAGTCACAATGTGACTTATTAATTTAGCAAGCCTGAGAGAGCAAGAAGAGTGAGGTGGAAAAAATACAGAGCAGAGATTACCACATGCAAATCATTGCTGGCTCCTCTAAAAGGTCAGTCTGTCCTCACTTCACTGTAACCAGCTTATCCCATTTGCAACACCTATCACTGCCCTATGATTTACTTTTTGTAAAAGAAAACTCTAAAATGCATATAGTTTCAAGTAAATAACTCCTGTGTATATATATATATAAAATTAAGCTTTCATACATGTATATACATGCACATGCGTGCATGCATATATAAATGTACATATATGTATACGTATAAATGTATATACAAAAACCTTCTATAAAGGGTGATTAATTTTACATACATATAATACAGATACGTGTTATATAAAAATGTATATATAGATTTGTATACATGTATAGAACTGTTAATGTATGCACTGTGTATATCATTATTACTACTTTTATTATTATTCTAGACATGCAATTTGCAAAATGCCTCCCTGAGTTTTCACACTGCTTTCATCTTATTACCTGGTGAGCCACTCTTTTTGATGTTGGCACACTTAGCATTTTTCAATTTGGTGTTTGGATTTCAAGGTAATATTGCTGCACATGCTGAAACCATTTGCATTGCCCTTTTAAAACAATGATATTGTTTCTAAAATCTTTATTCACTGAACATCTTTTTGCCAGTAGAGGAAAATCTTTGCTGACCTTACACTGAGCAAGGCCAGGGTTATCTCTTGTTAAGCCATGAACTCCTAATTTGAATTTGTAATGTTTTATGCAGAGACACTTTAAAAGAGAAATGATCTTTTTCTGCATGTTGTACTGTAACTCTAATGAAGCTAAATTGCACAGAGAAACATATTGGGCTGTAGGAAATAACCAATGATGTTGGGGTTTGCATAACCAAAGCAGAACGAACCCCTGGAGAGATGCAGACTGTACTGGCAGCATGCCAAACAGTGCAATGATGGATGATGAATGATTGCCCATGGGAGAAAGCAGAGGATGAAAGGCATGTACATACACAGGCACAAAGCTGTACCATATGGCAACACCTGAGAAGGGAGAGGGGAGGATGTGTCTTCTCCTGGTTGCTTCCTCCTCTGACTCCCACTCCAGCATACTTTGCTAGTGTGAGAAACCTAAGCTGTGGTGGCATGAAATAGCCTCTATAGGTGCTGGCTATCTTTGGGGAAAAAGGTGATGGGTTAGCTAGGATTTGGTTTTATTTCTTAGAACTTGCAAGTTGATTTGGATTATTAACTTCAGACTTAGGTCCTGGATGGAAGGTCAAAGTCTAAGTTTTTGGAGATGAATACATGCATGATGGGGAAAAAAAAAGGAAAGTTAACTAGATATCTGTGTGCTTGCATGTGGAATGGAAACTTGGATGTTTGATTTTTTTTTTTTTAAAGTTTACTGTTTCTGCCTTTGTCATGTGATTTAATACTGGGAATTGGGAGAAGAAAGGGGAAGAATACGGCGGGTTGATTCTAGAAGTGTGATTATATTCTGTGGTCATCTTGACTGAATGAGGATGACAAGACACATTAGGGTTTTTCTCTAACATTAATGAAAGTTCTTTATGTATATTGGCAAATGGATAAATCCTTCCACAGAGCAGACATGAGAACCAAAAAATAAATTTCTTCACACTGTTCATTATCCATCCCAGGTTCTCAAAAAATCCACTTTGGACATGTCAGCCTAATTACTTCTGTACATTCTACAACTGAAGGCAGAGGTCCCCCTTGTAGATTTATGATGGTTAAATGTCTCAATAAGATATCTTTTATTAAAAAAGCTGAACAAGGACTTTTTATTTTGAATAATGTTGTTGCACTGGATGCTGCAGAAGAAAATTTTGCCATTTATTTTAAAGGGCTGCCAAATATTGTTTGTTAGATATTTTTATTCCACTCCATTAAAAGAAATTTTAGCGTACAGTGAAGGTCTGTGATTGATCAAGTACTAATCCGCCAATTCATTATATATGTGAAGGCTAGGCAAAACTGCAGTCCTGGCAACTGGGAAAGCTCCCTTAATAATTTTCTTGGAGTGGGCTAGTCTGAAGAGTTGCACCTCAAGTGCTGATGCAGAGTCACATCACAGGGCTCCATGTGCTGGTCTGCTGAGCTGTCTAGGTGAACCCAGAAAGAAGTATAATGATTTATGCATTCCCTTATTCACAAGTCAGCACTGAAAGAGGCAATTCTTACCTGCCTAAGTCATTCCTAACTGCAAAAGTCACAACCTACCCCTAGGAATATATGCAAAAGATCATAGGAATGGTGTTAAAATCTGTGGCATTCCCTGGACTGTAGGTTTTAAAAATTACTTGCTTGCATGGGAAGGCCTCAAGTACCACCTCTAGCAGACATCTCCTGATCACCAGACAATGTAAAAGAGAGAAATTAGTCTAAGTTTTTTTGAATAATGAATTGTTGTGACTAAATTGCTTAATAAGTCAGCATAAATGCTGACAATTGATATTTGGCTCTCAAGGATGACTTTAAAATCCTTTTTATGTGAGAGTGGGGTCCTACTTGTCTACAAAAGTGATATACACTTTGTTGTGGTAGGCTTTGCAGTATGTTATGTCTACTTATTTCCCTTAAGAGAATATAAGTCTTCTTCTTCCTCTCCCCCAAAAAATCTAGTAAAAAAAAACCCCAAACATTTTGGAAAGGTATTGAAAACAGAAGGGAGCTATCTTTCATAGATCCTGAGCCCTTGTGGCATATGAATCAACTACAATTAGTGTTATGGATACTTAGCACTCGAAATTTCCATCAGTATTTTAATGGACAATTCTATACACAGAAATTTGTTCTTTTGTTTTTAAAAGAATGTTTGCATAAGAAAATGTGGGGAAAATATTTGAAAGAAATGGCTCTGGAGCCCTAGTGGGGTTTATTTCCCCCATTGTAGGTGTCTAATGTGCACCTTCATGCATCTGTGAAATTCCTAAACAGACTAAATCTTTCCGAAATTTTCCAAGGATAAGACACAACCTAGTATTCCTTGTTGTGACTCTGCCTCCTCTTCAGCTTCCCTGACAGCTTCATTGGAATGTACATGTTTTTTTAGCTTATCAGAAGAAAAGTATCATAATTTCAGGTTCTTGCCCTTCTTATCCACACTGCCACTAAGCTCATGCCTCTGTGTGAGGGAAGAGTGCCACGAATTCTTTTCCATCAAACCCCACCTGTTACCACAGATGTTTTGGTAACATCTGCCTTGCCTGCTTTTTCCTACTGTGACGCAGAGGAATGAGACAAGTGCAGCAGTGGATATACTGCAGATTAATGCCAGCACATTCTTCAAGGATTTGTGGTTTTTTTGCCTTTGGGACTCCAGGAAAAATGGTTCCTGAATGATCAGCTAATTCCCACCAACTGCGAGTATGTCCAAATATTCACTGGACAGTTGTATCTTGAAAATACCCAAATATGTGTGTCTAGGTAGACAGAAAGAAAATGCTGCATGGTACAGAGAACTGACTGCAGCTTCATGGCATGCCTCCAGGTAATCATGTCAGATGTGTTTTTAAAGTGTTATTATAGCACCCCAAAATGTTGTCTGAATTTTAAACATATATAAAACCACAGACTCAGTAGCCACCATACACAGATATAGCTGTCCTTCCAAAGCCAGCTCCAACCATGAAAATTACAGCTCAGCTGTTCAATCAACACAGCAGTAGGCAAATGTTGGTGTGAAATATACTCAAAGTAAATTCAATTAACAACAATTAAAGTGTACTTGGTTTTAAAATAGGATGCCAGGAGTGAGGAGTAAGATGCACAGTTTCTCTACAGGTGATAAATGCAGATCTGGCCTGCTGCTCACCTGGGTTTTTCAGATTTCTTCTAGTCAATAATAGTATCCATGGAACCAGGGAAATGAGCAGAACAGCAGTTAGTGGGAGGATATAATGTGAAGAGGGAAGGAAGAAGTAACTTGTTCAGCCTGACGGAAACAGAATGAACCCAACCTTTTCTCAGCATCTATTTTCCTCCTAGCCTGGGAGGAGGAGAAGAAAAGAGGAACAGTTGTCAGCCAGGATGAAGATATCACACAAGGGAACAGCACAACTTCCTAACTACTGCTGTTCTCAATTTATGGCAGAAAGTATATTCATCAGCATAGAGGTATCAGAGCTTCAAACATAATTCAGACAGCTGAATGCTACTAAAATGCATAGCTTGGCAGAGACCTAGTAACTCCAGAATTTTTTCAGCAAAATGATTGTACTTAACCTGAAGAACTAGCTGAGGAAATAATTCAATAGAGAAGCCCCTAATTTTCAGTGACATTTTCAGTAACAACTCTCTGTATGCTTGCAGTCCAGGAGTTCATATGGATAGCTAGGCAATTTATGTCCTCATCAAAAGAAAAAAAAGTAACCTACACTTTACTTTCAGCTGTGTTTCTCAAATGCAGAGAAGTATGGGAGGATTTTGTAAAAAGTAAAACAGAAGTAATATTAATAAAAATACAATGTACATGCAGACTAATGCCAGATCTTTCTGACTGTTCAATTAATAGTACATGGTATGATCAACATACTGGTAACTAAAGATTCCTGTTATATCTTCATATTTTTATTGCAAATTAGTTATTTTTACTTAGGTGAAACATTATGAGGTAGTATCAAACTTGTTTAGCACTTGGAAGTGTTATTCTCAACCTGATTTCTGCCAAGCAGGAGCAAGTGACAAGACCAGAGCTTTACTCGATAGCAGAACATCGGTTCATTTGCTATGCTCACTGACTATCTCATTACCATTTAATCACATAAACTCAGTTTAACCAGATGGAAGAAGGTGAGCCAATAGGAACTGTTACAAACTTGTCTGGCTGCATGTTGTTCTTTGCTCATAGACAGCTGCAAAGAATGGCATTTTGTGGGAAATATGATCCGCACCTAAGTCTAAAACAATGTACATAGAAATAAAAAATGATGGATTGGACTGAATCAAAGTACTACTGGCAATGCATGGTAAAACATGCTGAATTTCTGTTACAGACGCATTAACTTAGGCATAAGTTTTCATATCATTTCATATGATAGTTTTGTCCCTCCAAAAGTTGTGACAAATGTTGAACCTAAACCCAATCTTACAATTTGTTTATATGAGAAAAAGAAACTGAAGAGAGAAAGTTTTTTATACTTGATGGTTGATGAAATTTTTTATACAGTTTCAAATATGAGATTGACAAACTTGTTCCTGGAATAGCTGAGATACCAGTAATTAGTAGCATAAACCAAGGCTGAAGCAGCACTATGTTTTTTCAAGACTACTGTTAATCAGCTTTTTCAATAATTCTGAAAATGAATGGAATCAAAATTATGTGTTGTGTTTTTCAGGCCAAAAATGTGTTAGGCATTTTGTAGGCAGATTCTTTTTTGTGTGTCATTTGTGGTAGCTTCCTCACTCATACTACACAGTGCTTTAATCTTGGTTTTAGACATGCCCACAGAATGATTTTCAAGGATTTTTGCTGTCAACCACTGTGAGCAGCACAAAGAGCTTGCAAAAGAAACAGTATAGTAAGAGCATAAAGCCAATTTTTGAAGGGGGCTGACTGTCAGTGTGGAATTGTTGACACTGATTTGCAGATAGGAAATGATAAGGAAGTATTCTGGAAATCTGGCCACTTAATATCAGTCTGAAACCAAGTGAAGCAGCACTAAGGAAACTAAACTCTTCTTTATTATTCAGATAACACATCTTTATAATCTCACTTTCCCTTGGAGCAGTATTTCCTTGCTGATCCTCATGCAAGTAAACCTTTTTTTTTTTCTACGAACTGCATAGAACAAGCTGAATGCTAGATAAATAATAAATCAAGTTACTTGGGGTTATACGTGTTGTTTACCCAATTGACCAAATTGTTCCTGCTACACTGTCCTTCTCCATTTCAACTGCTATTAATACCCACAGCATGACTTGAGAATTAATTGCCTATTTAGTGCTGTTGTTCTGAGGAACAGTTGAAAACTTATGCTAATAAATTACTTGATTAGTGTCATTTGACACAATGTGAATAATTTGTCAGTGGCAAGTGTCTTTGCTCTTGGGAGAGCGAAGGTTAAGCAGAGACAAAATACAAAACCAAATACGTGAACATCAGCATCATTATTCCTGGAACAGAACATGAATATCTTTCTCTCTTTCCTATGTCATGGAGGTTCTTGTTTACTATTTGACAACCTTTCCTGATGACCAAACGTTTTTTGTTGTCTTACCTGTTAAAGGAGTAATAAAATGTGAAGGACTGAAAAAGCTACTAAGAATCTGAGGAAATAAATTATAAAATATTTCCATATTTTAGGTTATAGCAATTGTTGTCCTCAAAACATACAGTATCGTCAAAATATTTTACATTTCACCAAGATATTTTTTTCCTCTAGTATGAAGACAAGGAAAAGGTGGATTGTTTAAAAAGTAAAGTTTCAAAGTAAAATATCTTTTTAAAAGCTTTTTTCCTTTTTTATTTTTCTTCATTCTATATGGAATCTTGCTACTTCCAATACTTGGCCTGGTATCATATCAGTAGGATATGAATTTTTCCATCTTAACAGAATCTACTTAAAGGGCAGACTTTCCAGAGTGTCTGTCTTTTGAAGCAATGGGACATAACAGAGGAGTGTGCGGTGAAGGGATGTGGCAAACCCCTTAGAGATGAATGTACAGCACTCTGTATCTTACCAAGATATTTTTCTACACCAACACATTTTATCTAGTTGACCTCAATATGTGAATTTAAACCTTAGTGTGCAATCAATGGAGCTTTCTGAAGGTGACCTAGGTGTTCTTAAGTATTAAAATTAGATAATATGGGTTTTCCCTTAGGTGTGTACTTTAAACAAATACTTTTCATTTGCCTTTTACCATGCAGTTAATGTGGTTTCATGATTTAAGGCTGAATATGTAATACAATAGTGTTTACCTTCTGTGACTCTGCCAAATCACAGTAACAGTTCTGTTTCAATTTGTTCCAACAAAACGCTTTTGTGTTAATATACAATATGCAAACCAAGCTGAAATATTTCCTTTCAAAATAACTGATGTGTCCATTAGCTATTGTTTGTATGTCTGTAATACTTAAGTATGTTAATCTTGGATGATGGTCCCACTGTTGTAGCTACTGTACAAATGCAGGACAAAAAAAAGAGTGCCCGAGAGTTTGTGCTTGAATTTTATCCCAAGAGATAGACATGTGCAGGAGGATTGGTGATCATAAAGAAAGGGCAAAGTAAATTACAGAGTGGTGGATATGACAGGTAGTCATTGCTGCACATTTTCGGCTTTATTATTGTTCCTTAGGTAGGCTTCATGAAATGGGAGGTTTGCAGAAAGATATTGTGGTGCTGATTTTCCAAACGCTGAGTGTCAGTGTAAGGGAGAGAAGAGTGACCAAAACCAAATGCACAAGAAAAGGGCAATGACAGCTGTCGCCATGGTGAAGTCAGAACTGAAACTGCTATTTCTCATTTACTGTAGGAAAAGTTTAAAAGGGAAGTGGAATTGAAGACAAGTTGTGGAAGTTTGATATTACAGTAAAAGGAAAGAAGTGATAAAAGCATTCAGAGATATGAATCATCTGGTCAAACAGACAAATCAGAGATCAGACAAAATTCTGAATGGTTAGCAGTAGAACAACCCCAATCTTGTTCAGAGAAAAGCTTTTTGCATTAAATGGAACATAAAATGACAGCTGAGAGAGAATTTTAGTTGCATGGATGGGAAGGAGTATACATCTTGGACATCTGCTGAATGATTCTGAAAATACGGTATCTTTCAGTGTAGCTAAGTTTCTTGTCTCTTTTTGCAGGTGTTTTAGATGGTTTTACTCATAGCTACCTTTGAGAATAGGCAGTTGTCAAGATCATTGCAAAGCATTCTCAGATCTCTCTAACATAGAAAACAGAATACAACTGAGCAGAAGTTTCACCTGGGTTTCAGGCTTACAGAAGCTGAATGTTTGTTGCTTTATTAACCAAGGTTCGTTTTGCAAAATAAGTTTCTACCTTTTTTCAACACTGCTGCTCAAAGCTATATTCACCAACAGACTGGACAGTAATTGGGAATGCTCTTGCACGACATTGTCTTTCTTTTGGAGTAAAAAGGAACTCTCCAGTTCTATCACACGCATGGAACTTTATGTGTTGTAGACTTTTGTATGTCTTAGAGAGAACAATGTCTTTTAAATTAAAAAAAAAGATAATACATCTTAGTAGAAAGCTCAGGAGTCAGGAGAAGACCTGGCATCAGTCTTTTCACCAACAGTTTGGAAAAAGGAGTCTTATAGAAATTAGGGAAGAAAATGACCTGAGACACCATCAGTCCGAAACTTGTTGGAGCAGGAAATGGGGATTGTTGAGCTTCAAGCAGTAAACAAGCAGGGTTGCGGGCTGTGTGAGAAGGGAATTTGATGAAGATGTAATGAGTAGAGACATGCAGTACAAACAGAAATAGGAAAATGATTGCTTAGCCTGACAAGAAAAATCCAGTCCTCTTGAAGCTAGAAGTCTGCATATTTTTTATGCTGGATTCTAGTTCAGAGATTGAAAACAGGGAGAGTCAGGATGTGCATACTAGGAAGAAGATCAGAGATGATAAAGATTACATTTTCTTTCATTTAGACTTCATTGTTCCAGACAAGTGAATTCTTGATATGCTTGGTGGACCAAAACAGCTAGCAACCCAAACACCTACTGAGAGACCTGGAGGCGTCCGGATGGAATGATATATTCTGCACCCATTCACTGAAAATCTGCCTGTACCACAAAGAATAGACGAGCTTAAATAATAGATTGGTTAAGGAGAAAGAATGACTACGATGGTGAGGTCTGCATCCAATGGAAAGAGATTTGCTTTACAAATGTCCTTAAGAGTTCAAGGGCATTGGCAAGAAGAAACATATAAGAATTAGACATTTAGAAAAGGGTGAAGAGGAGCTACACTTAAAATTTAGTTCCAAAAATCAGAGAAATCTGGACACAGATTTTTTTTTTTTCCCCCAGACTTATCCTTGCTAGTCATCCACTGTTGCCAGCTGGTGAAACATCAAGCAGTAAGCAATATCATTTCACACTATTCTAGCATCAATGTGGTGGTCATTTGCACCATCTGTCACACAAATGTTATTGGACAGCGAAAGCACTTCCTGAGAGCAATGTTGAAATGGCACTGAGAATCAGATAAAGAGTTCCCATGGCAAAAATCAAGGAAATCAAAGATACTGCTACAGACAAAACAGAAGAAGAAAACACAGGAATTAAACATAATGCTTCTGCCAAGTCCTGAAAGACCCTCTGCTGCAGCCCTATTCCTGCCATTCATATTGAGTCGAAAAAATGAAATCTAGACTAAGGTTACAACAGACTGGTGTGGTTTTAAGACAGAAATAATGCAGAGCACATGCATTTTTACATGATGTCATGATGCAGAGGAAAATTATGCATTGCATATTGTTATATGCTTTGGACACCACCACAGTGATGGATGAGCTGTAACTGTCAGTAAACATGCCTCCTAGTGAGACCATTGACCATATTCATATCTTTCAAGCCTTGGTGATTTCTTTTACACTGTATCTCTCTGCACTGTGAAGTTATTCACCCTAACTTATAAAAGCCGGCAGGCTAACCATGCTAATGCAGAGCTCAGCTTGAGGGAATTATCAAGTCTTCTCAGCAAGGTAAATCAGTAGACATTCATGCAGCTGCAAGAGCTCTGTGCAGCTGCTTTTAGGCTCCTTCCAGCACCTGAACTAGATCATTTAAACTGTCTAAGGTACCAGTATGCTACAATGCCGTCTGAAGTATGGATATAGCCTACCTCTATAGCAGTAATGATATCTAAAGTTCAGTGCAATAACCATGAAATCTCTGAAGCTCTCTGGCTGGAATAATTTTCCTCCCCTAGAAATTTCTTCTGCAATTGCAAACCTATAGCAAGGCACTATTCACTAAAATCAACATTAGTGCGTAGTTCCCCAAAGTCACTGCTTTATTTAAAAGGCAGAATAAAAGGTAGTTGCCTGTGATATCACCACATATTAAGCATTCGTGTCTCTGGTTGTTTTAAGTGGCAATCAATGTAAAAGTAGATGTTTCTAGAGATTTTTCTCCTGCTGTTCTGGCCTGTTCTAATTAAGCATGTTTGATTTTTAGATTCACGAGCTTATCTCTAGTATTAGGCCACTACTTGCAAGGGTTTGCAAATAAAGAGGCTAAGGGGGTTTTTGTCTTTTTTTTAAGTGGTACGTTAACTCTCATATTCCAGTATGTAGAGATTTTTACCTAAAGCCCATAAACACCTCTACTGCACCCAGATAGTTCCCATAAGGCCTGAATACCTTTCTTTTTAGGCAACCTGAAAGCAGATGGAAGTATAGCAACACATTTTACCTGTGCAGGTTAGACTGTTCTTGCAATATGAAGAAACTCCAAAGAAATAAACATCACTAAATGTCATCACATGTTACTGTCACAGGGAATTCAATCTGAGAAGGCTGCTTATTTGCCAGTGTAATTAGATAGCATTTCCTACAGTAGAAAGATGCTTAGCCTTAAGGAGCTAGGGATGCAATTTCTCTGAATGACTGCCTTATGGTTAGAAATTACCTCAGGAGAAAAAAGAACACCAGTATTTTAGTGCTCAGTGGTGCAAGTAGAATATGGATTTCCATCCTATGCCTATTTAATACAGTTTTTGAGGAAAGCTTGTACTTTGAAAATCTTTTATGATCCTTGTAAGTATTTTGTCAATATGATAGTTGTCAGGGAAACATGGATTACAATATCAATGCTGGTGAAGAGAGTGTCTATTATTAACTTCCAGCTAATATAATTTTATATGAGTTTATAATCACTTTATTTTGTGTACAATTGGTAAGCATGCATGTGCTTCTGTGTGTGAAAATGTGCTTGTATGCATTACTTAAATTCTCCCCAAGTCAATATTGGTGTATTCTACAAAGGGTACATAATGAGCAAACCATTCAGGCTAAATAGTCTGACTGGCTAAAATGATGTACAACAGAAGGGCCTCAGAATTTTTCATCAAGGAAAGGTCCTGGATTTTGAAAAGTGTCATTTCTGGTGGCACAAAATATTTCAGGACATCTTCAAATACTTGAATACTCAAATAATTTGAATATTCAGCATTCACAACTACTTGTATCAGTTAACATAAAAGGATTCACTGCTTTATTTAAAAATTCAGCCCAATTTCTACCAAAAGAAAAGTATTAGTGTGTGGAAACACCTTTGCAGAGAGGGCAATCATTTTGCTGGATAGGTTTGTCCATGGAGTTCCTGGACATTTAGTCTTAGGGGCAGTCTTTTTCTATTAATGACACTGGTGTAAACAGCAGGATCATGCTAATGAAACTTGCAGATGACGCAAAGTTGGGAGATGAAATCAGCACAGAAGAGGATTGGAATATTTTACAAGAAGATGAGGGAAAGAGCTGTGAGTGGAAGCTGCATGGCAGAGCTGCAGGTCCACTAGGACAGCCCTTAGGAATATGAAAGGCATCTAAGCCCTGTGCAATAAAAAGCTGAGTATCCTTCTAAAGGAGTGGGGGGACAGCAAAAAAATCCATGCAAAAAAAACCCCATTTGTCAACTTTGTAGCAGAGCTTGCTCACTTTATGAAAAACACTGTATAATATTGCTGCTTATGATGGCAGGACACCATTCCTACGTTCCCATGTTCAGTAAGTGTTGCTCTTGATAAGAAAAGTAGAAGTTGCACCACAGTCAAGCACAAATATAAAACCTGTTGTATTAAAACTCCTGATAGCTCACTCAGGTGTATTTTAATGTAATGATATAGCAGTAGGTCTAAGATCTGGTCAAGTTTTCTTCTCTGAAGAGATTTTTAATTTGTACTTAAAATCCATTGTTAATTTCTAATTCAACATACCAGTATTTGGAACCAAAATGCAAATGCATATTACCATGTGGAATAGGTTTTGAGTGGGGAAAATTACTCCTTTACCAATTCTTGGGCATGAATTAAGTTTTTTCAAGAGATCAATAAAATTCAAAATACTTATGATACTGAGAATTATAGTACAATAGGAAATGCTTTTCCTTAGATAAAGGTCGTGATTCAAATCTAGATTAGAGCCATCTTTTTGGGGGGTGGGGAGAGGAGAAACATACATTTTAACATGCTTGGATTTAGGCTGAAGGTGAAAAAACAAACAAGTAGACTTAAGAAAATATTGCCTCTTAAATGAAGTAACATAATTGAAACCATTGCTGTAAAAAAGAAAAAAGAAAAAAACTGAGCTTTGTGGATAGCTATTTGTGTCTTACTCAAGGTAAAAGCTGTGAATGCTGCTTCAGTTCTTGAAATACCTGCTTCACTTCTCTCCTGTGACCTCTCTGTCACTTGGCATGAATAATGAACACTTCTCACTAGCTCTGCATTTCTAATCAAAAGGCAATGAATGGATAAAGAATAAAGGGTCAGCAAATGACAGAGGATCTTACTAGTGACAGAGAAACCCAAGGAAATCCCAGTGATTACAGTAATGTTTGTGATTACGAAGTACTTTCTTCTTGCACATCCTTTGCTGTATTCATTTCTTCAGTGATACCACCAATACAATCTTAAAGCATAATGTTGCACTAGAGATAAATGTCTTTGAGATTATTTTTTAAAGCTAAGCAGATATGAACTAAAGATTTCAGAAACTTGAGAGCTTCTTGAAAATTCATTTGAAAATTGAAAAGTGAGTAAAAAAATGTCAGCCATCTCAACATGACAGTTGCTGCCCAGTATTCTTTTAGAGTGAGATAATCAATAAATAATTTATAATTAGGACTACACACTGCTGTGACAGAAGTGAACATTACTCTAATTTACAACTTTGCTGAGATGTTTTCTGTTCTCAAATATTTACACTATTTTACATGACTTGGTAAAATAGATTGTTTCAAGTTTAAGTTGGTTTAAGTTGAAAATGTTCATTATTGGTAGCTAAAACCTGATATTTTCAGCTTATAGGAAACCATGAAACCACCATTACTTTAGCTGCATATGATGTTATTTATGCTGAGTACTTTGCAACTTTGTAGGTCTACACCAAATATTTCAGAAGAGATTTAGCTGAACTGATAGTTCAGATTTGTATCTGAACATAACATGTTTCAACAACTAATTCTAATACACCTCAAAAATGTTGCTTTAGGATAGCAAGTAAAACTTTATTTTTTAACAATATTTTAATGTAGGCTAGTTACAGTCACCATATATATCACTTGCACAGGTACCTCCAATACATATGTGCATATATACACAAAATAGCTGGCCTCACTTTTTTTCCGTTTTTTTCTCCTGTTATAGGTTTTATATTGCTATCCAATGCTGCTTTGGTGTTTAATAAAATGGTCTGAACCAGTTTTAGTTTTCATTGCATTGTTTTCTAAAGCCTAAATTGAGTATTGTAAAGTGAATTTATTGTTTTAACTATGCAATATGCACATTTCTCAGCTTAGTGAGAGACATTTGCTTAGTATACTAACACTGACAGTGGTGAAAGAACTTTAAATAAGCAAAGTGCCTGAGCAGAGTGAAAGGCCCTGCTCACTTACGTAGATATCTTCAAAATGATACATCCACTCAGTGGAGAGAGATTAAGATAATTGCTTCAAACAATGTGAGCTTTTATAAAGGGCTTTTCTACCCACTGAGACATGAAGCTTTGAAGAGGGTTTCCACAGAGATATGAGGCTTTTTCTTGTGAAAGGAGTTGCTCAGACTTCAAACAGTTTTCACATTAATGGGAAAAAAAAGTAATTGCAGAAATGATAAGGTTGCTCCAAAGGCAAAAATCAAGACTGGAATATGTACATCAGGCAAAAATCAGGGGAAACCAAATGTTCACCTCATCAGACTGTATAAATGTTTCTGTTATGAGTAAGTATATATATCTCTTCAGTAGAAATACAACATCTGTTAGCAGAGCTTACTGTAGACTTCACAGTATTACAGATTTTCCTTCAGGTAACATATAAGACAATTTCCAAGCTCTGTAGGGAAAAAACCCTCAAATATTGTTTGAGTATCGGGGAGGCTAGGTGCTGCCTGTTTTACTTAGTAACTAAGGTAAATTCCTCCAGTTGTGGGAAATGTTATACAATTTTCCAGATAAAACTCTGCTGATGAGTTTAAACTGTCTCCAGCCTACTTAGAAGCAATAGGTAAAGGAGACAAAGGCCAAAACTCTCCTTGAGTTTTGTCTCGTGCTCCTCACTGCTAGAAGTGTAAGGAGTGGTTCATGCCACAGCTCGTCTTCTCCTGACCTGCTGCCCCTCAGACCTAGTGAAGGCCTGGGCTGAAGAACTAGGACTTCATCACTGCTGAAGGCCAACTAAGAAATCTGCTTCCTGCCATTCAAAAAATAATAATCATTTAAACACCTGGCCACTGTTCTCCATACCTGTCAGGGAGCAGTGAGGGCCAGCTGCTCCCTGAGGGATGGGAAGCCAAGACCTGACGGTGACCCAGCACAGGCTGTGCCCTCATTCAACCTTTGGGTAAACTTCCTGCAGAAACCTGTTGAAAGCAGACATCTGTCCTTCCCTGCCCAGCTTCTCTTCTATTTCTGATTGAGCTCCGAGTAGCTTTGGTAGTCACCTTCATCTGTGTCCTACAGAGCTCGCTCTCTGGTCAACATGGGTGATTCTCATGCTCTGTAAACCTTTTCTATCTGGTACAAAATATTTAAGGCAATAAAAGGTCTGTTTCCATGTCTCACTTATGCTTTTTTCCTGTGACTGTTTTGAGTATTTCCTCAGATGGAACAATGAGGGTTGAGGAAATTATAGTTGAGTTTCAAGGCAATTATGGTTGGGTTTCAAGACAATTTGAAAACATTTTAGCTTGAAATAAATAGTCAAAACCTACAGGTTACTTTGTGGGGAAAAAAAAAAATCTGCTTCATTTGGGAGGTGATTCTGACCTAGAACAGTTTTTCCGTTGAGCTTTTGTTGGTTGGGGGTTTTTTTTGAGAGAAGAGTACTTTGTATTTTTATTTAATGAAAAAATTGACTCAGAGTGAAAGAAATTTGAGATCTGAACTGGGAAACGTTCTGTCCCAGTTCATGCTGAAACTCAAAAAGAGCTTTTGGTGCCAGACTGCTGAATCTGTCAGGCTTAGAAGCTTGAGCATAATGCTGTTTGTTTTTCCCAGTTAGGTCTACAAATACATGGCATTTCAAAAATGCCATTATGTATGTTGGAGACATAATAATGTGATACAATCATTACTACTACTTTAAAAACAAGGTCAGTTAGACTTGGAGTCATGGAAAATTACTTTTAGAGAAGGACAGAACTGAGACAACTTGATTCCCATTGATGTCTTCCATCTGTAACATCAGAGGTGCTCAAGTTTGTGACGGCATATTCCACTCTGTCTTACTTCTTGAAGACAGAAAGTACAAAATTTTCTGGTATCCCACACCATGCTGTTGTGTTTTCTGAGGACCCTGCAAGCTTTTGCTGCTATGCTACCACATAACATCATGTAACACCACACCTTTGTGTGGTTGTGTGACCCAAGTACCTGAGCAGGAGTGGGAGCATTGGCACTGCATGGGATGCACAGGAGCACGGAAGCATGGGAAAGCTGCAGCTTGGATGTTCCCCCATACAACTGGAACTGCACCCATCAGGTGAGATGGGCACGTCTGCACTATACTTATGTAAAGGACATATTTGTGATCATAAACCAAGACAGATCGGAGCTCACAAAACAATAAAACTGATGTGACACCCCTGATGTCTACCTTTGCTTGGAAGGCAATAACATAGTTGGTCTACCACTACAGGAAAGTTCACAACCTCTCTCCTCCACCCACCCACGGGATTTAACACCAGTAGGTGAATTGTTTAGTAGAATCAGATACTATGGATAAATAAGGTGAGCATACTGGGCACTTCAAAGGAAGTAAAAGGGACATTTGGAGTAGACAATAGGGGTGGTTAAGTAAGAATATGTCTTATAGATATAACAGAGGAGAAAAATACGGAATGATGGTAAAATGACATATGAATAGCACTTGTCCAAAACAGGATTTTCCTTTAGGCAGGAAGTTCCAATATTTCAAAATCTTTGTTCTAAATTACCCAAGATTTTTTAATAGATTTTTGGTGGATTTTTTTCTGTGTTAAATATGCATTATGTCAACCAAAAAAAAAAAAAAAGAAGGCATAAACCTGAAAATGTTGATGCCATTTTTAATTATTAAAGTCAAACAAAAGCTTGATGAAGTAAAATAGGATACATTTTGACTTTCCCTGTTGATCATTTGTTGCTATTTCTAAAAAACATGTTTTGTTTTTGACAAAGCTGTTTTTATAATTGACACCAGCTTTGCTGAATAAAAATCAGTATGCCCTACTGGAGAATTTTGAGTTGCAAGGAAGACTATTATAGAATGTAAAAAATACTAAAAAAGAAGCAAAGGGAAAAGTTGGAACTTGATAAAGGATGAGTATGAGATGTGAGAAAGAAAAAAATATGTGGGAACTAGATTTATTGGTACAGCCAGAAAAAGCTTGTTCGGTTTGAATAAGAGACTGACATGTTCCGCTGGCCATTGTGTTGCTGAAAACTGAAATTGTATAGCTCAAATACTCCTTTCAGACACAAATGCAAGACTTTTTGATAACTCTGTGTGTGAACTATGTATTTCTTTCTATACTTATTTACGTATATAAATATAGAGTCATGTATGCCTTTGTGTGATATATACATATTAAATCGGATTCACTCACTATAAGACCTGTGAAGAATGTTTGTGATGGATAAAGCTGACAACTCAGACAACCCACAGAGCTGTGGCTACTACCTATATATTGTTTAAAAATATCTGTGATTGAATAGTGGGCTCAGGGAAGTCAAAGTGATTGTTTTGTTCTGGAGAAAGAATTTGTAGATTCGAGTGTTGTGATGTACTACAAATTGCAAAAATAATTATATTCATAGTACACTGAATAGTTAAATAAATTTTCACTTTGTTGTAAAATTGAAAGTTCATCTTTACATTAAAAACCCAGATAAATTACATGAATTGGCTTGACTGAAAACATTGCCACAGTGTAGATGGTAGCTTGAAACCATGTCAGCTAGTTATGCAGGGCCACATGCCAAGTGACGATGACTGCATTCTGGCTACCTCCTCTCCTGTTGCCCTTTGCCAGACCAAGTGTGGGGCTCAGCAGCTGTCTAGACTGACTCTACAGTGGCTAAGAGTCTTTCCAAGCCAGATGCTTTTTTAGCTAGCAGGGCTTCATGTTTCCTTCTCCATTTGTATTTTGGAGCAAACCAAGATGCCAGACTAATTCTGAGATTGTAACTCAATTGTTTTAGCCTTTCTTCACATAACGTAACAAACAACTTCTATATATTATTGCCCTGTTGGTTGTCCCTCTTTCCTTCGTCAACCTTACTGAAAGACTGTCATCAGTTTGTGGGACAAGAAAAACAAGCACAAGTGGACTAAGAAGGGTAAAAATTGTCTTAAATGCCCAAACCCCTGTTGACAGTAGTTTTAAGCAGAAGACCAAACTTATGGGAAGCTGGCTGAAAAACTGAAGGATGAAAAGACTGCAATTGAAGACCTGGGCCGTGTTTCAAGATTTGAGCTGTTGAGCCATTTCTTCTGAAAAAGGAGCTCTGTCACATTAGGAAGACTTTTTTTTTTTTTAAATTTTTTTTTTAATATATATTATTCGATGATAAGGAGGTTTAGGAATCTTTATAGAGACTGCTGTACTGCTGTAAGCAGTGGAGGTAGAGCCTAGATCTGGAAATCAATACAGACTTCCAATTCACTTCAGTAGAGGAGGCAGGCTGGAGAGGGACTTGATATTATCAAATAGTCAAACTGTTCCATATGTTCTGGTTATGTTCATGAACACTGTATGTTAGAAACAAACACCACTAAAGTATCTAAGGAAAGCTGTGCACTACAGCTTGTTCATAGTGAACAAAAATGTTAAATGGGGTTTTATTGACTTGTTCTTACGATATGTCAGTAATTTGACTATTTCAATGTAGAGCAAAAGGAAATGCATAAGAACAGCAATATGACTGTTGCTTTAAAAATAAAGAGAGTAGTATTATACCATACTCTACTAAGTTTCCAGAATAACATATGACAGTGTCTTCGCTTGATTCAATTAACTTGTGCTCTTGGCTTCAATAGATTATTTGCTCCACCTGCATTTCAATACCAAAAAAAGTTGAGCTATTGATTTTGTTTATTCTTTCATCCCTTGCAGTAAGTTGCCTTATGTACAGTGAAAAGTGCTGACAGTTCCAAAAGAAAATCACAAGTTGGCAGACGTATAGGATTTCACAGATAGCTGGTTAGGTTTTTTCTATAGTGGAGTATTTACAGAGCTGTGCCAATAAATTAATGATAAATGGAGCTCAAAAACCCTACAGGATATGCTTCTTTGCTTCACTGTACCTATTAGAATATTTTATTACTATTTTACCTCTTCAATGCACTGACTTATTTGTCACAACATTTTAGTCAAATTGCTTTGTTTATATCCAAACCCTTTAAAAACACAAAACAAGAATGTCAAATGATTCCTCTTTTACATCAGTATCACAGCATTCTGAGAATCATTCAATTAAAAATAATTGGGGGTCATGAATGCTCTTTGGATTAAAGATGCATAGAATACTAGGATTTGTTTCTTTTTAATATCTTTGCAGCTAGTTCTAGATATTGACACAGGAACTCTCAGCATGTCCATGCAGTAGCTAAACATTTCTACTACCCCAAACCAGAAGTAGTTTGATATTTAACACTGAGACAAAATAATTTTCCATGAATCCGATAGAAAAACTGCTTCTGAACACAAAGTTATTCAAAATTTCAATCAGTAATAACATTCATATTCCTTAATTTAAGAGACACAATATTACAATACATGCATTGACAAATTAATCTTCATATTCGTGTCTACAAGAAAGCAAATTAATAAAAAAGGCTAAACTGTAATCACACAGGTGAATTACTGGAAAACTGGAACACTTGATCATGACTCCTGTGCGTCTTGTAACATCTCAACTAGGAAGTTAGCAAGAAAAGCCCATACATTGTCAAATTATCAGAACTGACTTAATGTCTATCTTTCCTTCTCACATAATGAAGGTAATTGCACCTACTTTTTGAGCTATTGCCTGCAGTTACTGCATAATCCTGATTAAGTGTTTAATATCATTGCTTAAATAAAAGGAATTGATAAAATACATAATTTTTCAGGAAACTCCTTGCATATACATGGAGGGATATGTTGGTAATCCTTTTTCTCTATGTATTCATTATATTCAGCACAGACAGCCAATTTAAACTTCTGGGCATAAGGAAAGCCCAGAATAGCAGCCAACATAGTTTTCAGAAGAGCTGTGATAGTATTCAGTGGTTCTTGTCTTCAGGATATGTTAAGATACATTCCTTACTAAAAATGAAAAAACTACTATCAAAAAGTACTGATACTGGTGTATTGAGAGCTGGCTGTTATCCTTTGTCTCCACATGAACCAGAAAAAGAGACTATCATCTTTGCTACAGGCTATTTGGCAAGCTTTAACTTTTTCCAAAATTTCCTCAACTGTAGTGCATCCTACTTGGCTGATCTATAGCATATTTCTCTACTGATTGATCTCCTTGCGGGTTCATGGAAAACTTCAAGTAACTGAACAGTGTTTGCAGCTGCACTGATCAATATTTGATCAATTCTCCCCCCTTGTATTTAGTTAAAAGCAATGTGTAGATGACTGACTGGCACAGAAGCCCACAGGGCTCAGTCTCCTTGCAGTACCTCAGAGGGAGTCTTCCTCAGGGTACAGGGGTATAGCTGGAGAAGTAAGGGAAAGCATATTATGGAGTTATGACCCTCAAATTGTAGGGCTAGTTCCAAAGAATGAGATGCAGAACACACAGAGAAGAGAAGGTGCAGCTAGCTCTGAAACTGTGATCCAAAAAATCCTTGCCAGCATTTGCTGATCCCTGGAAGCAGTTTCCAAGTTCCCTAAGGAAGGCTGAACTACTCTGCTCACTGCTAATCTGCAACAGAGGTACCCTGCAGTGATTTGTAGGGCCTCTCAAAATGGTCAGGTCCCCTCACCTGTGCATTTGCACTTACTTCCTTTTTAAAAATGAGGCCAAGGGATGAGATACCAGCATATTTTTTTATAAAATAATGATGGCAGCTTTGACAGGGAAGTGAGAGATCAGATTTCTCTGCAGTCTGTGGGGTCTCACACACCCCTCCTGAGCGAGTACCCAAATTGCTAATTGAGATGACAGGCAGTCTCAAGTGCAGGAGAGAAGAGAAGAGAAAGCCTCTGCTGTTGAAGTTGTGCAGCTATCCTCTGGTTTGAATCTAGAAATAGTTCTACAGAAGAGAAAACACTTAAGAAGCTCTAGAAGCAGAGACCAGATGCCTCCTGGGTGCAGTTTCACAGCTTCAAGTAAAAGGATAACAATATATATAGACCTCCAGCCCTCTAAGGTGGGAACCAGGTATTTGAACTCATTCAGATGAACCAGGAACTGGCTCCATTTCCAATGCAAGTGCTGTGGCCATAAGGTTTTTCTGCACAGGGCAGGTGGTTGTACCACAGTTAGCCTCCTTCTATAATCTTGCATTGGAAGGAAACAGTAAGCTCAGGTTAGTTCTCCAAAAGGAACATTTTAATCATCTACTCTGAAGGAAGGATCACTAGCTTTCCATGTTAAAGAGCTTAGAGGTCCTTCTGGATCTCTAACTTAGGTGCCTAAGCTGAAGGGAGAGTTAGGAATTCAGGCTTAAATCTAACATTATGCAGACTGGGGGGTTAATACTGGGGTTTTTGGTTTAACCTTCTGAAGCCCCTAGTCAAGGAACCATTTTAAACTTCGTATTCCAGTCCAAGGATCTGGCAAACAAAGTGTTGGCAGAGCAGCACTAGCTTGTAGGCCCTCATGTTTTTTATTGCATATTGCGTCCACTCTGCTGGAATCTTTTAGAGGCAATCCATTAACTATGATGTATTAACATCACACCTTTCTGGTAAGACTTTTATGTGTTAATTCACAATCAGGTTATGGTGTATTGGTTTTGTAATTTTAAAGACAGATTAAACTCCTTGCCCTTTGTTAATTGCTTTGGATTCTGCAAAAGATTGACAACTTTCTTTTCATATGGGTATTTTCTTGAAAAGAAAACATGGTTTTTATATCCTTAGTGGTGTGGAACTGATCTGATGAAGAAAGATCAGTCCTGTATAAAACCAGGACTGTTTAACAATCCTTAAGATACACCACAGGATCAATGACATCTAAATCAAGCTATAGGTGATTGAGCACATGTTAAATGTCCATTCCTAATTCTTAAATTTTATAGTTTAGATACTAATAATGGCAACTATCTTCATTACTGTTTTAGCAGCTTCCCCACAGAAAAGGTTACTGTCCTGCAAAAAGGATTCTAGTAGTAAAATTTTTGCTCAGTTTCTCTCCTTTCCAGACCACTCTCTCCAGGGTAGAGGGAAGGCGGTTGTGACAGTCATTCTGGGCAGTGAAGCTGTTTCAAATGGGAAGTCTTGCACATCATTGAAAGTTCATAAATACAGCTTTCTCTTGAAACAGTGCAAAAGTTGAAGTACAGTTAAAAAATGAGCTATTTTCAAGAGAATAACTTACTCCTAATATAGATTATATACCTTTGAAATGTTGTGCAAATCTCTCTGATAAACTTCCTCTTTTGTTACCCATATAGAACATAAGTAACTGCTGAATTAAGCATTTCTGACAGATAAAGCACAGGTTTTACATATAAAAGCACCCTATTGAAGTTTATGGGGAAAAGGCCAGAATGGAGATTTGAGAAGTTCTTCAGGCTTTCAGCTCCCATTTTATATTAGACAGTTCAATAGTAAGAGCAAGAATCCTTGATAAAGAATGTTGTAAAGTTTTGCAAGTGTCAGCAGCCTTATCTGGGATCATACCCTCATTGACTTAGATGTATTTAATCAAAGATAAGATGCTTCCTTAAATAAGATGTCCAACTTGTAAAGTGCTTGTTAGCCTAACTAGGACTATTTGCCTATAGAAAAGTATGTTTCATGCTGAGGCATCAGCATGATTAGTAGTAGAACAGTAGTTCTTAGTAGAACTACTAAGTTCTTAGTAGAACATTGATAATCAATACCTCAATATCATACTAATTTTAAACTATCATCAATATAACTAACCAATCAGTTGATTAATTTAACCTGTGGCTTCCGTCTAATACTGGTTACATGTTACGATCCTCATAATTTGAGCTCTTTTAACATAACATGAGGTGAAAACATTTCTTTTTTCTCCCCCTTAGTTGTGCTAAACTGAAAATCTTGTCATGGACACAAAGGAACACACATTATAGTTGGAGCTAAAAATGTATTGTTAGCCTATTTCGTGATTTATCAGCCTCATCAAAATACCTCAAAGGGTCATTGTAGTCATAGTTCAAATTATCTAATTATCACAGAAGAGACTCATTAATAATAGATAAAACTGTGTTTATTAGGTGCAGGTGGTAGTGTGTTATTAGTGGGGGGGCTGCAGTGGTGG
The DNA here is from genome assembly GCA_024606505.1 of Aquila spilogaster. Classification (NCBI taxonomy): domain Eukaryota; kingdom Metazoa; phylum Chordata; class Aves; order Accipitriformes; family Accipitridae; genus Aquila; species Aquila spilogaster. The sequence continues at coordinate 83,977,742 of JANHGO010000063.1, read as the reverse complement.
CCTCTGTGAGGAGGCTGCTTTCTGCTGGTCACAGCTGGATCTGGCTGTGACCACTGCAGGACAAAGTGGAACCTCTCAGCTACTGGTGGGACGCCTCTGGGAAAACATATTTAAGAAAGGGCAAAAAAATACCAGACAGTGAAGAGAGAGGACTGAGAGGGGTTGGGGGTGGGGGAGCCAAACAAAACAAACCCACCCACCACCCCACCACCCCCAAAAAAGAAACCAACAGTGTGAGAAACAACCCTGCAGACACCAAGGCCAGAGAACAAGGAGATGGAGGAGAGGTGCCAGAGCAGAAATTGTCCTGCAGCCCCTGGAGAAGTCTGTGGTGAAGCAGATTGTCCCCCTGCCGCCCACAGAGGATGCCATGCTGGGGTAGGTGGATATTTCATGAAAGAAATTGCAGCCCATGGAGTATCCATGCTGGAGCTGGTTTGTCCTGAAGGACTGCAGCCCATGGAAAAGACCCACCCAGAAGCAGGGGGCAAAGTCTGAGGAGGAAGGAGCAGCAGACAGGAGCTGTTATGGATGGACCACAGCCCTCATTCCCTATCCCCTTGTGCCACTCGGGAGTGAGGAGGTAGAGGAGTTGGAAGTGAAGGACTGAAGTTGAGCCTGGGAAGAAGGAGGGAGAGGTGAAGGTGGTTTAGGGTTTGGTTTTTTTTAATTTTTAGCTCAGATATTTTTTAAGCACAGACTTGTGTGGAAAGGCCATTTTCAAACCCATTTGATGACCATCATTACTATGGGAAGCTGCTTCATAAGCAGAGCAGCAGCAAAAGCGTTTTGCTGTTCTTCATTACAAAATCCAGTATGTGGACACCGTTTTATCGTCATATCAGAGGCTAATGTGTTTTTTGTTCAGCATTTGTCAGATCAATGTTTAGATTAGAAAGAGTGGGATTCTATGTCTCTGCACATGTTGTGGTGAAGTTTGTCCCACAGACCAATCTGTATTCAGTTCATTTCTTATGCTGAGATCACAAGTTAGAAGGCATGATGTTGATTGACAGATGGTAGACAACATAGCTCACTGGAAATCATGTTCAGCATCAGCAGTTAGGGGTCAAACTTTGCTAGAACCTAACATTAAATAAGTTAAATATTTTCAGTGTAGGCAGGTCCTTGGCAGCCCCTTCTGACTGCTCTTAATTTACATGCTTATGTCTCAAATGCACAAACAGGACCAATTTTCAAGGTCATTATTAAATCCTTTGGTAAATTTCCCACTCACATGTCTTCTCATTCCTTAACCTCCAGCTTCAGTGGAGTTCTGGAATGAATGCAAATAAAGACCAGAAAATGCTTGTGAGTGATGTGAATTCTGGCTTTGAAAAGCTGAGTTTACAGTATCTTAATGATTACCCCTGTTCGGACATCTTATTAATATACTGTATGTGGATCTTTAAAGGAGTGCCCTTTGTTTAATGTAGCTGTTGTGATGTGATTACGATGTAATGCTCATCCTTACTTATAATTGGCAGCATAGACCGTGGGGCACTTTTATCTCCAATTTGAAGTAAAGACCTTCAGATAAGCAACAGCTATGAAACCATGCTCTAGAAAAGAAAAACCAATGCAGCATTATAGCTGGGAGATGACTTCCAGAAAAGGATCACAGTCCAAATGCGGGGGAATGGACTTTGCACTGAAAATTGTGTTTTCTGGCTTCAGGAACCCAGATCATATGGGGCTGATACATCTGCAAAACTTGCTGCATTTCTATAGTTTCTATGTTTTCCCACAAAAGAGAGTAACGTTGCTCATCTTTTCAACCTATCTTGCTTGTAAGTACTCAAGAAACTTAAAATTTCCTTCGCTTAGAGGATATGATTCTGAGGTCATGTACGTAGCCTATTAAACTCATGTAAGGAGGGATTTCAGGCTTGAATACGTTTAGTAACAAATTCTTCTCTGAGATGCATTTGGACAACTGTGTTGATTTTAATGCATCTATCAGCAGGTCACATTTGGCGCATGGTCAAGGTTAATTTTAACTGTAACTTTTATTCTTGTACCATCCTTTTTAAGGGCAGGGCACAGAAAGCTGACTTTATTCCAAAGTAAATATATCCTTTTGATATTAGCCTGTTCTTACTCAGCCCACTCAATTACAAAACTTTGAAAACGTTCAGAGTACAATTTATTGCTTGCTTCTCATTAGGTTTACAATCATTCATCTTTCAGCTTCTGTATAACTGAGAAACAACCATTCTAAAGAACTTGTTTGGTACTTCTATCAGATTTCTGTGATAAAGTGTGTAAATTTCTGTAGTTTTCCTATTTTGATTATATTTAGAAAATAATGAGCAGATTAGTTTTCTTGAAGTTCTACTGTAAATGACAGATAACATATAAACTGCTAAATGCTCTTGAAATAACCAAAGTGGAGGCAAATAAATACATCAGATATACTTGTGCTTAATAAATTAGTATTTCTTCAGAGTTAGTCTTTTTAAGATCTAATTTATTTATTTTTTTTAAAGGAGATTTGGCATTTAAAATCTTCTGTATCTCAGCAGACCATTTTAAGTGTTCCCTGAATGTTCATATATTAATATGTTCTGGTGTTTTATCACCCCTATTTCACTTTCAAAGACTATGTATAAAATTGCCTATGTGTATGTTATACACAAACTCATTTTCCATTGCATTTACTTGGTAAATAAAGAATAGTATACCAACATTTTTGATCCAGTTTTATACACTTGCTGTATAATTTTGCTGCCTTTTTTTTTCAGCCTCTTTTTCTTACCTGTGTAGTGATATTTTAAACCAGAACTTCAATTATTTAATAATCATAAAGGTGCTGGAAAGATTAATTGTCCCACTGTAGATTTACCTCAAATATTATTTGTTATCATGTGGGTTTCTTGCTTAAATTATGCATATAAAGACTGAGAGTCATCTAAAGATAGGCAGCCATTCTTCTATCTCACCCCAGTTTTAAGATAGGCAGCAAGATTTGTCTTTGAATGTGTTTATCTTTTATGACTGGTTAGTCAGGAATGCAGGTAGGTTTACATGCATAATGTTGTGGGGGCTATAACACCTAAAGATTCTTTCAGGGCACTTTTTCATATTACATCTCGCATCGTTCCTAAACTCTGCCTTTTCCCACAGTTGAAGAACAAGTCCATTTTTTGAAAGCAGTCTGGTCAGAGGCTACCTTATTGCACATAATTGTAGAAACAGCAAATTTCTCCTCAAATATGTACAGTGTAATTCAAACAAATGTATTTAAATTATTGACCTAGTCAAAAGCAAATAATGAAAATAAAATAAAATCTAAAAAAATATGCAAATGTGCTCAGACCATGGTTTGCACTGCTAAACTCTGACATGTACACTCAGATTACATAAAAGACAGGAGTTGTACAATAATACAGAAAGTATTAGACAGATTGGATTGATTTTTATAAGGCATACTAAAATCCTAATTCAATAAGGGCAATCCAACATTTTAAATATCCCATTCCATGCTTATCATTTAGCTTCAATTTGCATTTGCAGAACATTCCCCCCTCCTCCCCAAACCCAAAGGGGTAATTTTTCATTTGCTGTCATTACTCTGTGCTATGTATGAGTTATTCATCCAATAAATTCAATTTACAAATAAAATATTGATGTTTAAGGAAGTCTTATGAAAAAGACTCCTGTGTTTTGAATTTTGAAAATAAACAACTACTGCTGCTTTTGTTAAAACAAAATCTGCACCTCTTAGAAAACGGAGGGTGGAGTAGATTATGGAAAAAATGTTTTTATTTTCTCAGGCTGTTGTGGGAGGAAATGTTTGTTTGCTTTTGTATTCAATCCCTGCTAATTAATTTCAGTCATCAGCCTGGTTGCTGTCTTAGAATTTGTCATTGCTTAAAGTCAACATAATTATCATCCCCTGAAATCTGACGCTTCTTCATGATACTGTATCTGTACCATACACTTCTTTAAGCTTTTTAATCTAAAGAAAGTCTTATCAGTTGTGGTTATAAAATATCTATCCAGAGTTTTGGCCATTCTTAATATTTCACAATAGCGTAGTGTAAAAATATAAAAAAAATATACTTAACATGGTGAAAGAGAAGTAAATGAACAGATTTGTGGCTAGTAAAGCCTGGAAGCCTCTTTTGCTATTATTTCTGTCAAAGGCAAAAAGACACATTAGAGAGCATATATTAAGGAAGCTAAAGGTACAACTACATTGAATAAGTCACAGTGTATTATAGATACTGTCTGTTTTAAATTTTAAAATATTTTTATTATTTTAAAATATCATTCCCCAAGGAAAGTAGATGGGAAGGGGCATAAGGTAAGGAAGATAAAAGTGGTTTTATTTGTGGTATGGATTAAGAGGAGTTAATTATAAATCTCCTCAGCTGACTTTGCTAATTTCATTGCTTATTTAAATTTTTTTTTTTTTTTTTCAACAAGGGTTGCATGAGATTTCATCCCACGTACACATAAGATACGCTATCAAGCATGTTAGGGGACCATTTCCTTTTCACTTGTATGTTGATGACTAAACTTCACTATGCTTTCATCCAGAGAAAGATTATTGTCTTGATGAGGGAAAAACAGAACGAACAATTTAAAAGTAATTCAGTTTGTCAAAGAAAATAGAAATTATCTGTTGTCTTTGTGAGATGTGAGAGTGCTGACTTAAGTTTTTCATTAAAAAAGAGAAAAAATGGGGGGGAAAGTACGTCTTGTTTTCATTCAGCTATTAAGTAGACATCCCTAGTATTATTTGGTCAAACTTGACAAGCCTGCTTGAGAGAAATCCTGTCCACAGTTCCTCTGAAAAAACCCTACATTTGTGCTTCTACACCTTTCATTCAAGGATTTTTCAAGCAGTTTCCAGCCACTCTCAGTGAATTAAACCTTTCAGCAATGTTGTGAGATATTAAAAGTTTTGTATCTCTGTTTTATGACTTGAGGTATAAAAGTTTAAAGCCTTAATCCATAAAAGGCCTTCAATGTCTCATGTAACAGTTAAATGGAATTTTAGGGAGCCCAAATCCAAAACGTAGGTCCACAACTCTTCCTTCATCTACAGTGTAACCCTGGTGATGCTTAAACTGTATTACCCTCTCAAATTAATTTCTTGGGGAGAAGGAAGATATTACAGCTAATTTAACGAATGTTAAGATGTTTTAATAGATAATTGGAATAAAAATATTAAGCAGTTGGTTCAGGGATTGGAAATCAGGTTTCCTTCCTCTCAGGTGAGTGCACAGTGAAACATACACAGTGAAACAGAAAATTTTTCTCAAATTTTTCAGTCCAATGATCTTGTAGTTCTCCTCTGCAAAGCGTCCATCTTCAAAAATAGAAATAAACAGTAATGTCCTACTGCCATGTGATCAAATCATTCTCTAGGTGTATAGGAGAGAACAGAACCAGATTCCAACATCTGGAGTGGACTGTTCTGAGTTATGCACAGACAACTTTTCCTAAAATGTATTTTAAAAATGGAATACAAAGACAAGGGATTCAGAAAAGAAAGGAAAACATGGAAAGGAAAAAGGAAAATCGGATGGGAAAGGGGATGGGGCAGGGGAGGAAAAGGGGAATGGAAGACTGGGCAGAGGTGCCCATATACCATATGCTAATAAATTAGGAACTGTATTACATTTAAATGTCTATACTGCTTCCAATTCTTCAAACAGACTGGTTATCTCTGTAAAGTACGGCTTTGCACAGTACTGAGATGCCTACCACAGTGCCTATAAAAGTATTACAAAAAATAAGAAGACACCAGTTTGTGTCCAGACTGTTTGTTTGGGCACATTTTTTATATTTCTATAATACTAGTAAAAAGAACTATTCAAGTCCAAATTAAATATATCACAACTTTCTCCATGAGATGAAAGCAAAAACAAATCAAGAAATATATTCTGAAAAGATCTGGCATGAAAACAACATCGTACTGCAGCTATGGTATAGCTTTTCTTCTAACCAGCATAAATGGGTAAAAATGACCATTATTTCTTCAACAAAATTCTGGAAAGGCAATTCTTTATTTCATAAATGAAAAGAAAATGCTAGTTTTGCATTGTCTGTCCTCTGGCCATCTTCCAAGCATTTACACTTTTCCCCATAAAACTGATGACTCAGTCTGTCTTCAATGCTTCTGATTCTGTTAATAAAATCCAGGCTGGAATTTACAAAGGAATCACAAGTCATGAATTAAGAATAATGATGTGCATCTTAGCTCCTTCTGCTTCCACTGAACAAATGAACACTCTTTCTCAGAATAGCTTTGAAAGAATGAAGTGTTCATGTGTTTTAACAGAATAAATGAACACAAGAAGTACATTTCCTTCCATGTATAGTTAACATGTCATATATAGTTAAACATATTTAATCAAACTTGACCATTTGCTTTTGCAAAGTCAGCATGTCTTCTAAAATTAGTAAGAAATTGAATACATTTTCCACGGAATTTACATTTTTTATTTCCTTATTCTATTCCAGGTTGTATTTCTTCATTTTTATGGTTTAGTTTCTGATTTTCCATGATATCATAAACCTATTTTTAAGGGTGATTTCTTTTTTTTTTTTTGTCCAGTGAAAATAAAGATTCCTCTACTGTGCTTGTAGAGAGTTATTGGCACTGTAAAGGAATGAATCCCACAGTAGTTTATAGTTCTTTGACGAATAATATCTTGTGCTTCTTGTTTTGCATGTTTGCCGTCTTCTTGCACATCAAGTTTTTAAGAGGAGGTAATGCTACTTTTAAGAACCTAAGATCTATACTGGTGATTATTGGTATAAATAACATACTTCAAATATTATTAATTGTGGAAAGAATTAAGCAAACCCATTATTGACATGTTCATTTGAAGGCTAACCTTCATATATGGACTTGCACTAGCTCTCCACCTTCATTCTTTATTTATAATTTGCATGTTCTTTTCTCCTTTGCTGTCATCGTTTGTTTCCCTGCTTCTCTCACTCTTGCTTTGGATATCTCTCTCCACTTCTGCTTTTTTCACAGGTACTATCCTTTCCAGTTCCTTCTGCCTATTTTTTATCTTCCCTGTTTGCCTATGGAATAGCAATCATCATGGTGAGACACACACAACTGATGAGCATATAGCATAAGTAAATGCTGCTTGCTGTTAGCATTTTTTACCGCATCAGGTTGACACTAAATTCTTGGAATAAATCAATTAATTTTCTTAAAAATAAAAGTACTGGATGAGAAACATACATACTCTGGACTATCCAAACTTCACAAAATTTGTCCAATTCCTTTCTATCTCTCCTCATCCTCTTTCTCTCACAAATGATAAAACCTATTATGTGCTCAATACTTCTAAGCATCTAATAATGAATAGTCATGAACAGTAAAAATATCTAGCTCCTGCAAGTACCCGCACTGTGGCAGCTGGTGGGGTTTATTTGCTTTAATTTCCTACAGCATTATGTAGAACAATAATAAAATTACCTCTTTGTCGTGGTTTAACCCCAGCCAGCAACTAAGCACCACGCAGCTGCTCACTCACTCCCCCCACCCAGTGGGATGGGGGAGACAATCGGGAAAAAAAAGGTAAAACTCATGGGTTGAGATAAGAAAAGTTTAATAGAACAGAAAGGAAAAAAATGATAATAATAACAATAATAAAATGACAGTAATAACAATAAAATAAATTAAATATACAAAACAAGTGATGCACAATGCAATTGCTCACCACTCGCTGACCAATGCCCAGTTAGTTCCTGAGCAGTGA
>JANHGO010000063.1:83925864-83969906 GCA_024606505.1 Aquila spilogaster | reverse complement strand
ATAAAGTCAAAGAGGAATGGTCCTTGCTCAGTTTTGGGATTGAGAGGAGGCAGAGAAGAGGGCAACCATAAAGAGGGGAGAATTGGTGCTGGAGAACGACGTCCTGTGAGAGATGCTGCCGAACCTAGGTGGCATGGTTTATGGGTATGGTATGGAAGAAGACAGGGAAAGGTGATATTAGCATATACAAGGTGGCTTTAAAATAAAATAAAATCAATATGCAAATATCTAGGAACTGCAGTTTGCACCACTAAACCCTAACACATAGACTCAGATTATATTAAATACAGAATTTGTACAATAACACGGGAAGGATTAGAAATATTTGATTGATTTTTGTAAGGCATACTAAATTCCTAATTCAATATAAGCTATCCAGCATTTTAAGTATCCAATCCTATGCTTATCCTTTAGCTTCTGTTTTTATTTGCAGAATATTTTCCCTCAAGCTCAAAGGCTAATTTTTCATTACACTGTTTGATATGAGTTATTCTTCCTATAAATTAAATTACAAATAAAATATTGATGTTTAAGGAATTCTTATGAAAAGGCTTTTGTGTTTTGAATTTTGGAAATAAGTAACTCCTATTTCTTTTGTTGAAACAAAATCTGTTCCTCTTAGGAAACTGAAGGTAGAGTAGATTATCAAGAAAATTATTTCCATTTTCCAGGCTCTTGTGAGGAACTATTTGTTTGCTTTGTCTTCACTCCCTGCTGAATAATTTCAGCTATCAGTCTGGTTGTTGTCTTAGAATTCTTCATCACATAATGTCAACATAATCCCCTGAAATCTGACATTTCATCATATGTGTTTGTACTATGCACATTTAAACTTTTTAATCTAAAAAAAATCTTAGTATTCCTTGTCATAAAATATATATCCAAAGTTTTGTCTGTTGGCAATATTCACAGTAATTCAATGTAAAAATAGATATATATTAATAAAAAAAGTAAAGTTTATCTGTTCAGAGAATCCATACTGTTAAAAGAACGGTTTTTGAACTAGTAGCACCTTGAAGACTCTTCTGCTATTAATTCTCTCAAACACAGTAAGATATATTATAGAATGTGTATTAAGGAATCCAAAGGTATAATTACATATAATAAATAAGAATGCATTATAGATAGACTCTTTTAATCTTCAAAATATTTTAATTATTTTAAATATCATGGTCTGAGAAAGATAGATGCAAAGGGGTGTATGATAATAAGGAAGTAATAGCTTTTTATGGATTATATGTATTAAGAGGAGCTAATTGTAAAGCTCTTCAATTGACTTTGCTAATTTCATTGCTTATTTAAATGTAAATTTTTGCAACAAGGATAGCATGAAATTTAATTTAGTGTACTGACAGGATATGTAATCAAGCTATTGATTTTAAAAATTGCTTATGTTCTGCTTCCCTCTAGGATCATCTATACAAAATTGTACGAAATGTGTCTAAATTTTCATTTGTCCCTTAAGCCTCAGGACAACTTCAAAAATTCTTCTAGCATTTAATTTTAAAGTTTTCTTAGGCATTTAACCACACTTTCACTCAAAGAGTTCTGCTCCACACCTCTGCAAGACAAATGCTGTAGTTCCATTATTTTTGAGACACTGAATATATGCATATATATAATTTGTTTAGTATCTTTCTGATTGGACTTTATAACAAACTTTCCGAATAACCTAGATGTTCTGTGCCTGTATTACCTGGGTAGAGGTAGTGTATAAACTCAATTTTAATGGACAAATAACTCCATCATAGCAGAATGTGTCATCTTCACTTGAGTGTTAAAGTTCAAGAGACCTCAGGAGCACATACTTCTGTTTTCCTAAACACAGATGCAAAGGAATGACTAAGTTTAACTCTCCTTCATCTGGAAAAAGAATATTGTCTTGAAGGAAAAAGGAACAATTTCAAGGGTATTTATTTTGTTAAAGAAAATAAAAGCTGTCTGTCATCTGTGTGATTTTTTTCAGTTAGCAATTAAGTAGACAGTCATAGCAAGAAGGTAGGATGAATTGATCAAACCTGACAAACCTGCTTGAGATAAGTCCTGTCCACTGTTTTTCTGCAAAGAAAGCTACATTTGCACTTCTGTATCTTTTGTTCATGGTTTTTCAAGCAGAACGGACGTATCAGTGAATTATTCCTTTTAGTAATGTTTTTAGGTACTGACTTTTGTATTCCTGTTCCATGACTTGAGATCTAAAAGTTTAAAACATTAATACATAATGGACTGTGCATGCCTGGTGCAATAGTTAAATGGAATTTTAGGGATCCCAAATGCAAAACATAGGTCCTTAACTTCTCTATTGCCCACAGCCTAATCCTGATGGTGCTTAATAATGTTACACTCTCAAGTGAATTTCTTGAAAAGAAGAAAGATATTAGATTTAAATCCATGAGCGAGAAAATGGCTAAATAAATAACCATGGAATAAAAATACCAGGTAATTTGAGCAGGAATTAGGAACCAGGTTTCCTTCCTTTGAAGAGAGTACATCAGTGACGGTGAAACAGTGCCATACTTTGAAAGTCTACTTCTTACTGAGTCCAGTGAAACTGTAGTTCCCTTTTGCAAAAAAATGACAACAGAAATTGACAGTTATATGCTGCTGCCACATGATCAAATCGTTATTCGGGAATACATTTATGGCATGAAGTATGGGCTGCTATCTCCTCCTCAATCAAATTTTAAATATAGAAAAAAAAAAGACAGAAGGAAAAGGAAGGGGAACAGGAAAGGGGATTGGGAGAAAGGGTGGCAAGGGTTGAACAAGGTGGTCCATAATATATATACTAACAGATTAAGAACTATCTTCCATTTAAATGGCAGCTCTGGTTTCCAGTTCTTCCAACAGACTTGTTATCTCTGAACAGTGTCTTTGCACAGTACTGAGAAACCCACAGTACTTCCTGTAAAAGTATTTTCAAAAATAAGAAGTCATTCTGGCCTGTGTACCAACAGATGAGTTCAATGTTTGTTCAGATGCATTTTTTGTATTTCTGTAATACTAGTAAAGAGAACTACACAAGTATAAATGAAATACATTGCAACTTTGTCCATGAGATAAAGACAAAAGCAAATTAAATATATTTTGAAAAGATCTAACACAAAAGCAACATTCGACTGCGACTATGGTATAGCTTTTCTTCTAACCAGCAAATATGGGTAAATTTTGCCATTATTTCTTCAACAAAACTCTGGGAAGGAAATTCTTTATCTAACAAATGAAAAGAAAATGCTAGTTTTGCACTGTCTGTCCTCTGGCCATCTTCCAAGCATTTACACATTTCCCATAAAGCTGATGACTCAGTCTGGCTTGAATGCTTCTGTTTCTGATTCTGTTAATAAAATCCAGGCTGGAATTTAGAAAGGAATCACAAGTATGAATTAAGAATAATGATGTGCATCTTAGCTCCTTCTGCTTCTACTGAACAAACTTTCTTTCTCAGACTAGCATAGATAGAATGAAGAGTTCATGGTTTTTAACAGGAAAAAAATGAACACATGAAGTACACTTCCTTCCATATATACTTAACATGCATTTTTAACAAACATGTATTCCCACTTTTGTGAAGTTGGCATGTCTTCTAAAGTTAGTAAGAAATTGAATACATTCTGCATATAAAAATACATATAAAAATACAAATCTGCATATAAATATTTCTATTCAAGGTTCTATTTCTTCATTTTAATGATTTGGTTTCTGGTTTTCCACTATCCTATGAAGTTATTTTGAATTTTGTTTCCATTCTTTCCCCCCACTGAACATAAAGATTTATACACTATGGTTGGATAGGGTTGTTGGCACTATAAAGGAATGACTCCCTCTGTGGTTTATATGGCTCTTGTTTTGGGTGTTTGCCATTGTTGTCCATATCAGGTTTTTAAGAAGAGGGGATAATGCTACTTTTAAGAACACATGATTTATGCTAGTTCTTATCGGTGTGAATAAAATATTTGAAGTATTACTGATTGTGCAAAGAATGTAGCAAATCTGTTATTAACATGTTCACCTGGAGACTAACTTTCATATATTGGCTTTCACTACCTCTTCACTTTCTTCTCTCACTTGCCATAATCTGTATGTTCTTTTCCTTCTTTGTTATCATTTTGCCTGTTCCCATGCTCCTCTTGCTACTGTTAGGACTCCCCTTCTCCTCTTCTGTGTTTTGGTTTTGCTTTCCCACAAATATTATCCTTTCCAGTTCCTCTGTCTATTTTTTATTGCCTGTTTGCTTATCATCATCATGGTGAGACATACATAACCAATGAGTATACAGTATGAGCAAATGCTGCTTGTTGTTAACATTGTTCAGAGAATCAGTTTGACATAAGATTCTATGAATAAATCAAGTAATTTTCTTAGAAATAAAAATACTCGGCAAGAAATGTACTTATTCTGGTCTATCCAAACCAAACAATATTTGTCCAATTCCTTTAGCTCTCTTAATTCTCTCTCACAAGTGCTGAAAACTACTACTCATTCAATACCTCTAAGCTCATATAAGCATCCAGTAATTAAAATAACAGCAAATAGTAATGAGTTGTAAAAATAACTAGCTCCCATGAGTACGTCTGTGATAAGTTGGTGATTTTTATTTGCTTTCATTTTTTACAGCATTATGTAGAACAATAATAAAATTTTCTAATCATAAACAAATACTTCCTAGACTGTTTTTGTTATGTTATAGATCTTTGATATGCTTCTTAAAAGGTTTTGTTTTACAGTATTCCTTTTTTTTTCCTTTAGTTTTATACTCAAAATTTGAAATCCAAGTAATAAGAACTATATAATAAAAGCTCAGAATTTTTTGTGTGGTTCTGGATCCCCAAGACATAGCTGGCAGAGACAGCAGATGTTCAGAATGTAATGGAATTCATGAAAAATTGAGGATGATAAATTTGCCAGGTCACCGAATAGGAGGAATTGCAGTTGCATTCTCAGAATTGTTCTACAGACATTAGCTGCATTTAAATATATATATATATAGTAACACCTTACTTCAGAAAAAAATGACCATTTTTCTTAAGGAATGGCTGTTGCTTGTTGTAACAGTGCTGAAATTGCACTGCCTTTGCGCTCACACAGACTGTGAGACACATCTGAAGCACACTTCAAAAAAATTCCTGTATGTGCCTAGCATATTTTAGAACTGATTGTGTTATCAGTCCTCTCTCACTGACTGATAGATAATATGTATGAGTAACTGACCTGATGTAGTTTTCAAAAATATATATATACTGTTATGCACAACCAGTACGAGAGTCTGACTAATTTTCTTCTGTACTTATTAAGCTTATTAAGCAGTCAAAGTCTTTCATTATCTACTGAGAACAATGAAAATAACTTACAAGACTTTTTTCTCATAGTATATTTTCCGTTTGCATTCTTTTTCACATGAATGCTTCTCATAAACTGTCTCCATATACATATAAGTTCTGATAGTGAAATTCTGATCAAACTGATGTGGAGAAAAATGGCATGAAATTGGTTTCAATTTGTGACTGAATACACATAGGGAAATACCTATTGTATCTTGGTCTGCCAATGACTTCTTCAGGTCTGAACAAGTAATGTTTTCTTACATTCTTCTTGCAACTGCTTTGCAAAAGCTGTTCCTTTTCAAGGAAATCTAGTTCCCACAAAAAAAAAAAAAAAAAAAAAAAAAACTTAAGGAAGTTTATTTTTCATTTATTCTTGGAAAGGAATGGCATATGATGTATTTCCATATAAATTATTTTATTATTTAATTTTGAAGTATTTAGAACACACAGAAGACATCAGTTAAGGTAGTTGTTCATTAAGCTTTAGGAACCCAAACCAAATTTTGACTTTTAGAGACCTAGTCAGCTTCTTCATGTCAGTAAACAGAAAAGTTGGAGATAACAACAGAAGAAAATATTTCAGTGGATCTATTTCTGTTGCTTCTAAGAAATACAAAACAAACAATAGACTTTGTGATGTGAAGCTGTATTGAACTAGATACGCTACCAAGTTTCCAGTACTCTGGATATACTCTTCAGTCTTGACTGAGGCCTCTCTACACCTTTCACATTTAGGTACTTTGCAACTTGAATTATGCCCTCACTTCCACTGAGTTTCACTACATTTAACGGGTCGTTTTTGGAGATAGTTTAATACCTCAGATTTTCAGGGCATTAAATATATACAGTAGAAGTATCTTAATCTAGTCATAGTGGAACTTCTGATCACAAGGCACTTCATCCAATACATATTCACAAGTGCAGGAGGTTATTAAGTTACAGTAATTGACAGACAGCTTGGTCAGATTCTACAGAGTATGCCTTTTATCAGATAGCATAGGAAATTCTAGTTGTTTTAGATATGTTGTATACTCAACCATAGATTTTCATATCATGTCCTGAAAGAATTCAGTAAGTTTGGGATGGAACAGACTGTGTGTGTAGCAATGCTTGTCCATGAGCCTTGCTCATTTCATGGGACTGTAGCTGTGCTTTAGCCTAGATAGCCAGAAATTAAGTAGATCGCTGCTAAAAGAGACAGGCCTGTGAAACTGATTTAAGCCACTTTTAACTCCCTAACTCTTTAACCAGTGCTTTTCTAATGATGATTTGGTAAAAAATATACTTAAACTGAAGGTATCATTAACTAAAGATGTAAATCTTCATAAAGGTACTAATAAAGCCTGACATTTTTCTACAAGGTTAAAACAACGTTACATTAGAATCACAGAATATAGAATAATAGAATCATTGAATGGCTTGGGTTGGAAGGGACCTCAAAGATCAAGTTCCAACCCCCCTGCCACAGGCAGAGTTACTAACTGCTAGATCAAGTACTCTCTCTTGAAGCTCAACATCTTTCTTGTGTTGGGGGCCCCAGATCTGGAAGCAGTGTTCCAGGTGGGTCCTCATGAGGCAGAGTAGAGAGGAAGAGTCACCTCCCTCACCCTGTTGGCCATCCCTTTTCTGATGCAGCCCAGGATTCCATCAGCCTTTGAGTTTGCAAGTGCACACTGCTGGCTCACATTAAGTATTTCATGTACCAGGACCTGTAAGTCCTTCTCAGCAGGGCTATTCTCAAGTTCTCCTTGAAGAGAACATATCTGGGATTACTCTGACCAAAGTGCAAAACCTTACTGGTTGTCCACTTCTGTAAAAGGAAAATACATTTTAAGAAGAATTTGCAGAATGCTAGAAGCCACTTAATTGAGATTGCCTGGAGAATGACTTATCATTTTGATTATCAAGGTGTTATTGTCTGCAATCTTGTAGCAATAGCTTCTTTTTTTTTTTTTTGTCTAGACCACCTGAGCTTTAAAATTTATGTGGCCTTTTAGTACTCTGTAGCTTTGTAAAAGATTACACATACTGCTTGTGAGTATCACATTTTGCAAGTCTTCAGGTAGAACCACAGCTTGGTTTGCAGGAGTCCTAAAGTAGGTCATGAGGAAGCTTGTTTGATGTTCAGTGGAAAAGATGACATTTTGACCAGTGCCCAAGGTGCATTTGCCACACCATTGGGATTGACATTACATCTTGATTTTCACTGGCAATTAAGCTGCTTTTGTAGTTTAAGGCTTATGTAAGTCCAGATGGTGGTATGCTTACATTACTAGGCAATGTCAGGTAGAAGTACAAGGTGAGAGGGCAAGATCTCCTCCACTTACTGTAATGCCCCATGGACATCTCTGGATTCCTTGTCAAAAGGCGCAGAGTTTGTTTGACCATAACTGTAGTTGATATCTCATTTGATTTTGATTTCAGTTATTATCAGTTAGTAAGAAGTTTACTAAAGTTTGTTTTATTTTCCTGTCCTTTCTGTGTGCATAATTTTCAGGACTCTTAACGTAAGGCTCATCTAAACAATATATTCCAAAGGTGCCACTCTATGTCACTGTATGACATTTCTTTTTCCTATTATAGCTTTTTTTTTTTTTTTAGCCAATAAAATAGGATATTTTGATATGGAAATGCTGACCGTGGAGTTTTTTCTGAGTTCAAATATGGTAATTTTTTTGGCAATCTATTTGTAATAAAAACAATCAATAAAAAAAGACAATTTAGTGGAAGATACCTAAACAATAGTTTGAAATACAACTCATATATATATTGTTACTTAACTTCTAACTTGTTACAGTATTTTATGAGATGCAGTCATTTTATCGTGGCAGAAATTTAGTTCTAGAATACTGTACTTTCAAAAAGGTCACACCTAAATGGAAAATTAAAAATACTGAATCTACAACCTGAACAGCTGGAATAAATCAATCCACTACATACAAGTCACAGTTACATGTAGTTTTACAGTGGGGCAGTTTCTGTGTTACTCAAACTTCTGGCTTTTTGTTCTCAGACTATTCCCAACAGCTCAGACCATTTACTCAATGACATAATGAAAAGTATTTCTCTCTCTTTATTGAGTCTTTTGTCTTTATAATGTCTTCTATGTTTAATTTTTTCTGTCTTAGTACTTTTTTTTCAGTTTGTATTAATAATATTTATTATTATTTTTACCTTTCTGGGATCCTATTGATCACCTATACTCACTTTAAATTTTGAATAATTTTTTGTACATCACTTTCAATGATTATTTATGTTATTTTGGCAGGAGTTTACATATTTTCTAGGAAATTTAATACCTATCTTGTGAAAAAAAAAGTCTTACCACAGAATTCACACGTGACATTGCATCCTCTTAAGACTGTAGCTCATTTTATTTCTTCTGAGATCTAATCCCCTATGTAACTGATTAGACATGGTTCTCCAGCATTACCTGTTCCACATTCTTCAATGCTGCAAATTCCCATTTCTCCTCCTTCTTCTCTTTCTGGTGTACTTGGGTGCATTGTTTCTTTGCTGACACCTGCTGAAAAACATTCTGGTATTCAAATTCCCCTATCTGTTACATTTGACTTAAACGAAGTGTCAAAAATGTTTTGATTTGTTTTTCTATAATGCTGTATATACAGTGGAAAGAGAACTGCCACCATGTTTGTACTGTCCATGTGATCTCTTTCTTGTTTTGGGAGTCCCTTCCCTTCCTGGAAAAGAAACAGT
This sequence comes from Aquila spilogaster, assembly GCA_024606505.1. Taxonomy (NCBI): domain Eukaryota; kingdom Metazoa; phylum Chordata; class Aves; order Accipitriformes; family Accipitridae; genus Aquila; species Aquila spilogaster. The sequence goes on along the minus strand of JANHGO010000063.1, from coordinate 83,960,868 downwards.
AGATCAACAAATAGGATAGCATGTTTGTTTTTTTTTCTAAGAACATCTTGATCAGATTGTTTAATTTATTCCTTCTCTGCTGGCCAGTGTCAAGGATGGCAGGGGCATAATTTCATCTGTCTTTACAATTTAATTAGATAGCTGAAACATAAAATATTTAAGGAACCACCCATTTTCTGGTCTTCCCTTGGAGTATATGCCTAAATGCTCAGCTGGATATTTCCAACCTGAATGTTTAAGTTTCTCTTACTAGATCTCAGTTTTTAAAATATGTTCTTGGAAACATATGTGATTTGCTGACAAACTTATTATTGGAGGGTTTTTATACCTATTTGTTGTCCTTGTGGATAATGCTGACGTTATGCACAATTATGCTTTAGAATTTAGTTTTGGTACACTATTACTACTGTCATTCTGAGCTATAGAAATTGAGTATTTTCTTTTTATCATTCTTACTGAAAAATGCTTTTATAACAGTTGTGGGACTCGTTGTGTATGCTGTCAAGTTTCACAGGAAACTTACTGATGATATATGGTCCATATCTGTATTGATACTGCAATTTTATTAGCTTTTGCAGTGACAAAAATTAGGCTATTTAGGTTTCCCTCACAGCATCTCAAGTACACACCTAACTTTTAACACCTTTTTCTTCTTATATGTACAACCATTTTTCAGTATGGTTACTGTATACTACAAAATATACACATAACATCTTGGTGTTTTCCTTTTTTATAGTTGTTTTATTACTGGTTTGCATCCACTTTCTATGTGCAAGAGGTAGTGCTGGATGGTAGTGATGGTTTGGTGTTCTCTTGCGGATTTCTACTTTCAGGAAGCTATTGAGTTCCTTTCGAGGACAGATTGGAGAGACTCACTTCAATACATAATATAACACAGAATAAGAACAAGGTTTAATCTAAAATGATCTTTATTTTTTCACTAATAATTTATTGTGATAGAAAGCTTTTTAAATTGTCTTAATTTAAGTAATGAATAATAGATAGTGTAATTACATAGAAATAGCATTTAATTATGATTTTTTCTTTGCACAGTGTGACCTATTAGGTATAGTTATTGAGACTCATTAAACTGACAAAAGCATTCACATAGTGTGTCTTGGTCGTGCCAGAAACATTTTGTACTATTCTGTACTACTTGACATTGTTTATTATGTTTGAATGACTGCAATGAAATATGAACTCTATTGTAGCTGAAATTAAAAATTCAAAACCAATTAATATTTGAAATAAATCTTTGTAATCCTAACATTGCTCCTGAATATTCTTTCAATGTAATTTTCCAATGTATTAAAACTAAAGGAGTAATGATTTATTAATGGAAAAGCATATGGAAAATTAAACACTAATCATAGGCAATAAACCACCCTTTGTCCCAAATTAACACAATCCTTGAAAAATATATGGGTCAGGAAACAGTGAATGAAATCTGAAAATGTGAATATTTAAATGAATGACTAACCATTCAGAGTCACAGGTATCAAATTTAGAAGGCTTTTATGCACAGAGGAAGCAACCATATATAGTATAAAGATGAATAAGGAAACTTCTTATATAGGTAAGTAAGAATCCATTCACTCATATCAGTGAAAATGCTGAAGAATGAAAAAAAAAGAAAAAAAAAACAAACCTGCCAATGAACTGTGGAGCTGAAATATAATAAATGGTCGATCAACAGAAAGTCAATGCCAGTGAAGTGCTATGAGTAATACTCTTCACTGTCTGCCTGAGAGAATCTGATTTGATTTCTGGATTTTTTATTTTTCCTTATCAGGCCACCAAGTAAATGCAGGATTCTAGCCAACATCCCCTTTGACTAAATCAGCCTATGTCTTTGGATGTTGTCCAGCCTTTGCTGGAAGCATAATGACTGCTTTATTTTTCCATACAGTTGATGTCCAATCAGTATTTAACCCATACTTGGTAAAATACCTCTGACTATCACGAGTGTGAGAAGAGCTACTTAGGAATCAAACTATTTCCTTTGGTTACATATGGGAAAGGAGGCTGCTCTAGGTGATATAATTCCAGGGTGTGAACACTCAGTAAAAATCACAGCCTGACTTTAGTGAGAGCAGGAAAAGTCAAGTATAGCTTCCATAATGAACACTGTGATACAAGCTGTAAGGTTGCTATCATAAGACTACATTCAGCAGGAGCTGTACCCCACAGCTGAGCTGGCATGCCAAGCTTCACAACCTTTTATTTGTTGTGACAAAGAAGCTAATACACAACGAGATGAAAAAGATCACACTGTCTTCAGTACCTCATCTCACTCCACCTCTTCGAAGGCCTGATGCTGCAAGCCTGGCTGAAACAAACAACCTTTGTAACTGTGGCTAGCCCCATCCTTTGCAGGGAATGTCAAGCACAGAGGAGAAACTTATTTCTGTGAGTAGAGTGCACAAAGGTTTAAATATCTCAGTGAGACACAGTTGCTCAAAGTGAGCTGAAAAGATGTGGAGATATTTAAATGTGATCATTAAAATATGTAAAACACATACAGAGATAGAAAAGTCAACTTAGAGTCAACTTTGCAAGGTGTTGGAGCCATACCAAGAATCTCAAGGATAAGCCATCTCCCTGAAGTGAATTAAACCAGTGACTAAAAATATGCACATATCTTAAGCAGTACAGCCGTGTTATTCCAGTCTTGTTTTACATACATCTGACTAATCATATATTATAGAGTAAGCAAGAATTAAGAACCTGAACTTTGATTAGAGTATCAATTGAATTATCTTTTCTTTTTCTTATTAAATAGTCCAAAAAAGCCTAATCATATTGGAATGTAATCTTCAGATTGGTCAATGGCAGACTAATATCTTTCATTTGCAATTTAATTTTTGCCACTGCATACTATTGTGCTGGGAGTAAAGCAGACTATTCAGCAGGAAGTGGCATTTATGCTAATATGAAACAATGGATTAGCATTGCTGCCTCCAGCATCACATGCAGATGTCTGGAGAACTAGCGTTCTCCAACATAGTGCTGAGGATATGAAGGTTGAATGAGGATAAGAATTTCCTCTCTTTCCACAAATGTGCAAGTATTGAATCAGAATTATTTTTATGGCATCAGTATGTTCTTGAGAAATAATGGTTCGAAAGAGTAAGATTGTCGCGCTTGCCAGTTAATTTTAGGAAAAAGCACTTTAAAAAGTCTCGGAGAATCTCTCGTCTGATTATCTTTTCATTTGAAGAGCAACAAACCAAAGTCACTTGTAAAAATGTTTGGCAGCAGTATCAGCTAGGATCATTAGAAGCTTTAAAATCCCAATGAATTCTTGCTGCTTGGAAAGCTGCCAGTATGACTTTCCAAACTCAGAAGCTTAATGGAGGTTATGTAAGACAAGATACAGACAGAAGACTAGATAATTCCAACTGTTTGACACAATTTACTTATAGAATATGCAGCGATACTGTACAAGACTGTTACTATTTGGGGCACATTTAGTATGCGGCAGGTGGTTTAGTTTAAAGCACAACCTTCAAATAACGACAGCTATGATGCAATCTGGGATGCAGCAGCTGCTAATGTGTACTAATACTGCACAGGAAAAGCAATTGTTTTTCTCAGCCTGTCAAGCTGGCTTTGAGTAGAAAAATGTAGCAGAAATACTCAATTAAATGATTCTGTCAGAAAAATGGCCTGTGCACCACATTCTTTGCTTTGCTGATGAGTATTCCCAGCGTGCAACTGAACTTGTATAATTTCTTGTCAGACCTGTTAACTCCTGCTGGAGTTTTAGCTTTTATTAGTATTTTATTAGTATTAGCTTTTATTTTCCTTAAATATTTCCCGTTTATAAGCTTTTTAATAAACTGAATTATTGTGTCATTGCAATCACTGCTGAGTGAACGCAATCACATCACAAGGACTACAGCAGAGGGTAACGAAACTGTGCTAGTAGCTTTTTAAGGGAGCTATGTATTTCTAGTCAAATCAGTCTTGTCCAACTTCAATTTTGTGTGTTTTTATAAACAGTGGATGAAATGCCTTGTTTTAAGACATAAAATGATGACATATAAATCTCTTCTCTTACCACACCTTTCTCTATTCCATTGGCTTACATTTCCTCTAAAGTGAGAAGCTCTTTTAAGGGTCTGACACATGACTGACCTTAGGATCCAGGACTCCTAAATGTTAAAGGCAGTCCAGACACAGCAGCTGCTGTCAGGAACAATAACCAGCCCTTTGCTAGTCCCCACTCACCAACTCACTTGCAAAAAGATTTGAAAGCTAAATTCGGAGCAACAATATTTCAGAAACTTCTGTTATCAACGACTGTTAATTTACGAGGATTTTACACACTGAAATCACAGCTCAGTGCCTTGATTACAGAAAAGATTTGAACAGGAATGAAATAAAACTCAGACACTTTCCATGTTCCCATGTAGCACATTTCTCTTCAAATGTTAACAGAGATAATCAGCTGCCATCTGAGATGCATCACCCCTTCCTGTAAGTTGTCATTCCTTTGAAAACACTTGTATCAGAGAAAGCATGAGAACAGAGAAAGAGCAGGGATATTACTCCATCTCCTTGGTGTGAAGCTCACATTGCATTCATTGGCAGACTGGCACTAAACCTGTCGACCTAACTTGTAAAGCAAACGCATGAGTTTGTAGAAGTGTGTCCTTTATACAAGTTGTACAAATAATTGTCTATTTTCATTCTCATCCATCATCCCCAGAATGAGTAACTAGTGAATGCCAAATTCAGAGCAATGAGCGCAAAGTGTGACTGTGTTGCTGTGGATTTGCAAGGGATAGCAGTTGTATTTATGGAACTACTTAATTTATTTGGAAATCTCTAATGTCTTTCTTTTTTTTTTTTTTTTTTTTTTCCTACCAGAAAACAGCTATCAAAAAGGAAAATATCCCCCAGCTGTGATGGTCTGAAAAAATCCCATGCCAGTTAGCATGACCATTTCTTTCTGAGTCTGAATTTTCTTTAAGGTATGTTTATAACTCTTTTATTTCCTAAATAATATCTCTAAACAAATCACATGAACTGTGGAGACATTTACATTTATTTCATTCTGCTCTGACAAATTTGCTGAGCAAGATGGGGTGAAGGATGCTAATTCTGGCAGAGATGAGCTGATGTACTCTGTTATTCCTGGAGAAAATTGGTCATGTGCTTATGCCCATTCAAAATGCAAAGCACAGGAAGTGATGATAAAAAAAAAATGCTTGTTCTTTGTGAATCTGTGGCAGTACTACTCTTTTGCTTTAGAGCAGTCTTTCTGCTAACAATTCTTTTCTATTCCTTTATTTACCAGTCTTGTCAGTCAAGGAAAAAGAATTCAAAAATGTAAAAGGTTTTCATATCTGTATTGTATAAATGCCCCCCTACTCAATGTATGTGAAGCACAGCCTTGTTCAGAGCACCACAATATATATACTACCATGCATATAGAAAGGGCAGAACTGACTGAAGTCTCTCGCTTCTTTTGGTCCTCTTTTAATTTATGCGTGCCAAAGAGAATACAGATCTTTTGAGGCACAAATTTTTCAGACCCTTTTCTCACCAGTATGGTATAAAAGTGAACAGTGTTCTTTTTCATTTTTCAGTTATCAGAAAGCTCAGTTAGCCATACAAGAGGAAAGTTTAGATTCATTTACAGTGAATTCCTCAGACAGGACTGAGTTCTAATGAACCATAAAAATTGGAGGCTTGATGTCTTGCTGTGAAAAGGCGCTAAGCCATTTTCTTTGAAAATTTTGATCAGTAAAAATCCAAAACTTTGTATTAAAAAAGAATAAGGAGTCCTTCCTTAAAGCCTTTAAATACAGCTGTCTGTCATGAAATGTACTTGCTGCTAAAATCTGAATCACTTTGAGCCTATACAGATACCCAAGATGATCTTTATCTGAAATGGTCTCTGTAGAGTCACTATCTGTAGATCTCAGTTTCTGATTTTTTTCACAGGCTTTAAAGCGAATATTGAAAGGAGGTGCACTTTTTCCTAGAGCCAGTCATGGGCTGTTGCATTTTGAAGGATTTTACAAAGTATTCCCTTATTGGTTGGTCACTGTTATTACCTGAAGGACATCTTGGGCTTGAGTTGATGTACCTCAGTCTTTCCCATCTAATAAACTTATAAGCAGCACTAATATCCCCAGAATATTTGCAGATATGAAAAGATCTCAGTATTAGAAAGACTGCTGGAAAGCAAGCAGAGCAAATACTTGTAACTTAAAATGAGGGGATTCCTGATAGTAACTGAGGACTGTTATGGATGGAATAGGAGGAGATAGCACTACTCATACTGTTTGATGCCATGCTTGAAGGGCTTTCTTGAATAAAGATTTAACCTTACTAGGTATAGAAGTGGAATTTAAAGTTTCATTCTTATTTTGCTTCTGGCATCACAGTTTTGGAGTCAACCTGAACAAAGAGAATTGGACAAAATACCTTTTCTAGACTTTTCAGGAATTCATAAAATTCTTACATTTTTAATTCACAATCATTCGCAATCACATCACTCTGGTTACCAAGAGACTGTTTTTTTTTTATTCTCTCATCCCAAGAAATAATTTCTTGTCATTTTCTTCTTCTTCTTCTTTCTTTATATATTATTATTCCAACTTGTTAATCAGAAACACAGAGTCATCTAGGTTGGAAAACATCTTGAAGATCATCTAGTAGTTCCTTACATCCTTTCTTATAGGTCCAAACAATCGATTTCTGTAAAGGATATCTGCAAAATATTTATGTAAGAAATCTATGAAGTGTTTACTGGCAGCTTCTGAAATCGTATTTCTGCCTTCAGGCTTCAGTTAGCAGTAGAAATCATTAAAGAAGTTATACAGAATAAAAAGCAAAAGCTTCTGTTCCTGCAAATTTGAAATAGGATTCTGGTCGTTGAAAACTCACAAGTTAATGCAGAGATTCAAACTCACGGCGCTGAATTATGATACCCTATGTAAATCTTTACTACTGAAATGCTGTACCCTGACTATTTCTATTAAATTATTAGAAATTAACCTGAATGAAACCGTTACTACAACATAGCATTTATAATTCAGGGTGTTTTTTTTTTTTTCTTTGAATGACCTAAAACCTAGCTAAGTACAGACACAAGCAGCTTTACATTTAGAGGGTGCTGAAATCAAAGTTTATAACTAGACTTCTCTGAATTCCAAACTTTTGCATTCTTACAGAATATAGCTGCTTGAACTGATTCTGTTTCGGTGAAATTTGTAGATGAGTAGAACTATTTAACTTCGCTCTCTCTCTTGCATTTTCTTCCTCCATCTTGTCTTTTTCATTCACCACTCCCCATGAAAATGGAAAGAACAAAAGTTTTAAAAATCAGACAATCTGTTTGTCAGTACCTGTTTTTGATGGTTTGTTTTGTTTTGTTTTGTCATTGCTTAGATTTTTAGAAGAGGGTTAATCAGAATCCAAAACAGAAACCTATATAAAATGGGAGCTGCCATGAAATTTTAAGTTTCAAAATGTGTATTTATAAATATGAAGATATATGTTAAATTTGCAATTTTATGAAGACGTAGCCTGCTTTGTGATATGATACTACTCATCTCCACTGAGTTCTATAGGAGGGAAAGGGCTTTATAACCCTTCCAGAATTCATTATTAACAGAGCAATACCCTAATAAAGGTACAGTTCTCAAAGTTTTTTGTTAAAGAAGCAAGAAAAAAGCTGATGTGTCCTGCTGCATCATCACAACTGAAAGCTTCCTAAAGAACTGAGTTTGATCATTAAAGAGAAGTTACCTTTGGGCTAAGATCAGAGAAGTACAAAGTATTTAACTTGCTCTTTGTATGCAATCAGAGGTTAGTCAGCTGCTGCCTGTTCTTTTGGGAAGCTTGGTGCTGCCAATTTTGTTCTGTATGACAAATACAAGTGAAGATAAATGACCTTCATTTCCAGAGTTTAACTGAAGTGTTTTTTTTCCAGCAAACTAAACTGCAATTAAAGAAAAACAAAAGTGTGGTTCACAGCTCTGTGCTGTGCTATAGCGATTGATCTGAATAATCACTAGCCCTGTTTCATTTCTACCAATTCAGTGAGATTTCTGGAAGTGCAACACACGCAAACAAGAAGGCTTATCTACTTGTCACATGGTTTGTTAAGCCATTGGTTATCAAGGGGCCTGAACAAAGATTCTGAAGACAGAAATTGCATTAACTGCCACAGCTAAACAGATACACAGGATTGACTAAGTAGAAAATGAGTGATTTTGAGATTTCAAAAAGCTCTATTTTTAAAAAAAGAAAAAACAAAAACATCAACAAACTCACTAAACTTGTTTGTTTGTTTGTTTCCTTGTTGTTTTCACAAGGAAGGACATAACTATTCATTGTTTCCAGGAATAAATTCCCATTCTACTCAAGCCACACACAGAATTTCAAATCTGTTCTTCTACATTTCAGCAAGGGCTCCAAATTTTATGTTTGGTGTCTCTTCTGGTTCATTATATGTAAATAATTGCTCTGAACAAATAGGTGAAATTCACATGTGCTCGTCAAATGTATTTGGCTTAATGAATCAGCAATACATCTCTTGTGAGTCTTGCCTTATCAGCTTCTCTTAACTCTGTCTAGAAAGAGCAATTCTTAGCTAATTAGTTAGCTACACTGCTGATCTTTGCTAAGTGAACTCACAAGGTATTTCTTCATTTCAACCATTGTGATAATATTTTCAATCTAGACTTACCCCCTAGCTAGATCAGCTATACACTCATATTAATGGACAGTCATTTCACTGAACAACTTTATTTATAATTAGTCTGGAATAGACTGAAAAAGATGTGTTGTTATCTCTTCACGAAAGGTGTGTAAAGATGTTCCAAAGTTACTATGGGTTAGTGCTTTGATTACATTAATTAAATTACATTAAACCACTGTGTGGGAATGCTTATTCAGAACCACAAGGTTTTAATTCAGATTAGTTTAATGTATTTTGAAGCGAATTACACCAAATCAATTATGCCATTTAAAGCCGGAATGAACTTGTTCATATGGGTTGTACATAAGTTTAAGTAATCTACTCTAAACTCATATCTTTAGTTAATAATTTACGTTTTTGATCATGTCCATACAGCATCGTCAATTTCATGGTCTCTAAGTCAATTTCAGCATTTATACAAGCACAATGAAGTTTAGTCCTCATTCTTTTATTTTTATTCAGGCCAATATTTGAGAATAAATAGAGAGAATGTAGAATTATTTTTTTTTAACGAAAATCCTTTCTCCCTCTGACAGCTTGATTAAATTAGATCGAAGAGTCACTGAACATATTTCACAAATTAAGTATTACAATAATTATCTCTTAGGTGCTTGATCTTAAAATGACTAAAGTATACTTACTTAGCAAGTAATATTCATCTAAGTTGATAGTCAAGGAAAAAGCCCCTCTTAATAGTTTCTACTCTTTTCAAAGAAAAATTAAGTGCAGAATCTTCTCTGAGTAATTCTCTCTTAGTCAGTTCTGAGTCAGGGAAATTCAATCATTGTAATTTACTGCCAATTAACATTACTGATTCTCCTGCTGAAAAATAAAAACAAACAAATAAACATTTAGGGAAATTTTGTCAGGTTCCCTCCAGGCCCCTCTCCTCCCCACTTCCTGGCTGCCCACTCCCTTGCTGCAGGCTGCACTCAGGCCCTTCAGAGAGCTGATGATGATCAGCGCCTTGTGGTTCCTACTGTTCTAGTGTGGTTCCTCTTCCTGGGTTTCCTCTTTGTCCCTGTTCAACTGGCTGTTTTGATCCTGCCCTGCTTGGGGCTGTTAGCTTTCCACCAGTGATTTTCCTGTACTGCTGTCCTTCCTGCCCTGGTTTACTTCTTATTTGTCTTGCCCCTGCTCTTATGGTGTTTTTTGCTCTGTGTCCCTCCTGCTCTGATCCCTCCTTTGTGTCTCTTCCTGTCTACCCCTCCTGCTCTGGCATTGTTTTCTCAGCATTTAATGTCATTTCTTAAATGCCTTCAGGGAGATGCCATAAGCTTATCTAATTGTTTCAGTTCTGACGCACAGTGTATCTGTGCTGTCTGGAGCCAGATGGAAGCCACTGGGTTCAGCACAGTTCAGCCCCTGACTGTACTGGTGCACAGGTCCTTCCTGTTCCTTTTCCACTACCAAAACCCTGCCAGTTATGCCTAATACAGTAATGGGCTCCTAAATTTCTTGTTTGGTCAGACTCAGACAATAAACTTGTCAGGACTTTTCCTGTGAAAGACCTTTAGAGATCCAAAAGGTGCACACTGTAAATGACAGATTTCCTGTTATTTATTTTACACCCTTGTAAGCCTGAAGTGATTTTGCTTCTGTCAATGACCAGTTTAATAACCCACTGACCGTTTTTTATAGTCTTTGCCCAGACAAAATTTTCTTGGCTGCTGGCAGGTTGGTGTTTCCAAAGGGACACAGCAATGTCTCCTGCCTTATAGGGAAGTAATGAAGACCTCGCCATGTTTGAGACATTTACTTGCAAAAATGGTATCAACTTCTAAAACCCGATCTGTCACGAGTGACATGTTCATTGATTCCTACATTGAAATCAATTCAGAATATATATTTTTTAAAAATTTTGAGTTTCACTTAGATCGTGACAATCCCTACCTGAACTAAAACGAGCATTTCCTGAGAGGTTTGACTTTCTTCACATCAGGCTTTCATCATGTGTTGATAGGTAACTGATGAACTAAATCAGGAAGAAAATACAATATATAGCCCAATCAGTGCCTACATTGGTTTCATTGTGGAACGAAGACATAAATGAGTTGCTAGGCTGAAGAAAGTGCAAAATTGTTCATGGAGATAGTGAAAGCCCATACTGACGAATGTTTTCATGAAATCTGGGGCTAAATCTTCCTGCTGCTCCCTGGCACATTTTCATTTTTTGTTGCATTCCCAACAATTGCTTGAAACTCTGTTAAGTTCCTCAAAGCAGACCATTTAGTATAGGAGGAAACTTCTTTGCTCAGTATTTTCATTAGGAAATATATGCCTGCCCTGTCCAATCAGTAACAAAGGCCAGAATATTTTCTCACAAGTTAAGAATTTGGAAACAAAAGCTCTCATAATAAAATCTGATTGTGAATCTAGAGCAAGGCATAGTTGAGGCAAAAGGAGAGAAAAGACGTGTTTGAAAGAGTATGCCCAGAGGGCTTCAGCTTGCTTTAAAACTTCAGAAATGGAAATTAGTTGTATGTGACTGAATGTAAAATTAGAACTAGGCAACCAGAGCTGAACCACTGCCTGGTGGTGCTTCGATCCAAATATATATTTTTTGCATCTCATACTTGTTAAATCACTTGAAAGTAATGTTTCCATATTAAAAGGCTGAAGATTACAAAACTAAATTTTGGTCCACCAGTCACAAAATATCTGAATGAAATCTCAGAAAAACATGCCTTAATCACTGGCTGTCATTATCTGACTAATGTTCTAAAATATGACAGGTCAATAACTTACTGTGTTTCTTGGTTGATAAAAGCCATTCAAGGACATCTCAGCTCGTTATTTTATTCAAGTTAAACAATTCTAGAATCTGCAAATAGTACTCCTACACTAACTTAACTTAGATATAAACACTTTTTTGATATTATCTATTATAGTTCACATAACCATGTGATCTTGAAAGTCTTATTTCGAGTGAAAGAAGATATCTTAGGTTTTTCACTGCTATATAAATGCATTGAATATAATCTACATTAACTGTACTGTGTATTCGTTATGTTTCACAGCTTTTAAAAAGAAAATCAATTTTAAAAAGTTCTTCAGCTCTTCTCAAAGAGTGACTACTAGTTTATAGGGCTGCAACCAAAAAGGGTTTTGTAAGGAAAGTTTCCAACATGTGAAGGAAACTGTAAGTGATATTATGCAGATCAACATTTAGCAGCCACTCATATCTGAACAGATGGTGAAATCAATTCAAATGAATATGTAAACATATTTTCAAAGATCACAGCACCCTAAAGGAGAGTGCTAGAATTTATTTATCTTGAACATTTCAGATACCTTAAAATAAGACAGAGAAAAGACTACTGAGACAAATGTTTTCACTGATGATTACCATTTTAGATGTTTAAATACAAAGTTTAGATCTTGGTCCTTAAAATCGTCTTCATAGCTTCAAAGGTTTCAGAATTTCCCAAATGCCATTTTTGTAATATCATATGACCTTTATGCAACTAAATTTCTGAAATGAAAAAGTATATCAATTTCTGAGTATATCCATGTCTAACTAAATTTTACCATTTAATGCTTGATCTGCACTAAGGGTCAAGGGACATTCACAGGTTGGCTATTTATATGTGTTTTCTGATGTAAAAGGCATGACCAGAGCTACCCCTCTATCCTGCATAGACCAAAACTTTGAGAGGATGCATGTTTCTCTTACAACCTGCAGTCCACCTGGAGAGTTTACCTGGAATATGAGGGACCCAAACCTTGTCTTGTTCTTATCTATATTTCACATCTCTTCCCAACCCTTTCTCTCCCTTCTGGGCTCTTTTGTTTTCTAAAATTTTATTCCTTGATTTTAAAAGTAATTGCTGGCCATTTATGACTGACTGAAATCAGAAAGCCATGTTTTTCTTAGGATGATAGGCTTTAAGTGTTGCACTTTGTCATTTTGTAGCACAGCAAGACTCTGACACCCTTAAGAACATTCACTTGTCTGAATCTACCCTATCTTTTTTAGACTTTTTTTCTTTTGTGCATAAATCTTTTACGGTGGAAATACAATGAAACTCTGTGGTTTTGTGGGTCAGTGGTTCATCTGAATATCCAAAGCTTATCTGGTCCCTGAAAGATCTAAGCACAACAAACCGTAGATCTAGAGATCCCTAATTTTAACAAAGCTGGTTTTTGATACTCACTGAGTCTGAAGGACCACCAACTATTTTTAGCTATGGTCTGGTTGCTTACATTTAACTAACTGTTTACATCATGAAAAATACCTGTGGATCTCACTATTTTCACAGATCTATTATTTTCTAATTGTAAAGCAAGGATAACTATCTTGAATATGAGCTCTAAGATTAATTAGAGCCTCGTGTCCATGATGTATTTTGCCAAACAGATTAAGGAGCGCCTTTCTCCTCCCTTCCCTCCCTCACCTAACCTCTTAGTTACTACTAGAGGGCCCCTGAGAAGAAAGCAAGAACCAGCTTTTCTATATGTGTAGCAAAAGGCACATACAATCATGCACAATCCTTGTGTGAGATGCTAACAGTCAGAATAGATAATTTAGCCACTATGGTAACCTTTTAAAGTTTAACTGACTCATATCTCTTTTTCATCTTCTCTTTCAGTCTCATCTGAAACATGTCTAGTTAACAGGAACAAAGAGTATCCTTAAATCCGTCTTGTCATATTCTTTTCATCTCCCAGTGAAACAAGAGTTCCAGCGCCAATTCAGTGCATTTTTTTCAATTCTACATGCTTCTTTTTTTCCAGCTACAACATTATAGCTGCAAGTACAGCAATTCAGCAGAAACTGGCCGTAGAATTTGGATATGGAGAGACAACACTAGTCAAAGAAAATCACTTGAAGTTAATTTCTTTTTCTTTGCAGTGGTCTGCATCTACTTGTGGCTGAAAAGTGTTTCACTCTTAAGTGTTCCTGTGCAACAGGAAACTAGAAATTCTGATCATAAGGACAAACTGTATTTATGAAGAAACTCATGTACACACATTTATTTAAATGGGCATTAAATATAAATCCTAGATTGAAAGAATAATTACCATTAATCATAAACTATAAAAGAGCATGATTTGCATGACAAACAATTTACCTTTAAAACATTTTGTAGAATAGTTGATTGGAAAAAAATGTAAACATGGAAATTAAGTTTTTTTCTACTGTTCTACTATAATCAAGATTTTAATCAAGCCATGCAGATTCATCATTTCATTTGTTATGGTATGTGTCTACAATAGTCCTCACAGTAGACAGAGAAGCATCTGGAGATATGCTGTGTGACATGACAGAGTAATTGTCTGAGGTTAGGGAAAGATCAAATGAACAAAATTGTGGATTGCAAAGGCTGAAGTTTTCTAGGATTATAGAAAAATAGCAACTAAAATAACTTGAGGAAATAAATCAAGAAGAACCCAATCACCATTAATATCTTAGCAATCATAATAAAGGAACATATTTTTAAAGTATACATTTTCTCTCCATTTGTATTTGTTGTCTTCTTCCAACTTTCTTTTGTATCTGATTGAAAAAAGGCAAACCTCTCATACCCTGTAAGGCTGCTGTATCTATTGCAAAGTACTATTGAAGCTCATCTAAGAGCAGGAAAATCTGAAATGGAAAAAGTTACACTTTAAAAAAAAAGAGAAATTTACTGCTTGAAACTGTGCAAAATTTATATAGTGTGTCATGAGATGGTACTACAAAAATATCTTTCTTTGGCTTATGCAGCAAGCTGACAATCCAATTAATGAAATACTGTTGGGAAAAATAAGCAGTTTTTTTTTAAAGACAAGCCTAAGATATTTAAATTTTACTCTGATTTATCAATTATGTCAAGGCACAGAGATGTCACTGTAAGTTTATACTCACTGCTAAAGGCCTAAAGATAAAATAAGATTGTCAAAAGATTGTCAATAGCTGTGACTTTAAATGCCAGTATGTCTCTTCGTTAGATCTATATTTGATTGCTTTGATACATCCTTTTCCTGACTATGGTAGATGCTTTATATGATGGAGAGATCTTTGCAGTGAAATATTATCATTTTCCATTGAAGTAATCCTAGTAACCTGTGACCTAAATGTAGAATCTTTGAGACAGCCCACTCACTGATTGTCAGTGTGCACTCAGCTGCTACATTAGTCATGGAAAGAGAAGGACATTTGGATAACAGATCTGCTATGCAGTGGTTCATGAACAGTAGAAGTCAAAGGAGTTCTAGTATGTTTCACCTCACCATGTACAGTAGAATGAAATTATTTTTGCAACTACTACACTGCAGCTGGAAATAGGGTACTGAATTTTTACTGACTGAAAATCTACTGAAACTGAAAAAAAATGCATTGAAAATGTAGTGAAATTAAGTGAAAAATTAAATCTACACGTGGATGTTTGAACATGAAATATGCATGGCAGATGATTTCTTTAGATATTAGAAACTTGTGTCTCATAGAAGCACAGAGATGTTTCCTCATTCCTCTTTATTGCCGAGAAGTCTCTGTCTACCTACAAGTAAAGGAATTGAGTTGTCTCATTTGTCTGCGTAAGCACACTCACTGGAAAACCTTGAGACATGGTTTATTCTTTCAGTAATGTTTGTTGGTTTGTGAATTCAGGTGTCCAACCTACAAGAATTTGTTAATGTAATTTTTTAATCTGCTTTTGTAAAACTATTCAGGAATAAGCTGGTCATTCCTAACTGGAAGACCGTAAGGTCACACAATGTTTTTAACTTTGAAAAAAATCTTAGGATGCTTATAATGTGTGTGCTGAAAAACATAGGATAGGGAAGTGAAGTCTTCTTTTTGTTAGTGCATTTTAGTGTATTTTTTGTTCAAGTACTTCCGTCATTCCTAGCTTTTTACTTAAAACAGTATAAGTTTTGTTGGTAAATTCTGAAACTTCCTGTATTTATCAGTGGAAAATTCCTGGGCATTGTCTGTTACACTCCATCAATGTGATGAATGCAACGAGTAGTGAGAAAAGGGGAAAATATAGCTTTTATTGAAAAGCAGCTTGTAACCTATATAGCATTTCTTATCTATTGCTTATCCATTACTAAAGCTCACGCGAGCAAGCTCTTGGCCAATCGCCATATGTACACGTGGTGTCCACACGTTTCCGGGACCATATAAGGGGTTAACACGTGTTCCCCAGCCCCGGGCAGCCAGCGCCACCTCTCCTCCTGACGACATGAGTTCATTTCCAGCTCAACCAATAGCGTGCGCCATGGGGTGGGACCTTCCGCGTCACAACCTGAGTCCCGAAGGCGGCTAATACAACAATTGTCTTAGCTATAATCCTCATTCTTGATTGTCCTTGAACAGAGAAAGTAAAATAGCTCAATATTTTATATAAGTGCCTTAAGGAAAATACCTGTACAACCTTGTTCCTATCTCAAATTATTGAAACTATGGTAGTTTCAAACAATTTCCATAAATGTGTTTCTTTAATTGGGTAGTGTCTTCATTTGCCTTGATTTAATGTCGGTTTTCCCTTAAGACTGCAATTATGCATCTGGCAAACACAGAATGGGCTACTTAGTTATTCTTGAGCTTAAAAATACTGATCATCCAAACTAAGTCTACCAAGTGAAATGTGTAGCTGCTTTGGTAGTTTGGAGGAAAGATCATTAAATAGTTCATAAAATTTTCACCTTTCATTTTCACAATGTGTTCCAGAATAGAACTGCATCCACAAGTAATAAATTATGTATGAATTAAATTCAAATTATGGTACATCGAAACAAGGAAGCTGAGTGTGTTGATCTTGTTTGGTAGCTTGAGCTCCTAAGGAGATGTTCTGAGAATAAAGTTGCTATCCCATCATCTATAAATACAGGCTGCTTTTCTAATCACAAGCACATATGATCAGAAATGTTTCATAAAGCATTTTGAAAACATTAATAGAAGAAAATTATATAGCTCTGTTTCTTGACTTCCCAAAAATTAATTCAGTAACCTGATTAATCAGAATTGAAATGAATGAAGGTATAACTACCTGCTGATAATAAATATCTTCAGAATTGTTTCTGTCTGTACTATGAGTTCATGTGATAAAGAACTTTTGCTTTACTTCATTTGAAAGAAAAAAAGTTCTTGCCAGGAAACATATATTATCTGTAACTTTTAGAGGTCTTCTGAAAGTGTCTTGGCAAAAACAGATCAGAGTGGAGACACAAAAAAATATACTCAGAAAGAAGTAATTGTGAACTCTTCTCATGTCAGAACATTTTTTGTTGTATCGCATTGTTTCCTGTGTTGGTGAAAATGTTATCCCAGGTTGCTTGCTCAAGGTCATGACCTGCAGATAGAAGAGATTTTGATTGAGATATTTCAGTGTTGGCTGAAAACTTTTTTGAATCCTCTCATCCAAGTGAATATCCTAACCTTTAAACATAAAGGGCACACAATATCCTTAAAGCAGTCAAAGGTTTTTATTTTATTTTGAATGAAAAGATGGGCATAAATCGTAAGAATGAAATTATTCTCTTCCACTATGTTCTATTGACAGATCCTGCAGCTCAAGGCAATGATCTATATCAGCTTTATAGAGGATTACAGCAGTCACTTGGTAGTTCATAAGACACCAGAAATTCAAGTGTTTGCTTATTTTCAACTTGTAATAAAAAAGGCCCAAGGACCTGCTATTAATATCACTGTATCATTCATGTCACCATCATGAGACTGCCTTTAGCAACTTTCTAAGTGGTATTTACCCTCAAACTGGTACTTGAACAGCTTGTGTAATATTTGCCTCCCTCAAAAATAAATCACTATCAAAACCTTCATATCCCCAGACATGTGACTATACCATTAGCACTGTCTGTTTTCCTACATGACCTTTTTCAATATATTTAGAACTGTCTTATTATTCTTGACACCAACATCATTTCACACCATGTGAAAGACTTCAAAATAAGCGTCTGCAGGTGGAATTGCTAAATGAAATCTTGTCTGACTTTTCATTACCTCCTGGAAGAACTATATTCTCTTGTTTGCAACGGTTATCCCGTAGGAATAGTAGAATATATTGCTCAAGGGCATTTTGCAGACAAGCATTTGCTGCACTGAATGTTTTTACATCATGGAATACCCTGATGGTTTTGGAACTCTAACATTATGTTAATATATCAAACAATGTAAGACATTCTAGCATCCACATCCACATTAGTCGTGAACCTAGATATGTCTTATTATCTCATTTTTAAAGCTACTAAGGAATGAAGAGATAAATGGCCACACATTCCTTGCCCCAAGGACAGTGAACTGTAGGTGTCAAAGCAGAGAAGACTAATTAGTCACCATCCACTACTTCAAGGTCAGAGGAAGAGGTTTTTTGTAGCTTGCATAAAGCGATCACCTGCTCTATCCTAAGGTCAGAGTGTTCCTCTCCATTTTTTCTTTCTCTGTACCTTCTGTCTGGGCAGCCATGAGGAAAAACTTCCAGTATTCAAGTCCTATTTTTGCAAAGTGCTTTGTTCATCACCAAGTCTTTGAATAATACATTATTTATTTTCCTCATAGAGTCAATTGATCATGCCATCACCTTGGCTGCACTTCAGTAACTGAGGAGACTGGCACTGAAGTCTGTTTATTTTCACATGCGTTCTCGTGTTTTGGATCTTTTTGATGCATGCCAGGATTGTGCAACTTTGAAGGATAAAGCCATATTGTACTTCTGTGTGTTCAGTGTGCATGTGTGATATACAATTGTACATCCTCATTCAGATTTTCCTCTTATAATGTCTTTGAAATGGCTTTATGCTATATTAATACTGAAAATAAGTTCATCATCATTTCTAATACACTGTCACACAAATTCATTCACTGCCATGTAAAATTCAGCCAAGTAAGATTTTTTCCAGTTACAAGTATTTTTTTTGAAGCATGTTGTAACCTGCCACATTTTACACCATTCTGTATTTGTCTAGCTAAAACTATTTCTTAAGTAAACAATAAAATAAAATAATAATTACAATAATAATTAAATTATCTCTGTACTCCTGTAATTAATGACATGCAATTGCAATGAAGAAGCACATATTCTTTTTTAAATAGACTTATCTTACCTGAAAAAGTAAGACAGCTCTTCTGACCTCGCCATGTGATTCCAGTCGGGTAGTCTGCTACCACATTATATTTTAAGAAGGATAGAAACGTTTGATTTTCAGGACAGAAGGATCTTCTCTCTGTAGGAAAATCAAGTAACAACATCATGTAGGAGAATCATGTGACAGATGCTCCATATTATGAAATATGACCAAATATTATTAAAGCTTTTCTAAAATAATTTAGAATCACCACGAAGCAAACACTTCCTTTCATTTATGACATCCTTAAATTAACAAAATTAACCAACTAGCTGGCATCTTCATTGTGCTTCTGTTTTTGTTTCTGTTCTGCTCTCCCTTCATTTAATCAATCATATGAACAGAACATTTGCTCTCAACCAAATTGCATTATTCAAACCTTAAATCAGTTAAGATTCTTGTCCATTAGGTCTGTAACAAATCAGAAGGGAAACTGCAAATATCAGTTATAAGTTTGTGTTAAATCAAGAAAAGAAAGGAAATTCAGATAATGATTAAGGATGAGAGGTTATCTTTTAAATCAAGACTATAAATAGCTTTTCCCTAATGTTTAGGTAGGAACATAGCATTATATATTGTGGATATATCAAGGTTTTCAGGATGTCATTCCTCCAATGCTTTCAAAACACCTGAAATCATGTTAATTATGTTAAGAAAGAGTAAAACTTCTGAATGAATTGCATTTCTTTCCATTTGTACCTCAAGTCATATGACGAAAGTGAATTTCATTTTTTTCTCTTTGAAATATGACCTCTTTATATAGTATTATGAAAAGGGACAAAAGTTGAACAAATTATTTCACTCATGACTGAGGAACAGATAGGAGAAGACTTTTCTCCAAGTGCAGCTTTTATTAAACAAACTGCTAACTTTTTTGTATAGTTCTGCAAAAAAACGTGTAAGAGTCTGAGTTCTAACCAAGTTGTCTATTTTGTTCTTTCTTCATTCCTAATTATTGATAACATTCATTTTGTCCTTTTGCTCGCTGAAAGTTCCAATTGATATCATTAAAGAGCTCCCCACAAAAAATTCAAGACCTCTTTATGCATCATAGTAAAGTACAGTTTATTATTGCATGTCTCTGAGTGATTTCTTTTTTAAATGTTACCTGGTATGACATCTTTGAATTAACCTGCCACTTTATCTTCTATTTTTTGAGGCATCGTCTAAATATTATAAGGCTCTGTAATACGTTCAGCTTTGACTGTTCTGCATTATTTTGTATTCTCAGCAAGCTATATTGCATTGTTTTCCATATAATTTTCAGATTTAGATATAAATGTACTTAACATCAAAGACCTGAAACTATTTCTTGAAAAGTCACTACAATTGTGAAAACTGCCCATTTATTACAATGTTTTGTTTCTTACCATGGCAGAATCATCCCTGTCATCACTGAATGTTTGTGTACACTATACTGAAGAGCCAAGAATGGTCTATTAGCCAAATAGCCCTTCACTTTCCCACATGTTTATTAGGAACTCAGAGAACTCTAACAAACATGCCAGAAATGGCTTTCTTCTGCAAAAGCTGTGTTGATACTTTGTACCATGGCTTATTTATCCTCAGGTGACCCTTAATTCTCATTTCTACCATTATGCCCACTTTTAAGCTCAGACTGATCTATGGTTACTCAGGTCATTACCTGACTTTCTTTCACAAGCTGATATTACTACTGTCACTTTTTATTCCTCTATTAACAGTTTCAGTTTAATTAATACTATATACTCATCCATAAAAAAAAAAAAAAAAAGAAAATAGTTGCAAAGAGGAAATATCCTCACCTCTGTACTGAAAAAATATAGAATTTATCTTCTTTTGTATTTTTCTGACAGAACTTCATATTTCTTGCATATTATATGTATAATGTATTTACCTGCCTTATATATCTGCTTTAAGTATCTACCCTGACAGAATTTCATTAAACTATGAAGCAATGGATACCAAGTGATTGCATTCCATTTTCTGCTATATCATGTATTTCTGATTCTGAAAGGTACCACGAAATCCAGTGCTAATTCTATTAATGTTTTCATTTTATAACTCAGAAAGTGAATGTGGTTTGTGGTGGACGTTAGCAAACAGAGCGTTTCATTAAATAAAACAAGAGTGATATGTTTATTTGGTTCAAATCTGTTACGGAAATTCGCTCATTAAACCTGATCAATGGGATTGGGCTGTTTTTGTTTTAATAATTTATTTTGCAGAGGTAAAGGCCCTTGCAAACAGTGCAGTTATAATTAATTTGTGGTCATTTTTCTAAATTACACTACAAAAAAAGTTAAGGACAATACAATTTTTTGTAACACTCAGTCATAACACAAAATGATGAGCAGATTGTATGTAACTCTTAAGAGCATTTTTGAATTAACTTTTGAATGATCTTATAAATGTTATCATCTGTCTTTTCTCACTTTCTGTATGGAAACTGATTTCTGAATATTTTGAAAAGAGACTGGTATGATTCATGAGGATTATTGCTTTATTATTTTCACAAATGCAGTTATCTGCCTGTCCTTGAGATTTATTAGAAAACTTAGGGATTATCTGGGAATTACTTAGATTCTAGCAAACATGGTCTTGTGTGAGACTCTGCCTTCACGTTATATGTTATGGATAAAGCATAAGGACTTTATCATTTGTCTCTTTTCTTGGTTCTGAAAGGCTTATGCAGAAATGGGCTGTGATAAACCAAACTGTGATTTGAAGCATCAACCAAAACAAGCAAGTTGAACAGTAGTGAAGGACTTGTTTCATGTACTGCATTAAGTAAATGGGAGGGAAATGAGGGAGGAATATTTGGCATCCCAAATGTCTCAGGCATGTGGTGTCATATTACATCTCATACCACATACTGTTTAAATGGTGTAACAAAACTAAAACTGCAATGCTTTCCATAAACCACTGAGAAAGCACTTTAAAAGTTCCACAGATACTTGCAGGAGCAGTAGAAATTTGGCAAAGAGCTCCTCTGCAGGCCATCTGGAGGGATTATGAGTGTTAAACCTGTGAGTTATGCTTTGGTGTACCTGGTTTTGATATCCTTTGTGAATTCTGTTTGAGCCAAAGACTAGGCTAATCATAAAGTTTAAATGCAAAATCTAGCTCCCTTAATGGGGGAGTAAGCTTTGAATGAATAACACCATGATATCCAGAGCAGCGTAAACTCAGACTCCTGTAATGCTTAGATGTGCTTTGCTGGATGGTGCTCTTTGTCAATGTATGGTTAATTTGCATCCAGAGATTCAGGTTAGATATTAGCATAACTATTTTAATAATAAGGTCACTGAAGCATGGAAAGAAATCACCCATCTAGACTTTGTTGTCTCCTACACTAGATATTTTTAAGGGTTGGTTTTACAAACATGCGTCAGGAATGACAAAGATGTAGTTGTTCCTGCCTTGTGCCAGAGAACTCAGTGACCTCTTGAAGTCCCTTTCAGCTTTATTTTCCTATGATTCTATGAAGATTTGAAAATAAATATAATAAAAGCTCTGAGATGCTCACGGACTTCAATAATGGAGCCATATAATGTTTTGAATAGATGACACAAGTGCTCTATTCCTGGGACTTTTGCCAGCTAAAGGGTTTTGAACTACAGCTTTCCTGAATACTTATACTGCTGAATCTCTCAATTTATCTCCAATGAAGCGTTTATTCTTAAATCCATATGAATAAATTAGGCATCTGAACAGGAGGGAACACGTTCTGATTGTTAGGAATTGATTAGTATGCTGCAAGTGCTAATAAATGTAAATACATACCTCTGTAGAGGACATTTCTCTGATTTCGACCATTTCCCCTTTCACCTGCAGAGACCTCCCTGACCTCTGATTTCTCTGTGGGTCATCTGATCAATTACAAGCACATGCAGATGTAAAGATGTAAAAATTTGCACGTTAAAAATTCAAAAATTGCCTTAAAAAGTACATGGAAATGTCATTATAACGTACATTCAAAAGTTAGGTAATGCTATATGTGAATTCTTTTGTTCTCTTATTATGATACCTTGTTTGTATAAGTCATATGGACTTTAATTTATCGCAATCTGATACTTTTCTAAAAAGATTTTTTTTTCCCCAAGAGCTAAGCAATAGCACCATCTAGAAGAAGTATCGTTTCAGTTATGTGTTAGTCTCTTTGAACCTATTGTTCCCATCCCGTTTTCCTTCTGGATGAAAGATAACTCTAATAAGCTTCTGAAATTAATTCTCTCCAAGTCTTTTAATTTAGTCAAATTTGGGTGAACATTTATTAATTTGCACAAGGCATTAGAAATTTAATGTAAATTCATATTCCTCTATGTAAAATGAGGTTTCTGTAAAACTTTTCTGTGAAATAATTATAATAAAGAATTAATGAAGAGAACATTTTTCCTGTGCATCAGGCTGAGAAATGGCTGATCCATTCTTGGCATTTTTCTAAAGTACAGAGATAGAATTGGATACTTGGCAGAAGGGATAAAGCTTAGAAAAGTACAAGAAACTGAGATTGGACCTCAAAATTGAAAATGCTGAAAACTTGAGATAAGCCTTGATACACTATACAGGATATATGCTCATATCAATAACATTGGGCCAATACTAACATGTCACATGACAGTGTAGCTTAGGCAGATAATACTATGATAGCCCTGATAAACTTTTCTCCCAGAAAAAAAAAAAGAAGACATACAATTTTATCTGTAGGCAAAGAATAGTTCTTCAAGTGTGTAGCACATCAAAAACAAGTTTCACTGGTGCTGGATCACTGAATGGTCAAAGAAATGAATGGTTAAACTCCAGAGAATGAATGTTTGAACATCCCTCTCTGGGTATCTATGCTGGTACTGTAAATTCAGGAGCCAAGCTCAACATTATGAGTGGTATGGATATTTATGCTTTTGATTTGGAGATTCAGTCGCTCTCAAATTCCACAGCTGACCATATCTGGCACTTGAGCTATAGAAGCCCCATGGACTGTCCAAAACAGTTTTAGTAAATCAGCAGCCAGTGTATCTAGTAGCACTCAAGTGTCTGATATATTTTAGAAGGTCTAGGGTTTTTTTGAGGGAGGAGACTTATGGAAGAGAATTTTTTTTCATAAAAAAAAAAAAAAAGACTTCTTGAAGTGAAACTTTTAACGTCAATGTGATAGTTTCAAGAAAACATATTTTAGGAAAAGTTTCTTATAAGTTTCCATACAGCATGGGATTTTCCAGAAACAAATAAAATATAAAAAGTAAAATAAAGGGCTGTGGTCAACATGTTGATAATTCATTAGGATACAGCATCTGTAGATTAACTCTGTAGTCTCAATCATGAAAAAAAAAAAGATCGTAGAGATAAATATTGTATCGGGGAAGAAAGGGGAGTATTTTATTTCCCTTTTGCTTCATGGTGGTCATAAAATTTAGCACAAGTTCCATGAAAACAAAAATCCAGCATCTTTACCTGATGATGTTCTTATAGACTTAGCTTACAATGTACAATAAGCTTTTTTATTTTTTAATTGAAAGAATAAGCTTGTTGTCTGTCTTCCTCAACAAATTTTGAATTGGTGTTTTAGTTTCTCTAAGCTCTGACCGTAAGGAAATAACTCAACTAGAAATTCTAGGGAAAAACATGCACCATGGATAGGAAAGGACAAGCCTTCTAGTTCCTGCCAAAAATATGTGCCTTTTATATCTTCCTGCACAAGCTAGATTTTTTTCTGTATGCGAAGTTTCATGCTGACATGAGTAGCATTACTGTGATTCAGCTAAGAGGTGAAGTACACATGGCAGGCATATAGAATGAGGCAGATTTATGTTGTGCAAAGGAGCTTGGTATATACGTACCTGAGCTAGCACCAAGCAGTGCTCACACAATCATAGGGCAAAGTGAGCACCCTGTTCTAGAAAATAGACTATGTTTCCCATGGATGCCTTGTAGTTCAAGCTCCTTCAGGCCATGGTGATTATTTTGATGGAGGTTCACATCTGGCTGTGAGTGGAATCAAAGCTAGTTTGGGAGCTGCCATGCTATGCTTCTTGGCACACTGCAGACAACACACTGAGGTTTTCATCACTCTCCACAAGGAGACAAAATGACCAAAAAGGAGACTGCAAAATTGTAGTACAAATTGAATTGCCTAAAACTCATGTTTCTTCAGAGGTAGAGTGCCTCCCTTGCGTATAACATAAATTTTGGGTAACCTGGAGAAGTTGTAAATTTTAAGAGAATAGAAACCACAGCTCCACAGCTTCACATAAAAAGTGTTGTGGACCTTAATTTTTTTTTACCTACACACCGCTATTGCCATAACTACACAACTGAGATCTATTATTTTATGCAAAATGAATATGGTGAGAAGATCTATTATGTACCAGTTGTTTCTCCTATTTAGTGTGAGTTGGAAGAAAATCAAAAAGAAAAATGGCATAACCAAGAAATATGATGTAAAATCTTCTAACTTTTGATTACCTTTTTTTTCTTTTGGGTCAGTTTATAAATATCAGAAATGTGACATATGTCTTTAACATATTTCAACTTACATTTAAAATGTATTAAACATAACTGATTTAGACTGTTCTTCATGTTCTAAGTACAAAGAAGCAGGACATTAGTATTTAGTGCGCTTTTAATTAAAATAGCAGTTTACTCTAAGCCCTGGAATTAATTACTTTTTGAACTGCTTCTCTGCTTTGCTAATAATGTTTGGCAGTTTTAAAATAGAGTAGCTAAACTTGAGGCTATTCATTTTAGAAAGCTGATGCAGAATACATTGGATAAGCAGAACTGTAATTAAAAAAACTGTCATGTGCAAGTTCATACAATTAATTTAACCATGAAGACCTCTGTGAAAAATTTCCAGAAAATGGAAATCAAAGCCAATTGTAGCATTATTGACCTAATGACATGAAATTTTGCCCTAGTGAGGATATTAAACAAAGATGGTTACCTTTCCACAAGCTTTGACCTTGAGAAGAAACAGTGCATTTTGCAAGAAATGTGTACTACAAATACTGTATACTGTTTTTTACCATATTTAACTATGGAGAACCATTATAGAAATTAAATAACAAGATGTGCATTTTAAAGTAGAAATTGAGAAATGTTTTCACCTGGTAACAATGTACTGATGTAAAGAATAATCAAGGAGGGATTCCGTATTTATAATTAGCTTGCAAAAATGACTATCTACTAACATTATCCCTCATTTAGAGTATTTTGATGGCAGTCTCCTAAAAGCAAAACCTCCAGTTACACAGAACAAGAAACACTCCCCAGACAACTTCAGGCATTAATGAAATACGCTTCTACTCAAGCCAACTTAATTTGGAAGCAGTAAAAAACCCAAAGATAGACAGATGTAGCATTAGTGTGTCTGTTACAGGCAGGGACTGGTAATGTGATTCACATTTGGTATATAAAAATATAAAACAGTCTCATCCATACATTTAGGTCAATAATGAACGCTCCTTGCAGCTCCAGTTGCCAGCCCCACTTGTGTAAGTGATGCTGTGTCAGTGGCTTTCTTGAGTGCCTTTAATGTTCTTCCTAGGTCAACTACATCTTGGATTTGCTTGTATTGCTGAGAACCTCTACGTCATTCTATTTTTCTCATGGTCACTGTGTTTAAACCTCAGACACTTGCTGGGTGGTGTAACTGGATGCTATGATCCCAAATAAGTCCATCAGAGATTGTTGGTGAGTACATGAATTCATATCCTCAGAAGTATTTAATTTTCACTGCCAGATGTTGGTTTAATATTTAATAGTGGAGCTTCCTGTATTCTGATGTATTTGTAATGAAGAAGTTTTACAGTATAGTATACATTAGAAGCATGTTCTGCTTGTCACTACATATCCAGTCTTTCCATCCCCTGCCAACTTTCCATCTTCTCCCCAGCTCAAGATTAAGAGCAGAAAAGTACAATGTGAGTCTAAAGTATGTGTTAATCTAGAAGCTAGTAATTAAAATTGAACTTCATCTGGACTGATAAATGTGTTTCCAACAACCTCAATGAAATTTTGTTGATTTACACCTGCTGACCCAGCTGGGCATCTACTTCTAATTCAGTGTTCCCGTATAACTCTTCCTCTTTTACTGTCATCTCAATCTAGTTACCAGTACATCATTTATTTACTTGTAGCTTTGCTGTATATGCTACATATATAACTCTTGTGATGGATATCACAAAGATGCTGACTTGGCAGTGAAAAAGTAACATGCAGCATTCAAATTCTTTTTCTGTAAGACATTATAAATGTCTTTTTTGAATGAGGTTTACAGTAATGAGCATTTTCATGCAATCTAACAATAATGTATTTATGTCCAAAATGTGTGACCTGCCACTACCTCCCTTATTCTCTCACAAGGATAAAATGTTTGACTAGACAGAAAGATTCATGCTCTTCTTTCCTCGGCATGATATTATGAGCATTCCATTTAAATAATAAAGTAGAGCCACTCTGCCTCCCTAGTGTAAAAAAAGAATATTTGTCTTTAAATGTAAATTGACTCCTATTAACAATTCCCTGGAAAAATAAAATGTTCCAGTGGAACATTAATGAAATCAGAATTAACTTTTCAATTAATTCTTTTAAGATTCTTTACTATCAGGTAGGAGAAACCATGTTGTTCAGTCCTAATAAAGACTTCATTTCCACTGTCAATGCCAAAGAGAATATTTAACAAGCTTCAAGAAAAATCCAAGTATCTTCGTAACAAAATTAAACTTTGTCATAACATACAGCAGAGAGGAAGTACTTTCTTATGTTTTTTCACAATCCCTATGTAAATCATTATTTTTAAATACAAATCTTCAGGTGAGACACCCATTTGCTAATGGATATATTTCTCCTAAATACAGTTGTAGGAAGAACAGTTCAGGCAAAGCTGTAATGAGATGGCTCAGAGTTAACTAAGATGAATCAGCTAATATCTAATAAACCACTGAAACAAGGATATTCACTGTGGTGCATAGTCTACTTTACCTGTACACTGTGCCAAGATCCCAATGGCATCGATCATTAGGCTATAATTCATTACCACAGTGATTATTTCTGGGCATCTTCCATTCACACATGGCAAAACAATAGGCAAATGAATGCTCTGTTAGAGCATTTGCACATAATTAGTTAATGATGATTGATATAGGAGAAATTTTCTGTTCCCCTGTGAATTGATAGAGAGGGTTATATTTCAGAACACTGATAGGAGCAATGCCCAGAATTATTCTACTTACACTAGTAGAAAGTTCCTGAAGTCCATCAGCAGCTTCTATTGGCTGTATGCGGGTACTGGAGTCCTCATGAGTATGAAGTCACTTGATTATACTGAGAAGACCATCCTACAGTTTACATTTTACTCCTTCACTTGGGAGACTCATGGTTTTATCTGGTGTTTCCATTTTGGATTAACATTTTCCACAGCTGATATCTTACCAGGATTGTTCCCCTCAGACTCCCACCACTTATCCCCACTCTTCTCCACCCCAATTTTTTTTTAATGTTAAGATTCAGCAAGATTTCAGAAAGGACTAATATAATTCGTGTAAATATGGAAATGAAGTATTTAAATATGTTCTGCCTTGTATGAGTGTTCATATTTGAATTGGCATAGTTCAAATAAGATGAAGTTAGAAATCTCAAAGTTGACTTACTTATAATCTTCATTATACAAGATAAAGCAGTTCTACTGGGAATACCTAATTCCAAAATTCTACATATGCATATGACTGTGTTTATGCAGATATGTAGCATTTGATTTTAGCAAGATTTAGAAACCTTGAACACAGTTTAGGATATAAAATGAAAGATGGCCTACATATTTTGCAAGTTTGAAAAACTCCCAGAATATTTTTTGTGTGTGTGTAAACATGAATCACAAAGGAGCTCATTTTTCCACTCAAAGGATTATTTTATAGATTTAAAAATTGGTATGTATCTATCTAAATCTTTTGTATGACCCTGAGTTATTCTTTATTATAGGATCCTGAATCCTTTAATACCTCATGTCGTCCTTGAATCTAGCAGTCTTCCTTAGTATTAAATAGCAGTTTTAATAATAAACTAATTAGAGAAGGATTGATAAAATATTTGCAATTAATACATAATAATATATTTGTAATTTATTACTTCATTATAAATATCAAATAGTTACAGTTCTTTAATGCACTTACCCAACACAACTTCTTTGCTGTGAACACATAAAATAGTGTTGCACGTGATTTTGCAGTAGGTCTCAATTTACAAAAACAATTTTTGGTTATATGGTGGTTATTAGGTTTAAAAAGTCAACATTAACTGTTAAAGTTAACTAATGAGCCAATTAATGTGATGTGGTTCCAAAATCTAGTAAAGTGTTTTTAGTAATATATGAGTAAGACTGATCTTCGTAAAAGAGATTTTTGTAGTCACATAATATGCCTGTTGTTTGGCAACTAGCTGGAAAAAATATTTTGGGAAAAAATACAAGTAGCAGTTTTAAATTAAGTTTTCACTGCGTTGTCAGTTAAAGATATAGATGTTTTTTTAAGGAGGAAAGCATACATTTTAGAATTAATTTTAGCTTCTGCCATTTTGGTTTTCATTAAGCACATTCCCATAGCTTATCTTCAACAGATTTCTTCAAATTCTAAGTCTGTGATAGATGACTCAGAATATAATCTTGGGAAACTTTTGGCGTGAGATTCCTATACTCTTAAAATATCTTATTTGAAAACTGATTATGTGTAAGTTTTTTTCTTTTTCACTTTTTTTTTCTATAACTTTATTTTGATCACGGTGGCAATCACAAAACTCCTGCAAAATTAATTGGAAAGGAGATCTCTCCAATATTTCTGTTTAATGACTTTCTTTCAGATTCTCTCAATAATATGCATGGAATTTCAAGAGTTCTTTCATATAACAGCATGTCTGTGCTTAATGATAAAACCATTCACCAACACGTGAATTACCAAAACAGACAAAAAACCACCAAAACCAAAAAGCAAACAAACAAAAACAAGGAAAAAAACAAACAAAAAAACAAACAAAACAACAACAACAAACCCACAACCTTAACAAACAAACAAAAAGCCCAAACATCTCTTATGCTGTACTAAGAAATTCTGTTAGGAATGACCCTTACTGAGTCAAAATAAAAAGTCCTTGAAACTCTTGTGTCAAATATATCAGCTTCAATCCTGGCTAGCACTTTTTCAGCCATCATTTACTTCAGAGATAACAGTTGGCAGTGGTTTTCTAGATCAGTGGTCTCCAAAAGTTTCTGAGCATGAATCCCTAAGAGTTGGAGTATGTATCTTCCAATACATGTATATTCTACTTATACATTATACACATGTACCACTGTACTAGTATATTATGTACACTATGAAATATATGTTAAAAAAGAAGTAAAAAAGATGAGATAAACATGAAAGAAACACAGTTTTAAAATTAATGTTTATTTCATATTGTTTTCTAGTGATACAAAAAATATTTTCTTACTCCACTCCAATGGATTGTGTCATGCACCCTTGGGGGTGCATCCCACTTTGAGACAGCCATTCTAGTTAAAGCAAAGACTGAGTGCCAAAGCAGCCTTGTCAATTCCTGTGTCACACAACAAATACCTTTTAATTAATTCAGTTTCTGAGTGAGACTAAATCAGATGGGAATGCTACTACTACTACCATCACCACCACCACTACTACCACTGCTACTGCTAAAGTAAGAATCCTGTAGAAAGAGAAGTCTATAACCTCACTGAAATCATGAGCTATCCATGTATATAAGATGTATAGACCAATCAGCACTTATTAAATCCTAAGCTAATTATGAAGAACTCTGCAGACAAAAAGCACCAGATCTTTCTTCTTTCCTGGTTTAGATTAAGCTGCTTTCTTCTGATATTTAAGTGTTATAATCCAGGCTCCCTTGCAGTAGGGAAACAAGAAAAGTTTCCAAGAAAAGCTAGTGAGAAGAGGTGCTCAAACTCTGCTGTGTTCAGGGTATTTGGTTGGAGGCATGGAGTCCCAAAGTCCTTTTGCACTTACAGGAGAGAGGTCTGTGAATGCCCAGAAAATGGGTAATGAAAGAATAGGTTTTAAGTGACCAGAAGATATTATCCTGACGTCAAATAGGGACCAGTTTCCATTGTTTCAGCTTCTGTCCTAATTGAAAGAAATACTGGGCAACTCAAGGCTAATGAGTAACTCAAAAGGTGAAATGGGTGTTACTGAGATCTCTGCATCTTATCAGTATCTGTTTTGAGAGGAGTTACTTAGGTTTAGCATAACTTTATTCTTGTGGACTGCGTTCCCTTCTGGTGCTGGCAAACAAGACTGCTCATGGAACATCTTTCAGTTTAGTTTCATCTATAAATAATGCAACTCACATACTAATAGAGTGCTCCATTTTGCAATCCAGAATGAAGTAAGTGGAGGCAATTGGGAGATTGACTTCAAAAATACCCTCCTAATCTGAACCAAAGCACGAATGTAGATGTGCCTATTGGCTTGGTGATTCATTTTAGCATTTCCAAATGTCAGGCTGTGCATAGTTGTATTATTGTTTGGAATCTAGCAACAAAAAACATTTGCAAAGAGATCATAATGAAAAGTACATCTGCGATTACATACATCAGCATAGGATTCACACTATTTTTTTTAAGTGTAGAGAAGTGAAATATCATTCTTATTTCTTCTTTCCCACCCTCAGAAGGGTAGATTGCTATCCACAAAACTGTAGAACAAATTCTCCTCCATTTCAGAACTTAGCTGTTTCTTGCAGTTTGAGGCATTTTCTGTATAAGAGTGTGGGAGTAACTCATGTCTACTTGAAATCCTTTAAGTTTTTTTTTTATCTACACCAAGAGGAATTAATTCACTTAGTTATTAAAGGACACAGTAATCAACAGCAGAGTAGGGCTAGGATGAGACAACCTGAAATGGCCCAGAAAATTATAAATGCTGGACTAATTGCGACTTCATAAAAAAGTTTTTAACTGAGAAATTTACAGGGGCAATTCACCTTGAGTACCTCCACACCAGGAAATTTTTGACTGAGACTGAGTAATTTTCCTAAAGATATCCTCTGGTTCAAGGAGAAAATCATTCACATATATTGTCTAATTCTACTACATGTTACAAATGAAAGCAAGCTAATTCAATCCTGATCTTTAAAGAGATTCTTCTTCTCCCTTATGATAAAAAGGAGAAAATCCTTTTTATCCCTTTCCTCATGCTTCTTCTTTCCCCAGTGCTTAATTCTGCTATTTATTGTATAAACACAGAGATTAACTACAGAAGGAGAAAGCAAGACAGAAATCATATTTTTTTTCTTTTCTTGTGATTGAAACACCACTAAACACAGTTCGAGGAAAAGATTTTTATCTGTCTATTGTGTCCAATCCTTGACTTAGCTCTAAATGAGAGACTGCACGCTACTGTTTCTGACAGAACTGTCAGAAGTATTTTCATACTTGTTTGTCTTTTCTTTCATTTTGCTGATCTCAGCTAAAAAATCTTCCATACTGCCTAAATTCATATCCATGTGGTTGGCCTTCTTTCTACCATCCTATCCATCCTCATGCTGATCAGTGCCGAAGGAACTTAGACTACAGGAAGGAAGTGCTGCATATTTTGCTGAATAAAATCTTCTGAGTCCAAACAAACGCTCATAAAAATCAATATAAAAACTCAACTGTGAAAGTGAAAGAAGGAGGCTGGCAGAATGTGCTATATAGAGAGATTGCCACATAATGGATGGTTAAAACTGCAAAAAATGACATTGCACTGTATGTACTGAATCAAGAAACACAGTTGCGTTTGGGTGTCTTGCTTATTTTTAAGAATAAGATTTCAACTGACAGACAATAAAGAGCTAATAAAAAGTGTAGCTTTCATTTCTTGTAATAATATAAGGTGATGTTCTTAGTCTATGGAAAATGCAAAACTTAACTTCAAATTTGAAAAAAAAAAAACAAAAAAAATAATACTCAACATCTTAAAACCAATTAAAACTCATTTGAAGTTTTACCAAACAAAATCCAGAAGATTCCAAACAATACTCAGATGTCACTTGAGAAAATTGTTTATGGTCAGTATTCTTTTCCCTTTAAAAAAAAAAATCTTTAAACATGTCATGCTTTATTAAATGTGAATAGCTTTATTCCTTTTTTTTTTAGTTTACTGCTCATTAGAACGTAGAGTATGGTTACTGGTGCGTTAAAGGTGGAGAAAAAAAACAACACACTAATTATATAAATATTTACCCACACAAAACCAGCATAGTGAAAAATGTATGCTGGTTGGTGAGCTGCCACCTTTTCAGGAAAAGTATTTATCAAATGTGGTGCAAACAGATTCTGTGACGAAATGTAAAGCCCCCCAGAATGTGCTGATGAAGACTATACTGGTTGTGTGAAGTTCAGAATTTAATGGTCTCTATAAGGAAGAGCTTTATATAATTGGAAAATGGTTTTGGCCAGTCTCTGTCTTGCAAACCCTGTGTGCAGGGTAGTTGGGCTAGATGACCTTTAATGGCCCCTTTCAACTCAAACAATTCTATGATTCTATGATTCTATAAATGCATTTGAACAATCTTTTTGGCATCCAGTTATGTAGATTCCAACATGTCCCCATAATGTCTCTAACAGAACAGGTAAAGGTCACTGTGGCCATTCCTCAGCTATTCTGCGCGTGTCTTACTCTGTCACAACAATTGCTGATTACATTTTGGTATAATTTACGCATATCTGCTATGTACCAGTCACTATTTGTCAATACTATTGCAGTGATATCCTTCAAATGAAGAGTGCCAACCAAAAGAGATCTGAGATATTTGAAGATGTAAACCCCCAACTCAGAAAAGGAAAAACATTGAGGCTTGCTGTGATACAGTGTGACACAGCACATTTCCCCAGAAGAGCAAAATCAGCGGTTTTATGCCTACTTGTTCTATAACCTTCTTTTAAATAACTATAACTTGAAACTTAGCCATATGGATGGCTGTATCACCCTGCCAAAAAAACATCTGACTGCCTATAAACGCTCCTCTGACTGTTCTCAGCACTGTCCTCTTTCAGTTACCCTACTGTTGCTTGACTAAGGCACACTGCACATCTGTAGTACAGAAGTTTATCCTATGGATAAATCAGATGACTTTCAATTACGGCACAAACGAAGTTCTTTAACTCGAGGTGGGAGAGAATAGGGAAGGTCAGAGAAAGCGCTGAGAGGGCTGGAAAGCAGAGCAGGACAGTTTATTAAGATTAACAGCTGCAGGCTTCATGTTGCTAATGGCAAGATGGATTGCACAAAACACAGGTGAATCTTTCCACAGTCTTATTTTTGCTACACTTCTTATTGTATGGAGCTTGCTGCAGAATGTGGCTGTGCCCTTCTCACCCTGTGCAGTTTGTGAAGGCTCAAGGCCGGGCTGACGGTGTGATGGCTGATGGCCACGTTAGCAATTGGTTCTGCCAGCCAGAATCCCCTGTGCTTCATCTCCAGGTGCACACTGCTGCACTGACTGCCTGCATTCGTAAGCACCACTGGAAAATATTTCCTTGATTTCATAGTACAGAGCAGACAATCCACAGGGTGAGAATAAAAGTGATATTCTTTGTTATAGCAATGAGAAAAAACAACAACAACAACAACAACAAAATAACCCAAGGGTTTCTCATGGTTCCCCCTCCTGGACTGAGTGCTGTCCCAAAGGCAGCAAATAACCCCCCGGCTCGCTAAGAAGCTGCCCTAACACAGTGGGTCCGCAGCGCGCGTTCTCCCCGCCCCCAGGCAGCGGCATCCCCGCTCCGCGGGCGCGCATCGCCCCTCCGCGCCCGGCCGTGGGCACGCACCGCGCTGTCTGCCTGCGCTCTGCTCGCAGATGCGCATCCCGGGCCGGATTTCATCCTCACTCCCCTCACAGCCCCGTCCCCGGCAGCTCCCCGCCCACAGACGCACTTTTCCCTTTGAGCACAGAGCATCAGGTGCGGAGCACCCCATTCCCCCCGCACCCCGGTGGCACAGATCCCCCTTTCCCTCACCCCCTCGTGCTGTGTGCCCCCTCCATCCGTCGCCCTCCCTTTGCCCGGGCGGGGGGCACTGCGAGCGGTTGTTCTGCCCGCTCCGCTTTTTCTCGCTAAAATCCTTTCCGCTCAGTACTCTCAATATGTTTGTCCCACTCTTCTCTCTCCGCAACCAGAGGGATGGGGGCCTTGGCGGGGCGGGGAGGGGAGGGAGGCGCGGGGAGGG
>JANHGO010000063.1:83904223-83921961 GCA_024606505.1 Aquila spilogaster | reverse complement strand
TGTCACCTCTGTGCTTCTGCATTTGTGGCACAGTGAACATATTGCAGAATAAATAAAGATGGTTTTTTTTTTTTTTTTTTCTTTTCCTACTTCCATCCTCTCCCTGCCACTGGAAGTCCTCCCGTATCTAAATGGAATTAGTGGAGACCGAAGCCCCCTGTGTAAGGCACAGACATGACCCATGGGCGCAGCTTCCTTCACAGTGAGTATCTCCTCCCGCCCAGCCTTACCTTCCGCTGCCCCCCACAACTCGCCCAACGGGACCCCACGGCAAACTCCCCCCACCCCAAAACACCCTTCTCCCCTTCCCCAGCACCACCCTGCGGTGCGGTGGGGGGAGGTCTGTGTCTCAACGCCGCGCTCTCGCTCGGGCTGTCTGTCTGCTGGCTTTCACCTGGGCGCGACGCGTCTAATGGCTTTCGGCGTGCCGTGGGGAGAGGGGAAGCGGCCCCCCTGCTGCCCCACTCGGGACTCGAACCGGTGGTCCCAGGGACGGCCATAGGGTTCCAGGAGCGCTCCTGCGCCCACCGCCCGCGGGCTCCGCGCCGGCGGTCCCCCCGCGCCCCCAGTGGGGTCCTCCCCTAACAGCGAGGGGCACCGAAATGCACCGAGATCTTGGGCTGCGTGGTAGGACCCTCTCCTCCTGGCACAATTTTGGAGAGGATCCTCTCTGTTGGAGGGGCACAGTTCCTTTCACCGCCTCGCTATGTGCCCACACCTGTAAAACAGCAGTGCTACGGCCAGGTATGGCTTTTCCAAAAACTCTGCTAGGCTGAGCTACATTCATGCCAAATCATAGCCTCCAAAAGGCTGCCTGGCTGAGATAAACCTCTAAATGTAAGGCTTGCAATGGGAAAATGCACAAATCCATAAAGATTCAAAGATGCGCAATCAGTGGAAGTAGAAAGTGTGATTATAATTACACTGATGATTAAGAGAGGAAAGAGAGGAGGAAGGCAGAGAGAATGCAACAAGAAATTTGGTGGAAACTCTTTGAAATAATTCCCAAACCCTAATAATGCCAGTATTGTTGATGTACTGATAAAGCTTCCCAAGAGAGCCCAAGAGAGAGCTTTGAATGTGTAAAGACACAGTGATTGGTTTCTTTGGGGGGGCAGGGGGGTCTTCTTTTTTTTTCCATTTTTTATTTTTTTTCTGTGAGAATGTTCTTTTCTGATGGTTTGAAAGAGAAAACTGCAAGAGATCATAGAATAGAATGGACTATCATGACTGCTTGAGTGAAAGGTATCGTGTTATCTGTTCCTGTAAACCCCACAATTTTAATTACTTTCTGGCACCATATGTATTTTGGCAATGCTGGTGTTAATGCCACAATATCAAGAAAAATTCTCTCTTTTTTTTTTAAACATGGGGGAAGTATTTCACTCCAAGTGATGGATATGATGTGTGCAGAAAAATCTTTGCATCTCTCCATCTCTTCTTTTGTGTTACATTTTACATTTTATTATCAAAATTATTTTTGACTCCCTGTGATGATAAGTCAGTGTGGCTCCCTGCTTTGGAATAACACAGCTCTGCAACTTGGAAGCACCCTTTCTAGCGGTTATAGCAGGAATTGGAAAGACCTGTGTTTTTCTATCATATCTGTAATTATATCTCAGTGACTTGGACCAAGTCTCTTTAATTTTCTGGACTTCAATTTTTAACATTTAGGAAAGGAGAGCTGATAAAGGTGATTGAAGGCACCCTGTAAGAAAAAGACATAAATTGTGATTAATAGCCTAAGAAGCTAAGAGAAACATTTCTCACGTAGGGTTTGTTTAGCTACTGTTCTGCCTATTCTAGCTTTCATAAAGAATACTGTCTCCGCATTCTAACACAAAACCTCCTTAAATGTGGAGAAATTCATTTTCGACTGGTGGGAATTATGGGCATAGATGCAGTGTATTCACTGCATGAAACACAACTAAGTAAATGAGTAACTTAGTGAATGCGCAAAACCTTCATTGCCTCCAGATTCTGACATAGCCGATGGTCAGAATCTCAGCTAGGATGCATTTCCAGAATCCATCCCTGAGGAGGGTAAGGGCATGAATGGTTGGGTAGAATCCAGATCTGAGCAGAAGATGCAATGTTCTCACTGAATGCCCATGACACAGAAGAGTTTTTAACCACCAGCTCTGCCAACATCCGTCTCTGTTAGCTGGGGGATTCAGAAAGACACAGGGACTGTGAGCCTGACCAAGAAACAGAGAATGTGCTGCCAAGACTTCATTTTCCCAGCACTTCAACCTTTCCCTGCATAGTAAGGTAGCCATCATCCACACCTAAAGCCCTCTGTCACACAGGAAGGGTCAATGGCATGAAAATAGATCTCCAAGCTATTTTCAGAAGGACCTCTAGGGATAAGAAGAGGAAAGCATGCCATTCAGTTATATGTGTTAAAGACCACCAATTCCTCCTTATAGTCAGTGATACGAACAGCAGCTGATGGATCCAAAATACTCAGGATAAACAAACAACTTCATCTCCACTTTAACTTTAGCGTTGTCTGGGCACTAAGTCTGGGCTTTATGCCAAACTAGCTGGGGTCAAAATCCTGAGCGCTCCAGGAACTCATGCTCTTGCTATTTCACTTTATCCTGGAAATAGTTGGAAAAGACCAGGGAAAAAAATCATAGAATCATGGAATGGGCTAGGTTTGAAGGGACCTTAAAGATCACCTAGTTCCATCCCTCTGCTGTGGGCAGGGCTGCCCTCAACCAGCTCAGCTGCCCAGGGTCCCATCTAACCTGGCCTTGAGTGCCTCCAGGGATGGGGCACCCACAGCTTCCCTGAGCACCCTGTTCCAGGGCCTCAACACTGCCGCTGTCATTGCATGATTTCTTCATCAGTGAGCTAGCTAGTTAATTTAGTCTTCTGAAGCAATATTATCTGAACTACTACTGATCTGAAAATTTCCCTCTTAGCTTTTTCTAGTTGAAACATTATATTCTGTAACACCCAGAATTCAAGAATTGTCTCCAAGTTGAATTCCGTACTTGTTTCCAAGAGCCACGTCTGTCCTACCATGGTTGGAGATTTTTATTTATAAAACAGACTGCAGCTTAACTGCTGCATAAAGCAACATACTCTTGGTCAAGTCCAACAAACTAGATTAATGAGACTATTAAACATACACAATAATTTATTTCACTGAGGATTTGCATATGAAAACCTCAACCCCTGCTTCTTTCGTAGTCCCAGTACTTAGTTTTTAATTTTATTATGCCTTGATAGGAAATCTAACTGATTCAGCGGCACTGAAACTTAATAAGTCTT
This sequence comes from Aquila spilogaster, assembly GCA_024606505.1. Taxonomy (NCBI): domain Eukaryota; kingdom Metazoa; phylum Chordata; class Aves; order Accipitriformes; family Accipitridae; genus Aquila; species Aquila spilogaster. The sequence goes on along the minus strand of JANHGO010000063.1, from coordinate 83,918,679 downwards.
TGTCTACTTTGGTTGAATACAGCTTTTTTTTTTTATTACTGGCCCAGGCTATGATTATATAAATAAATATTGTTAAAATGTTTTGCTTTAACATTAGAAAGGGAAAATAAAATAAGAGGTAAACATTAATGCTTGGAAATTGCATTTTAAGCCAAAAAGTCCTCCTCTTTATTTGAAAACATTTTCAAAGATAAACACTAACATGGACAGGTTACAAGCAAGTTCATATTAAAAGTGCAATTTAAGGATACAAGTAAACATGAAATACTTAATTTTTTACAGTAATTCTATTTAATTTGTATTCTTTTCAGATATATGTTTACAGTTGATTTGATTGCAGGCACTATTACACTATTATATCTAATGCAAATCTCTTTTTCAGTCGTAGCAAGTCTAATCATCCTACATTTGTCTGGGGCAACCAAAAAAGGAACAGGTATGTAAACTTCAGACATTTTTTCAGATGTCATATTAAAGTCTAAAGTTTGGATACGAGTTGTTAATTTAAGTCTGGACATTGTTAGTAGTCCACCTACTTCCAGTGTGTGTAGTTTGTTCATTTGTTTTCAGTCTGTACACTGCCAAAAATCCAGTGGTGATTTTTTATCAAGTTAGTGACCTTATCCATGGCCAAATCTAACTAAAGGCTCAGCCTGACCTCATCTAATGGCTGCAAAGTACCCTCTCTTTCAGATTGGATGTTCCTATTTGTCACCAAGCAATTTTGTCTCAAAACCTTTTTGATTGCTGAAATAGAATTCAAAATGTGAAATTAAGTGTCCTGGCTCCTTGTGCAGTGTGGGGACAGAAAAACAGTCTTTGAAACCCTGCACGCTAGGTGAGGTGATGGCCAAGTAGGGAGGGATGCTCAGCACAGTGTGTGTCTGAATGTATGTCTGAATGCTCACTCCCTGCAGACCTGAATTCATTTCAGGAAATTAGGGTCCATTTCATCCTCAGCTTGGATACGGACCATGAAGAAAGAGAAATGCATGCAGAGTCTAAGGCAGCCCTCAGGTGGTTAAAATCATCCTTGGAAGGTGCCCGTCTCCCTCCATTGACTGTAAGAACCTCAAACAACTCAGCTCTGATCAAGAGAGGCCTGTCGGGACGAACTTTGGATATAGGCACCCAGCTGGGAGCAAAGCACAGGAGGCTGCTTGTGATTCCTGTGAACTCTAAGAACTGGTGCTCTTCCTAGAACCTACTGTCCTTCAAGTCTAAATTTTTTTTCCTCCAATAAATCCATCTTATTTTAGCCTACTAGTTAAAGCACGATGCTCAGGAACTGATTCTTCATCTCCTTCAGCTTGACAAGATTAAAGTCTTTGTCTTCAAGCTCTCTGCCAACATGTAGAAAGGGAACACAAGAGTTTCAGGGCTAGCAAACGAGGACTGACCCTGCCCTTTGATAGCTCACCTTGAAGGAGGAAAGTTCTGGGATGTGGTTTGTGACCCCAGAGCTATTTATTCATTTTACTGCAAACAGCAAGATAAAAATAAAGGAAATCTTCAAACAAAAAACCAGGAATTCCCCCCATCCATCTCTGTCAGGTGAATCTAGACTCAGCACTGTGAATTAAAAACAGTTCTATCAGAATTCTGGAGTGATTTTTGTTGTTTTGTTTGCTTGTTTGTTTCCTTGATTTTGTGTCTTGTTGAGAAGGCACAGGTTTGAATTTTTTGAAGTATGTGAGTGAGAAACTTATGTCTTCTATTCTTGAGCATGTAATTTAAAAAGTGATGTAAGTATGACTTCCTTCAGGTATTCAAGCCTCTTCTCTGCTTTGAAAAAATATTTTGAATGAGAATACCCGTAAAGAACAGTCTAAATTCCCTCCAGGTCAGTCATCTTAGTCTCAACAGGAATACTTAGACTCAACAGGAAAAAGCTGAGACCACCATCAGAAGGAACTGTTTTGTTCCGCAGGAGAGTTTGAAGTGTCATAGAGACATCATGATTTGTAAGCTGACCATATGTTTAATGTGATCATTTCACAGAAAAGCAGACTACTGCCGAAGGACAGAAACCAGTGCAGTGTGGAACTTGGACAAAATATGCAGAAGGAGGCATCTTCACTTCTCCCAATTATCCCAACAAGTATCCTCCTGACAGAGAGTGTGTCTACATTATAGAAGGTGACCAGCCAATGAATCTTTGTAGTCTATCAACTATGTAAAAAAAGTTATTTTACTTAGCTGCATGTGAAGAATAGATAAAGCTTGTAAGTTCATGATAAATCTTTTCAAGAAGCAAGATTTGGAAAAGTTCTATCTCGGCAATTTTTTTTTTTAAATAAAAAACTAAAATACATTGTACAGCATACTAGGAAATACTGGAAATTCTAGATTTCCTAACACACCAATAAAATAGTTCAGGTGTCAAGTATACGTAAGTCACTTAGGAATAAACAGTATTATTTATTTCAGAGAATGGGTAGAACCTAAAATGCTGTAACATGACAGAAACCAGAATATTTAAAAATGAATAAAAGGCATCAACACAGGAAACTAAAATGCTTTTGACTTTTCATATCGATTTTTTAAACTTATCATATCTGAATCAGGGATGACAAGCATAACTAGGCAAAGTACAGTAAGGAAGGTTATGCAGAAAGCATCCATACAGTGAAGCATAAGAATATTTTCTCCCCAAGTGTTCATGAGAAATGAAAATAAGCAGATGAACACAATGAAACAACAAGTAAAAACAATAACAACACAGGAAATAGTAAATGTAAGATACAATTCTCAATGAGTAGAGAGTTGCAGGTCTGGAGTTAATGTAAAAAAGGCTAGAGGTTTATTAAGTACTTATAAGTTCTTTTCGTGAATCTAAGCAAAATGGATGTGAGGGGATTCTTGTAAAAAGGAATCTGCAGAAGGTAACAAAAGATTATATACTCTTGGAAGTTGGTAACAGAAAAGATGAATCAGGAGCAGAAATGGTAAGGCCCTGAAACTAAAAAGATTCATGCACGAGTTGTGGTTACATGTAGAATACAACACTGATGATTGTTCTATCCGTGCTGAGTTGGACAGAGTTATTAACTACATATGTTGAAACCAGGAATTATAGAAATTTTATTAAAGATGCTGATTGTTCCAAGAGCGATTTTGAAAGATGTATAGATCATTCTAACTGAATAAGCTGCTTTAGAACCCTCCAAAAAACACTTAGAGAAAACAGTTTGTCTTTCCAAACCTAGTGCTGAGTTACTAATAGAAACATAATTCATAAAAATCTTCCAGGGAAATGATGGATGGTAAATGTTCTATGTATTAGTTTGAAAAGAAAAAAAAGAAAAGAAAAGAAAAGAAAAAAAAAAAAACAGCAAAATGACCGAGATCTCTGACTTACACTTTAGTGATAAGTAAATAGACTGAAATCAGAAGAGATGGTTATAAATCGGGGAGTCAACAAGCCCTTTGAGATAAATTTATGCCTATCCAGTCTTACAGTATTCTTCCAATATGAGACTGGAATTTAAGCAGATGTATGGTAAGTGTGTAAGTTCTTTCATAGTTTAGAAATACTTTTAAAACTGCAATGAAAATCAATAATAATAATGAATGTATAGGTTCCATATGCTCTACTTAGTATTATATTGTGATATTTTTGTATCATTTATGTTGCTAAATCCAAGTCTTTTTGCACATCGCAGTGAAACGATCTCAGCATTCCCCTGATGCAGGGAGGAAACATGCTTGTTTTATTTTCTAGGAACTGAGATGCAAAGAGAAGGGTGGTGAAAAAAAAAACACAAAAATAACAACAAAGACAACAACAACAGCAACAACAAAAAACCATCATTTTTGTAAACCCTATTCCAGTCTCTTAAGCCATGAGGAATTCCTCATGTTAGTAAGGTCCCTGAAATATATTTATTGTAAGGACCTGTCTTTTAAGTGAAAAGTGGTAAAACCTGCTATTGAAATAGACTGTTTTAGAATAGCCCAAATAGGAAGTGTCAAAGTATAGAAAGGAAATATTTAATCAAATATCTTCTACGTTTTAGGAGATGAAACTCTGCATTGACAATTTTGTAGTAATATGCAGTACAGGAAACATTCTGAATTCAACATACATCTTTTTATATTCTATGGGATAAATCGATTTTTTAGGCTTTCTGCTTCTTGTCCAACTGTGTTGAACAGTCTGGATTCCAACTGGGTAGTTTAAGACCTATGATGATGTCAGCTGTATCATACGTAATTTGATGGGAACTACGCATACTGCACGAAATATTCAGCTCCGCCTATTTCTGTCTTCTGAAATGATCAAGAATTGAATGTCTTAAAACAGTCACCAAAGTAAGTAGAGATGTCTGAGCAACCACATTTTCAGAAGTGTCAGGTTTGGAAAAGGGCAAAAGGAAACACACTGAAGTACAAAAAAATAATAATTTGTAGTTATAGTAACTTATCTGTTCAAATTTGTTCTTTTTACAATGGATAAAGACAACATAAAATGACAAAGAAGGCTAGCAAATGAAAATATTTTCACATATCGTTTATATATGTAATATTGTCTTGTCCAGGACATAAATATCCATAAGCATTTCTATTTACATCTTATTTCTATATTTATTATTGAGATTCCAGCATGCTTGGAATAGCTTCTGTCTGCTGTTGTATACCAAGTATCAAACTATGGAGACTGCTGATGTGATCCAGACTAGCATTCCCACACTGAGGTCTCCTCTTTGTATATCTTAGCTCAATGTGCCAGTACCATAGAGTATTGACCGCTTTGTAACCCAGCTTTAAATAGTTATATGGCTCAACAGGTTCTTTCCTGCGTGCTTACTTTCTTTCCTTCATTTTTTACTATCAGACACAATCAAGGGTAGATTCTAATGGCTTTCCACAAACACAGTTTCTACTGACTTTAAAGGATTCAAGTGAGGACTGCAGCAGATAGTCTGTTATAATAAAAATGATTTTCATCTCACAATACAAGTTTTCCCCCATATTCTAGCTCATCCTAAGTGTATGCAAGCCTTGTATCACTTCAGAATTCTCTTGGTGAAATAAAAAAGCTGGCAAAAATTGCCGTGATCATACACTGTGAGCTTTTAAAAGTGGATTTTGAAAGAGCTTTTAAAAGAGGATTTTTGACTGTAGAGTCTATACTGGCAGTCAAAGTTGTAAGCAGATCAAACAGCTAGAACTTTCTTTTTTCCTTTTTCCTTTCTTTCTTTCTTTCTTTTTTTTTTTCCCCCTTCTATTTTGGTAATAATGACAATTAACTTTTGGAACAACCAGAATTTTGAAGTCCAGATTGGATGCCTTTCTAAAAGAAATGCTTTAGGTCATCCAGAAGTCATGGACTCAGTACAAAAAATATTGTGCTATAGAGCAGCTTCTGGTGAGGCCCATCTACCTTTCAAAATGAATCAAGATTTTTTTTTCTTTTTTCTTCTTCTTCATCTTTTATTTTTTATTCAATCTTATTGGACATATAGAGAATGTAGGAAATAGCTGAATGTGCACACACTAAGTTCTCTGTTGGGACTAATTTTATCCTTGTTTCACGTATTCATGACTTTTACCTGGCAAAATTCACAGCTGCTTGGAACAAGCACAGCAGCAGCATTGCACTTTTACAGACTGCAGAAAATTGGGCACACGTACTCTAGAGGGAAACCAAACAGGAGTTTTTGTATGAGCAGTCTTTTGTTGGTGTTAAAAATATGTGGGCAGTAGGACCGTCATACTTTACACAGTATATTTTAAGAGCTGTTTTGGAAATAAAGAATCTTAATACTTATATGTTTTTATCAGATTTCTAGTTTTTACTAAATAAATGCTTATATATAAATACAGATATGGAACAATTGCTTATGAAGAAAAGTATTGCTTCGTTTATGAAGTAAATCTTACACTGCATATACTTGTGGTAATTTAGAGTTAGTTTTTTTGAAAATCTTCTGTGTTTTTTTCCTGAAGACATTAAGCTCTTTACTCCTAGATATTTACCTGTGTAAAAATTATCTCCTCTCAAAGTTCTTTTGTATTTCGGGGTGATTTTTTGTGTTCAAAAATATTCATCAAGACAAGGAGAAAATCCTCTTTCAAAGGAGATTATAAGTGGCTTTCCTGTCAGTAATAGCTGTACAACCAGAAATACTAAGGCTCGTTTAAAACTGTTAGTACTGTAGTATCCCAGATAGATGAAGGTTTAAGTTCTCATTTCTATGCTGTCTGGTAAATTGAAACATATTTTGCTTAACTTTCACTGTCACTTATACAGTCTCAGAGACTGATCGGAATCTAAATCTTAATTGTTTGTTTTGTTGCAAATGTTCTTCTTCCATTGTTGGAACCCATTGACTTTTTTGTTCATTGAATGTAAAATCTCAGTATAGCTCTTGTAAAAGATAATTAGATGAAAAAGATGACAGACATAAGCATTAAGTAACTTTTCTGCCACATTAAATGTCTTTGAAGAAACATAATTGGAAACTAAATATGGAAGAATTTTATGATTTGAAATACAATCATTTTCTGAGATAGCTTCAATATATTTAATTTGGACACAGCAAAAACTTTTCCTGACACTGTAGCCTTGAAGCTTTGAAGATGTAAGATGTGAATATGATTTGCCTGTGAATGAGGACTATTTCATCCCTCCTCCTCTGATTAGATAATTGATTCCAATCTAGTATGAAATAAATGTTTTTTTTCTTTTTTTTTGTCTGTTTACTTGATTATTTTTTGTGTGTGTGCTTATGCATACTTTATTCTTAGTCTTTATTCTAGTCACTGTATTTCTGTAAGATTTACTGTGATTATATTTGCACATACTGTTACAGAAAGCAAAGCTGTGGCACAAGACATAAAGTACTTGCTTGGTTTAGTTTACTTATAGCAAGCTAAAGTCAGAGTAAAACTCTGAAAAGATACCTTTTTTGGCTAAAGAGCAGATAAAGTTGGGAGTTTTAATTGTATTTTCATCTCTTATTTTCAGAAAGATCTGGATCACTTTCTTTGGTAGATTATCGCAACAAAATGTTTGACGTTTTGTTCTAAGATGAAGCAGGGAAGTGTGTATAAAAGCATGTAGTGGAAAGGTAGCACGAATGCTTACCTAGTATCCCTTTCAATCTCTGCTCAGTTTTCTTTGATCACCACAGTCTCTGTAATTACAGAAACAGAAAGTGTTGCATTCCTCAGAAGAGTTAGGAGAAAAGACCCATCCTCCTCTGAGCTAGCGTGCAGAGCATTTTGTGACACAGACTAAAATAAATTGGGAAGCATTCATTGGGTTTAAGACTGATTGGCGCAATTCCACATGAACAGATAAACTTTCACCTTTCCAGTGACCAGTACAGACCCAGATCATTTGTTGTGAATGGTCCTTGACTGATAAAGAACACATCATGCCTAAGAAGGCTTTTTGCAGTTCTGACTGGCATGGGCCAAAATCATTCCAGGAGGTGATTTTAATGGTTAGGGAGCGAGAACTGTCAGTTGCCATCTTCTAGACTCACTCCCTGGCCTTCTTATATTTAGCAGTGGAGAAGCAGTGTGGATGAACGGTCAGTTCTCCGTTTTTAAAGCAGAGCAGTCTCTAAACATGGGAGACCTGGTGGAAAGATGGGAGCTCTTCCTTGAGCCCTCCATGAGCTAATATGATTTTCTCTGATTCTTTAGCAAGAACTGAGCTTGACTAGAAAAGGCCTTGTCCTGGCTTTGTTGAAAAAGAAACAAAAGCAGAGGAGAGTAAACTGCAGCAACACTTTGATCCTAAAACTAGTTTGCCATGTGAGATTCAGAGTGCTGTATGGAGGCTGTGAAAATGGTGCGGTCTTTTCTCAGGCCTTACTTCCACTGAGTCAATTGATACAACATATAAGTCTGTAGGACTCAGTCTCATTTACCTCCAAGGACACATATTATAGTGAGGATATAACTGACTTGAAGTCTCCTTTTCAATGTCGAAAATAATATGAATTGACTCAGAGGGGACCATATGCCCATTTTTACCATATGTTAAATGAGTCTTGAATTGAATGAAGTCTGCTGAGTATTTAACTTTGAAACTGCTGACCCTTAATATGAAAGGGAGTTTGCAACAATAAAACACTAAAATAAACCTTTTGGTATGTTGATAGCATTATATTTTGTTTAGTGTGTATATAAGTCTCATAGAGCATTCCCAAGATCATCCACAATGTTGCCATTTTTGAGTTTATGATACTTGACTCTTTAGTCCTTAGATGAGCAACAAATAGTTCTCAGCAAATCTCCTTAAATTGAATAAACATACAAAATATGTCTGTAGACTGAAAAGTGATGATTGCTTTCTTATTCCCAAGTCTTATTTAATTATGTTTAAATCTTTTTTTTTTTTTTTTTGTAAATATATGAAGACAATGGTAGAAAAATCTGAACAAAAGAATCAATGGTGATGTCTTGCAGTAATTCAGTCTATCATTGTAACCTAAAAGACCTCCTTCGTCTTCAAACTTTACTCAGAGTAGCATTATTTGTCTTTCCAAGCTTATTTTTTTCTGATTTTATTATTTTTTTTTCTCATTTCAAAATAGTTTCATTTCCAAGAGTTCCGAATTTCATGCAATTCTATGTAAAGTTTTAAGTTTTGATTTTAGTGTTGAATTTGTGTGGGCACAAAGACCACAGAATGAAAGTAGTGCAGAGAATATGTACAAGTCAGTTTCCTACAACTTTATGTAAATAACAATGAGCCAATAGTAAATACTTTCCTAATCTTGAATTTCTTCAAATGTGTAGCAATTAATAAGGTTTCTTTTCTGCTTTAAATATTTCAATAAGTATAAATCATCCCAATATATTAAAAAGTAAAGATATTTAAATACTCTTTCTTCTCAAATAACCTGTGTTGTTAACTTACTTCTTTAGAGTCTTACAAAATGAACCCATACTTATTTACGTGAGGTAGTTGCAAATGGTTTTATCTCTGTGATCTTATGTAAAGTGTGTAAGATTTATGTCTACTTCTTTAGCTTATCTTTTTTATTCTCAGTTCTTAAATAAGTAATGAGTTCATCCCAAAAGTTTCTGTTTCGGATTTCAAAATACATATGTGATCTAGCTTCTGGACACACTGATAATTGTCTTATTATTCCTAAGGAAATAAATCGAAGGATACTGACTACCAGAGTGGCAGCATTTGCCTTGTTAAGCATGTGTACTAGACTTGGAGTTTGATCTTCCATATTTTAATGTGAAAAGAATGGTAAAAATTGGGCAAATTTCTCAACTAACATAAAATGTAGGACATGATCCCATGAGAATCATAGGATGCCGTGACAACATTGTCATTTTTGTCTTCACAGAAGACTTTATAGCAAAAAGTTTTACTACATCAAGACCTGAGCAGATTAATCCAGTATACATTTTAGCTACCAATTGGATTAAGCATAGAAGTAGCACATCTCAGGGGTTCTGAATCTTTTAAAAAATAAAACTATTAAAAATGATGAATATTTTCCTTTTAACAAAGTACTATAGTTGGAGCAGTAATTGTTTTGTGTTCTATGGGAGATGACAGGGAAATTTTGTTTTTTTGAGATCATTGTGATTGCTACTAGTTTTAGTATCACTAAAGTGTTTTTTTGTTTATGTTTTTGTCCAAAATGACCACTATGAAGTTTCTTCAAGGTTAAAGAATATGTTTTTGCTCTTTAGTAAGTTACTTTTGCTTCATCTTTATTCTTAAATGTGAATTCACTTTATTTTCCCATGTTTTAATGAGATAATTTATATGAATTGTACTCAGATCTGTAATTGACTACTGTACGTATGGGAATAGAATTTGTGCTTAGCGCTATACCACAGTTCCAATCAGAATTTTCTTCATCTTTGTATTAGTTTAAAAAGTATTCTGACTCATATGTCCCCTCAAATAGAAAACAAGGCTAGTTTTTGAGATACATAAGATTCTTAGAAATCTTTAGTGTTTGACGTAATTGTTCCTAAATTATATTTTGCTTTACATCATAGATACCTCTTTTTATTTTACTAAAAAAATTACTTTGTCATCTCTTTCAATTTTACTAAATAATTACAGATTTTTATGGGAATAGATGAGTGAACCAATGGTGTAAAATCTAAAAAAAATAGATGTAATAATTTTCAAACATAGAAAGTACTTTTTTTTTGTAAGGACAATATTAAGATTCATGTTAAGGTGTACAAAAATTGTTTATTCGATTCTCTTAGTTTTGTATTAACCTTGAAGGATTTTGCTTTAGAAAATAATACGATAATTTTATTTTCATCTCCAGCTGCCCCAAGACAGTGCATTGAACTACACTTTGATGAAAAATATTCCATAGAGCCTTCTTGGGAATGTAAATTTGACCACATTGAAGTACGAGATGGACCTTTTGGCTTTTCTCCAATCATTGGACGTTTCTGTGGACAGCAAAATCCACCTATGATAAAATCCAGTGGCAGATTTCTGTGGATTAAATTTTTTGCTGATGGTGAGCTGGAATCTATGGGGTTTTCTGCTCGATATAATTTTACACCTGGTAAGTATAAAACATCACACTTATTGATAGAGAAAGCTAAGTATAGTAACTTTGCTAATGATGTATAATGTATAATGATATGTTATTTAATGTCCTTAATGGGGTCTATCTATATTAATAGATAGGAAAATGATACAAGATATATGTATTTTGCATAATAAGTAAGGCTTATTCAAGGAAGAAATTTTCAGTACAGTTCTGTCCAATAAGCACATACTCAGGCTCTGCAGTTTTTATAAGAATTGTTTTCAATGGAATTCCATTACAGAAAATCATTCAAAATATTTAATGGGAAATGATGTGCTTTATGCCTGATTGTTACACCGTGCAGTTTTTCCTTCAAAATGATTACTGATAAAGTATTCTAATAAAAAAATCTAATTATCTCAGGAAATTCCATCTTTGCATTTCCACTTCACCAATTATTTGCCCAGTTGAGGAGTGGACTAGTTCTCTCTTTTCAATAAAGTAAACTATCACATGTTTTGCCAGAGGAAGTGTGAAATTCAAATACTGAAAGGTATTAAGTAAGTCTTAATTGTAATTGTACAGCTATTCATTCATCACGTTTAAAACTTAAGTCATCAAAGTAAAATAAAATCCATGGTTGTATTTCCCATTGTTTCTTCTCCCACTTATCAACAAAAGACTGCTGCTCTTAAATTTGATTTTTGGCTGAAGGTGCAGTATATTGCACTGAACTGCTGGATCTGACGTAGTTCTGTACCTTCTTGTGTACTGAGTGGTGAGTCATACCTTAATATAGCTTTCTCTAAAGCACTGTAATTATTATGTAATTTTGTCAATTATGTCACTATTGTTTCAATTAAATTGGTGTATTAGGTGGAAAAATATTCTTTACATACATGTATATATATATATCTGCTAAAAATAAAGGGCCTCAGATTCTGCTTGCTTAATTACTCCAGTAGCATTACAGAAAGTACCAGAGCTACTTGAGTGTTCCTCTATGTGGCTTTATTTCTCTAATGCAAAGAAAATAGTTATAAAATTGATCAGAGTAGTTCAGTCTTCTTTTAAGTCAAAGGTACTGGCTTCCAGAGGGAAAACATATTTAGATGATTCAAAGAGCAACAGAATGCAGAATTTCTGTAGGAAATAACCTAAGAATGAGGTAGATGTCTATGTTGTAAATGCAAAGACAATACATGAAATTGTATTTTATCCTTACACGTTTGTCTCTGAAAAGTGAGTTAAATTTGTATGTCTCAGTTACCATGGCTCTCTGGACTTTTGCCATTTTCCTCTCCATCTTCCCCAGAAGTTCTTTGCCTCAGATTTCATTTCCTTCTTTTTCAAAGGGATTTGCATTATGGTTGAAAAGACGTTCATAGTATGACCTGCAGTTTAGTCTGCATAAAAAATTCTCAAGTGATAATTTCATGGACCATGTTTTATTCTCATTCCTTTTCTACTGATGTAAGGTGGATTTCTACACAGAGATCAATGCTATTAAATTTCTGTAACAGCATAAATTATTCCAGACTTCAGATGGAATAGCTCTCTTTTTCTTTTCCTTTCTTCTTCTTCTTCTTCTTCTTTTTTTTTTTTCCTTTAGCTTTTAATAGGAAGCTTTGCAAATGATAAAGGATTTCTATGCATGTTGGCCAAAATGAGAATGTGATTAATTTTACAAGTGCAGAGTAGCACTACTGCTTCCTTAATCACCAGTAACAGGATCCAGTTCACATTCTGGATGAACTGCTTGACCAGTTCTTTGTGATATAAGAATGGATTAGGCCTCATACTTTGAGATCTGCTGTCGAAATATTTGGTATTAAAGGGTTCGCTGTCAACTCATCACAAAGACTGACAGCTTTCAAGAGAGTGTAAAAGAGAGGCATTGCCTCTAGATATTATCATCTAAATCCATCTCTGACTACTTCTGCAATTAAACTATTTACAAAGGAAAGATCAGAAGAAAAAAAAATCAGCTGACTTCTTTTTAAAGAACCTCAAGAATATGATTGAAAGTAATTTGGCAGTTGTTGGTATCTGGAGCAGCTGAATGCTCAGGAGTGATACAATTTGTTACTTCCATCTGTATGGGTGCAAAAAGTAAACACTTGTAGTCCTGTGCAGGAGGCTTCCTCCACTCTTTTGGTAAGCACTACAGAGTTGTCTCTTTGGTACCAGCAGTCTTTGATGTTTCCTTCTGAATTGTCCCCCAAAACTCCCAAAAAGTTCCTCAGCTGCCGTCTTTGCTGTTGGTACCTGGTGGATGTTTTGGTTTACTGATAAAAGAAACATAAGGCTGAGTGTGTGGGTGTTTGTGGGGGTGCGTATGATAAGATTTAAATAATAAGTAAATAAATTTGGCTAAATTGAAGCTATAACCATTTATTATTATTTGACTAGTACATGGAAAAGTAGGGAAAGATTATTTACTATGTCTCCAGGGTGTACAGAAACAGCTAAATAGATGAAGTTGAAAAAATGTCAATTAGGGTATCTGGACAAATGTTCCAATGAAGATCTATTAGTCTGTGTAAAAGGAAAAAGCTCTGAGGCTTTTTAAAACTAGTTTGGATTAAGTCCTAAAAAAAAACAATTTGTGTAAAAGAATCCTAAGGAATAGAGTGGTATTTTGCATTTACTAAACCTTTCCTGTTTAATAATTTATTTGACTTCTTGGAGTTGAAATGATGTAACAACCAGATACAGTTTGAATATAAAATATCATTTCAAACATTTTGTATGCATGAATTTTTAAAAGTAAGACAAAGTTTATTTATTCGTTTTGTACTTTTTGATTTTATATTCTTTGTTAAGTAAAACCACTATCAAACAAAGACTAACTTCTATCATTTCTAAATGAAACTATCTGAACCTATTAAACCTTTTTAAACACATAAAACCTTTTATTTTTACTTTCAAATCTCAAGTATGAAAAAAAATGACATCTGGGCCTACAATATTTTCAGGTTGCTCTTTGGTTCATTCTGAATGTAAAACATATTGGTTAGTGAAGGACACAGAAAGTCCCTTGCTCTTGTTTCATTGTTCTCTAGACAATTGAAACATCTACAGGTTTCACTTCATCTCTGGGTCCTTGTACTCCATCTCTTGTCCTCATTTCTCATAAAAAAAGTTATGTCTCAACAGCATTTTCTCAAATGATGTTAAATAAATGTTTTGTCTGGTCTAATCTTGCTGTTTCAAGCATTACTTGAAAGGGACTTATTCTTGACAACCATTCTTTAATATGACTCAGTTTTTCAGTGTAGACAAGGATTCAGATAGAGAGAGGACATATTTATTCCATCTCTGCTACTCAGCTAGAATAATCAGATTTTTGTTTATCCTGGTCTCTGATTTTGCAGGACAGTGGCTTAAGATAGCACATCATTACTTTCAGTTCCATCACGTAGTAGAAACCATCTGTGTTTTTATTTAGTCTCGTTAATATAAAGGTCAGACAGTAATGTCTTCTGTTCAGCTGCATGATAATGAAAAACTAAAAAAGCTTTTTTACTCATATGCCCCCCAAAATGGACTGTAAAACACTGTCTAATCAGAACAATAGTACTTTTACATCCACATTGCGCTGGTATGAATAGCTGTAGAAAGACAGGAGAATACAATTATAACATCATCTATCTTGAAGAAACAAAAAGCAACCCCCCCCAAAAAAAAACAACAAAAAAAGTCTTCTTGATCAGGGTAGGTCTATATTTTAGGAATGATGAAAATTGTTTTATAGATAAACTAAATTCAACTGTAATTCTAGAGAACAGTCATTTTGACACCTAATATCCTGGTCCTGCCTTGTGTGTATCTAGGCATTCCAGCCATCCAGGACAGGTGAAGAATGCTTGTGAGAGCTTGCTTACTTGCTTTTATTTTATTTTATTTTATTTTATTTTATTTTATTTTATTTTATTTTATTTTATTTTATTTTATTTTATT
>JANHGO010000063.1:83868191-83904123 GCA_024606505.1 Aquila spilogaster | reverse complement strand
CCGGCGGCCGAGGGGGCGAGGGGGCGCGGGGCAGCGCCGCGGTGGGGGCGGCCAGAGCCGGCGCGGATCCCGGAGGGCTGCGGGGCGGGGGCGGCCCCCTCGGGCGAAATCCTCCGGGAGAGCAGCGGGGAGGCACGGAAACGTAACAATTGTTAGTCGGAGACCTCCCCGGGGGGCGTCAGGCTGCCCGGGTGGGCCCCCTTTTCCCGCCTCAGTTTTGCAGAGGGTCCACTCTACTGAAGGGGTTTGACTGGCCACAGTTCCTCCCGGCACCTCTCTCTACGCCCGCACCTGTAAAATAGGAGCGCTATGGCCAGGTATTGCTTGTCCGACAACTCTTCGCTCGGGCTAAGCCATGTCTATGCCAAATTGCAGCCTCCAAAAAGCTGCCTGGCCGAGGATTAAATCTCTTAATGTACAGCTTGCAGTGGAAAAATGCACAGATCCCAAAAGATGCAAAGATGCGTAATCAGAGTGGCACTAGAAAGCATGATTATAATTACACCCGTGATTAGGAGGGAAAGGAGGAGGAGGAAGGCAGAGAGAATGCAACAAGAAATTTGGTGGAAACTTCTTTAAAATAATTCCCAAACCCAGATAATCACACTACTGTTGCCGTACTGTCAAAGCTTCCCAAGCGACAGTTTTCAATGAGTGAAGATTGCATGAGTGGTCTCTTTGGGGTCTTTTTTTTTGTTCTTTTTTCCTCTGTGAGAAGCACTGTTGTTTTCCTGTGGCTTGAGAAAGAAAAAAGCAAGGGGTCATAGAATAAAATGGACCGCCTTGACTGCTTAAGTAAAAAATATTGTGTTATCTTTTCTCATAAAGCCCACAATTTTAATTACTTTCTAGCTATATACAGATTTTGGTGATGCTGGTGTTAATGCCACCGAATCAAGAAGCTTTCGCTTTTTTTGAAATACAGGAGGAGTATTTCACTTCATCTATCCAAATGTTAGATGTGATACATCCAGAAAAAACTTAGCCTTTTAGTCTTTTCTTGTCTATTATGTTTTATGATCAAGATTATTTTGACTCCTTATTAATAATCAATACTGACATGATGATATGTAAGTATAGCTCCCTGCTTTGGAATAACATAGCTCTGCGACTTGGAAGCATCCTTTCTAGCGGTTACAGCTGGAATTGAAAGGATCTGTGTTTTTTCTGTCATCTTGGTAATAATATCTCTGTGACTTGAACCAACTCTCTTTACTTCTCTGAACTTCAATTTTTTTCTACATAGAAAAGGAGGGGAGAGCTAATAGGTAAAGGTGCTTGAAATGAACCTGTAAGAATCAGGCATGAATAGTTATTAATTGCCTAAGAAGAAACATTTCTCACATGGGGTTTGTTTGGCTGTTGTGCGTCCTATTCTAGCTTCCATAAATCTGTGGGCAGAAAGAATGGCGTCAGCTGGCTCCATATTCTAACACCAATCCACCTTACACTATTGAGAAGTTAGGTTTTGACTGGTGAGGATTACAGGCATAGATGCAGTATGTTCACTGCATGAAACCCAGCTAAAGTAAATGAGCAACTTAGTAAATGAGCGAATCCTGCATTGCCTTTAGATTCTGACACCACCGGCAGGCAGAGTCCCAGCTAGCATGTATTTCCAGAATCCATCCCCGAGGAGAGTAAGGGCATGAATGGTTGGGTAGTATTCAGATCCAAGCAGAAGATGTGATGTTCTCACTGAATGCCCATGACACAGAAGAGTTTTAAACTACTGGCTCTGCCAACATCCGTCTCTGTTAGCTGAGGGATTCAAAAAGACACAGGGGCTGTGAGCCTGACCAAGAAATAACGAATATGCTGCCAAGCCTTCATTCTCCCAGAACTTCAGCCTTTCCCTGCTTAATAAGGTAGCCATCATCCATGCCTCAAACCCTCTGTCACACAAGAAGGGTCAAAGGCATAGAAATAGAGATCTCAGTGCCATCAGAATACTGGAAATATGGAGAATGGCTTCCTTCGGGGTAAAAATTGCACACAATTTGCAGTATAAAAGCTGAAAATTATGCGAGCACCATCTTTGAAAGGAACATTTACGTAGCTAGTTACTAGCCCATGATGACTTTTCTTGTCTCTTGGGGATAAGAAGAGAAAAGTATGCCATTCAATTACATTTGTTAAAGACCACAGGTCCATCAATTCCTCATCATAGTCAACAATATGAATAGCAGCTGATCAATCCAAAATGCTCAGAATAAACACACAACTTCATCCCCACTTCAGTGCAGTCTGGGCATTATTTCCGTGTTTAACACCAAACTAGCTGGGGTCAAAACCCTGAGCACTCCAAGAACTGACGGATCTGTTCTCTTATGCTCTTTCTATCCCACTTTCTCCAATAGCCAAAGAAGATATGGGTGATGACAAGAAAATGCTATCATCAGTGCATGATTTCTTCATCAGGTAGCTAGCTAGTCACTTTGATCTTCCAAAGGACTCTCATTATGACTAGCCTAAGTGTTTGCCCCTTAGCCTTTTCTAGTTAAAATCTTATATTTGGAAACTCCCAGGAACTCAGGAGTTATCTCCAGGTTGAAGTCCATCTCAGAAAGGTCACATTTGTTCCCCAGAGGCATAGCTGTCCTATCATGGTGGAAATAGGAGATTTCTGTTTGTAAAATGGGCTGCAGATTCACTGCAGCACAAAGCAACACCCTCTCGACAAGTCAAACAAACTAGATTAATGAGACTGTTAAGCACACACAATAATTTACTTCACTGGGGATTTGCAAATGCTTTGATAGATGTGAAGAACCCAACCCCTCACTTCTTTCATACTCCCAGTACTCATTTTCAAATTCTGTTATGCCATAGCGAGAGACATTAGTGAGTCCAGTGGCACTGAAACTTAGCAGGCCTTTGTCTCCCTCTGTTAAAAGCAGCCACTTTTCTATCACTGGCCCAAGCTACGATTATATAAATAAATATTGGTATAATGTTTTTCTCTAGTATTAAAAAAAGAAAAGAAATAGGAGGGAAACATCAGTGCCTGGGGATTTTGTTTTAAACCCAAAAGATCTCCTCTTTATTTGGATACATTTACGAAGATAAATACCTACAAGGACAGATGAGAAAGAAACTTGTTTATACAAAATGTGAAATTTAAAGATGCAAGTAAACATGAAACATTTTTCTTACAGTAATTCTATTTAACTTGTATTCTTCTAAGATAGATGTTTACAATTGATTTGATTGCAGGCACTATCACACTGTGATATCTAATGCATATTTCTCTTTCAGTTGTAGCAAGTCTAATCATCCTACATTTGTCTGGGGCAACCAAAAAAGGAACAGGTATGTAAATGTCATTCATTTTTTTCAGACATTATATTAGAGTCCCAAGTATGGATTTGAGTTGTTAGTTTAGTTCTTGAAATTTTTAGTAGTTCGCCTACTTCCAGTGTCTGTTCATTTGTTCTGGGTATTAGTGTGCCTGTACACACACAAAAATGCAGTGGTATTTTTTTTTAGCAAGTTAGTGACCTGATCCGCAGCTAGATGTAACTGAAGGCTCAGCCTGACTCTAACCGAAGACTGTAAAGCGTCCCCACTTTCAAATTGGGAAGTCCAGTTTGAGAACTGAGCTATCAACACTTAAGATCTTTTTGCTTGTTAAATTAGAAGTTGCTTGTTGAAGTAGAATTCGAAATCTGAAATTGGGTATCATGGGTGCCTTTGTGCAGGGTGGGGATAGAAAGAGGGTCTTAAATGCCCTGGATGCTAAGTGTGGTGAGAGCCGAGCAGGGCGAGCTGCTGAGCACAGTGTGTGTCTGAACTCCTTGGGGACTGAATGCTCAGTCCCTGCAGGCCTGAATTCATTTCAGGAAGTTAGGATCCGTGTCCTACTCAGACCAGGAAGAAATAGAAACCCTTGCAGAGCATAAGGCGGATCTCAGGTGGTTAAAATCATCCTTGGAAGGTGCCTGTCTCCCTCCATGGATCGTAAGAGGGAGCCTCAAACAACTCGGCTCTACGCATCAGAGGCTGAAGTTAGACGGGACACCCCTTGGATATAGATACCTCATTCAGAGCAAAACACAGGAGTCCTTTTTGGACACCTGTGTGAGGTTTAGAACCTACTGTCCATCATTTTAATACCAGCCTAGGTATTTTTCCCTATGAAGAACCCATCTTATTTTAGCCTACTTGTTAAAGCACGATGCCCAGGAAGTGATCCTTCACCTTCTTCAGCCTGAACAGACTCAAACCTCTGTCTCCAGGCTCTCTGCCAACGTGCAGAAAGGAGTGCAAGAGTTTCAGGCTAGGAAGAAAACCAAGAAGAAGGTCTGACTCTGCTCTCCGATGATTCACCTAGGAGGAGGAGAGTTCTGGGCTGTGATTCCGGGTCCCAGAGCTATTTATTAATTTTACAGCAAACAGCAAGATAAAAATAATCTACAAACCAGAATCCAGGAATTCCCCCGTCTATCTCTGTCCGGTGAATATAGAGTCAAGCTGCCATGAATTTAAAACCATGTGTATATTGTGTCATAATTCTGTGGGGTTTTTTCTTAATTTTGCAGCTCTGATGTATTTCTGTATTACAGCACATAGCTTGCTGACAGAGCACATGCTTGAGCCTTTTGAGGTACACAAGTGGGAAACTCATGTCGCCCATTTCTTGAGCATGTGCTTTTCCTACAAGGTTATTATTTAAAAAGCTATATAAATACGTCTTCCCCTAGACATCCAAGCCTCTCCTCTGCTTTGAAAAAATGTTTTGAGTAAAAATTACATGTTTGTACCCCTAAAGAACAGCCTTGTTTTCCCCCAGGTCCATGATCATACTCTTAGTCTCAGCAGAAAAAAGCTGAGGCCACTGACAGAAGGGACTGTTTTATTCTGTAAGAGTTCTAAGTGTCATAGGGACATAATAATTTGTGAGCTAATTATATAATGCTTAATGTGATCGTTTCACAGAAAAGCAAACTACTTCCGAAGGACAGAAACCAGTGCAGTGTGGAACTTGGACAAAATATGCAGAAGGAGGCATCTTCACTTCTCCCAATTACCCCAACAAGTATCCTCCAGACAGAGAATGCGTCTACATTATAGAAGGTGACCAGTAGAAGAATCTTTATATTCTATCACCAACTGTATAAATAAAAAAAGTGTTTTATTTTATTATATGTGAAGAGTAGGTAAAGCCTATATGATCATGATAAATCTTTTCAAGACACAAGATTTAGCAAAGATCTTTTTCTTTTTTTTTCGTAAAAAAATTAAAAATTTTGTAGAGCATACCAAGAAATACTGGAAAATACTTGATTTATGTCCTGACATCACTCATAAATTAGTTCAGGTGGTAAGTATGCATGAGTCACTTAGTAATAAACACAGTATAATTTATTTCAGGATATTCAGAAAACGAATAGAACCTAAAATGCTGTAACATGACAGAAGAAAGAATATTTTAAAATGAATAAAAAAAATGAACACAGGAAATGAAAATGCTTTTGACTTTCCTATAGATATTTTAAACTTATCGTAACTGAATCAGGGATGACAAGCATAGCTAGGCAAAGTACAGTAAAGACGGTCATACAGAAAATATCCATATAGTGAGTGTAAAAATTATTTTCCATCCAATTGTTCATAAGAAATGAAAATAAATGAAAAACAAAGCAAAACAAAACAATGGCAGAAAAGAATAAACATTAACACCAAACAGCTGTAAGACACGGGTTTTAGAGTAGACAGTTGCAGGCATGGAAGTGATGTGAAAAAGGCTAGAGGTGTATTACAAGCAAGTTATGCTGTTTCTTTTTATCAGTCTTAGCACAACAGATGTTGAAAGGATTGTTGCAAAAATGAATCTGTGGAAAGTAATAGAGATTAGATACTGTCACAGCTTAGTCGCAGAAAAGATGAATCAGGTACAGAATGGTAAGTCATTGGAACTAAGAAAATTCATTCATGAGTTGTGAATACATGCAGAATACAACACTCACGCTTGTTCTATGCATGCTTGGTTGGATAGAATTATTAACTACAAATGATGGAGCCAGGAATTATAGAAATATTTATTTTCCTAAAGATGCAGGTAGTATCAAGAGAGATTTCTAAAGGTGTATAGCTGATTCAAATTAAATTAGATGCTTTAGAACTCCTCACAAGTCCCTTTTAGAAAACAGTCTGTCTTTCCAAATCCAGTGCTGAGTTACTAAAAGAAATATATTTCATAAAAACCTGCCAGGGAAATGATGGATAGTAAATGTTGTATTTATTGTTTAGGAAAAAAAAATCACAGCAAAATGACTGAGATCTCTGAATTCCACTTTAGTGCTAGGTAACCTGACAGAAGTCAGAAGTAAAGAGGTGATTATAAACCATGGAGTCAAACAGGCCCTTTAAAGAAAATTTATGCTTGTCCAGTCTTCCCACTTGAGTCCAAAATTTAAGCAGATGTATGGTAAACATTTAAGTTCTTTCATAGTTTAGTAACTGATTTAAAATGAAAATTTAAAAAAAGATAAATTTATACCTTCGATATGTACTACTTAGCCTTATATTTTTTGTTACACTTATGTTGCTAGATCCAGGTCTTTTTGCATATATTGATCAAATTATTTTTCTAACATTTCTGTGAGGCTGGGAAGAAGCAAGCCTGTTTTACCTTCAGGGATCTGAAACACAGAGACATGTTTTATCATTAAAGAGAAAGAGTGTGGGGAAAAAAAAAAAAGACCATTTTTGTAAACCCTAGTCCAGTATCTCAGGCCATAAGGTGTTCCTCCTCTTAGTAAGAAGGTGCCTGAAAGCCTTTGACTGTAAAGACCTTTGTCTTTATTATAGTAATTAGGTACTTATAAAAATATAGTTAAGAAGCTGAAAGGTGGCAAAATATGCTGTTGAAATAACCTGATTTAGAATAGCTCAAATTGGAAATGTCTAAGAACAATTTAGGAAGGAAAGATTTAATCAGCCAGCTTCTATGAAGAAGATGAGATTCCACGTTGACAAGTTTGGAGCAATGTATAGTAAAAAGAGTAATCTGAACTCAACAGACATCTTGTTATATTTTATGGGAAACGTCAATCTGGCAAAAACCAGTTGCACGTAATTTCTTACAACACTGATATTTTCTGCTTCCTGTCCAGCCATAATCAACAGTTTGGATTGCAACCAGGTATTTTAAAACCTGGGTTAATAGCAGCTCTCTCAGTGTATAATTTGATGAGAACCATGCATATTGCACAACATTTTCAGCTCTAATCTCCCCATGTCTATCTTCTAAAAAGATCAGGAATAGTCATTTCTGAAAGATGTCACAAAAATAAACAGAGGTGTAGTAAGATGTCTGGGCAATGGTATTTTTAAAAGTGGCAGTTTTCAAAAGAGGCAAAAGGAGCAACACTGAAGGACAACAAAATTATTTTGTAATTACGGTCAATTATTTGTCCATATTTATTCTTTTTACAACATATAAAAATGGCAGGAGATTATAAAGAAGGCTAGCAAGTGAAAACTTTTCCCCATATGTTTTATATTCCGTGGAACTCATTGGCATAAGATATTGAAGTTAAAGCATTGAAAAAAAAAGGGATTAATTATTTTACTAATAGCAATATCTTTGAGGTCAGATAACAATTTATGGAGTGGCCAATCCTTGCTAATCCAGGACACAAACATCCATTCATTTTTAGAGTAAGACAGAAACATCTCCATATGCATCTTATTCCTATATTTAGTACTGAGATTCCAATATGCTTCAAATAGCTTCTGGTTGCTGTTGAATACCAAGTACCAAACTAGGGGGACTGTCGATATGATCACTCTAGCATTCCCACATTGCTATCTCCCCTTTGTAAGTCTTAGAGAGTTCAGCATACCGGGACTGTATATACCGTACTGACAGCTGTATGACATGAGTTTAAATACACATATGAATCACCAGGTTCCTTCCTGCCTGCTTGCTTTCATTCCTTCATTTTTTGCTATCGAACACAATCTAGGGCAAATTCTGATGGCTTCCCCCAAACACATTTCCTACTGACTTTAGTGGTCTTGAGTGAGGACTCGAGCATGTAGTGTGTTGTAATAAAATTGAATTTCATCTCGATACAATTTTTTCCCCCACATTGTAGCTCATCTTAAATGTATGCAAGCCTTTTATCATTTCAAAATTACTTTGGTGAAGTAAAGGAGCTGGCAAAAATTGCCATGATCATAGACTGTGAGTTTCTAAAAGAGAAGAGGATTTCTGACTGCAGAGGCTTCTATCCTAGCAGTCAAAGGCGTAAGCAGATCAAACAGCTAGAAGTTTCCTTTTCTCTTCCTTTTTTTTTTTTCTTTTCTTCTATTTCAGTAGTAATGATAATTAACTATTGGAACAACTAGAAATTTTAAAGTTCAGATTGGATGCCTTTCTAAAAGAAATCCTTTAGGTCATCCAGAAGTCATAGACTCGGTACAAAAATTATTATGCTGTAGAGGAGCTTCTGGTGAATCCCATCTGCCTTTCAAAATGCATTGAGAATTTGTTCTGGTTTTTTTCTTTCAGTCTTATTGGGCATATAAAAAACGTAGGAAATAGCTGAGTGTACACATTAAATTCCCTGTTGGGCTCAATTTCACCCTTGTTTCGCATATTCATGACTCTAACCTGGCAAAATTCAAAGCTGCCTGGAAAAAACACAGCAGTGGCAGCATTAGCCTTTGCCAGGCTGCAGAAAATTTGGCATGTGTGCTCCGAAGGGAAATTTGCACAGGAGATTTTGTAGGAGCAAAGGCTTTTGTTTGTGTTAAAAATATTTGGGGAGTGGGATAGTCATACTTTACATAATATATCTTAAGAAATCATTTAGAAATCCTGGAAGTGAAATACATGTAAGATTTTATCCATTCTTCAGTTTTTAATAACTAAATGCTTATTTATAAATGTAAGTATGGACTTGCTTTACGGAGATATGAAATAAATCTTCCACTTTATATGTTTGTGGACATTTAGAGTTAGCTTTCTTGAAGGTCCTCCATGATTTCACTAAAGACCATTAAACTCTTTAAGCCTAGATATTTCACAGGTGTTAGAAAATGGTCACGTATCACTGTACAAAAAACCTCTGCTCAAAGGCCTTTTGTATTTTGCAGTGATTTTTGTGTTCAAAATGTTTTCATCAAAACAAGGAAAGAATCTTCTTTTAAAAGGAGGATATAGGTGGCTTTCTTATCGATAATAGCCGGACAACCAGAAAGACCAAGGATTATTGAAAACTATTAGTACAGTAGCAGCTCAGATAGATGGGGGTAGGTGTTGAGTTCAATGTCTCATTTCCATGCAGTCTGGTAAATTGAAACAGATTTTTCGCTTAACTTCAGCTGTCAGCTACACAGACTTAGAGGCTGATCAGAATTAAAACCTTAACTGTGTGGTTTTGCTGCAACTGTTCTACTGCAAGTTGGAACCCAATGCCTTTTTTTTCATTGAATCTAAAATCTCAAGACAGCACTGGTGTAAGATAATTAGATGAAAAATATGACAAGACATGCAAGCATTAAGTAGTCTTTCCATGGTATTAAACATTTCTGAAGAAACAAAATTGGAAGCTAAATATGGAAGATTTCTGAGATTTGAAGTAAAATAATTTTATGAGGCAGCTTCGATATATTTCATTTGGACTTGACAACAACTTTTCTTGACATCGTAGTCACAGAAGTTGTTCTGAAGATGTGAATGGGCTTTACCTGTGAATAAGAGAAATGACCGCTCTATCCTTTCTTTTCTGATTAGACGGCCAGATTCCAATCCAGTCTGGAAGAATTGCGTATTCTGGGCTTTTTGTTTGGTTGGTTTGGTTTGGTTTTCTGTAGCTATATGTACATTATTATTAGTCATTATTCTGGACTTGTTCTTACTGTGTTTCTGTAAGTTTTACTGTGACCACATTTGCACACACTTTGTTGCAAAAGCTGTGGCACAAGATGCGTAGTTATACAATACCTGCTTGTTTTAGCTTGCATTTGGCAAAGAAACCCTTTGCTAAAGCCAGAATGTAAGTCTGAAATGATACCTTTTTCACTAAAAGGAAGTCAAAGTTGGGAATTTGAATTGTGTGTTTTCATCCCTTACGGTCATTTCCAGGAAGATTTGAATAATTTTGTTTCTTAGGTAGATTATTGCAAACAAAGCATTTAACATTTAATTCTAAATATTGTACAAGATGAAGCACAGAGGTGCATTTAAAAGCACATGATGAAAAGGTGCATGGATGCATGTATAGCAGCGCTTCCACCCTTTGCCCAATCTTCTGTGATCACCACAGTTCTCACAGTCACAGAAACACCAAGTGTTGCATTCCTCCAGAGAGTTAGGAGAAAGGACCTCATGCTGTTTGGACTAGCTTGCAGAGCAGGCTAGGACAAGGGCAGTACCTATACCAATACCTAAAACAGGTCAGGAAATGTTCACTGGCCTTAAGGCACTATCACACACGTGCAGATTAACTCCTTTCACCTTCACAGTCAAGAGAACGGATACAAACCGCTTGTGGTGAATGGTCCTTGACTGATGCGAACCACCACATCGTGCCTAAGAACTGGTTTTGTCAGTTCTGCCTGGCATGGCCAACATGATGCCAGGAGGTGATTTTAACATTTAAGGAGTGTAAATGGTCAGTGGTTCAGCCCCCAGACTCATTCCCTGGCCTTGTTTTGTTTAACAGTGGAGAAAGGCTGCTAATGAATAGTCAATGCTCCCTTCTTAAAGTGGAGCAGCCTCTACACATGGGAGCTTTGGGGCAAAGTAGAAACTCTTTCTTGAGCACTACTTGAGCTGATGTGATTCTCTCCGATCCTCTAGCAAGAACTGAGCTTCACTAGGAAAAGCCTTGTCTTGACTTTGTTGAAAAATAACTAAAAGCAGAGAAAACTATAGCAATATTCTGATCGTGAAACTAGTTTGCAACGTGAGATTCAGAGAGCCACATGGAGGGTGTGGAAATTGTGCAGTTTTTTCTCAGGCTATGCTTTCACCGAGTCAATAGATTTCATGCGTAACTCTGTAGGCCTGATTCTCTTTTACCAACAAAGACTCCTTTTATATTACAGTGAGGCTTTAATTGACTTTAGGGCTCCTTTTTAACACCAAAAACCATATCAAATGACTGAGCTACAATTCAAAGGGGGCCTCACGCCCATTTTTATCATTCGCTACATGAGTCTTGGATTCAGAGAAGACCTGTTAAGGGTTTAACTATAGGCCAGCACTTGTAAGCCTCCTTTTGGTATGAAATAGAGTAGTGAAGGCCTACCACAGGAAGTTTATGAAGGACAAATGTATTACGTTAACGGTGTAAGCCATTTTTGAAGCAGGTATCTCTGTTGACGTGGAAAGAAGAGCAGCCATACACTGTGGTATGATGCTGTCTGACACTAACACTCCTAGCAGAATTCATCTTCATATCTAGTTTGCAACATTAAAACATTACAATAAAGCTTTAGGTAGGTTAATAGCATAATAATTGAATAGTGAGTGTATAAGATTTTCAAGCCTTGATGAGCATTCTTAAGATTACCTAAAGCATTGTCAGGATGGAGTTTCTGACACCTGACTCTGCACTCCCTAGGTGAATGAAGAGTAGTTCTCAACAAATCTCCTTAAATGGAATAACAGCATACAAAATATGATCCCAGATTGAAAGGTGCTGATTATTCTCTTCTGCACTAGTAATGCTTAGTTATGTTTAAGTCAATATTTGTTATAAATATGTGAAGTCAAGTGTGGAAACATCTGAATAAAATTAATCAATGATGTCTTCCAATTATTCAGTCTTTTACTATAATCTAAAAGATCTACTTTGGTCTTCAAACCTCACCAAAGGTAGTGTTAATAAGATCTTCTTTACAAGCTTTATTATCTGATTTTAATTTTGTAAGTTTTTTTTCATACCTTCAAAGTAATTTAATTTCCATAATCTGTGAATTTGGTGCAATTATATGTAAAGTTTTAGGTTTTGATTTTGCTATTGAATTTGTATGGGGACAAAGATCACAAATTTCTATGAGTTGGTATAAATAACAACAAGCCAATAGTAAGTACTTCCCTAAATGTGAATTTCTTCAAATTGAGAACAGTAGATAAGGTTTCTTTCTTATGTTAAATTAAATATTTCAGTAAATACCAATCACTCAATTACACTAACTTTGAAAGTAAAGCTATTAAAATAATCTTTCTTCTCAAATAACGTGTTTTATTAACTTCTTCAATGAGTCTTATAAAATGAGGCTGTATTTATTTACAGGAAATAGTTGTAAATGGGATCTGACTGTATGCTCTTATGTAATGATTATAAGATTTACCTACTGTTTTTTATTTAGTTCATTTTAAATAGTCTCCCTTGTTATGTGAGTAATGAGCTCGTCCCAAAAGCTTCAATTTAAAACATTTTGAAATACATACAAGATCTAAGTTCTACTCACACTGGTAGTTTTCCTATTATTCCTGAGGAAAGAAATGGAAGGATACCGACTGCTGGAGTGCCAGCAGTTTCCATGTCAAGCTTATGCGCTTAGCTTGGAGTTTGATCTTGCATGTCTTCATGTGAAAAGAATGGTAACTCTGGCAAAACTCAGAGCAATTTCAACCTCTTCTAATATGTGTAAAGTGTAGGACATGATCCCGTGAGAGGCACAGCAGGCAGTGACACAACAAACCCTTGTCTTAGCAGAAGGCTTTGTCAACAAAAGGCTATATCGCACCATGATCTAGACACTGAAGGCATACATTTTTTGCTATGGACAGGATTAAGCATAGGAACAGCACACCTCAGGGACGCTGCATCTGTTAACATTTGTAGACAAAACCATGATTTTTTTTTCTCTTTTTAAGAAAATACTGTAGTTCAACCAGTAACTATTCTGCTTTATACAGGAGATGCCAGGGAACATTTCTTTTAGAGATCATTCTGACTGCCACTAGCCTTAGTATTTATGAATAAAGATGGGTTTTATGTCTAATTAAGTGACCACTATAAAGTTTCTTCAAGGTTTTCGGTAGAATACTGTTTGCTCTTTAGTTAGATGTTAGTTTTGCTTCATTGTTATCTAGTTTCTTAAGTGAGAATTCACTACACTTGTCCTTATGTTTCAAATGAGAATAAGTAATTCTGAGTATAAGCAATTACACTCAAGCTTGTCATTGACTGCAATACATATAGAAACAGAATTTGTCCTTCTTACTATAGCACAGTTCTGATCAGTTTTTCCTTCATCTTTGTAAGCATTAGGTAAAAAGGTCTTCTGATTAACATTTCCCTCCCCAAATATAAGAAAACACTGGTTTTCCACTGCGTAAGTTTCTTAGAAAGATTTTGTGTTTGAACCAATTGTTCCTAAACTGTGTTTTGTTTTACATCACGGATATCTCTCTTAGTTCTGCTAAGAACTGCTGACATGAGCACTTTTTTAGAGGTAAAGAATAGACAAGTAAGCTGATGGTATAAAATCTATAAAAACATAGATGTACTAATATTCAAACAAGTTTTTAAGCAAAATGCTAAGATGCATACAAAATTGATATAATTGATTTTCTTTAATTTTGTTTTAGGTTTGAAGGGTCTTGGTTTAGAAAATAATAAGATAATTTTCTTTTCATCTCTAGCTGCCCCTAGACAATGCATTGAACTACACTTTGATGAAAAATATTCCATAGAGCCTTCTTGGGAGTGTAAATTTGACCATATTGAAGTACGAGATGGACCTTTTGGCTTTTCCCCAATCATTGGACGTTTCTGTGGACAGCAAAATCCACCTATGATAAAATCCAGTGGCAGATTCCTATGGATTAAATTTTTTGCTGATGGTGAGCTGGAATCTATTGGGTTTTCTGCTCGGTATAATTTTACACCTGGTGAGTACAAACCATCCCACTTTTTGATAGAAAAAGCTTAGCATAGTAACTTTTCTAATGATGTATAATTGTGCTGTTGAATGTCTTTAATTGGGACTATGTTTATTATCAAGGAAAGTATTAACAGATCGGAAAATGATAGAAGGTATATATATCTTTTGCATAACAAGTAAGGCTTATTCAAGGAAGAAATTTTCAATACAGTTTTGTCCAAGATGCACATATTCAACTTCTGCAGTTTTTAAAAGAATTGTTTTCAACTGAATTCTATTATAGAAAATAATTCGAAATGTTTCTTGGGAAGTTATGTGTTTTATGCTTGATTGTTACACTGTGCAGCTTTTCTTTCAAAATGATCATTGATTAAGTATTCTAACAAAAAAATGTAATTATCTCAGAAAATTCCATCATTGCTTTTCCACTTCACCAATCATTTCCCCAGCTGAGGTGTGGAATAGTTCTCCCTTTTCAATAAAGCAAACTATTACAAGTATTGCCAGAGGAAGTGTGAGGTTCAAATAGTAAAATGTATTAAACATTTTTCTGAAAAAAGATGTAAATCTTAATTGTAATTGTACAATTATTCCTTGTCACTTTTTAAATTTAATTCATTAAAGTAAAACAAAATTCATAGTCATACTTTCCATTAATTCCCCTCCTCCCCCCACTTATTAACAAAAGATTGCTGATTTTAAATTTCATTTTTGGCTGCAGCTACACTATACTGCACTGCACTGCTGGATTTGACGTAGTTCTGTACCTTCTTATGTATTGAGTGATGAGTCATACCTTAATATAGCTCACTCTAAAGCACTGTAATTATTATGTAATTTTGTCAATTATGTTACTATTGTTTCAGCTAAATTGTTGTATTAGGTGGAACAATATGCTTTAGAATATCTGCTAAAATTAACAGGCCCCAAATTCTGCTTGCTGAATTATTCCAGTAACATCATAGAAGATAGCAGGACTACTTAAATGTTCCTCTATGCGGTTTTCTTTCCCTAATGCAAGGAAAATAGTTACAAAATTACCCAGCATAGTTCAATTTTCTTTTAAGTCAAAGATACTGTCTTCCAGAGGGTAAACATATTTAGAAGGTTCAAACAGCAACAGGACACAGTATTTCTGTAGCAAATAACCTGATAGCCAGATATAAGTATCTCTTGTAAATGCAAAGGCAATGGATGAAATTTTACTATATCCACACGTACTTGTCTCTGAAAAGTGAGTTAAATTTGTATCTTTCATTTACTCTGTGGGCTTTTGCCATTTTTCTCCCCACCTCCACCAAAAGTTCTTTGCTTTAGATTTCATGTCCTTCTTGTTTCAAAGGGTTATGTATTATGGTTGAAAAGATGCTCATAGCACAATCTGCAGCTTATTCTGTCTAAAAAACTCTCAAGTGAAAAACAATTTCATGGACCATGTTTTATCCTCGTTCTTTTTCTACTGATGTAAGGTGGATTTCTACACAGAGATCAATGCTGGTAAATTGCTATAGCAGCATAAATTATTCCAGACTTCAGATGGAATAGCTATGTCTTTTCTTTTTCTTTTTTTTTTCTTGTTTTTTTCCCCTTGCCTCCATAGATTTCAATTGGAAACTCTGCAAATGATAGAGGTTTTCTAGGAATATTGGCCAAAATAAGAATATGATTAATCTGACAAGTGCAAACCAGCACTGCTGCTTCCTTGATCCCCAGTAACAGGAAGCAGGTCTCATTCTGTGTGATTACTTGACCAGTCCTTCATTATGTAGGCATGGATGAGGCTTGACATTTTGAGATCCCTTGTCCAAATGTGAGCAATGGGAGGGGTCACTGTCAACTCATCAAAAAGAGTGATGGCTTTCAAGAGTGTATAAAAGAGCAGCATAGAGAGGAATTGTCTCCAGAAATTATCGCCTAAACCATCTAGATCCATCTTGGCTAGTGACAACTTATCAAATTAAATTACGAACAACAGAGAGAGCAGAAGAAAATTTTCAGCTAACCTCTCTTAAAGAACATCAAGAAAATGATCCAAAGCAAAGACTCATTTGGAAACTATTGGTGTCTAGACCAGCTGAACACTCAGGGGAGATGTAGTTTGTCACATCCATCTCACTGGGCACAAGCCACACACTCTGCCTCACTGCAGCTTGCATAAGAGGCTTCCTCCATCCCAATGACAAGCACAACAGAGCCATTTCTTTAGTACCAGCAATCTTTGATGTTGCCCACCCGTGTGGTCCCCACCCACCCCTGAAATGTTCTTCAGCTGCCACTTTGCATTCAATATCTTGATGGAGGCTCTGTTTTTTTGATAAAGACAAGAAATGTGATGTTGAAGGTGTGGCAAGATTTTAAAAAATTAAGTAAGTAAATTTGACTGAATGGAAGTTGCAACCATTTGTTGTTATTTGAATGGTACCTAGAGAAGCAGGGAAAGAAATTATTTACTCTGTCTCCAGGGTGTACAAAACCAGCTAACTGGATGAAGTTGAAAAAAGGATCAATTAGGGTATCAGGAAAAATGTTCCAATGAAGATCTATTAGTCTGTGCAAATGGAAAGAGCCCTGTCACCTGAGGCATTTTAAAACGAGCTTGGACTAAGTCCTAAAAAAAAGAAATTATATAGAACAATCCCAAGGAATAGACTAATATTTTGCAATTACTAGAACATTTCTGTTTAGTAATTTCTTTGACTCCTTGGTATTGAAATGGTTGGAACTCCATCCACCGATGCAAAAGTCCAGTGGAGTTTCAACAGTCTCTCAACGGGCTGGGGTTTCAGGCATCTTGAAACAAACATAATTCTCTTGCCATAAATTCTGTTCCATTTAAATAGATTATTTTTCAGAGCACCTTTCAGCACTCTAAAAGGTGAGATCTAGCAGAAGAAACAACTTTAATGACAAATCCAGAACTACACACAAAACCAACACAAACACACTCAGGAAGTGGTAAAACTACTGAAAATTATGCAAAACTGTTACTTATTAAGAGGATAATTTAGGCTTTCATTTTTGTGATATTATAAATTATAGTGTTAAGCAAGGTGTGGTTGAATGAAGCTGTATGTACGGTATAAACATCGACTATTTTAAATGTCAAAACTCTGGGTTAAGGGAAGAAGTCGTCTTTTTTGTTCATATTATTACAGCTAAATACCAGTAATAACCAAATGCAATTTGGATGTAAAGTAAATTTGCAATCATTTTGTATACATGAGAGTTCATAAGTAAAACAAAACATACTTACTTTTTATGTACTATTTTATTTTTGATTGTTAAATGCTGATTAACTGTGATCATTTCATGGAACTATCTGAACCTATGAAACCTTCATAAATGTATACAAACATTTTGTTGTGTTTTTGCAAATCTCATGTACAGAACAAAAGCCATATCAGACTACAAGATTTTCAAGTTGCTCTGGTTCATTTTGAATGCAAATATGATTGGCTAGGGAAAGACACATGAGACAAGTCACATGATAATTCTTTCTGGCTCTTGCTTTGTCATTCTTTAGGCCATGGGAAGGCTTACACCTGAAATTGCATTTCACATCTCTGGGTCCTTGGACTCAATCCGTTACCCTCATTTTTCCTAAAAAGTTATGTCTCAAGAAGATTTTCCAAAATGGTGTTGAATCACTGTTTTGTGTAGAAAAACTCAAATATTACTTCAAGGGGACTTATTCTTGACAACCATTCTTTGAAATGAGTCAATTTTTTAGTGTAGACAAGGATTCAGACAGAGAGGATATGTTTATTTGAGCTTTCTTACTCAGCTAGAATAATCAGATTTCTGTTCATCCTGGTCCCTGATTTTGCAGGACAGTGGCTTAAGATTGCACATCATTACTTTCAGTTCCTTCACTTAGTAAAAGCCATCTGTGTTTTTATTTAGCCTCATTAATATAAAGGTCAGTCAGTAATGTTTTCTGTTCAACTGCCTGATAATGGAAAAAGAAAAAAAGCTTTATAGTCTTTCATGTCCCGAAAAGTGGAGTGTAAAACACTGTCTAGTCAGAATAACAGTGCTTTTACGTCCCCATTGCAGTGGTATAAGTAGCTGTAGAATGTCAGAGTAGTAGAATAATGACATCATCTGTCTTGACAAAAAAAACCCACAACCCAAATTATTTCTGATTGGGGAATTTCTGTATTTTAGGACTGATGAAAAAATTAATGTGATTTATTAAATTCAATCACAATTCTAAACAACTTAGCTAAGGTACTGTCAAATCATTTTGCCATCTAATGTCCATGTCCTGCCTTGTGTGTATTTAAGGAAGGGGTATTTCCTAGGCATCTGGGACAGCTGAATACTTGTGGGAGCTTGCTCACTTGCTTTTATTTATGTCTTTATTTATTTTTGTGTTCTCTTCTGAACTTTGTCTGATTGCTTCTAAGTTAACATCAGCAGTGACAACAACTTTTAACCAACTTGTAATCCAGTTAAGTTTTTTGAGAAACAATAAACAATCTCAGAGACATGCAACTTTGAGTCAATTATTTTTCCTTTGGGATCAGAGTTGGTTTGAAATTATGAGAAATTACTCATTATCACTCTTTGCTTAAACTTTTGAGACAGAACCTTCTGATGTTTTTTTTTTAAAAAAAAAAGTGTGAATTTGTTTTATTTATTGAGATTTCTAGCCCTCAGCACTTCAAATTGTTATAACTTCCCTGAGTTATGAACTTTTAGTGTGTTCATACAAGTGTGCAACAGTCAGGCACTTCATTGCTGTTTACAATCTATAGGGCATCTGGTCTTGTGAATGTGAAGGAATTTCACTCTAACATCTAGGATGATGCACTTGCATGTGACATTGAAAATTATGGTCAACTGCATAAATATTGTCTTTTCAATGGAATTTGATTTGTGTTGTGCTGTTCTATAGGTTCCATTAACTTACAGGAACTGTAGGATTATGCCCAGAGTATTTCAGTACCATAAATGTGGGAATGTAATGGGATAATATGTTTATTTTAAATTTCAAGTAAAAAATAATTTCTTATGTGGAGCAAATGAGTATCTAAAAGATGTCACAGGATTCTCAGGTCCCATATTACCTCTTGTTATCATATACTTATATTTTTGCTTTCTACAATACACAAAAGGCAACTGCAGAACTTCCTAGTTTAGAAATCCCTGCATGCTGGGAGTATCATATTACCAACAGAAAGAAGTTGAACACTTAAGTTCCTACCATGTTGAGCTTTGCTGTAAAAATAAGAGCAATAGAAATACAAGATATAGTTTTAAGTATTCTAACATTGGAAGAAAGAAAAAAAAACCCAAGAGCTGCGTTAACTAGGGACATTAGAGTTGCATTTGTATTGACTGTGTATGAATATTGGAGTGAAGGGGCTCTCCAAGTCATGTAGTGTTGTCTCTCACACTGGGACTGCAAGCATCAAGTTTCCAACTCATCATAAATATTTAAATTCATATCCTTCTGTTGATAGATCTTAAAAGACTTTCAGGGTTAATTTTATTTGGGTATTTTCTGCTTCAGCCATTGTTATGGAAGACCTGTTCCAGGATCCAAATTATTAGGAATGGTCTTCTGATTTCTTACCAAAAGTTATTCATAGCCAGCTTATGTCTTTGACTTCTTGTACCAATGTTACTTGTTAGCCTTGAAATGTCTTGTCTCACCAGGACTATACACCACTGCATCATGAGCTTCGAGATGGCAGTCATCTCTTTTTTAAGATGTCAGTTTGCTTGTCTACGCAAGTCAAATTCTTGTACTGTCTTTTTACGCCATAGGCTCTTTGTTCCCCCTGTCATCAGTACCACCCCTCCTCTCTCCAAGAATCTCTTCTCTGTAACCATTCCACAAGTTAAACACAGACTTCTAGAGGAGGTTTACTAGGATATTGTACTGCAGTACAGGTATAAATAATTCTTTTCTACCTCCACCAGAAATAGCTTTCTTGATATGTAGGTGATCTCAACAATAAAGGTGATTATGCTGTTGCATTGCTAAATAATATTTACAGAGGAACCACATTTCTCTGACAAAAAGTTTATCTTCGGAAGCACCTGGGAGGAACCTTTAGCAAGCTTAGGTGTGCATTCAAAAATAATACTAGAAAAATCAATATTTTTAGATTAAGCTGTGTTTTTACACCACCATTGTCATCATTCTCAAAATAGTTTATGTTCCTACTTGTTACAGAACAATTAAACAAAATCTTAGAGGCAGGACAGGATTTTCCTTAAATAAGGTCTTTTCTTATGCTCTTTCCCCTAAGGATATACTTCTGGTTTTATGCAAATACTACACTGAGTTAGCTTAACCTTAGGTCTGATATAGAGTGATTACCCTTTGCTTTAAACACTTGCAAAATGTAGAAATAACCAGTGAGCCCTGGGCATTATCTTTCCCTATTAATTCTTGATTAAAACACTTGGAAAGGGCAGAGCAGGGAAGATAATATGGAATTTGTACCAAACAGAACACCTGGGTACTTGTCTTCCACATGTGTTTGGAAAAAACTTGTTTACAAAGAGAATTTTCACTACTAATATGCATATTCAGAATAGCACCTCCATAGTATCTTACTTGGTAGTTCTCATTCAAATATTTAACACCTATTTCTCCAGGCAAAAAAGGAGGAACTTTGTGCCTCATATGTAATGAGTAAGGAGTTTCTGAATACTCTTCAAAGTTGTTCCAGATCATCTGACTTCCTTCTCTGGCAGGTTTTCTAATAGCTCTTACTGGGATGCACTTCTGGCTGATTGTGTTGTGGCCTCATCCTGGCAACACTGTTGTCTGTAATAGTTTCTCTTAGTGACCTTGGAGATGTGGATGTCTGCAGAGATTCTGCTGACATTGAAGCAATTCTTTTTCTTTACTTATCCATTCCTTAAGCCGTTGAATTTTCATCTGTATGTATTGTATCTACAGGTTTCTGAGGTGTTACGGGTATAGCCAATAAATCTTGACAATCACCTCAGTGCTTTTGTCTAATCAGCATGACTGTGGCCCTTCTGTTAGGCAGAGAAACTATTTTTTATTCTAGCCACAGAGTTGCAAGTGGTCTGATTCCTTAGCTGCCCATATAGAAAATGATGCTTTTATGTTAGATACAAAAGCATGTTTACATCACTTGTTTTCAGTCACCCATATTTGTTAATTTGATATTTGCATAAGTTCAAGTAACCATGATTGTTGATTTTTTTGTTATTGTCTGTTTAATGAAGTATTTCTCAATTCTAACGGCAATAAGTAAGGATCCTTGTTGACATATTTAGCTTCCCTTAACAGATTTTTTACTCTTTGAATAGTGCTTCTAGCTAATTCTCCTTAAAGAAATGCACACAAACCCTTGTTAGAAAGCTCCCAGTCCTCTGTAACTAATAAAAAGGGCTCTTGCCCAATAATTAGTAGCTCTGATTCTGCACACTGTAGTCTTTGGAAAAGTCAGTCATGTTTCTTTTTCTAGAATTGAATATTTTTGCTGTATGCAATGGTTAGCAAATTAGTAAATGTATCAAATTCAAAATACATCCTCTCTCAGCCTTTATTGTGTATACTTACCAACTGTCTATCATTGGTTGATTTTCTGAGGGTACTATTCATATTTTTTGTAAAGAGGTCAATCCAGAGAGTCATTTGCTTACCAGTACTGAGGTGAATGTTCTTGAATATTGTTTTCTGTATTTGTAGCTCTAGTAGGTGTATGGTGTCCCCTTAATATATCTTTTGTGATATTGATGGCTATGACCAATGTTGATTTGTTTACTGTCTGTTGAGACATGCACTATGTTACTCTTTCAGATATCACATTTGAGCTTCTTTGGTGCTCAGGTCCAAAAGTAAGATCATGCTTTGATACAAATTTTGTCCTAACTATTTTGTAAATAAATTTTTAGCTGGCCCATTGAAGTATCTATGCCTTTGATCTGTCTTCTCTCTCTCTCTTATTATGTGATATCAAATAGCCTGCAATCTTTAATATCATACTGCTCTCATGGGCTAGAGAAATACTATTGTGCGTAGTCTTTTCCGTGTGGGGATAGAGAAATACTATCATGCATAGTCCTCTCCATGTGAGGAGCAGAAATACAAAGATTTCTGAGAGGTAGATGTCATCTGTATGGGTAATTCTAGCCAATGTGTGTATTGGTAGACACGAACCTCATGGAAAATCAAGAGCTTGAATCAAGCCTCTGAACACCCAGACTTACTCCTATCTGTTTTTTTCCCTTTCTCTCTTTCACTCTCTCTCTGTACAATTGCAACCTACCTCAAGCTGCCGACAAGCTCTTTTACCATATATATCTTGGCCTTATACATACACTAAGGAGTTATGAACAAACCTCATCTCAGTAACTTTAACTGATTTTATGTATACAATAAATGCAGGTATGTTATCCTAAAAATTATTATGACAAATTGAGGAAGTGAGAAGTTCAATTTTTTAAGTCCAAGTCCAATCTTAAAAGAATCCAATCTTTAAAACATGAAAATCTGTAATGAAGAGGTATATAATGGTAATAATGGGTTCATGCAAGAGTCACCTGCTTATTGTCAGTGTTGTTTAATGTTTGTGAATGCTGAGAAGATTAAAGGGTTTTTTCTTTATAATATTAATTCACATTATATAGCAATATTCCTTTAAAATCTCATAAGTAACATATTCTGGTCAGCAGGGTAAGGTTAACAAAAAGTTCAGCCAGCAAATAAAGGATGTCACAAGTGTCTGACATCCCTATTTAAAGTTTCAGAATTTGCTAGCCTCCTGTGGTCTGTTTCTATAATGTCAAATAATGTAATTTACACTGTATCTTGTAGGTATTTTATTAGTTAGCTTTGAAATAATAATAAAAAAAAAGTCACATAATTTTCATTCCTGCAAATCTTTGAAATCATCTTTACATGCAGAATGCCACTAGCACAGCTACAGTTTTTCTTTTGTTTGGGAAAGCCAGTAAGTCATTTTTGTTCAATTTATGTTCAATGTGTAGATATTTTCAATTTGCACACAATTTTTATTGTGGCAAGTCCAAATGCTAGGTGTCTTTATTTTTTTCTCTGCAAAACCTGTTCATTTCACTAAGGCCCTTGAGCCAAATAAGAATAACAGGTACTATAACACTGTAATCCATCAAAAATCTCTGAAATTACTTTCTGATATGCCCAAGGTTAATTCCAAAGAACAGTTGCTTAAGCTTACTATACTCAAATACTGCACTGACAAGCCACTAGTTCTAGTCCCAGTTTAGCAAAGAACTTCAGGAAGCCTACATTTAAGCATGTACCTAAATCTGTCCAGTCTCTAGGCTTGGGTACTTACTTAAAGGTAAGTACGTTTAAATAATGTCCTCTACCTTTTCATCTATTGAACTAAGTAAAAATGAAATATTTGTTTATTTTGGAGAACTGAACTATTATTTCTTCAACTCTTTTCATGAATTAAAAACTATTTTACTACCTTTACACAAATTATGTGGTAGATATATATCAATTCAGTGTTTGTCTGTTTGAACATCATCACACTAATATAGCCTTAAGTAGGTTCAACTTATTCACTAACTACCAATTTTCACTTGTTTTCATATTCTGTTACAGTAAGTTGAGTTTTTGTTGGAGTTAGAACATCATGGTTAGTGATTTGTCTGTCTTCCTGTGCTATTTTTTTCCTCTAGATATTCTTGACCTTAAAAAATCACCTTGGAATCGTCTGAAATGAAATTATTTTCTGTATGTAAAAACATATAATTTTCTTCAACCATGCTTAGAACAGAATTCATTCAGATAAGTTTTTGGTCCGACTCAGTTTGTCAATCAGGTTTACAAGTTGTAAAATGAAGTTATACTAGTTCTGCAACCATTTGCAATGAGTACTGGTTCCACTCCTTGGATTTTAAATTTTAAACACAAAATAAAGTTTCCAGTAGATTTTTACTACATTCCCACTACTTAAACTTGTGGTAGTGCATCCATTGCCACATGGGCTTTTTAAAATAAAATGGATCAGTACTTAAGGATATTTTTTTTAAAGGGACAATTATTTATTGATAAGAAAAGAGGGATGTGATTTTTTTTGTGTTATGATGTGTTCTTTTCTCTAAAATTGGAAGTTAAGCTCCCAGACAAAATCTCCACAAACAAAAGGTACCTAGGGAAAGCCAAGACGCTCTTTAGTATCTTGCTCTTTCTGCAAAAATCTCATCTCCTCACTCTAGCTGATTTTGGAACTCAGTAGAAGTCAGGACCGAGGAGTAGTAGCCTTTATCGCACACCTTTCTAATAATGAAGAAACTCAGATCTCTCAAGCTTGAGCTAGCTCAGCTGCAGATCTTCCAAAGAATGGTGTCTGTCTTCCATGCTGTATGTTGGCGGCAGCTATGACTATTTATCACTAGTTTATTTACTCCTACTACTCATTCATTTATTCAGCAATCTGCAGACATTTAAAAGAGCCTACATTCTCTGTTCATTTATTTTCTCAATTCATTTAGGACCAAGCCTAAAGACATTTAGGTGGTGAGACATCTGTTGAAATAAACAACCATTTAAGCAAAAGAACTGGATTTAGGAAGACTCAAATTTAAGAAGTTTATTTTCTTTGTGGACCTGCACTTCATTATCTTTCAATTACATTTTTCATATTTGTATTGTCTGCCTTTCCTTTCCTGTTTAGCTAAAAAAAAAAAAACCAAAACAAAAACAACTTGATTGATTGTTGGAAATTATTCTAATAATAAAAATGTGATCTTTTTAGTTTATTGCTATAAGGAAATATTTAAAACCACTTTCAAAACTTGCGTTTATAATTACTGAATGAAGACTACAGGATTCCTTAACCCCTCTTGTCTTCCTAAAGTTTTAATGTTTTTTCCCAAAGGGGTTTTGCTGTAGCCCAGTGTTTAATTAACTAGTATAATCTGATGCATAAAAGCATTACCTAAAACTTCATACAATACAAG
This sequence comes from Aquila spilogaster, assembly GCA_024606505.1. NCBI lineage: Eukaryota > Metazoa > Chordata > Aves > Accipitriformes > Accipitridae > Aquila > Aquila spilogaster. The sequence goes on along the minus strand of JANHGO010000063.1, from coordinate 83,879,316 downwards.
AAAGATTTCAGCTAAACAGACCAAATTCTTCTCTGGTTTAAGAATGAGACTTCTATTCATACCAGTGAAGTTGGATGCACGGTCAGGCAGGTTGGGTTTAGTCTTGTACTCTGGTCTGCCATGATATATCCAATCTGATTCAAGAGTGCTTTGCAATAGTATGGTCATACAGTCTAACTGAGAACCTTTCATTAAAAAGATGCTAGTCATTCTTAATCAAACCAGGTAACATTAGTGTTAGCAAAATTACTTCTGCCCTTAGAGAGCAATTCTCAAGACAGACATTTTCTGTTTCTTATTAAAAATGCATGATATAATAAATACCACAAATATTCAAGTACAAAAATATCTTTTGAAATTGAGAGAACCAGTGCCCTCAAATTATTCTTGCTCTGAAGGCTCTTCTCGATTATGTCAAATGCACATTGTTTACATGATCACAGCATAGTGTGCAATTCACTAGGTAAATGAGTGTCTGACATTCATGTTTCCTCAAATAGATTTGTAGAGGAATTTTAACTTCAGTGAGACAAAATGTTTTGGTCTATGCTACACAGTCTAAAATGGACTTTCAGTTAATTTTTTTTTAATGTTTAGAGTGGTGAGATCTACCAAACAATTGAGAATGCCATTGAAAGGAATAAATTAATTGCAAAATTGTGAAAATAAGTAAGCAAATGCTTTTGATCAATGTTTTAAAAATATTGCTTCAGAGATCGTTACACATCAGAGATGTAGAAAGTTTATTTGAATACCTTGATGTCAAAAGGTATCTAATATCCAGCAATTTGCGTTAAGAAAGATTGCTTGAGTCCCAAGTAAGATGCTGAGAACAGAATTGCCAAATATTTTCTGAGATTTCAGATTCAAATAAACTGATGTCTGTGGCACATCCATTATTAAAAATTTGTACTAGAGTGACAGAAGCAGGCAGCGTGAAATGTGTTATTCTAGTCACACATCAGTCCCCTAGATGACACCGAGAAGCCGGAAGATGTTGTGTAACAGGACTTACAAACATCATTTGCCAGATGTTATCTGATAGTTGAAGCTCAAGAGACAATGTTATCAAATCTGCCGGTTGCAGTATGTGGGTTAATAAAAGATTGTATGATACCACTTCTTGTTTTCTCTTGATTTTTTTCCTTTTTTTTCCTGTAGCTTATTTCTCAACTCTAGGTGAAAATCAATATTAAAAGAGAACGCAGAAAATTATTATTAAAAATATTTTGTTCTTTAATGCTGATTTCATTATGTGGATTAGACTGTTGGTTATTAACTGCTACCAACTACAAAGTCCATATTGAAATTATATAAAATGAGTTTACAGGTTGGGTTTTTTTTAATAAAAGGCATACTGGCTTAGTAGTTTAAAAATCAGATTTGGGTAATTTGAATCTCTGTAATTGTATGTGCTCTCCCCACAAGAATAATTTGTAGCATTAATATAGTTGTTTGTATTGCAGAATATTGCATATCAGTGATAGTCCAATATACATATAAATCAATGATTTACCAAGTACTTTTAAATGAAAGGTTTTATTTATATTTGATTTTTTTTTTTTTTTTTATCGCTAGAGCTTTAAATGACTCTTTCAAATCAAGCTAGGAAAAATCCTGCTGTTTGGCAGTCAAAAACTTGATCTGGTCAAATTAAATTTAATTATTGCCTGCTGCTTGGATAAGCGGCTGACCCATACTTAAAAATCCTGAGTGCTGCGACTGACCATCATGTTTGACCTGCTGGGGCTGAAAGTGAAAACTGTCCTGTTACCCCATTTCTTCTAAATATTGCCACATCAGTAGAAGAACTGGTCAATCTCTAATCAGTACCCACTTTGCTGTTCTTTTCCCAGTCTCTTCAGCCAGTTAATGGCAACATTGGCTATTGTATAAAGTAGGCATAAGGACTTAGGAACACTGCCTTTCCAAAGTGTGATTCAATGAATCACAATGGCTTTTTCATGGTGAACGTGATGCAGAAGACCAGTTTTCATTCCCTGTATGAGGCTGAGCCAGTCAATCAGTGTCACGCTCAATAAATCAATTGCTAAATTCAGCTCAGATTGTGGGCCTAAACCTGCTTCTGTTAGAATCAATATTAAAACTGTGAGTAAATCCAGTGGAAATCAGATTGTTGCTTCAGACTGGTAGCTTTTGAATAGAGGAGAAAAACTGCAAATCTGTCAAATTCCATGGAAATTATAATTTTTTAATCTAAATTCCCAAGTTATGATAATAGGATTAAAAATTTACTAATCTATACTGAATATAATCCCTTTTAGGGATAGCTGGATCTGGAGTTTCTGGGGTGAGGAAAAGTCAGTGGTAACTGAGTTTTTATAGACATGAATCTAACTGTATTCAAACTCTAGGTTACAGACCTCCAGTTATCCACAGACCCATTTGTTTGCTGATGTTCATGACAAACCAGTTTGAAAATTCGTTAGTGAACACAGAGCACATGGCATAAATGATATGCAAAGAGGACTGAGGATCCATTAGAAGGATCTTGTTTAAAGAAAAAGTTAAAAAGGTTGAAGACAATACCCTTTGATTTAGAATTTATCATCCTGTTGATTTTTTTCATGTGGGCATGCAGCAAAACATGTCTTACTGTTACTGATGAGCAACAATCTTTATTCATTAATTCAAGGGGAAACCATTTGGAGCTAGGGTTGGTATGAATTATGTTTATTTTATTCAAATACCTAGTAAAGCATACAGTAGGGTTTTCCTCATCAAAATAATAATGAGTCCCAGCTGACCTAGTGTCTTTTTTCTAACAGACTAAATCTACTCTAGGTCAGTATTAGCAATTAATCATGGTTTGAACTGTTCTCTGGCACTTTTAATTGCATGAAATTGGAGAAAAACAATCTATTTGAACAAAAGGGAATGTCGCTCTCATGAAGCTGTAACCAACAAGAAGCAGATGAACAGTAAGGCAAAAAACCTAGCTGTAAAGCTTTGCTTAACCAAAAATTTATAAAAATTATTTCCTCCCGTAATCTCAGGAGAAGTTGAATTTCATAATACTGGAAAGAGTGGAAGGGTTATTGCTCCCTTCCCATATATTATTTATATCCTTTAAATATCTGAATGTTATCTTGCATAATAAAATGTAAAATTCATAAGTTTGTGGGTAATTTAAGTAGCAATTCACAGTTTAACACAGAGTTATCTTCTTTCTGACAACTGGACTATACTGAAACTCTTCCTCAGACAAAACTGCTACCCTATGCTGTTAAAAAAGATGAAGAAACAAAAGAAAGTGCAAGAACATCTCCAAGGAACTGCCACAGTATACTCCGTAGCTAAAGCTGATGAAAACCTCTCTTCTCATTCTGTAGAGAGGGCTTTGGACATTTGGGAAAACTGCTGAGGCCAACAGCTCAGTGCTCCCTAAAAAGACAATTTCGAGGCAGGAAACCTCCTAGAAGTAGCAGAATGAGAAGGAAAGCTCTGGTGTCACTGAAAGCTATACTGCCATGGATGCTAAAAGGACAGGACAGAAGACTTATTTTTCCCACAGTTGTTTCTGGGAGTTGGTGTTGATATGCCTTCCTCAGCAATTCATCAAGCTATGTGGCTTTTAGAGTTCCTCTTCTTGCTCACTGAAAGTGTCTGTGGTGGGAACATATAATTACCATTAGAGTTGACAATTTGGTTTAACAAATGTATTTCACTCTTCCTTTGATATGTTCTAGGTTTTTTTTGTTTTTCTTCAGGTTCCAGTGGGGATGAAAACCTAGAATTTTCCCTTTGATCCTAAACACCAACAGATTTCTACTCTGGATATAGAATAAATTTTGAAAACATCCTGTGACATTGGCTTTTGGAATCTTACAAAGACTTTGTAATAGGAAAGCACTACAACATAATTCATCCAATAACTTTCAAATATCTAGCAGTTGCACAGTAAACTAATGAATGACTTTTTGTCTACAGCTATTTCACTTGTTTCCACTCTAAGGATCATATTTTCTGGAGTACTGTGTCAGGTTCATCTCTTTCTGGTATCTTACAAGGCCAGATGATTAAGCAATCAGTTGTTTTACAAACAAAACTCAGTTCCCTTCCAGTGCTCTCTGACACGGTCATTCACTTTAGCGAAAGACCACCTGGTCCTTTGCTAGGCTGTAAGAGAAAAATATTTGGAGACGGTGCAAGAAATCTCTTGTTAAAGTGGACGGCAAACTATTCACATGTGGAAACTAGAGGAGATATTTGAGTTTCTCATGTGAGATGCAGTTATCTTCAAAAAGATGCCAATAGCATACATGCCATAGCTGGCATGGCCAGCTGCAGCAGGGGAATGTTAGGAGGTGTAAAAATTATGTTGATGTTTCTGTTTGTATTGGAAATGTGTCTTAATGTGCAGTCAACTACAGGTTATTCAGTACTATATGAAGTAGCACAAATAATATATTCTGTTGACTATAATAGCTGAAAAAAGATGCAGCTCTTCAAAAGAATTGGGAACACTGCAGTGAATGTATTCATTCTGTTGAATGTTCTGAGGTAAAACTAGGAGAAAGCATTTCTCCTATGATAAAATAACAAAGGTTACTTTATATCACCAAGTTATTCCCAGAAGTTCCCTCTCTCCTGGGAAATCCACTCTATGGACTGATACAGCATGAATGGCCTCTCTGAAAAGGATGTGCAGATTTAACACTCAATGGTAGCAAGCAATAACCATGTATATATTGATTCAATCTGAAGAAGTAATGCCTAGCAACCAGTTGTGGCTAAACCCTCTGGATCATTTCCCGTATGCTTCTGCCATGAACTTAAAGTGTTATTTCCTTGGGCTGAGCTAGGAGTCATCTCTAACAAACCAGTGAGACAAATCCTGAGCCTTAGTAATGTGGCGCTGAAATTGCATGACTAGGCCATACTTAGTATTCAACATAATTCAGGAAAAGCTCCATAGCACTTTATGTTGCACATCTTTCTTCCTAGTCAAGTTCAGAGACTGTTAGTCAATCACAGGAAGCCACTGGGATATTTTCCTGGGGGGGGCGCACACAAGGTGCTGCCCTTGATAGTCAGTCCTGGTGGTCCGGTCAGCTGCACTGTTGCAGCAAGGCTGTATTGCTCAGATAAAGTGGCTCCTGAGCTTGTTCCGTCTTGTTTCACCCATTTCCAGGCAACTGGCCAATAAAGGTATATGCAGCCACAGAAATATTTGTCATAGGAGCATTTTTCCCTTTGTTTCCACACACAGTGTGGTGCATAAGGGGAATATGATGCCTAATTGGAGCACTCAGCTGCTAGTGTAAATATTTAACATAATAAAAATGATCTGCCACATAATCCCACACATATCAGCAAGGGTCCCAGATTTCCTCTTTCCACTCAGCAGCCTGAGTATGACATTGTTGCCCATTCTTGCTCTCCTTTCTCACTAGGTCAGTTCCAAGAAGCACTTCTTACTTCTGGGATTTAGGTGCACATGTCAAATAGTCCAAACACCATTTAAGGATGAGACCCAGGCTCTCGTGAGTCCTCTTACCTTCTAACATGGTTCCAACCCATACAGAATTTACACTAGAGAAAGAACCTACTCTAAACAGTTTACAGAGTAGACACGGGAGGCAAGCAGGCTAAGATCTCAAAGCCTGCCATTTTGTGCACGAAAGGACAAATCTAGGTGCAACCTCTGTAATCGTGTGGTCTGTTCCAGTCATTCAGGCACTTCTTGTCTGCTCAGTTTGACCAGTATTAGCAAGGAGTTGTGCAAAGACATGGAATTTCTTTTTCTGATGATATTGCTTTTTCATTTCCAAATGGATGTTAAAGAAACAAGTATTAACTTTTGGTATACAAATGTCTGGCTATTGCTTAAACTTGCAGTATATCTCATCTTCATGAGGTCGTTATAGCTGTGCAGGTTTTAAATCAGTATACTATATTAATTACACTATAAAGACACCTTGATTGTGAGTATGAGCTGAGATTAGTAAAAGTGACAAAGAAAAAACTAAAAAAAAATCATTTTAGAAATCACACTTCTGCACTTCTGGGCAGCAGTTTGTGTTATTTCAACAATATATGGAATCTGGTTAAAGTAACTAAGGCAGGTTGACTGTATTTTTCTAAATAAGATTTTGCTTCACCTACTGCTTGCAGCATTCATTTATAAAATTTCTTCCTAAGACTAATAGTAGCTTTAGTGTACTTTACTGTGAGTTAGATCACCAAAAGCAAGACAAAGTAGTGTCTCCTTATGGACCTACATTCTCAAAAACAGTTTCTCAAACTTCTCCAGAGTACAAATCTTTTTGCTTTATTTGTGTTCATATGGCTTCTTGTTGATCTAATAGCAGGTAGAACTGCAAGGTGAAACAGCAAGAGTCATATTCACTTCTACATTTGCACTTACCACCTTTGAGTTCTTTCATGACTGTGCTAAGGAGTGAAAAATTTGAGAAGCATTGGTTTAGTTTACAAATATGTAGCCTCCAAAATAGCTGCCCTTGCTCACAATATTGTCTTAAAAGAAAGAACATAGAGAAGAAAGAGCAAATACAGTACATACTATTGCCAGCTATAACTATTATAGAACTGTTTTTCAGGGTGTCTAGCAAACTATGGGCTTTCTTTGAAGATCCTTTGGTATCTTTAATACAGATACAGACGTATATATGGAAGTTTCAACAAGACTACAGAGCTGAAAAATTAATCAGAACAAATTTCATTTTTGGCTAACAAGACAATAATTTGTGTGGTTTTGCACATCTATTTCACTTAGTATTTTTTTACTTAGTACTTTCCCTTTACTCTCTCCAGCAGAATAGCTAAGTCCCCTTTGTTTGTACACCTCACAAAAAATGTTTATTTATAGAAATATTTTTCTATTTTAGAATTGCTTTAGTGATTCTTCGAGCAGATTTTTATGCTTTTAAAATCTTGTGGTCATCATCTTCCAGAATTTTTACTGTATCATCAAATACTAGGAGGCAACCACATAAAATACCTTAGAATAACCCTGCTGTTCTGTACTGAGTTCTGCAAGCTTTGCTTTTACAGAGAATTATATTTCACCCCTCAAGAGGGCAGGACTGGTTTAGGCTTCCAGAAATCATTGTAAAAGAACCTGACTTCATAAACTTGAAAATAAATAACTGGAGGCTTGCTGAATAGTGCAATTGTCTTTACCTTTCCATGAGCATTTACAAGTAAAATCAGGTCTCTCATAAGTTCTATGACAGAGAACTACATGCATGTGTTAAAATTTCTTAAATATTGATAGATAGAAGTTGAATACCTATTTCTAGTCATTCAAAGACAGGAAAATGAAAAGATGTATCTACAGCTATCTGTTCAATGAATAAAAATGGACAGTTTCCCTATTTATCATTGGGAAATATGGTTTCTACATATTGTGACTACTTTGTGTATATATCCATCAAAAAAGGAGGGTTTTGTACTCACAAACAGCAAAAACTCCTTTATGTTTCAAACATCAACCCTTTGTAGTGTATACTTTGATCAAATAATTTCTTCATTTCTCATATATAGAAGAAAAGAAAGCAAAATACCTCAAAATTTAATCACAACCAGGTCTCATATCTGCACCAGGATTTTGCGGTACACATTTCGTTCATCTTGACTTCTGACCATACAGCAATTGCTCATATTCTTCACTGTATATACTGTATTTCAGATATAAAAAATTCTCTGTAATTAAGTATATTCTAGTCCAGGTATGCTAAGGAACATACCAGCTTGATCTTCCATTTTTTGAAAGAGATATTGAAACATTTGTAGACTTAAATCATTTGACTTCCAAGAGTGAGATATCTATTATTTCTATCAGTGCAAGCAACAGGTTTGACATTGACAGTGTAAGAAAGTGTCCAAACGAACCTTATGTGAAAAGCTCAAGAAACTGATGAATAAAATGTGAGAGGTTTTCTCACAAATTTGTGCATTGGAAAGAAAGAAAATACTGTAATTTTTCTGTATGACTTAAAATTACTTTTAAAAGCCTTGCAGAATCTATCCTTGAAGACAAGTTCAATAATTTGATAGCTGTGGATTTTTTATTCCAAATTTGATCTTTTAAAATAGATTTGTAAAAACAAGTACCAGTGGAATATCTTATTGCTAGTAATTAGTTTGAACTTTATGCATTTTCCCTGTTTCTATTAGATACTATCTACCTGTCTCTTACAGAAATCACTTAAGTAACAGAATTTTAAACAATTTCACCTTCTGTGCAAGTGACTTAAATTGAGAGAGTGTATGCAAACCTGTATGCATAGGTGGGTAAATAAGTTTCTGTGTGGATATGCCACAGCTGGGCAACCACATAAGATGCTGCAGTTTACTTGTAAACAAGGTCATTTATGTAAATAAATACATTCTTCTTCTTCTTTTTGAAGAGTTAATTCAGTTAACCTAAAATCCCCTTTTACCTTACAATTTTCTTTATTTCAAAAGATTTTTGAGCAATCAGGTGCCCTAACTCATTATAATTGTCCTCCTGGTTTTGCATTTAAACTCCATTCTTGCCAGCTGCTTAGAAAAGCCAGACTTGTGGTATGTTAACAGTGAAACTAAAAATAAAGAAATGTAGCATGGTTTCCATGGGCCAGGTATAGAATAGATCCCAGAGCCAGCATTCAAAACCTTTAGAGGCTCCCATGAAGACCTAGTGGATCAATTTGAAACCAGTCCTAAATATTACACATTTTTCCAGGTTGGATATATATGTTCACAGGACTCAAAGCACATCTCACCAAAACAAGTCTGTATTGTGATAGATTTGTCTAACCTCTGCTATTACCTTAGATTTGTCTTTCGACTAGTTATTTCAGTATTAGCCAATTCTGGTGTTTAGTTATTACAGAATCACAAGATAGCTGGGGTTAGAAGGGACTTCTGGAGGTCATCATGTCCAACCTCCTTTTCAAGCAGGGTCACCTAAAGACACTTGCCCAGGACCATGTCCAGATGGCTTTTGAGTATCTCCAAGGATGGAGAATCCACAACCACACTGGGCAACCTGTGCTGGTGCTCAGTCACCCTCACAGTGGAAAACTGTTTCCTGGTGTTCAGACGGAACCTCCTGTGTTTCAGTTTGTGCCCATTGCCTCTTGTCCCGTCACTGGATGCCACTGAAAAGAGTCTGGTTCCATCCTCTTTGCACCCTCCATTCAGGTATTTATAGACATTGGTAGGATCACCTCTGGCCCTTCTCTTCTCCAGGCTGAATAGTCCCAGCTCTCTCTGCCTTTCCTCATATGAGAGACCTTCAGTCCCTTAATCAGCTTCATGACCCTTTGCTGGACTGTCTCTAGTAGCTCCATATTGCTTTTGTACTGGGCAGCCCAGAACTGGAGCCAGCACTCCAGATGTGGCCTTACTAGTGCCAAGTAGAGGGGAAGGATCACCTCCCTCAACCTGTTGGCAGCACTCTTCCTAATGCAGCCCAGGATACAGGTGGCCTTATTTGCCACAAGGATACATTGTCGGCTCATGTTCAACTCGGTGTCCACCAGGACCACCAGGTCCTTTTCTGCAAAGCTGCTTTCCAGCTGGGTGGTCCCCAGCATATAGGGGTGCCTGGGGTTGTTCCTCCCCAAGTGAAGGTATTTGCATTTTCCCTCGTTGAACTTCATGAGGTTGCTGTCAGCCCATTTCTCCAGCCTGTCGAGGTCCCTTGATGGCAGCACAACCCTCTGGTATATCACCCACCCCTCCCAGTTTTGTGTCATGCTTGATGACGGTACACTTTGTTCCATCATCCAGGTCATTAATGAAGATATTAAACAGGATCGGACCCAGTATTGACCCCTTGGGTACACCACTCATTACTGGCCTCCAACTGGACTTTGTGCTGCTGATCTCCACCATCAAGGGCCTGGTTGTTCAGCCAGTTTCCAGTCCACCTCACTGTCTGCTCATCCACTGCATTTTTTTAATGGTTAAGGAAGTTACAGATTATTGCCATTTTCTTCTTAGGCCACTCTAAAGTTTCTCATTCTGCTCGTTTGCCTGTAACTCTAAATAACCTGGCACAGATCCTTGCATTTCATAAGAAGTTTCAGATGTAATTCTATGTTTCACAGAGACTTTACAGAAAAGCCAATAGTAACTAAACATTGCAGGAATCTATTATTTGTGGAATAGGTTGTAATATATCACCAAAGGGAATTTCTGGATATTATTTTGTTGGTTTTGGTCGGTTTTAAAAGAGATGTTCAATGCTTCAGGAAAGTGCCACAGAACTTCTTTTGGATGCAAGGTCTTCCATTTATATAACCTTTACACATTTTCTCATTTCTTATGAAAATTCCTGGTTTTCTTTTCTCATACTTCATTTACCCATTAAGGAGATTCCCATAAAAATATGTACATGTCTTGCATTCCCCTCAAGGCCAATTGCCTCCTATTTTTCTCTCTCATTATAGGTGATCAATCTTATTTTTCACAGCAAACTCTTCCTCTCTTGGGAGGTTTTCCTAATGGGAACATGATTTTCATCAGGACTATCTGTCTATCGAAAGATCTAGCCAGTCAGTATTTAGATATCATGAAAAGGGTTCTGACTCAGCCAGACTGATAATAACAATTTGATTGAATTACATACAGAAGAGCTGCTAAAGTATAATCTGTTTAATGGTAGACTATTTAAAACCCAAACATTTGCTGGGTAAATAGGCTTAAACATGCCAGAATTTTCAGCATCTCGAATAAGACGTTATTTACAGATTGTTGTTTTTATTATAATAATATTGGTATACTATTCATGTTTAATGAAGTGTGTCAGGTGACATAGATTTTATTTCACTATCCCTCTTGAGATGTTGAAAGGTCGCAAAAAAGATTATTTTTCAAAACTGAGCAAGATCTACCATATGTCTAGAATTTTAACAGATTGTACACATCTATGTGCATTGTTACCAATGTTACTGTATTGTTAACAAATGAGAACATACTTTCAGAATAGTTTTGTGGGTCAAATTGCATGGTCTAGATTACCCTTCAGTCTGGATTCTTGCTACCAGTGGTCCTTTATATGAGAACTCCTTTGTAGTGGTTTAACCCCAGCCAGCAACTAAGCACCACGCAGCCGCTCACTCACTCCCCCCCCACCCAGTGGGATGGG
>JANHGO010000063.1:83827617-83868091 GCA_024606505.1 Aquila spilogaster | reverse complement strand
TTATTTTATTTTATTTTATTTTATTTTATTTTATTTTATTTTATTTTATTTTATTTTATTTTATTTTATTTTATTTCGTTTCGTTTCGTTTCGTTTCGTTTCGTTTCATTTCAGTTTCACTTTGTTTTAATTTTAATTTACAGTTCTCTTCAGAAATCGGTCTTGTTGCTTCTAAGTTAAAATCAGCCGCAACAATTTTTAACCAACTTGTAATTCATTTAAGTTTTCTGAGAAATAATTAACTGTCTCAGAATACATGAGACTATATGTGTTTGCCTTTTCCTCTAGGAAATTATCTAACATTGTGAGAGATGAGTCATTATAACCCTTCCTTAAAGCTTTAGAGCCAGAACAATGCTTCAAATTTTTTTTTTATTATTTTTTTTTAAGTGTGAGTTTGTTGTATTTATTCAGGTTTCTAGTCCTCAGCACTTCAAATTATTATAGGCAGCTTCTTTGAATTATGAATTTTTAATGTGTTCATGCAAGTGTTCAGGAGACAGCACTCCACTGCCTTTTATAATGCTTGTATTATGACTTATGGTCTTCTGAATGAAAATGAATTTCATGTAGTATCTTGCATGACACATTTGCTTGTTAGAGTGAAAGTCGTGATCAGCTACATAAATGTCTTTTCAAGGGAATTTGTTTTGCACTCTGCTGGTCTACAGACTCCATTAATTTCCATGAACTGTAGGCTTAGGCCCAGAGTATTTCAGTATCATACACATTAGAAGGTAATGGGATAATAAGTTTGTTTTAAATATCAAGAGAAACAGAATGTCTTGTGTGGAACAAATGAGTATATGGAAGTTCTCAAAGGATTCTCAAGTCCCATATTACATCTTTTTATCACTTTTTTTTTCTCTTTTATTTCCTAATAATACTTTGCAGAACTTCCTGCTACAGAAATCCCTGCATGCTGGAAGTATCATTTCACTAGCAGAAGGAAGCTGTATACTGAAGTCCCTACTTTGATGAACTTTGCTGTAAAAAGAAGAGTAATAGAAATAGATGACATAGTTTTGAGTATTCTAATATTGAAAGAGAGAGAAAAAAACATTTGCAGAGTTTAGTAACAACTGCATTAACTGGGGACATAAGAGTTGCATTTGTGTTGACTATGTATGGACATAGGAGTGAAGGGACTTTCCAAAATGTGTAGTGTTGTCTAACACTGGGACTGCAAGCAATATGTTTCTAACTCAATGTCGTAAATGTTCAAATTAATTTTCTTTTATCGTTGGATCTTAGAAGTCTTTTAGGTTTTATTTTATTTGGGTATTTTCTGCCTCAGATGTTCCTACGGAAGTCCTATCCCAGGATCCAAATTATTGTGATTTCTCACCTAAAATAATATATGGCTAGTTTATGTCTTTGTTTTTTTACAATATTATTTGTTGGTTTTTAATTCTTTTTTTTTTTTTTTCCCCACCAAGTGTATAAGCCATTGAAGCTTAGAGATGGTAGTCATATACTTTTTAAGATGTTGATTTTCTTAGTTACACAAGCTAAATTCTTCTACTTTCTTAATGCCATCTTTCCCTTGATATAACTACCATCCTACCTCCCTCCAAGGATGTCTTCTTTTTATCTGTTCCACCACTACTGAACACAGAATTCTAGAGGAGGTTGAGTAGGGCATTTTAGAGTAGTATATGTGCAAATAATCCTTCTCTATCTCCACTGAAAAAAACCTCTCCGTATGTGTGATATATATGGGATCTCACCAATAAAGGTGATTATGGTGTTGCATTGCTAAATATTTTTAACAGAGGAACCATGTTTCTCTGACAAAGAATCTGTCTTTTGAGAATCACCTAGGACGAGACTTTAACAAATTTATATGCACATTCAAAAATAATACCAGCAAACTTTTTTTTTTAATATTAAGCTGTATTTGTAGAATTCCATTGTCATTCTGTATTTTTACAACACCGTCTTCTCATTCTCAAAATAGTTTGCATTATGACTTGTTACAGAACAATGAAGACAAAATCTCAGAGGCAGAGGAGGATTTTCTTTAAATATTGTCCTTGTCATGCTTTTCCCCTAGATACTCTTCTGTCTTTGCATAGTTACTGCACTGAGTTGGTGAGCCTCAGGTCTGATTTAGAGAGGTCACCCTTTGCTTTAAAATGTAGAAATAATGAGTGAGCCCTAGACATTTATTTTCCTTTTTAATGCTTAATCTGATTGTAATGTTTGCGAAGCACTTGGAATTGATAGAATAGGGGAAATACTATGGAATTTGTACTAAACAGAAGCCTGAGTAGTCTTCTTCCACAAGTGTTTGGGAACAACTAGTCTATTATGAGCATTTTCACTACTAGTATATATTTTCAGAATAGCACCACCAAAATTTATGAGACATCTTACTTCATATTTCTCCTTCCAATATTTTCACACCTATTTCTTCAGGGAAAGAAATGAAAAACTTTTTACCTAATATGTAATAAATAAGTACCCGAGCTGCTTTAGTTCATTACAGTTCATCTGGCTTCCTTATCTGGCAAATTGTCTAACTGCTTTTACTGGGATGCATTTCTGGATGATTGTGTTGTGACCCCACCCTGGAAACACTTCTGTCTTTAATAGTTTCTCTTGGTGACCTTGGCAATGTGGATGTGCAATTTCTCTTTACTTATCCATTCCTTAAGTGGTTGAATTTTCATCTTAATGTATTGTATCTACAAGTTTCTGAGGTGTATCGCCAATAAATCTTGACAATGATCTCAGTCCTTTTGTATAATCAGCATGACTATGACTCTTCTGTTAGGCAGAGAATCTATTTTCTAGTCTAGCCACAGACCTGCAAGTGGTCTGATTCTTTAGCTGTCCATATTGAAAACCATACGTTTATGTTAGGTACAAAAGCATGTTTATATCACTTGTTTTCATTCATCTATATTTGTTAATTTGACATTTGCATAGGTGATGGTTGATTTTTTTTATCATCTGTTCTTTATTGAAGTATTTCTCAAATCTAACAGTAATAAGTAAGGTTCCTTAATGACATATGTAGCTTTTCTTAACAGATTTTTGCTTTCTTTGTAGAGTTCCTCTACCTAATTCTCCTTAAAGAAATTTTCACAAACCTTTGTCATAAAGTTCTCTATCCACTATAACTGAGAAGAAGTGTTCTCATCCAATAACTAGGGACTGTTATTCTGCATAGCGTAGTCTTTGAAAGAGTCAGTTATGTTTCTGTTTCTAGAACTGAGTATTTTTGCAGTATGAACTAGTAAATTAGTAAATGCATCAAATTCAGATATGCCATCTATCAGCCTTTGGTAAAATCAGCAGTTGTTTGGCACTCATTCATTCTCTTGGGTAGTATTTATATTTTTTCATCAAGAGATCAATCTAGAGAGTCTCTTTTTCTCACAAGTGTTGAGGTGACTGCTACTAAATACTGTTTTGTATACTATCAAATTTAGTGTCTATGTATTATCACCTTAATATGTCTTCTGTGATATTGATGGATATGATTAATGTTGCTTTGTTTAATGGTTGTTGAAAATTGCAGATAATGTAATTCTTTTGTCTTAAATATCACATTTGCCCTTCTTCGTTGCTCCTGTCCCAAAATAAGATCATGCTTACTTCAGCTTGGATAGAAATTTTATTCCATCTTTTTTTATAAATACATTTTTAAGTAATCTGTTAGAATGTCTATGTGTTTGACCTGTCTTCTCTTTCTCTCTTATGTGGTACTGAAGTCTTTGCGATCTTCAGTATGTGTGCTCTCATACTAATCTTATGGGATAAAGAAATACTATTATGCAGAATATTTTCTATGTGACAAATGGAAATACAAAGATGTCTGCGGGATTTAGATTACAACTATATGGCTGCACATGAAATTGCTGGAAAATACAGAGTTTGAATTAAGTTTATAAACACACAGATTATTCACAGCTGTTTTTTCCCTTTCTCTCTTTCAAACTCTTTATAATTACTAAGCTCTGACAAATTAGAATTATTAACTTAAGCTGCTGACAAGCTCTTTTTACTGTATACACCTTTACCTGCACTAAGGGTTTAAGAACAAACCCCACCTCAGTAACTTTAACGTAGATATATAGTAAAAGTAGACATACTGTTCTAAAAATAATCATGAAAAAGAGAGAAAGTGAGATGTTGAACTTTTTAAAGTGAAATCTTAAAAGAAACTAAACTTTAAAATCTGAAATTTTATAGGGAATATATATATGATGATAATAGTATGTTGATGCAACTGTCATTTTATTATTGTGAGTCCTGTTCAATATTTGTGGATGCTGACTAGGTTAAAAATGTTATTTCTTCTAATATTGTGCAGTGATACTCCTTTACAGTCTCCTGTATAGCATATTCTCTAGGTCCAAAGTGTAAGGCTGACAAAAAATTCCATCACCAAATATAGGATACCACAGAGATCAGTGGTAGTTCTCCGCTTCTACTCAAAATATGTGATAGATATGTATCAATTTAGTGACTGTCAATTTAATAATTATCATAAGCCTAATAAAACCTTAAGAATGCTGTTTATTCACTAACAGTCAGTTTTCTCTTCTTTCTTTCTTTCTGATGCAGTAAATTGAGTTTTATTGGTGTTAGAACACCACAATTAGTGATCTGTCTGTCTTCCTGTACTACTCTTTGTCCCTCAAAAACACCTAAAAATCATCTGAAATGAAAGTACTTTCTCTATGTAGAAGTGTATCATTTTTTTTCAACTGTGGTTATTAGAACAATTAGTTCAGATATTTTTTTTATTCCAACTCAGTTTCTCAATCAGTTTTACTACTTGTAAAACAAAATGATAGAAGTTCTGCAATTACTTGTAATGATTAGTGGTTCCTCTCCTTGGATTTTATGTTTTGAATACAAAACAAGTAGATTTTTGCTACGTTTCCACTACTGCCAATTGGCCTTTCTGACATGAAAGAGTCCGAGAATATATTTTTGAAAACAATAACTGTTTATTGATAACAGAAGAGGCCTTTGATTTTTGCTTTCAAATTTTTAATTATATTGTGTGTGTATGTGTTATTATGTGTTCCTTTCTCTAAAACTGGAAATTAAGTTCCCAGACAAAATCTCCACTAACAAGAGGTATGTAGGAAAAGCCATGATGTACTTTAGTGTCTTGAGCTCTTTTCAAAATCTGATCTCCTCACACTATCTGGTTTTGGAATTCAGTAGAAGTTATAGAAGATTGAGAAGTTATGTCTATTGCATGCCTTCCAACAATGAAGAAATACAATTCCTGAGCCTGAGCTAGCTCAGCTACAGATCTTCCATAGAATGGTGTCTGTCTTCCACATTATATGCTGCTGGCAGCTGTGATTGTATACAATTAATTTATTTATTCTTTAGTAGTCTCATCCATTTATCCAGCATCCTGCAGACATCTAAAAATCTCTGTTCACTTATTTTATCAACTCATTTAGGAGCTAGTATAAAGACATTAGGTGCTGAGATGTCTAGTGAAAGAAACAGAATTTAAGTAATATTGGATTTAGGAAGATGTAGATTTAAAAAAAAAAAAAAGATTACTTTATTGATAGGTCTATCAATTAATTATCTTTCAATTACATTTTATGTGTTTGTACTGTGTACATTTCCTTTCCCCTTTAAATACAAAGCAAAACAAAACTTGTTTGCTAGAAATTTCATTCTGTTAAAAAAAAGTTTATATATTTAATTTATTAATACAAGGTGATACTTAAACTACTTTCAAATCTTGCATTTATGATTAGTAAATGAAGGCAGAATTCCTTAACCCTTCATGTATTCCTAAAGAGTGTATTTTGTTTTTCAAAAGCATTTCACTGCAGTCCAGTGTTGATTTAATTAGTGCAATCTTATGCACAAAAGCGTCGTCTACAATGTCATACAATACTGAAAAGATTTCATCTAAACAGATCGAATCCTTCTCCAGTGTAAAGATGGGACTGTAGTCATATCAATGATGTTAATCAATGGTCAGAGACATTAGATTTAGCCTAGTTTTCTGCTCTGCTATGGTATTCCCAATCTAATTGAAGAGTACTTGGCAATTTTAGGGACATAGAATTTAATTGAGAATTTTTAATTAAAAATATACTGGTTATTCATAACCATATCAAGTAACATTACTGTCAGCAAAATTACGTCTGTCTACATTTTCAGTTTCTTATGAAAAGTGCATAGTATAACAAATACCATAAATGTTCAAATTCACAAATACCTTTTGAAATCAAGGAATTCAGTTCCCTCAGTTTTCTTTTTGCTCTGAAGACTCTACTCAGTTAAGCCAAATGCACTTTTTTGAATAGTAACAGCTTAGTCTACAACTCACTAGGTAAATGAGGGCCTGACATTAGTGTTTCCTCAAATAGATTTGTAGAGAATTTAACTTCAGTGACAAAAAATGTTTTGGTCTGTGCTATGCAGTCTAAAATGGACTCAATTACAGAAAATTTTTGATATTTGAAGTCTACCAGATAAATGAAAATACTATCTGAAAGGAAGGAAAATAATGGCAGATTTCCAGAAATAAGTAAGCAAATGCTTTTCAATAACACTCCAAAAATATTACTTCAGAGATCATTGCATGTTAGAGATACAGAAAGTTTGTTGGAATACTTTGATATCAAAAGACTATTTTGTGTTTTGTATTAAGGAAGTCTTGAAATAATGGGAAAGATGATGAGAACAGAATTGCCAAATACTTTTTGAGAATTCAGATTCACATAAATTAATGCCATGAAACATCCATTATTAAAAATCTGTGGTATCATGACAAAAGCAGGCAGCGTGGAATTGTGGACAGCGTGGATATGTGACTATTCTAGTCACATATCAGTCCCCTAGATGACAGTGAGAAGCCAGAAGATGTTGTGTAACGGGACTTACAAACATCATTTGCCAGATGTTATCTGATAGTCGAAGCTCAAGAGACAATGTTATCAAATCTTCTGGTTGCGGTATGTGGGTTAATAAAAGATTGTATGATAGCATTTCTTGTTTGCTTTTGATTTTTTCTTTTCCTTTCTTTCCTGTAGTTCATTTCTAACCTTTAAGTCAAAATTAATATTAAATGAGAATGCAGCAAATTATTCACAAAATTATTTTGCTCTTTAATGCTGATTTGATTTTACGAATTAAAAACTAGTTTATTATCTGCCACCAACTACAAAGTTCATGAGGAATTTATTTAAAATAAGTAAAACATTTTTTTTGTAAAATACTTACTGGTACAGCAGTTTAAAAATCGTATTTAGGTAATTTTGAATCTCTTTGCTTCTGCATGCTTGCTCGCTCTCTACAATGATCATTCTTAGCAGAATATACTTGTTTGTATAAAGTTTTATTCATGTTGAGGTTTTTTTTGTGTTCTTTTTTGTTGTTGTTTTGTTTTATCACTGCAGCTTTAAATGACTCTTAAATCAAGCTAGGAAAAATCCTGCTGTTTGGCAGCCAGAAACCTGGTCTAGTCAAAAGAAATTTAATTATTGCCTGCCTGCTGGATAAGCAGCTGACCCATACGTAAAAATCCTGGGTACTATGACTGACCAATTTTCACTCTTTCTAAGACACTGAGCTGGAAAATTGCTGTAGCATTCAATACACCAGTCACTAAATTCAGGTCAGATTGTGGACATAATTATCCATACTGATTAATTACTTGATTAATATTAAGACTGTCAGCAAATCCAGTGGAAGTCAAATTGTTGCTTTGGACTGGTAGTTTTTGAAGAGAGAAGAAAACCTGCAGATCTGTTAAATAACAGAATCACAGAATCATAGGGGTTGGAAGGGACCTTTGGAGATCACTAAGTCTAAACTCCTGCTACAGCAGGTTCCCTGCAGTAGGTTGAACAGGAAACTATCCAGGTGGGTTTTGAATATCTCCAGAGAAGGAGACTCCACAACCTCTCTGGGTAGCCTGTCAGGGGGAAAAGTAGATGTAACTATGTTGCTGTTAAATATAGATCTAAATCTATTCTAACTCTGGATTACAGATCTCCAGCTATCCACAGATCCATATTTTTCTAATTTACATGACAAACCAGCTTCAGAATCATTTAATGAACACTGAGCATGTGGCATGAATGATACATAAAGTAACTTCCAGTTAGTTACAGTGTTCTTGTTTAAAGAAAAAGTTTGAAAAGTTGAAGACCCTCTGATATAGAATTAATCATCCTCTTGATTTTTTCATGTGGGTATGTAACAAAACATGTCTTCCTGCTACTGATTAACAACACTTTTTAAGTGTTTAAATGGAAATCATTTGGGGCTAGGATTAGCATGAATGTTGTTTATTTTAGTCATATGCATGGATATAGTAATGACTTCTTCATCAAAATAGTAGAAGTCCCAGATGACTTAGTGTCTTGCTTCTGACAGATTGTCTATGCTATATCAGTGTTAGCAATTAATTGTGGTTTGGATTTTACTTCAGCACTTTTAATTGCCTGAAGTTGGAGCAAAACGATCTGCTCAAAGAAAAGGAAATGTTACTTTCATGAAGTTGTAACGAACAGGAAGCAACAGGACTGTAAGGCAAAAACCTAGCTGTAAATCCTTAGGCAAACATGAATTCACAATTTGCACATATCTCTCTCCTCCTTCAATCTTTTATGTTTTCGGATTCTTCCTTAAGTGCTTCAGGAACCAGGATGACCTTTCCAACATTCTTCTCCTCTTGCATCTGCATCATGGCATCTGCCTACTGATCAAAAGGCCACAAAGAGTCCATCTGGGGCTTGAAATTACCTTGTCTAAGTGTTTTTGTCCCAGAATCTCAGGAGAAGTTCCATCAGGAAGTGGGGAAGGGTTATTTCTCCCTTGTTATATATTGTGTGCAATATCTTTTTTTATATTTTTAAATATCCCTTTTTATATCTTGATATTATCCTGTATAATGAAATATAAAATTCACAACTATTTGAGTAATTTAAGTAGGAATTCGCAATTTAAAAGATGGAGTCAGTCTTCTGAGTACTGGAACATACTGAAACTCTTTCCCATAGAGAAAACTTCTACCCCCTGCTGTTAAAAGATGAGGAAAAGGAGAGCGCGAGTATCTCCAAAGCAGCTCCACAGTGTAGTCTGCATCTCAAGCTGATGTAAACCCATTCTTATAGGCTGTAGACAGAGCTGTGTACATTTGAGAAAACTGTCGTGATCAACAGCTCAGTGCACTTCAAAGGAACATGATTTCCAACCAAGAAATCTCCAAAAAGTAGCAGAAAGAAAAGGAAACCTGGTATGACTAAGACTTATAGGGTTATCCATGCTGGAAGGACAGGGCAGATGACTTATTTTCCTTGCAGATGTTTCACTGACTTGCTGTTGAGCTCAGCAATTCCTCATGTTGTAGGACTTCCACAGCTCCTCTTCTTGCTTACTGGAAGTGAAAATTTAAGTTGCTGCATCTCTTATGGTAGGCACACACAGTAGCAATTGCAGTTAACAATCTGTTTTAATTTTACTACTTTTTTTCCTCCTTTAGAAACAGTGCATTCAGGCTACAGTGAGGTGGGGTGAAAATCTAGAATTCTCCCTTTGATGCTAAATGTCTACATCTTTCTACTCTGGATACTGAATACATTTTAAAAACATCTTACAGTTCTACAATACACTTCATCCATTAACTTTCAAGTCTAGCAGCTGCAGAGTAAAATAATGAAAGGCTTTTTTTCTATGATTATTTCACTTCTTTCCACTCTAAGGATCACATATTCAAGAGTATTATGTCTGTTTCATCTTTCTAGTATCTTATACAGACAGATGATTAAGCAATGAATTGTTTTTGCAAATACAGCTAGATTTCTTTTCTCATAAGGTTATTCACTTCAGAAAATTATACCTGGTTCTTTGCTAGGTGGTAAGAGAAAAATATTTGAAAACAGCAAGACATCTGCTCTTAAGGGGGAAGATGAACTGTTCACGCATGGGAATTAGAGGAAATACTTGCAATTCTCATGTAAAATGAAGTTATCTTCAGGACAATGATATAACCTATATAACATTGCTGGCTACAGCAAAGGGATGTCAGTTGGTGTAAACGCTATGCTGATGTTTCTATTTGTATTGAAAATATGTTTTAACATGTGGTCAGCTACAGGTTATTCAGTACTACTTGAACTAGCACAGTTAATATATTTCTGTTGAATATAAGAGCTGGAAAAGATGTAGCTCTTCAAAAGA
The DNA here is from genome assembly GCA_024606505.1 of Aquila spilogaster. Taxonomy (NCBI): domain Eukaryota; kingdom Metazoa; phylum Chordata; class Aves; order Accipitriformes; family Accipitridae; genus Aquila; species Aquila spilogaster. The sequence continues at coordinate 83,857,903 of JANHGO010000063.1, read as the reverse complement.
AGTGGGAATTCTCTTGAATGTTCTGGTTGACTTTTTAAAAATAAATATTAAATCCAGACTATGAGTAAGAGAAAGCCTTTCCACTGCAATAAAATCACAACAGTTACTTTGCATTGACAAATTATTCCCATACATTTCTTCCATCCTGGTAAATCCACTCTATGGACTAGTATGTAATGAACAGCCACTCTGAAAAGACAATGTGATTTTTCACACAATGTGTAAATTTATTCAATCTGAAGAATGCCTAGCAACCAGTCGTGGCTAAACCCACTGAGTCATTTTCCCTTGTACTTCTACAGTGAACTGAAAGTAATATTTCCTCGGACTAGGCTACCAGTCATCTCTAATAAACCAATAAGACAAATCCTGAGCTTCAGTAATGTTATATTGAAATTACATAACTAGGCCATACTTAGTATTCAACATCATTCAGGAAAGGCTCAGTAGCACTTTCATGTTGTACATCTTTCTCCCTAGTGAGGTTCAGGCACTATTAGTCAATCACAAGAAACCACTAAGTTATTATCTTGGGGACACATATGCAGTACTGCCCTTGATGATTGACAGCCAGTCCTGGCAGCCAAATCAACAGCACTGTAGCAGCAGAGATTGCTTGACTGCAGTTCTTAGATAGAGTGGGCTCCTGAGCTCGTTCAGTCCTTTTTCACACATTTCTGGACAAGTGGCAGACAAAGGTATATGCATACTCTGAGACATTTCTCATGATCTTTGTCCCATGTTTCTGGACACTGTGCTTCATGAGGGGAATCTGATTCCTAATTGGGGCATCCTGTGTCTATTATAAATATTTAACATAATAAAAATTATCTGCCAAACAATCTCACCCAAATCATCAAGGCCCCCAGACTTGATGTTTCCACTAAGCAGTAAGTAATTGTTGTCCATTCTTGCTCTCCTTTCTAAGTCTATATTGCAGTACCAAGATATAATTCTCACTTTTGGGATTTAGGTGCAAATATCAAGTAGTCCAAACACTGAGGATGTACTTCAGGCTGGCATGATTCCTGGTTATACAAAATTTATATTGGAGAAAAAACTTACTCTGAAGAGATGACAGAGTAGGGCAGAAGCAGGCTAAGATCCCAAAGTCCGCTATTGCATACATAAAGAGAAATCTATTCACAACCTCTGTATTCACATATCTTGTTCCAGTGGAGTTCATTCAAGCCACTTCTTGTCTACATAGTTTTACCAAACTTAATAAGTAGCTAAGATTGGATTTTCTTTTTCTGATGACACTGTCTTTACATTTCCAAAATGATGTCAAAGAAACAAGTATTAACTTTTGGCATACAAGTGCCTGTCTCTTGCTAACATGGAGTATATCTCATCTCACTGATGTCACTACAGCTGTGCAGGCTGTACAGTGATTTAACGTGCCAATTGCAGCATACAGATAGTTTGAATGTGAATGAGCTGAGAACAGTATATTTGACATAAGAATTTAAAAAATTATAGTAATAAGAAATCCAACTTCTGGGAAGCAGTCTTTGTTATTTCAGCAGTACTACACAGAATCTGGTTAAAGTAGCTGGAGTAAGTAGGCTGCATATTTCTATGTTGTTGTTGTTTCTTAATATGATTTTCCTTTCCCTGTTAAAATTTCTTCCTAAGAAAAATAGTCGCTGTATACTTTACTGTGACACCCATCACCAAACACAAGGCAGAGTAGTGACTTCTTGTAGAACTACATCCTCAAAAACAGAATTTCTCAAACTTCTTTAGGGCATTCACTTTAGTTATACCCTGGTTTAAGCTGAAACAGCATCAATAACATAACCAGTGTCCTGGCTGGTGATGAGCAATGGGAGCACACCCTGCACAGGACCACTCAATGGGGAGGAGCTGCAGCTATTATGGTGCAGCAGTATAGGGTAGGGTGGAGCCACAACAGGTGGCCTGGATTGCTGAGTTATTCCACATGCCTGTGCCATGTGGAAGGCTATAAAGCTGTGGGGGAGGGAGTTGGCTAGGGTGTAGGTGTTGTTTGGAGGATTGTTAGGTGTTGGTTGCTGTGGGGGGAGTGAGATGTATTGGTAGAGAACCATTAGTTAATGGGTAAGTGAAAGAATGGCTGTATGGTACTGGGCTGCTGCTGAGTTAAATCATGGTAACAGGCTTGTCTTCACATGAATCCTTGTTGATCTAGAATGTCAAAGTGAAATGCTGAGTTGCAGTCGCTTCTGTTTGCACTTAATGCAGTTAAGTTCTTTTGTGATTGCTGAGACATGAACGTTTTGAGAAACATTGTTCTATATGTAGTCTCAAAAATATCTGTTGTTGCTCACGATGTTTTCCTTAAATGTCAGTACATTAAAAAAAAAAGACCAAATATAGCGTGTGCTTTTGCTAGCTATAGTTATTATAGAACTGTTTTTCAGGGTGCCTAGTAAACTATGTATTTATTTGAAGATCCTTTTGTACAGGTATAGAAATACTTATTGAAGTTTCAGTAAGACTGCGGAGCTGAAGAGATTCATTGAACAAATTTCCTTTTGGCTAACAAGACAGTAATTCCTATATTTTTGTGCATCTAGTTCACTTAGAAGTTTTGTTGTATAGTACTTTTCCCTTGCTCTTTCAGCAGAGTAGCTAAGTTCCCTTGCTCATATGTATCACAAAATATTTACTTCTAGAACCTTTTTCCCCTCCATTTTAGACTTGCTCTTGTGATTCTTTAACACATTTTCACGCTTCTAAAGTATTTAGGTCTTCATCTTCTTATTTGCTCAAAGTATCATCAAATCCTAGGAGAAAACCACAAAAAATCCTGCTTTTTTTTTTTGTACGGAGTTCTGCAAGATCTACTTTTATGGGGAGATATTATAGTTCACCCTTTGAGAATACAGGACTGGATTAGGATTCCGTAAATAATTGTAAAAGATACCTAATTTTATAAGCTTGAAAATAAATAACTGACAGTTTGCTGAATATTGCAATTGTTTACTTTTCCATGAGTATTTACGTGTGAAATCAGTTCTCTGATACATCCTGTGACAGAGAAAGATGTGCATACACTAGAATACCTTAAATATTCGTAATCTGAAACTTGAATGACTGTTTCTAGTTATTTAAATATGTGAAAATGAAAAGATACATCTTAGTTGTCTGTTCAGTAAATGAAACTGAATATATGCATTTTTTATCATTAGCAAATTCAGTTTCTACCTGCTGTGATTTTTGCTTATATATATATAAATGTATTTTTTTTCTGTATAAAAAAAGCATAATCATGTTGGCTTCAAAAATCAACTGTCTGTATTATATAGTTTAATCAAGTAACTTCTTTGTTTCTTATTCACAGAAATCTCATTATTTGCAAAATAGGTCTTATACATGCACTAGGATTTTGTGGCTCACATGTTCTTCATCTTGACTTCTGACCATACATTAATTGTTCAGATTCTTCAGCATGTATGCTTTATTCAGATGTAATGATTCCATGAAATTAGATGGATTCTAGATCTAAGGTATTCTAAGATATGCAAAGTTAATTGTGCCACAATTAGAGGCAAATTCCATCACAATGGGTATAGTACTCTAGATGAGGCTTCACCAATGCTGAGTAGAAGGAAGGATCACCTGTTGGTGATGCTTTGCCTAACACAGCCCAGGTCCTGTTAGCCTTCTGAGCAACAAGGACACATTGCTGGTTTGTGTTCCACTTGCTGTCCGTTGGGACCTTCAGGTTCTTTTTTGCACATCCAGTTGGGTGGTTCCCAGCATGTCCTGCTGCCTAGGGTTGTTCCTCCCAAGGTGCAGGGCTTTGTATTTGGGCATCACAAGGTTCCTGCTAGTCCATTTTTCCAACTTGTCAAGATTCCTCAAGATGGCAGCAAGACCCTCTGGTGTGTCTGCCACCCCCAGTTTTATGCTCTCTGCAAACTTGCTGAGGGAGCATTCTGCTGCATCATCCAGACCATTGATGAAGATACTGAACAATTGCAGCCAGTATGTACCTCTGTAATACACCACTAGTTAGTGTTCACCAACTAGATCTTGTGCTACTGATCGTGAACCTCTGGGCCCATCTATTCAGCCACCACTGTCTCCTTATCCAACTCATTTCTCACAGGTTTAGAAAACATCATTTTCTCCTTGGACTACTCTGAGTTATCTCATTCTGTTTGTTTGCCAGTAACTCTAAATAACCTGTTATGTATTTTATATCTCGTAATATTTTTCAGATGTAATTCTGTGCTTTATGGGGACTTCACAGTAAAGCTTGTGTTAACAAAACAGGAATCTGTTATTTATGAAATGGATAGTAACATATCACCAATGGAAACTTTTGGATTCCTTTTTTTTTTTGCTTGTTTGTTTTTAAGGGAGACATTCAATGTCCAAGAATCAGTGAATTTATTTTGGCTGCAAAGTCTTCTATTTACATAGTCTTTACACATTTCCACATTTCTTATGTGAATGCCATGTTTCTCATATTTCAGTTAGTGAGAGAGTTCCCCATAAGAAATAAAACAAAAAGTCCATGTATTGCAGTTCTCTCAAGACTTACTGCATATTTTTCTCTCTAGTTGTAGGTGATCAAGCTTGTTTTTCACAGTAATTTTTTTCTGACTTGGGAATTTTCCCTAATGGAACTTGATTTTCATTAGTTGCAAAAGAAATGACTACCTGGCTATCAGAAGATCTAGTCAGTCAGTGTTTAGAAATCACTAAAAGAATTCTGACTCAGCCAGACAGATAATAAGAATTTAATTGAACTGAATACAGAAGAGCTGCTAAAATATTATCTATTTAACGGTAGATTATTTTAAAAACAAGATTTTGTTGGGTAAATATGCTTCAACATGGTTGAAATTTCTGGATCTCTGATAATGCCTTACTTCCAGACTGTTGTGTCGGCCAATATACTATTAATATATTACTTCAGGTGTCACACACTTTATTTCACTCACACTTTTAAGTTGCAGAAAGATAATTTTTCACAGTCTGTCCAATTCAAGTTCTAACATCTCTAGAATTTTAACAGATTTTGTGCTTTGTGACTTTGTAATAACTGTATTGCTAAAAAATGAGAAGATAGAGCTCTGAATTTTTTATACATTAAAATATATGGTCTGGATTACACTTCAGCCTTATTAAGTTTACTCAAGAAAGACACTTTGAAAATTGATAATAAACACTGAAACAGCAGGTAGAACGAGTTTTACGTGTAGAAAATGAAGCCGTTGTTTTTTAATAAACATGTATGAATTATTTTTGTCTTCACTTTACTATATTTTGAAAAATTAATTGTTCTATAACCAAAATATTAATATTCATGGAGAGCGGATGACTTGCCTCTCTGCTTCTGTCATGATCTATGAAAACCGGATATGGAAGCCTTCTAACACAAAGCATATCAGCTACCTGGGAGGCATGACAGAGCAGACACATTTTCTTTTGGACTCTTAGACTTGCCTCCTGAAGTATTGCATGATGAGCCAGGTCTGTCTCCTACGTCTCAAGTGCAGGGCAGACAGCCCTGAAAACAACTTGGCAAAAGGTTAATGTATGCTTACTATAGGATATTATCAGACTTGGAAACCTGAAGAGCAAAAAGTTTTTCACGTTCTCTTTCTGGCATGCAGTCTGTCTCCAACACCCTCCACCTGTTTCTACTGCGGTCAGCTGATGCAGCAATATGCTTGTATTCTTGCCACCATGACTCCTTTCTTTGAAAATCCCTTCGGATGAGAGAAGTTCTGTCAAGATCTTTTTCTTCCTCTTTCCTTCTCTGTACTTTGTAAATGTGTTGGAGTGTTTGCAGACCAATCCTTGTAAACTCAGATTAGAAGAAATGTGATGGTTACAATAGACATGGTCTGGATGTTAATTTGAACCAGTAGTTAAAGTATATTTCCTTTAAGTGCCTTGTGTTCAGCAGTAGATATCAAAATCTGAGTACATTAACTGAAATGTTTAGTTAAATTTACTGTTGTTTGTTATCATATCTATGTGCTGATCTGTAAAACCGCTTAACAAGTAATACTAATTGCCTACTCAATTATATTTGCAGTCTCTTAAGTTCATGAGTATTTAATCAAGATTTATATTGTGCCACTGTAAAAGAAAACTGGGAAGAACATTGGCAACCTGATTATAACAAGACAGTTTTAAAAGGTGATTTTACAACTCCAGTTCTGACAGCGTATCCTCACTGTTCAGGTTAAAATGGCTGCTCTTGCTAATAGAGCACTAGACTTCATTTTTCATGTTATTTGGTTATAACTCTTACTGTACGAACTAGACAAAGGATAGAGGGGAACAGCAGGTTTTTTTAGTGGTGATCCTTTTGATTTTTTCCACATATGATACATTTCTTACTGCTGAACTTTCTCCTCCTGTTTACATAACTTTTGATACATTGAGTCAATCTCAAAGCAGTAATGAGTTCTGAGTGGACTGCATGGCTCAAACTCTAACTTGATTTTCCTTTTGTGCAATCCTTCAGTGGCCTGGGTAGAATGTGGCCAGGAGAATCTTGATGCAGAGTGTTTGTACACAGATGTTTAATTGATTTGGGAAGACTTAATCCTATCAAATTTTGTGGAAAAAAAAGAGAAAAGAACAGTGGAGTTCTTTCTTGTTTTATTTCCCCTGAAGATGAGAAAAACAGTACGGAATATTCATGTTAGGTAGAACAGTAGCACAAGAGAGAAAAACTACAGACTGGTCTGCTCTGAAGAGATAGTTGTCCTTTGAAATAATTTAGCCCCTTTCACATTTCTGATTCTGGACAGTGTCTTCGAACTGTGGAAAAGTCTTGTGAGATGCTACTTGTTATGGGTACCTGCTTGTTGAGGCATAGATCTATGATCAAGCTCATTTCATTTACATGTTGTGTCTGGCTGTAAAAGCATGATACAAAGCATCTTAGACAGAAAATATCATGTTTATCAGGTAAAAGATAATAGATGTATTAGACCTGTTACCTTGTTAATGTGATAAATTCCATAATAAATTCTTATTGTATTTATTTATGGAATAGCAAGTGCGTGCCTCTGAGAAAGAAAGGGAATCCTCACTGTTGATAGGGATGGTAGAGTGTTTATAAACATATATCACCCAACTTAACTTGATCTAGTCACACTGAAAATGCAGAATAGGCGAAGGGATTCTGAAAGAACTTGTAAATATATCCTCTTTCATTAGACTGATGTATTACAATATCTTGGGGTTAGCTGGGTAGTGTTCTTGCTTGCCAGGATATACAGAATTTTTTTTAACTCTCTCATGGAAGAGTGAGAAGAGGAAATTTTGGCTAAAGTAGGAATAGAATAAAAACTTTGCACAACAGTATCAATACTTTGTGCATTAATAATTACTATGTTGCCATAGTTTTAAAGCCTCCTGTATAAGCAAGTCATAATCCTAAGAAATGTATGTATAACTATATAACTGCAATTAAGTGTTAGGACATTGCACTATAGCCAAGATATTGAACAAAACTAATTTTCTCTTTCTCAATTTTTAAGATCCAGATTTTAAGGACCTTGGAGTTTTGAAACCATTGCCAGGTTGGTATGTTGGTTTTTCCTAAGTTCTGGAGGCCTTTGTGCTCTGCTGTAGAAAATATTTTTGTTTGCTGTTCAGGATTCATTTTTCTGGTATTTTATTATTTAGTTTGTGAGTTTGAAATGGGAGGACCTGAAGGAATTGTGGAATCTGTGCAAATTGTCAAAGAAGGAAAAGCTTCTGAAACTGAAGCAGTAGACTGTAAATGGTACATCCGAGCACCACCTCGATCCAAGGTCAGTCCTTCATCCACTTGCTAATTTGTCACTTAATTTAAGAAATTGACTTTTCTAATATGCTGTGCATTGCTTAGTACAGACAGATCTGTTTAATAACTTTACAGCTTGAACCTGTAAACTGTTTTTTGTCTTCTGCTGTAGAAAGGTAATTTATCACCTCAATCAAAATAACCTTCTTTCTCTATAAATAATGATGTGGGCAGCATTAATGTGCTTTTTGGGCCATAAGTAATTTTCTTAAATTCATCTTTAATTTTGATCATACTTTTAAAGCATCAGTTTGTTTAGTTAAGTGGGACGCAATCTTATCTAACATAGGGACTATTAAGGGAACGCTGCTGGATCCCTAAGATCATTATTGTTTCTCATCTGGGAACAGTGAAAATGGAGCCGAGGTGAATTAACATTCTTGTGTATGAGGCTTTTTTTTATTTTTATTTTAGGGCCATTGACAAAAAGAGATAGTGTTCTCCTTTCTCTCCCACAAATACGCAGCAAACCACGTCTTTGTGACAATCAGGAGAGGGATACAATGAATAATTGTTCTTTTCTTGGATTCTGTTCCTCTCTTACCATAGCTTACCTGTTATTATTCAAATTAATTTTTGCTGGCTACATAGCTATTTCTTCTCTGAGTTCAACCATCTCCATGCCTCCAACCTACCTTCGTTCCCTCTGCTAAAGACATGTTCTCAGCATATTTTTATTAGCTATATTTTATTGGACAAGGAATGTTTTACAAGGTAAAATTTATATATCCCCTAATATCTGCATCTGGGTTTGTTTTGGGGGCTTTTTTTTTTTTTGTAATCCCAGAGCAGACTGTACTGCATATATCTGACTGCTTCAGCACCCAATATTAAATGAGCAGCAGGAAGATTTTCCAGTAAATACTTTAGTATCAACATTTTTCTATTTTGAAAGTTCAGGAGTTGGATAGTTGGCACATAAGACTACGGATAAATTATTTCTATAACATACTTCAATCTCACATTTTTTACATTTGCAGAAATCAATATTCATAGAAGTTTCCAATTAAGTAGATAAAATTTCCACTTTATGAGAGTAAGTAGCTATAGATGTGAAATGGCTAAACTAATTAGTTATTCACGTTATATACTTAGTATATTAGTAGGTAAGAAAACAGGTAAACACTTAAAGAGTTAGCTCAGTAAAATAATAAAGTTGCCCTACAGTTTTAATATCAGCTAATGCTTGGTTTGCCAGATAATATCACCATGACATTCTCATTTGATCCAACTCTAAAGTGCCATATGATTTAAAGTCCTCCTAGAAATCCCATATTTAATTATCTGTAGGATTTATCTAGAATTCAGTCCTGATTTAAAAATACTAGTTTTGCAGCCACATAACTGTAACCACAGTGTATAACAGAAGTATGCCAAACCACATTAATAGAGGATAAAAAATAAATTAGTTATTTGTGAGGTTTTTATACCTTGATTTAGCTTTGCTTCATATCATAAAGTGTAGACCAGCTAAAGATTGTCTGAAGGGGAGAGCAGTGAGAAAATTTTATAAAATATAATGAAAGACTGAAAGTTATTTATGTAGAGGTTTTTGTGAAGGAGGGTCTTAGAAGACAGTATCCATAAGTTTTTAATGAGGAGGAAAGGCTGCTCAGATGTCATCCCATTTGCAGATGACACCAAGTTGGCAGGAAATGTTGATCTGCCTGGGGATAGGAAGGCCCCGCAGAGAGATCTGGAAAGGCTGGATAGCTGGGCTGAGGCCAGTGGGATGAATTTCAACAAGACCAAGTGCTGGGTTCTGCACTTTGGCCACAACAATCCCAGGCAAATCTACAGGCTTGAGGCCGAGTGGCTGGAAGGCTGTGTAGAGGAAACGGACGCGGTGGTACTGGTTGATGCTCAGCTGAACATGGGCCAGCAGTGTGCCCAGGTGGCCAAGAAGGCCAATGGCATCCTGGGTTGTATCAAAAATAGCACTGCCAGCAGAAGCAGGGAAGTGATCATCCCTCTTTACTCAGCCCTGGTGAGGCTGCATCTCGAGTACTGTTTTGGGCCCCTCACTACAAGAAAGACATGGATGCCCTGGAGCATGTCCAGAGAAGGGCAACTAAGCTGTGTGGGGTCTGGAGCACAAGTCTTATGAGGAGCAGCTGAAGGAGCTGGGATTGCTTAGTATGGAGAAGAGGAGACTCAGGGGAGACCTTACCACACTCTACAAGTACCTGAAAGGAGGCTGTGGTGAGGTGGGAGTTGTCCCCTTCTCCCATGTAACTATCAATAGGACTAGAGGGAATGGCCTCAGGTTGTGTCAGGGGAGGTTCAGGTTGGATGTTAGGAAATATTTCTTCTCCAAGGGAGTGGTCAGGTGCTGGAATGGGCTGCCCAGGGAGGTGGTGGAGTCACTGACTCTGGAGGTGTTCAGTAAATGTTAAGATGTTGTACTGAGGAACATGGTTCAGTGGCAAATATTGGTGGTAGGTGGATGGTTGGACTGGATGATCTTTAAGGTCTTTTCCAAGTTTCGTGATTCTATGATACTATGTCTATAGGATAAGTCACAGTTCTGCGTGGGGAAAAAGAAATATTCAGGTTGGGTGTAAGGGAAGAAAAATTCAAACAGTAGGAAGTGAATTATATGGCTTAAGGAAGTTTGTTCAGTCAGCATTGCTAGCAACCTTAAAGTGCAAGTTAGGCAAGCAAACAACAAAAAAGAAATGGAAAATGTGAGAAACATCACTGATCTTATGTTTAGTCCACTTTAGAGAAGTGGACTAGCTTATCTCTTGATGAATCTTGTTGCTCCCATCTTATAGAATTCTCTGGCTGAAGAGATAGGACAATATAAAAGTGTATGAAATCAGTGTTTCTTAAGGTGAAAGATTTTTCAGGAGATAGGAAAAAAATAATTTTCAAGCCCACAGGACTTTATTCTAGTTTTCTACACATATTCTAGTTTTATACACATACATACATAACGTGTATAAGTGTGTATGTGTGTATATGCATTTGTATTCACACATCCATAGTCATGGTATCACCATACTGGGAAAGTCAGAAAAATTTTCAGATATTGAGGAAGGAATTAGTGGATAAAGTTTAGAAAAATCTTGTATGAAGTAAGAGCTATGATAATATTGTTTTTGGACTAGGATTCTATTGTCCATATTTTACAGTCAGCTGCCTTTGTGCTTATCTAACCTTGAATTAATGACATATTCAGTACAATGTCAGTGACATCATTCTAATTTATGGCAGGTTGCACCTATGAAAACAGACTTTCCTGCTAGGAACAGTAAGAACTCAACAGCTGTCTTTAAATCTACATGCTCATGTATTCTGGGCTGCACAGTTTGTTACTGGGAACTATGCCTAAAAGGCCAGAGTTTCTCAGACAGATTTTGAGTTGGATCTTTACATCTTTAGTTTCTTAATCTTTGCCAGTTTGTGGGCTGTTTGCAATTTCATTTGGCTTAAGCTCATCCAATCTAGCAGGATGCAAGTTTCTTCCACAGTTTGCAATTCTGGATTCAAGCCAAGTCTGAGTTCAACATATATGCAATGAGATCTATTAGGGTATATGAACTTGAGAGCTCTAAGCCTGAGCTTCAACCTATCAGTTTAGGTGTAACACTGCTGCTGTCCTCAGCAAGCTAGAATGACAGAAAACACTCAATTTCTTTCACACACTTAAAATACTGTGTCATCACTGATTACCTTGTAGCATGAAAAGTAGAATGCTGAAAATGAATGCAGGACTGGAGCTTTCTGGAAGTTCAGAAGACAGCAGAAGGCAGTTGAAATAGAATGGAAGCCTTGTTTTTTACTTGTTGCAAAGTATGTGGTTTGTGTAATCATTTGGATACAATTCCTGTTGAGTAAAATAGCTGTGAATCTGGACTTCAGAAATACTGGGGATTCTGTACTACATGCACAAGTAGATTTCAGTCAACATAGAGTAAGGCTGAAATGAAGAGTAGAGCTGCTGACAGAATGTTCCTACCTTCAGAATAATTAAAAGGTAAAATAACCTCCCCGTTCCAAAATTCTTGGCCCTTCTTTGTGAAACAAAACCCTAAAAACCCTAAAGAAGAACTGGATAAGCTTATTGCACTGGGTTTTAGAAACTTTGGATGTATCATTGGCAGCAGTGGATAAAAAAGGAATCTTGATGCTACCTTCTGTATGCCTACCACAAGAAAAAAAATGAAAATATAAGGTATGTAGGCAAACTGATGCCTAATTTTGCCTTGCCACCTCAGCTTGTCACTGTGCAAAGAATAGGCCTCTGCAGGATGCACGACTTAGTAACAAATTTAAGAAACTTTAAGGTTGACTAATAAGGTTGACTAATTTTGCAGTCTAATCAGTGTACCCTTAAACTTGGATTTCCTATGAGTGGTGGAGCTTGGGGGGAGGGGGGGAGAGAGGGGGACCAAGGTGAGGACAGCTGTAGGACTGGATTTGGCTGATAAGGAGATTTGGGCAGGCCTGTCCAAGGTGACCAGGGTGTAGTAACAGCCAGGCCTGGCTTGAGAGCAGCCCTGAGGAGAGGGACACGGGAGTACTAGTGGATGAAAAACTCAACATGAGCCAATTGTGTACTTGAAGAAAGCCAGGGCAAGTGTAGATAGCAGACTGAAGGAGGCGGATCTCCCCCTGTGCTCTCATGAGACCCTACATGGTGTATTGTGTTCAGTTCTGGGGCCCTGAACATAAAGACATGTACCTCTTGGAGTGAGTCCAGATGGGGGCCACAGGGGTGTTCAGAGGGCTGGAGTACCTCTCCTGTGAAGAAAGGCTGATAGAGTTGGGAGGTTTTGAGCTTGGAGAAAGATCCAGGGAGATCTTAGTACGGCCTTCCATTATCTAAAGAGGGCCTACAGAAAAGATGGGGAGAGGCAGTTTGTCAAGGAGTGTAGTGACAGGACAAGAGGTAATAGCTTTAAACTAAAAGAGGGGAGATTTAGTTTAGACATGAGGAAGAAACTATTCAGAGTGTGGAGAGGAACAGATTTTCCAAGAGGTTCGAAACCAGGTTGGATGGGCTTTGGAGCAGCCTGGTCTAGTGAAAGGTGTCCATACCTATGGCAGAGGTGTTGTGGAATTGTATGATCTTTCAAGATCCCTTTCAACACAAACTCTTCTGTGTTATGGTTCTATTGGTGATGGTGACAGAATCTGACTCATCTCGATCTAGAGTGGCTGCTTGATAAGATTAGGCAGTGAAGTTGGACATGGGCTAAAATCTGTCCAGGCTTCTGAGGGTTCATGCTCAGTCAGAGCCACCTGCCCAGCAGCATGACACACTGCTCTGCCATGTTCATCCAAGTGAGCATGGAAAAACCAAATCCAAGCTGAGCTTGCCTTTACACCCAAGGTCCCAGTGGGAGCAATCAGAGCAGGACACTACTGCTTGCTCATTCAGGCATGCCATCAAAATATTGCTGTGGAAGGGAAGGTACCTTCAAGACACCGACACATTTAGAAATAAGGATTTAAATCACTTATCACTGTTTTTACAGTGAACCCTGAATTCACTTACCTAATCAAAAACAGAGATAATGCTTTCGGTTCCAGGAGCCGGACTTCCAGATTGAATGCCGTCTTGAGAGAAACTTGGTTGTTGCCTATGTGTTTCCTGTAACTGTGGGAAGAAGTAGGCAATGAAACAAACTCTGGAGCTACAGTCTGACTTAAAACATTTTCTTTTCTCATTCACAAATGGCAACTTATGCTCTGGGATGAGATTTAAAAGAGTAACAGTTTAAACTGTTGGCTCAAATAAACCAGAATAATCCTAATTTTTGAAGGATTCTTTACCAGTACACTAAAATTATAGAATCATAGAATTACCAAGGTTGGGAGAGACCTCCAAGATCATCTAGTCCAACCATCCACCTACCAGCAATACTTTCCCCCACTAAACCATGTCCCTTTGTACAACATCTAAATGTTTCTTGAATACCTCCAGGGATGGTGACTCCACCACCTCCCTGGGCAGCCCATTCCAGTGCCTCACCACCCTTCTGGAGAAGAAACTTTTCTTAATAAAATTAGGAGGCATTTAAATAGTGCTTCTTGAAACAGAATTTAGAGATTGCAAAACCTAAGGAACAGATACATCATTAATGGCTTCAGATGGTCTCCATCTCTGGAGAACTCTGAAGCCTGCTAGTACGCAAATAATGTTATGAATGAAAAATCCTGCATACTTTGCTGGCATATTAAAAGCTTTCTCCTTTGAACAAGATGAACAAATCCTGTTTAAACAAGTAGAAATGTTGTTTACCTATGTTAAAATATTAAAATCACTTTTCTGCGATGGTTTTGTCAGATGACATTGCAAGACAACAGTATGTGTGTATAATAGTTTCTAGTTGATGTGATAATACACATGCCAGAGTAGCACTGGCAGAAAGATGCCATTAAGTTAGCATGAATATATTCTGTTCAGGTATAGAAATATAACTAGCCTTAGCACCCTCAATCCAAATAATTGTTAGGAAATACAATTTAAAAAGCTACTGATGGAAGTAATAAAACATCTACCAAAGAGAACAGCAGAATCAGAATCTATCTTTGGCTTTCAGTGTTAAAAAGCGGAACAATATCAAGGGACTTTAAGAGTTCTCACTTGCCATCATTTTTCCATTGAACAAGAGAGAAAATGATGATGACTAGAATAACTACAGGTTACTGAGAACTTGTGGAAGTCTGAAGAAACAAACAGGACAAAATAAAGGATTCTAAAGAGCTTCACTTGTCCAGGAAAACAACAGGCAGTATTCTTCAAGAGCCAGGAGAGAGAAAAATATGAGGTACGGAGTTCTGTCTTTGTGCAGCATCATCCCAGACAGGAACCACCATTAACGCTCTTCATTTTATGATTACCAAGAGAAGAGTTTAGAATTCAAGCAACAAGATAGAATTCTTTAGAAGACAAAATCAGTATTTTAGTAATGAGGTTTTGTTTTTTTTTGACTGTTATGTTTGTCATCTTTTTGCCTTGAAGGAGAACAATTAATGTTCCAAAATCTGCTTTAAAAAACTGAGTTTGCTAGGCCAAAATAATGGAGGTATTATCTCAGTATTCCATTGCTAATTACATAGAGCTCAACAAGAATTTGCATAATAAAGCAAACATTGTAAATGGTCGATAAGCAGTGGAGAAGGACATAGGAACCTTTACCCTAGCCCTGTGCTTGCAAGAGAATTGACTGAACCTAAAAGCTGAATATGCAAAACTTGGAATTTAGGACCTAATGAAGAAGAGGTTTTTCTCTCACATCTAAAGTATTTTTGGCAGTTGAATGATGGCTTTTTCTTCTTTTCTTTTGTTTGTTTGTTTCTTTTTTTTTTTTTTACTGATTATAAGGGACTGAATGTCTGTGCACATATATTAAGTCTGAGATGCTAGAATATGGTTTGAAGCTTTTCATGACTGGTCTGATCAATCATGTTGTCAGCCCTAACCTTCAGTGATTGATTAAAAAGCAGAACTCATCAAAAATGATTCACTATGAAGAGATTATAATCTGACTATTTTACCGAAGTGATACATTATTCATAGTTGACAATCATTCTTCTTTTTTTAATATATGCAGTGAAAGATTTCTGTTGTTTTCAAATTTACATAAAAAATAGTAAAACTTGTCCAACATTTCCTTTTTCATTATTACAATGACAATAGGAACCTTAGAAGTGACAATTATTTAAACTGTAATGTGTATGTTAACTATGTATACCACAGTACAGTGAAGGTTTATCAATTTGTTTTTAATGGCATTAGCATTTGTAGTGACATCTCAAAGCTCAGTAAAAGCTTATACTTGTGCACTAGCAGCCTGTTTTTCTAAATAATATGGATTTGATTATGTGAAGAAAGTGTCTTATTAAAACTCTACAAGAAAAATATGAAAGAACAAGATATGGCAGTTATGCTTCTTTCAGATACAATGTTCTCTTCAACAAGGAAGTCCTTATTATGCTAAAATAATGCGTCAGTACCCACATAAATATTAACATTCCAAAAGCTTCCATTGATATCAATGGAAGAAGGCTTAATGAAGACAGAAGATGGTGTTTGAGTTTGTGACCTCCTTTTTCCTTCAGTTCTTTGCTTCTGAAGTCTCTATTGTTGGTAGAGGTAATGACTGAGATCACAGCAAATGAAATAACCAGAAATATTTATAATTTTTCTCTCCATCTCCTTAATTTGTCATAGTGAGATCCACATATCAGTGAAAGTAATCTCTCCATTGATTTCAGAAAGCTGTGTATCTGAAACATTTTGCATTAGATAATGGCTTGTTGTATAATCAGTTTTATTCTTTCCTTGGGGATCTCAATTTATTAGCCTTTTTTTTTCTGCCAGTGTGAATCTTACACCCAATGACAGCAAGAGTGGCAAATGTATTGTAATAAGACCATAAAAATTGGCAGAAGTGAGCAGATGTAATTAAATTACTTTCATCTCTTTAAAATAAAATCGGATTCAATATTAGATTGTCAGGTTGTATGAAGAATTTCCAGTATTAAAAAAAACTTACTTCCGTCTTAATCCATAGGTCTGATCCTTAAGTAAATAGATTTCAGGTAGCTTTGGACTGAGTCCTCATTGCTCTATATAAAGTTCTAGGCATAGTTATCTCCAAAAAAGAATATGGGAACTAAATTCTAGCTCACCTCAGAATATAATAAATTTTTTTCTCTAATTTATGAAACTTCGTGCCATTGTAGAAGGTGCCATCTTTCTTCTGAAGGATGGGCATACATTTTTTTTAAGCCAAATATTTATTTCCAGTGCTGCCAGCACCCATCAAATCTCTCTCTCTCTCTCTCTCTCTGTCTCTCTGTCTCTCTCTCACTCTTTTTATTTATATTTGTGACTGAAAGCAGAATTCAGCCTTGGAAAAAAGTTATTGTTGGCTTCTTCACTGAAAGAATCAAGGCAGAATGCTAATCTGTTGTTCTCTTGATTCATTCTCAGCATTTGTAACTGTCTACTCTAAGATATATTTTACCATTTTAGAGCGCTAGCATGGTATCAGAAACTAGAGAATGTCAAACGATAAGCCTATAGAAATAAGACCTTGGCCGTACTGTTATATGAGCAATCTCTTTGAAAAGATCAAGAAATAATGGATGAATGCTGAAAATTGCTGTGAGAGCTATTTTTTTAATAGTAAGTGAGAATTTCTTGTAAGAATGAAAACTGTTTTAAATTACATCTCGGTACTAAAATAGTGTACCTTGTACAGACGTGTTTAAATATATATATGAACAGATAAATATAAATGTACATATATATAAGACAGCAGGGTAGGAAAAGAAGACAAGCAAACAAATGTGACTGATCCTTGCCCCATTAAGTTAATTATAGTTTTATTGATGTTCTGCAATCAGACTAAGATGCTTTTCTTTTGGAGTAGACAAGAGTTTTCCTGAAGACTGTAGTAAGACAAAACTATAATCTGTGCACATTGCATTACATCTGTATGGTCTACTGTGTCTATATATGGTCTGTTATATATATAGTGATAAGTAAAACATTACACAGACATGGACTATTTCAGCAGCTTCACATGGAGGCTGAGTGCCAGGGTTTCACAGTGCCTGTTAACTTGTGTTTGAGCAAGTCTCTAGGCCACAGGAAGCTGCTCTCCAAACCTGTCCCAGTTATGGTCATTTCCAGATGTGGGTATTCTGGTTCTGCCTCCTGCCATACCTCCCTTCATTCTGCAAAATCTTGCTCTGGCAGTACAGTGGTGACCCTAGGAGCTGCTAGTACAGGAGAGCCTTGTCAAACCACTGGAGTGAGGAGCCCATCTCATCTTGCCCATCCCAGTTCTGAAAGGCTGCATTTGAATCTTTCACTGGTTCAAAATTTGTGCCTGAACCTCTCTCACTGGACTTTTGCTGCCCGTTCAAGTTTGTTTTCCAGTTGACTTTGCATGTTTTCAGTCCCTTCCTTTTAGAGGTATAACAGTTTCTAGGAAGTAGCTGAAAGTGAAATCCAGCCATAGAATTATTAAGGTTGGAAAAGACCACTAAGATCATCTAGTCAAGCCACCAACCCATCCCCACCATGCCCACTGTCCACATCCCTCAGTGATACATCCACATGGTTCTTGAATACCTCCAGGGATGGTGACTCCACCACCTTTCTGGGCAGCCTGTTGCAGTGCCTCACCACTCTTTCTGTGAATAATTTCTTCCTAATATTCAACCTGAACTTTCACCTGCTTGGCAGCCATGGAAGAGACTGAAAAGAGCAGGAGTTGTCAAGCATCAGCAAGACGAAAATGCTCTAAATAGCTGGAGAACAGCAAGAACAAGGTTTTGGAGGCAAGAATAAAAAGGTCAGATGACTGGGCACCTGGTGAAGGGAGAAAGATTGGAGAGAATGAAAGAGAGACTTGCGACATGGTACAGCCAGTGCAGAGAAACTTCAGAAATACGTTTCCTGCACTCAAGGGATTTAAGAGTTCAAAACAAGCCTTTAAGTATGACTTTGCCAAGGAAGTTGGTGACCCATTTTAACAGAAATGGAAACTCTATGCCCCTGATAGAAGAGGACATTGCAGGATATTTCCAGACAATATATTAATAAAATTGGTTTATGACTGAACTCAAGTAATTTTTTATTCAACTACAGGAGTGGAACAAGGGCAAATGAAATTAAAAACAAAATTAAAAACAAAATTATCAAAAAGATCAACACTATAAAAACAATTACTTCACATATGATTTTGCCATCTGAAAATTATTACTTTTTGTGTTGCTGTTAAATGTTCAATGTCATAGAGATCAGTATAATTTCTTTAATTAAAAATCATAATATAAAAAGATATTGAAAGAAAGATTAGCTCCAATTTAGTTGAAATATGTTCCTCCAAGTTCTTCTGGAGGATGGTTATGTTGGAGCAAAAGTAGGGAATGCTCTAAGAAATGGCATACCAGAAAAAGCAGAATGAAATTAATGTACCAAAATTCATATGCAAGTAAAAAATATCTAGCAAGTATTTTCTTCAAAGAAATCCATTGCAAAGAATAGCAAGGAATGAAAATGTGCCATAATACAGTATCTTAAAAAAAAAAAAAAAAAAAAATCTGAGCTGTAATTAGTCAGTGTCAGACTTCTTAATAGTAATAATTCTCAAACCTTATGAGTTCTAATATATCAAAGAGGAGATGTGTTGAGTGCTGTGTGCTTCTAGGATATACTGTTTGTGTACTTTGTGTAAATCCAGAGAAGCCTTTTAGGCAACTGTTCTGTGCACATAAAGAGCTACCTGACATTGATGAGACTGTAAAGTAAATCTGATATCTAATACAGTGGAGTTTTTGAGGGGATGTTTTTTCAAGATGCATGCAGTCAAATGCTGAGTATGTTCTCTGACTTTTTGTGCAGTCTCTGTCCTACTCCACCTTTCTGTATCATTCTTCTGAAGTTTCCCAGGTACCCTTAGCTGTTTGATTATGTATCATCTATCTATTGGAAATTTTACTTAGTTTCCATTACTGGAATGTTTGATGTTTATTGTTTTAGCAATTGCCTTTAAAATGAGATTGTTTCCCCATTCAAGTCTGTACAGAGTTGTGTATCAAAAAATAGCATTTTGTCCTCATCCCTGCTTCTTTTGGGTAGATTTATAGACATCTTTGTAAAGGGAAAGACATCTATTACATTAACTTATTTTGTATGCAAGAGATATTTTCTAAGGAAAATTTCTAGGTTTCTAGCAGTTTCCATGAAATAATCTTGATTTCATCCCTGCTAAATTATGAAGACAAGTACTGTAAGGGCTTTGTTTAGAAAAGCTGAGATGGTAGCCAAATTGCTTGAGGAAACACAGAAAGATTAATGATTGAGTTCTGCCTGGCTCCTGGATTCTCACTTCCTGAATCAGTGTAGCTGAGACGTATCACAAAGATGACACATATTGACTCTGGGGAGAGAGTAGCAATTATTTGCCTTATTATTTTCCATGTCAGGCAACAATAGAGCAATACTGTGCCAGTGAAAAAAGAAATTTCCAGTGTGTCTGTCCTTCAGCTTCAAGGACTGTCGTGCATACTTCTACTGGAGGGATGTATATTTGGAAATTAGGACCTTACTGAAAAGAAATCTGAATCTTCTACTGGATTCTACTTTGGAGCAAGACAAAATACAAGGAAGTATAAATAGTTCTCACTTTCTGTATTAATGCCCACCCAGGGAAGTGATCTGTGAATCACCAGCTCCAGAAAAATTTTGATGTTGTTGCATAGCCTTTTTCCCACAAGACAGAGCAATGTTGCTTAATGCTTTTTCAGTCATTCTAAAATGTTTCTACAAGTTGCCTTTTTTTTTTTCTTGTTTGTTTCACAGATATATTTGCGATTCTTGGACTATGAGATGCAGAATTCCAATGAGTGCAAAAGAAATTTTGTAGCTGTCTATGATGGAAGCAGCTCTGTGGAGGATTTAAAAGCAAAGTTTTGCAGCACTGTTGCAAATGATGTAATGCTGCGGACAGGTCTTGGAGTAATCCGTATGTGGGCAGATGAAGGCAGTCGAAGCAGCCGATTCCAGATGCTCTTCACATCTTTCCAAGAACGTAAGACCTTAATCAATGTGTCTGCATTTCAGTTTGTTACACGATACTAGTCCCACATACTGCTGATGTTTTCTTCATGCAGAGTATACACCAAAGGATGTTCCTGAACAAGCTATGTGAACTGACAGAACAGTTTTTATTCTATGTTTTTTTTTTTTTTAATATATATATATATATTTATATATATATACTGTGCAATAATTTGTAACACAGTAGGTAGAGCACAGGATTCAGAGGCAGGAAGGCAGATACAGCTTGTCACTATAACCACAACTTTTTCCTGACTCCCAATCTACTGGTCCAGTCTCTGTTTTCTCTTACACAACTGGAAAACGGTACAACCCTGAAGGTTTTTTTTATCAAGTCTTATCTTCTTATGAATTTGATTTTTTTAGATCTTACAGTGATGGTACTTGAAAAACACCTCATGTTTATTTTATAATAGACGATGGGTATGTTCATATACCAAAATTTTAACAAACATGTATTGAATAGCAAATAATGTTAAGCAAATAATGCAGGATTTGGGTATTTTAATGTTCTCTCTATGCAGCTTTCATTCAAACATCCATATGATTTCTGGGCTCAGGTAACAGGAAAAGCAGCCTTTGAAAGAAACAAAAGGTACTTCTTGCCAGTTTGAAAAATACAAAACCCAATAATCCCATTCACAGAAAATGATTAATTCAGTTAATCACCTGTGAAAGATACTGCTTTATTTTTTTTAATGTAACAATGCACATATGGTCCCATGAGGGAGGAGTTATGTATTTATTTTCTTGTTCTGATGCAAGTTCATTTTTAACTTATTTTTTGGCTTGTGCTTCACATTTTTCACAGGAAGATTTCTGTGTGACTGTCAGTGATTGAAATGAAGGTCCAATCCTACCAAGCATATCCTTCATCTGTATTCTGTGTGTGTGTACCCCGCAATGAGACTGTTGAGAGCAGCCTCCGTAATTCTTTAATTATGGCTCTGATTAAAAATTTCTGACAGTCTACATGCTTGAAACTGCATATGCCACTGTACTTGCATGCTGCAGCCTTAGGGTAGATTATATTTTTTTGTATCTAAATCAGGCCAGGGTCTAAAAGACACTGAGACCCCTCAGTTGAGATGACACTGCCCTTTTCTCATTTCAGCAACTGGAGATGTCTTGAATATTCAAGATCTGATTCATTACTTTTTTTCACAAGACATCCTGATCTGTTACCTTAGAAACAACTGCATAGACACTGGAGGTTCGCAGCATAAAAAGAAGTAAAGAGTGAAGCACAGTGATGACTAACTTGAGATGAGGGTTTGAATAAGTGTGGATTTGCAAGATTTCCACATTTTAAAGGAGAATAAGGATTTTGTTTGTTTTTATTCTTGCTTTTGTTTATTTTTCCTCCAATAACATTCTTAATACTACGTATTATAATCTCTGTTCTTGTAAACAGCTAATGTTTTATAATGCATAGTATTCTGACTGGGAGGTTGAAAATAATAACATGATGTGCCTTCTGTAAATTTATTCTGAACAGGTGTTTCAGACTAGAGCTGAAAATTTATAAAGGTCTAAATTGTGCTTTGAGATATGTGTACACAGCCTGATCATAAATATTAGAAGAAACTGCATCTGTGTTTTTAATGCTGGAAGCTGACTTAAAAGACATAAAGGTGACACTGACTGTACTCCTTGTGCCATGTCAGTTGTGCGTAGTGCTGCCCCACGCTGCAGATTGGTACTGGCTGTGCAAAGACGAGTTGAGCAGATGCCCAGTCTGTGCGTGGTGTGATGCAACACAGAGTGTGCAAACTGCTCTGTCTTTCATAGTGTGTGGGAATAATTAGATCATCTGCATGGAAGAGGAGGAACGTCAGATCTCATTCAGGGAGATAAGTATCGGGAAACAGACACCTGTGTCTCTATGCACAAAAAAGGAAAGAGGGGAAAAAAAAAGCTTTTTGTTCACTCAAAAAATAGGATGACATTTTTGTTGTGGTTAATATGCATGTGAAAGAGTGACAAAGGGTCTTATTGATTGTTGCTCTGGGAATAACCAAGTAATGCTGTTATATGTTGCTCCTCAAGTTCTCCTATGTGTGGAATTACTGTCTGTAAAGTTAAGTTGTTGAGACTAAGAGTTCTCTGTTACACAAGGATCCAAGAACTGGAAGTGGTTTTGTTTTTTTTTTGTGGAAACAGAACACTTAGACTGAGGAATCTTTCCTTTCTAAGTCTGTTCATTGTTAATTCTTGTTACAGCGCTGTTTCTGGGGAATTGACATTTGTGTAGGTAGAAGAAATCTTAAAGAGATTTCTTATATGATTATTTTCATCCTATTTGATCAGTGTGTTCCAATTATATTTGAAATATATATGTCTGCTTTTTTTTGGCTTCTGAAAAGTGGCCTTACAAGTTTCAACTGGATCAGCTGTGCTATTAATATGTTTCAGGGGAGAATAGGCATGAAATGCAATAATTTGTAAAGTTTACTACTCCAGAAAATCAGTAGTGATCCTCACATCATCAAAATTTTAGTAGAGCTCTAAGTAGCGTTTAATAAACAATTTAGCTAATATTGTAGAGTGGTGATCTAATAGTTTATGATCAGTATTATCAGCTATTCCAAATATCATTGGGTTTGATCTGTTTAAGTCCTTACCTTTTCAATTTTCTATATGCCCCATGAGCGTATACATTTACCTCTTTTTTTTTTTTTTAATGGCCTGAAATAGATTTCAAATATCAAACTAAGTTAAGAGGCAGAAAAAGGATGGGAAAAAAATGACAAAAAATAGCTTGTATCATGAAAAGGTTTATGTCCTATGGTATATGGTGGCATCAAGTGACATGGTTTAGTAGACATAGGGGTGATGGGTTGACATTTGGACTAGATAATCTTAGTGACGATTTCCAATCTTAATGATTCTATATGTTCATCTGGTAAGGAGGCTAGAAAAATGAATCTTTGTTTTTTCACCCACTAGCTGTTCATTTCATTTTCCATTACTGTGATACAGGTTAATGACAGACACACTACACCTACAGCTTCTTCAAAGAGATGCTCCTGAGCAGACACAACTACACTTTAACCTAAAAGCAGATTTGTAAAACCAGAGCATAAGGGATAAAAGAAAATCCTTTTATACACAGAACAAATATGATGTTTATTCTCTCACCTCTGACAGCTATCTGGTAACATTGCTTGTCTCTACATCCATAACCCTGCATCAGAAAGCTCACATCAGAAAAAATATCATTTCTTCTCTTATTTTCTTGCTGCTTTGAGCTTTAAGACTGTTTTAAAGGCTCTGTCACATGTAACTTTCTTAAAGGAGCATGAACTCTATCACTATCACTTTTTTTTTATTAACAAAGACTGTATTTATGTAGAAATAGGGCCATCTTTAGAAGAGTAGTGCCCAGATTTATAGAGTAACAGCAGTCAAGTTCTTATTTGCAGACTGAATCCCTGACGATGATCATCCCAGCATGAGCAATTCTCTAATGGGGAGAGGGCACTGCAGGCATTTGGTATTAATGGCTGTGTTTATTGTGATAATGCTAAAGGAACAACTGAGAAAGGGAACAGAAATACAATAAGTGCAATGCATGCAAAGAGATAGTTTCCACTTGGGAGGACTTAGAGGTGTAAATAGATTACAGCCTTGCTGGTTTTCTCTCTGCTTCCACACTGATATATATAAAAAAGAAATCATTGGGATTGCCTCCTTAATAGTGAGCACTCATCTGTGATTTTCTGCCCCTCTATGCCATCTGCAACTGTCTGTAGTCACAAACCCCCACTGGTTAAGCTTCCCAATGCTTCTCTGCCCCTGAACAAAACAGGTGTCCGTGGTGCCTACAGTTTATAACTGAGCTGAATGGAACTCTGAGCACACACTTCTGAGATGCCAGTCTCTAATGGACTCGTAGTGACATGTGTCTGGTATTAACTCTCAGAAAAGGTTACATTTATTTTGAGCAGAGCTGTCTGAAGGTGTCTGAGAAAGAAAATTCAGAATTAAATGCATTTCATTTTCAAGTTCCTAACAGATGCATTTTAATAAGTTTTTTTCATTTGTGAGAAATGAAAAAGTAATTTTAAAACACTTCGATGTACACTTCTGAAATCATCTTAATAATTTTATAATTTTAATAAAATAAGTGAAAGCGTCTATCGGTATGGTTAATGGACTTTTCCCTGGGGTTACTGAAAGAAAAGTTTCTCTGTTTCCAGGATGATTTGAGGAACATCTGAAGAATTTCATTTTTCTTTCTCTTGTGAAGAAAAGAAAGCTCCATTTTTTCAGTAAGGAGCAATAGGAAATTCCATATGATCTATGCCTAAAGAATTAATGTGCAGAGCGTGATGCAATGAGCTATCTTGAGAACATTAAGAGTAGGTGTGAAATGTGTAATGAGTTCAGCGGAAAATATTTTTCATATCTAACCATTATTCAGATTTCATAATTTTCTCATTTGCCCTCAGGAGACAGCAAGACCTCTAAAAAATGTTATGACAGGAATGGAAAGGGGGAAGCCTGTAAATAGTAAGTAGGATAAGGCATTCATCTAGGATTAGAGTCCTGGATTGAAAACCCTATTCTGAAACAGACTTAAAGGATAAATCGTTAAGTTTCAATGAAATAAAATGTAGACACCCAAGATAGCTTGCTCAGAGCTAGTGCACACCCTAGAAATAATAAAGTTAAAATTAGCTTCATACAGTGCGAGAAACAGTGTAAATACACTGGAGAAAGCACTGCATTGGAGCAGGCAGGCGTTACACCAGGTCTGTACGAAGTCAGCTTTTGATTTCATCACGTAATGATGTTTTGACCCCACTATGTCTGCATTTTATACCCAAAGTATTCTGTAACCCCTCTAAAAATCATGGTCAACACACAGATAACGTATGTTGTTATTTATACTACTGCATCTCAATACTATAACAATTATGAATAGGACAAATAATATGTTATAGTCCTATCTAAATATTATGTTGTTTTATAGTGTAAATGGGTTTATACTACTTGTGATTATTTATTCTACTGCCCAAGTGAAAGCAATATATTTTGGAAAAAAAAAAAAATGACTGCTTTTATTTCATTTACTTTGTAAACATGGCATATGGAAGAACTACTATGGTTCTTTATGTTTCTCTGCCTTAAGGCTATTCAGGATTAAAAGAATTTGTGATCATTTTGCATTAATAAATGAAAAAGTATGAATTATTAGCTTCATGTGCATTCCAAGAACCTTTTAACAGTAAGAAGATGTAGACAATTCCATTGGCTCAATTTTTATAACTTTATATACTTTAATATACTTTAGTATATTTTTAATATACTTTTAGTATATTTTTAATATACTTTAGTATACTTTAAATTCTAAACTTCAGCTTTTCTGAGTATTGGGATGGTAACCTTCTCGAAATATGATGGTTGTAACAATCTCCTAATCTCCCAACTTGTCCCCACTAGGAATAAACTTATATTTATTAGTCAGGTAACAGTAGTGGGTCTATTATTCTATGATTTTTTAAGGTTTATTTTTTACAGGCCTAAAAAAGGATCTCGTATACCATCTCTCTATCTTTTTAAAACACTTTCTTATGTATCTTCTAGGGCAAGTGCTCCATCTTGTGTTCAGTGTAAATGCTTGTTGCAAAGCAGAAGATATCACATTAAGTTTTGTTCCATTACTTTAAAATTTGTCTGTGTATTAAAATGCAAGGCACACCTACACATACCATACAATACTTTTTAAGAACATATTACATCTTAAAATAAAGGGAAAGTATTTGAAGGTTTACACACACACACACACACACATTTATGTGTATGTATATATATATATATAATATAATATAATTTCCCGTACAAATAATGCATGGTTCTACTCTAAAACAGAAAAAGACCTTTGAGTAATTTTTTTTCACTGAATTTTTAATTACGGTGTTTTTGTACTTTACAAATCCAATGTTTTAGGAAAGACTTTCAGTCTTAAAATAGATCAGTTTGAGTTATATGAATAATTACAATTTGCTTACTTGTGCTATCATCATATTGTTCACTGTGCTGAATATGTTACTCCACTTATTTCTAAACCAGTACCTTGGCAGATTTTGATTCAAGGCTGCACTGGGATACAGTAAAAATAAATACAGATTTGTAGTCTAAGTTGTAATTTTTGATGTAATTATCAAGCCGTCTCTTTTCAGAGAGTGACAGAAAGATTGAAGCTGGAAGAGACTTTAGGGCTCGGACCCTGCTTTAGAACTGCTCTAAAAAGGATCAACAGCTGGTTACTGGGGGTGATGGGGCAGTGTCCAGTTGGGTTTTCAGTAACCCCAACAAAGAAGACTGCAGAAACTCATGGAAAAGCAAATCTTGTCCAATATATGACAAGTCACACAGTAAAATCTTTGTTCTTGTGTTTAAGAAGAATGTCCTGTGTTTCATTTAGTGCTCATTGTGTCTTGTCCTGCCACTAGGCACCACTGAGAAGGTCCTAGCTGTCTTCTTTACTCTGCCCCATTAATTATTTGTACACATTGACAGTATTTCCCCTGAGCTTTCTCTTTTCCAGACTGACTCAGTTCCAGCTCTCCCAGACTTCCCTCATACGTCAGATTACACAAGTCTTTAATCATCTTTGTGGTCTTCTGTTGGACTCGGTCCAGAATGTTCATGTCTTTCT
Source organism: Aquila spilogaster (assembly GCA_024606505.1). Taxonomy (NCBI): domain Eukaryota; kingdom Metazoa; phylum Chordata; class Aves; order Accipitriformes; family Accipitridae; genus Aquila; species Aquila spilogaster. The sequence continues at coordinate 83,830,831 of JANHGO010000063.1, read as the reverse complement.
TATGCGAGGGAGCCCAGAACTGAACACTGCACTTTAGATATGAATCATCACTGCTGGGCAGAGGGTCAGTTCTCTTCACCTGCTGGCAGTGTTCTTTCTAATGCAACCTAGGATACTATTGACTTTTCTTGACACAAGGGCACAGTGCCAGTTCATGATGATCTGACTGCACAGCAGCACCCTTGCTGCAAACTTGTTTTCCAGTCTGCCATCCATTCTCCAGAATATAGGGTTATTCCTCCCCTGTTGCGGGCTAAATTCTTCTATCATGAGATTCAATGTTGTGGTCTTGTTTAATTGTTTGTAAAAGTGTAAGGCCCAGCAGAGATCCCCTCAGCAGCTTCTTTGTCTTCTTGTTTTCTGCACTCCAAAAATCTGGATTGCTTGTGCCCTCCAGTGCTGCCCTCCACAGGCAGTTAGAATACCGCTAACCCTGTGGATGTATGGCTACTTCAAGTTGTCTAAAGATGTTATCCACTTCTTCCTGATCAGGTGGACTGTAGCAGACAGACACTTACTGCAGTATTGCTCATTAGGGGTTCACATTTGTCTGCTCACTAATTCTGGCTCTAAAACCATCAATTGACTCAACAGAACCCAAGGCAGAGCTCTGTTCGTTCCTGCTGCTCTCTCATATAAGGACATTTAGATAGTCATGGAGAGGACTGCAGACTGATGGATCAGGACTCCTGCTCAGTACAGAAGCTTTCTATTTGAAGCTAGTGATAGCAGTTACTTCCTTTTATAAAAACATTCACACACTTTCCTCATTTTTAGTCTTTTACGTATTGTGGTGTTGCCATAGAAGATAACAAAGGTTGATCTATCCAGTGTTGCGGCCACAAACCATATCTGCTTGATTTCACTCCCATCCAGAGTTCTGTAGGAGCCTCAGGAAAGCGCTGAACCAGCTTCATCTTGCTACAAAAGAATCTTGTTGAGTTCCGGTTAATTTTTTCTTGTTGCTGTTACTAGACTGTCCTTGATAGTGCATCCCAAGAACCTCTTGCCATGCCTCTTCAAGGACAAAAGAGCTAATTCCTTCAATGTATGTTGAGACTGACAAGTTTTCAGCTTCCCTTGATGATTTCATTCATTCCACACACACAAAAAAAACCTCATCAGGGTGGGGAAAAATATTAATTTATTGTCCAACATAATCACTCTGAGTTTAAGAGACCAGAGAGGATTTGACTACATTAATTTTACAAACATAAACAGAAAAGTACTCTTTGTCATTATGTTTAGAAATATGTTGTGCTTGATTTTCTCTCATGCTAAGTTTGCCGCAGTTATTATGAGATTTCCTTGCTCTCTCTCCATCTAGTCTTGACATTTATACACATAGCTTTTCTTCCCTCCATAGTTCAAGATGCTGTTGACTTAGGGAGATAGAAACTCTTTCTTTATCCTTGATGTCTCCTGCCTTTTGTTTCCAAATCTCCCTGCCATCGTTTTACATAAATATTGTGTCTTCTAAAATCTATCAAAAAAAAAAAAAAGATTTTGAATTTCTCTGACTTTTTTCTCTCTTATTCCTGAAACATTTCCTAATATTTTTAGTTTGATATAGTATCTTGTCATTACTTTCAGTGTAGAATGCCTTATTTCCTCTGTGTCTTGCATAGTTCTCTCATTCTTCCTTTACTATTCATTTCCTTTACTACCTTCTTCCAGCTATTCCTTTTCTATTTGCCACTCTTATACTTCTAAATTCCCATATTTCTTTCCTTCACTTAGATTGTTCTCTAATCTTCTGGGGGGGTTGTTTTCCCACTATGAGTCCTTTCTTTCCTGTCACATTCAGAATTAGATCAGACTGAATGTAAAGTGGAAAGGGCAAGTTATAGGCATTTTAATATACATTTTATGGTTCCGCCTGCTGAGACAGCACTTCATCCTCACCACTTCACTTCTAACGTCTTTCATGTCAATTTGTGTATTTTGTTTGTTTTCTTTATGTCTTTATTAGCATTTGGCTCTTTTCTTGTGCACTTCCTGTGTGTTACCATTTATTTTGATTGGAGGCTAGTTAGGTATTCTTAGGTTTCCCTTTCATTAGTTCTCTCCCTCTCTCTTTATTTTTTTTTGTTTGTTTGTTTTGCTTAGAGCAGGCAGTGAGAGTACCAAAATATCTCCACATTGACAAGAAAAGAGGATTGTAGCTAGGTTGTGAAAGAGTGATAGTACCTCTGGCAGGTCCTCTACTATATTGTGATGTGACACTGTCCCCAAATAAGGGGACAAACTTAATACCTGATCAAGGTCTCTGCAGGCTTGGGGGACGGTATATGTATGTTTCCAAAACTGAACACTGCTAATGGGCAGAATCATTTTGGCCAATTTGCCTTCTGCATTGATTAAACAATGCACCCAGCTCTTCCCCTGGCTTTTCCAGCAGTGTCTCTTCCTCAGGCCTTGGCTCCAGGTACTGTGCAGCCATGAAACTCATGCTGAAATTTGGGCAGAAGGAACATATAAAGCTGTAAACATTAAAAAAGATCTTCTGCTATGGAACTGTAACTATTGACACTAAGGGATATTATGATGTATTATATGTATTTTTAAAAGCAATGCAAATGATGGAAACAAAAGAGCTGTTATTTTTTTTATTTCAAAACTCGTAAAGCCAACTGAAGTCCCTCCCAAACTAAAATTTTTATATACATTATTTTACATAAGTATCTGTGTTTTAAAAATGTGTTATTTATATAATAGGTCAATAACTCTTAAAGCTCATGACAATATTGGGCTTCTGTGAAGTCAATAGAAGTTCTGGATAAGTAGATTTGAAAATATATGCTATTTGAAAATGCAAACTTTTATACATGCCATAAATATATACATTTATACTGTAGTATACTATAGTATGTGATTGGATGGCTCTGTACAAGGGCTGCTCTATTGTATTATAGTGGCCCATGATATTAGAGGTAGATGGTGGTGGTATGGCAGTAGAGGTTGAATCTTCCCACCAGTATCCCATTACATGCTGTTGCTGTGTGACAGATGGCAGCAGAGGGGCAGTCGGACAAAATGGTGTCTGACATGGAAGTGTGTTGTCAAGGGTTTAAGGGCTGGTTCAGCCCGATTCTGTGATGAAGGGGGCAAGGGGACCCATGGGCCCACACCCCAGGAAAGGGGAAGGGGAAAGGAAAAAGGAAAAAAAAGGGAGATGGGCCTGAAAACAAAACAGTGGCAACGATCTGAGGAG
>JANHGO010000063.1:83799763-83827517 GCA_024606505.1 Aquila spilogaster | reverse complement strand
CTTTAGACTAAACACTACTGAGCAACAACTGAAAACATCAGTGTTATCAACATTCTTCGCATACTGAACTCAAAACACAGCACCGTACCAGCTACTAGGAAGACAGTTAACTCTATCCCAGCTGAAACCAGGACATCCTTCTATGGGAGAAATCCTGTCAGGAGCTTTTTCTCCTTCTTTCTGCCTCTACTTTGTTAACGAGGTGGAGTGTTTTCAGTAAATCAGAATGATCCTTGCAAACTCAGCAAAAGGAAGATAGGTAATGGTTACACTAGACACAGTTTGGATATTAATTTGGACCAGTAGTCAAAGTAGGTTTCCTTTAAGTATCTTGCTGTCAGCACTAGATATCAACATCTGAGTACATTAACTGCAATATTTAATTATACTTAGTGTTGCTGGTTATCATATCTATCTACTGATCTACAAAACTGCTTAGCAATTAATGCTAATTGCCTACGCAGTTATATTTGCAGTCCCTTAAGTTCATGAGTATTTACTCACGATTTATATTCTGCAACTAAAAGATAACTGGGAAGAACAACAGGAGCTTGGTTATAGAGGGACAGTTTAAAAAAGTGATTTTGCAACTCCAATTTTTTAAGTCAACACATTCTGCCTCTTCAGGTTAAAATGGCTGATCTTGCTTATAGAGCACTAGACTTTTTCAGGATTTTATTTGGTTATGATTCTTACTGTCCTGACTCAACTAAGGCTAGAGGGGAACAGAAGTTTTTGTGATGGGTTGGTTTTGTTTGTTTGTTTGTTTGTTTTTCTCATTTGATGCATTTCCTACTTCCAAACTTTCTCTTAATTGTTTTATTTATAGCTTTTTCTGCACTGACCCAATCCTGAAACAATAAGATCAGTTCCATGAGTAGACTACATGCCTCACACTCTACCTTGGTTTTTGTCTTGTCCAATCCTTTTGAGGCCTGGGCGCTATATATGTGGCTCAGGAGAAGCTTAATGCAGAGTGTTTGCATATAAGTGTTTATCATTGATTTCAGAAGACCAGATCCTATCAACTTTCCAGAAAAAAAGTAAAGGCCAGCAGATTTCTCTTGTGTTTTTTTTTGTTTGTTTGTTTTTGTTTTTGTTTTTGTTTTTGTTTTTGTTTTTGTTTTTCTCTCCTGAAAATGAGAAAAACAGTGCAAAACATTCATTTTAGGTAGAAAAGCAGTGCAAGTGATAAAAACCATCCAGACAAGACCAGTCTATTCTGAAGAAATCATCTTCTCTTGAAATACTTTAGCCTCTTTCACATTTCTGGTTTTGGGCAGTACCTTCAAACTGGGCCAAATTTCGTGAAATGATGGTTTGTCTATGGATAGTTGTCTACTGAAGCATAGGTCTAAGACAAAACTGATTTCACCTATGTGTTATATCTGGCTCTAAAAGCATGATACAAAGCATCTCAGACAGTAAATATAATCATGCTTATCTGATTGAAAATAGCACATGTATTAGACTTATTACCTGGTTAGCACAATGGTAAATCCTTATGGTATTTATTCCAGGAAGGCCAAATGGATGCTTCTGACAAAGAAAGTGTCCCCTCTTTGTCAATAGGGATGGCAGAGTATTCATAAACACAGAATGAAGTTTAGATTTCTGTAGTTAAGTTGAGTGTTATACTGCAAAATGCAAAATAGGCAAAAGGATTCTGAATGGATCTGTAAATATATCCTCTTTCATTAGACTGATGTATTAAAATATCATGTGGTTAGCTGTGCGATGTTCTTGCTTGCTAGTGTATGCAGAAATATTTTTGAACTCACTCTTCTGAAAGAGAGACATAGAGAAAAGCAGGATTTTGTAACAGAAAAAAAAGAACTTGGTATGATAGTATCAATAATTTCTGCATTAATAGTGTGTTGCCATAGTTTTGAAACATTTCTCATTTCCAAGAAATACATGTATAATTATATCACTGAAGTACATTGTCAAATTTTAGCACATTGACATTATAGCCAAGATATTGAACAAAACTAATTTTCTCTTTCTCAATTTTTAAGATCCAGATTTTAAGGACCTTGGCATTTTGAAACCATTGCCAGGTTGGTATGTTGTTTTGTTTTTTTTTTTATCTTGGAGGCCTTTGCACTCTGCTGTAGAAAATATTTTTGTTTGCTGTTCAGGTTTCATTTTTTCTGGTATTTTGTTATTCAGTTTGTGAGTTTGAGATGGGAGGACCTGAAGGAATTGTGGAATCTGTACAAATTGTCAAAGAAGGAAAAGCTTCTGAAACTGAAGCAGTAGACTGTAAATGGTACATCCGAGCACCACCCCGATCCAAGGTCAGTCCTTTATCCACTTGCTGATTTGCCATTTAATTTAAGAAATTGACTTTTCTAATATGTTGTGCATTTCTTAGTACAGTCAGATCTTGTTTAATAACTTTACAGCTTGAACTTGTAAACTATTTTTTTCCTTCTGCTGTGGAAGGGTAATTTGTCACCTCAGCCAAAATAACCTTCGTTCTCTATAAATAATGATGTGGGCAGCGTTAATGTGCTTTTTGTGCCATAAGTAATTTTCTTAAATTCATCTTTAATTTTCCTCATATTTTTAAAGAATCAATGTGTTTTCTTAAGTGGGAGGTAATCTTATCACTTTAGTTTTCAATATATTTCAAATACGTAATATAGAGACTACTAAGGGAACACTGCTGGCTCCCTAAGGTCTTCATTGTTTCTCATCTGGGAACTGTGAAAATGGAGCCAAGGTAAATTCACGTTCCTGTGTATGAGACCTTTAGTTCCTTTGGTTTAGAGCCACAGACAAAAAGAGATAGTGTTCTCATTTCTGTCCCACCAGAGTCAGCAAGCCATGCCTTTGTAACAAACAGGAGAGGGTTGCAATGAATTGAACAATTCTTTTCTTGGATTCTCTTTGAGTTCCTCTCCTATCTGTGGCTTATCAGTTATTATATGGATTAATTGTTGCTGGCTACATTACTCTTTCTCCTCTCTTTGCAATTGGAACAGCTTTGTGTCTCCCACCTACTTTCATTCACTGAGTTAAAGACAACTCCATGTTATATTTTTTTCTAGATGTCTTTTATTGAACAGGAAAGGTTTTACAAGGTAGGATTTATATATCCAATAATCTCTGCTATCTTTAAAGAGATAAGGGTTTTTTTGTGTAATCTCAGAGCAGACTGTACTGAATATATCTAACTGTTTCAGCATTTGGTATTGAATAAGGAGGAGGAAGGGTTTCCAGAAGAGAAAAAGTCATTAGTATCAGCATTTTTCTATTGTGAAAGTTTAGGAGAGTAGTTGAATAGTTGGCTCATAAAGACTACAGATAAATTATTTCCAGAATATACTTTAATCTCTTTTTTTTTTTTTACTTTTGGATAAATTCAATATTCATAGAGGTTTTCAATTAAGTAAATGAGTTTCCCACTTTGCTGCAGTAAGTAGCTATAGACATGAAATGACTGAACTGATGAATTATTATTGCATATTTTATATACTTAGGTATTAATAGTAAGAAAACAGGTATTATTATTGCATATGTTATATAGTCAGGTATTAATAGAAAGAAAACAGGTAAACACAAAACTAGAATTGTGCTCATTAGAATCAGTACAACTAAATAAGCCAATAAAATTGTCCTATAGTCTTAATTTCAGTTTATGCTTGGTTAGTCAGATAATGTCATTGTGATATTCTTACTTTATCTAACTCTAACGTTCTGTATGATTCAAAGTCCTGCTAGAAATATTTACTTACCTGTAGGATTTATCCACATTTCAGTCCTGATGTAAAAATACAAACTGTGTAGCTGCATGACCGTAAACACAGTGTGTAACAGAAGAATGCCACACTACCAATGTTAATAGAGGATTAAAGACTGTTTCATTCTTCATGAACTTCTGTACCTGCATTTAGTTGTGTATACCAAGAAGTGTATACCAGCTGAAGAGCATCTGGAAGGGAGAGTGATGAGAGAGTTCTAGAAAACCTGTGGAAACACTGGAAGTTATTTAATGTCATCTAGAAGATTTTGTGAAGGAGCATGATACCAGATAATAAAAGGCTTATACAATGAGGAAGGAATGCTGTGTTGTCCATGTCTATGGGATAAGCCATGGTCCTGCACTCTGAAAGAAAGATTCAGGTTAGATACCAGGGAAGAAAATTTCAAACAGCAGGGAGAGGATTAGGAATGATTGGTTAAGGAAGTTTGTTCAGCCAGCATTGCTATCCGTCTTAAAGTGCAGGTTAGGTAATGAAACATTACTAATTCTACCTATCTTTAGGCAGAGGGGTGGGGTGGGTCATCTCTTGATAAATCTTGCTGCTCCCATCTTACAGAATTCTCTGGGTAGAGAGATAGGGCAATATAAAAGCATATAAATCAGTGTTTCCTAACATGTGGAGTTGAAAGCTTTTTCAGCAAGCCAGGAAAAAAAAAACCAGTTTTCAAGCCTAGATTCATCTTAGAGGGCTAAGTCCAATTTAGCACTTGAACTGGATTCTGTTGTCCATATTTTACAGTCAGCTTCCTTTGTGCTTATCTAACCTTGAACTAGCGACATATTCAGTACAATCATTCAGTGACATCATTCTAATTTATGGCAGCTTGCACCTATGAAAGCAGGCTCTGCTGCTAAGAACAGTAAGAACTCAGCAGATGTCTTTAAATCCACATGTTCCTGTACTCTGGGCTGCACACTTTGTTGCTGGGAACTATGCCTAAAAGGCCAGAGTTTCTCAGACAGGGTTTAGGTTGGATCTTTACATCTTTAGTTTCTTAATTAAACTGTGCCAGAATGTGGGCTGCTTGCAATTTCATTTGGCTTAAGCTCATCCAATCTAAACTGTCTGCAGAAGCAAGATGCAAGTCCTTTCCTTGGTTTGCAGTTCCAGATTCAAGCCAAGTCTGAGCTCAACATGTGAGCAGTGAGATCAGTCAGGGAGTATGAACTTGAGATGTCTATGCCTGAGCTTCAAACTGACAGTCTGGGTGTAAGGTTGCTGCTATCCTCAGCAAGCTGGAATGGGACAGAGAACAGCACGTTTCTTGCACACACTTAAATAGAGCCATCACTGATTACCTTAGAGCACAAAAAATAAAATGCTGACAATGCATGCAGAACTGAAACTTTTGGGAAGTGCAGAAGACAGCAGAAGGCAGTTTAAACACGACTTCAATCTATACACACACCTGGAGCCTTATATTTGACAGTGGCTGGTTGCAAAGTGTGTGTTTCTTGTAATCATTCGAAGTCAGTTCCTGCTGAGTAAGATAGCTGTGAATCTGGAGTTCAGAAATACTGTGGGTTCCGCACTTCATGTAGAAGCTGACTTCAGTTGGTAATCAGAGCAAGAATGGGAAATCAAGAGAGCTGCTGATCGAATGTGCCAACCCACCCAGAACAGTAAAGACCTGGAGGAACCTCCCCATCCCAAAATTCTTCACTGTAGAACAAAGCCCAGAGGAGGAAGTGAATAAGCTTATTGTACTGGGATTTGAAAAACTTCAGAGATATCATTGGCTACAGCAGTGGATAGGCAAGGAATCTCTATTTATGAATAGAAAGCAAGAAAATGAAAAGAATGATAGTATTTTCTCACTTTCTGTTAAGGATGAGATGTTGGAGCATAATATCGACAACAAGCATTTTTCTATATTGGATGTGTTAGCAGAGTTTGACAAGACCCCCCAGGAAAACAGAACACATGTTTGTGCTCAGGTAGCGCTCCCTTTGGTGGGTAACTTTCCCAGCAAGGTACCATTGTATCATTCTTGTTCCCCAAGAGGTTTTGTAGAAAAAAACAAGACAGCAGAATTTGACAGTAAAAGTAACAAAACATGTACAAAGATGGTGTTCTGATGCTTGGAAAAAACAGTAAGCAGTGCTTATAATCAGAAGCTCTGGGCAACTCGGGAAAGAGCATCCAAACTACAGATATACAAGCACTAATTTGAATCCAGTCCAGTGGAAGTCATCTATTCAGGAGGAACGAGCAAGAGGTACATTTAGACTGAGCAAATAGTGAGGCTACCCTCCACATGTACACTACAAGAAATAAAATGAAGTTGTAAGCTAGTTAGACAAAGTGATGCTTAATTCTCCTGCCCCACCTGAGCATGCTGCTGAGTGAAGAAGATATCTTTACAGGTTATAGGATGCAAGACTTAACAAAAAGCTTAAGAAACTGAAAGGATTAATTAGTGAATATCTAGTTTGGACATGTTACTGCAGAGGAGAGCCGGGCAGGCCCGGCCATGGCAGCTGGGCTGTGGTGGGGGCTGGGCTCACCCGTGGCCATGGGGCCAGCCCCAGCTTCGGCCAGGCAGCAGCTCGGTGATGCGGGAGGCTGGGGTGGTGAGGCGCGAGGCCAGGCGCGAGCCAAAAGCCCAAGTGGGACCAAGACACTTGCATATTTACAAAGGATAGGTATTGCTACCTGGTAGAGGCTCTAAATCACTTCTCACTGTTTTCATGGTGGACCTTGTATGCACGTACCTGACCAAATAGAGAGATGGTTTTGGTTCCAGGTGCCTGACTTCGGACTGACTGTAGTCTGGAGAGAGACTGGGTTGTTGGGCACGCATTGCCTAGACAGTTGGGAGGAAACGTGTGGTGAAGCACATTGCAGAGCTACAAGTCTGTTTAAACCAATCTGACTAAACCAAAACATTTTCTGTTCTCACGCGTGAAGTGGAAACTTTTGCTCGTGGATGAAGACCTGCAATAAAAACAGTTTAAGCTGTCAGCACTGGCAGACTAGCATATCCCTAATTCTTGGAGGCTTCTTAATCAGGTGTAGAAGAGAAGCTTTAAGCAGTACACTAAAATTCAATAGAATCCATTTGAGTGGTAATTCCTGAAATTTTACAAAAAAATTAAATTTAGAGACTGAAAAACCAATAGCCAGAGACACTTTCACAGACTTCAGATGAGCTCCATCTCTGAAGAAGCTCTGAAGCTTCCTAATGTACAGATACTGCAAATAATATTATGAATGAAAAAAACCAACATATTTATAGGGCATCCCTGGAAGAATGTGAACAAATTATGTTTAAACAAGTAGAAAATAGTGTTTACATATGTTAAACTATTAAAATCACTTATTTGAAACAGTTTTGTTAGATGAAGACATAAGACAAGCATGTGTGTAGAATCTTGTATGTGGAATCTCTTCTAGCAGGCGTGGTAATACACATGCCAGAGTAGCACTGAGAAAAAAACACTTTTAAGTTAGCATGAATCTATTCCATTCAGGTATAGAAATATAACCAACTGCAGCAACCTCAAACAAAGAATTTTAGGAAAAGTGATAAAAAGAAGCTACTGGTAAAAGTAATAAAACACCTGCCAAAGAGAACAGCAGAATCAGGATGTGATCTACAGTTTTCAGTGTTAAAAAGCAGAACAACACCAAGGAACTGTAAAGGTTGTCACTTGTGAGCATTTTGCCACTGTAAGAGAGAAAAATGAGGATGACTTGACAGTTAGAATAAATGTCAGTTACTGGGGACTCACAGAAATCTGAAGAAACAAATAGGACAAGGCAAAGGAATCCAAAGAGCTTCACTTGTCCAGGAAGAAGGTATTTGATGTCTGAGCCTGGCTGTGAATCACAGGCTGTTAGAAGAAGTACCGTATAAGGTTGTCACCTTTGACAGACAGTATTCTCCAAGCCTTAGGAGAGAGGAAAATACAAGGTGTGGAGTTCTCTGTTTGCACAACATGGTCCCAGCTTAGGAACAGGAGGCCCAAAAATGTCAAAAAACCCCAAACAAACAAAACTCCACACAGTAACACTTTTGGGCTGAAATAATGTTGATTAAAAAAAAGTTTAGGATCCAAGCAACAGGACAGGCTACTTGAGAAGACAGATTCAAGTATTGTTAGTAATATGCCTTTTAGGCTGGTATAGTTGTTGTCTTCTTGCCTTGAAGAAGATTAATTAGCGTTGCACAATCATCTGCTTTAAAAAATGGAACCTCCCAGGCCTAAATATTGGAGGTATCATCTTGAAAGTCCTTTGTTAATCACATAGAGCTGAACAAGATGCAGAATAAAGCAGGCACTGTAACTGATCACTGAGCAATGGGGAAAGACGTAGGACCATTTAACCCAGTCCTGTGCTTACAAGAGAATTGACTGAACCTCGGAGCTGAATGTGCGAAATCTGGACGTTAGGCCCTGATGAAAAGGAGGTTTCTGTCTTACGTCTAAATTACTTTTGGCAGTTGAATGATGGCATTTTGTTTGTTTGGTTTGGTTTTAAGGGACTGAATGTCTGTGTACATATATTAAGTCTGATATGCTGGGATATGGTTTGAAGCTTTTCCTGACTGGCCTGATCAATCATGTTGTCAGCCCTAACCTTCAGTGATTGATTAAAAAGCAGAACTCATCAAAAGTGATTCACTATGAAGAGATTATGATCTGATCATTTTACTGAGGTGATATATTATTCATAGTTTCCAATCATCTCTTTTTTTTTTTTTCTAATATATGCGGTCAGAGATTTCTGTTGTTTTCAAATTTAAATAAAAAAATAGTAAAACTTAGCCTGCATTTCCTTTTTCATTATTATGATGACAATACAAACCTTAAAGGTGACAAGACAATTATTTAAAATGTAATGTGACTGACTGTAAATTATATATGCCACAGTTGCAGTGAGGCTTTATCAGTTTTGTTGCTAATGGCATTGGCATTTGCAGTGACATCTCGAAACTCAGTAAAAGCTAATACTTGTGCACTAGCAACCTGTTCTTCTAAGTAATGTGGAACCAATGATTTGAGGAAAGTGTCTTATTAAACCTTTACAACAAAAATGTGAAAGAAGAAGATATGTTAGTTATGCTGCTTCTTTCAAATAAGATGTTCTCTTCAACAAGAATGTCCTGATTATGCTAATATAATGTGTCAGTATCTATGGAAATGTTATCATCCCAAAAGCTCCCATTGGCATCAGTGAAAAATGCTTAACGAAGGCAGATGGTGGCATTTGAGTTTGTGACCTCTTTTTTGTTCATTTGTTTTCTTTTGGGGGAGCAAAGTTTCTTATCCACTGCTGGTAGAAGTAATGACTAAGATCTCAGTAAATGAAATAAATGGAAATATTGATATTTTTTCTCTCACTTTGTGCTTGATTTGTTTTAGTGAGATCCACATACCAGTGAAAGTAATGAGAATATTGCCACTGATTTCAGAAAACGATGTATCAGGAACATTTTGCATTAGATAACAGTTTGTCATATTATCAGTTTTATGCTTTCCCCGGGGAACTCAATTTATTAGTCATTTTCTTCTGCCAGTGTGGGTCTTACAGCCAGTGACAGGAACAATGGCAAATATATAGTAATAAAACCATAAAAATTGGCAGAGGTGTGCAGATGCAATTAAATTATTCCAGCTCTTTAAAATAAAATCTGATCCAATATCAGGTTGTCATTTTGTGTAATCAGTTTCCAGTTTTTAAAAATGCACTGCAGTCTTAATCCATAGGTCTGATCCAAATGAGTAAATGGAAAGATACCCACTGATTTCAGTCAGCTTTGAATCAAGTCCTCATTACTTTATATAGAGTTCTGGGAATAGTCATCTCCAAAGAAGACTATGAGAATGAAACTCCAGCTCACCCCAGAATATCAGGAATTTATTTTCTCTAATTTATGAAACTTCATGCCATTGGAGAAGGTGCCATCTTTCTTCTGAAGGATGGACATAGATTTTTAAGTCAAATATTTCTTTCCAGTGGTTCCAGTACCTATCAAGTCTATATATGTTATGTTCTTAGCTGAATTTACCACACACAGGAATGAACTGGTATGACCGACAGCAGAATTCAGGCTTGGGAAGAACTGAAAGTGCTGGCTTCTTCACTGAAAAAACTCAAATTGAAATGCTAAATTATTGTTCTCCCGGTTCCTTCTCAGCATTTGTAACTGCTGCTCTAAGAAATATTTTCTTCTTTTATAAGGCTAGCGTGCCACCAGAAACTAGAGAATGTCAAATGATAAGCCCATAGAAATAAGACTTTGGCTGTACTGTTACAGGAACAATCTGTTTGAAAAGATCAGGAATAATTGATGAATGCTGGAAATTGCTGTGAGAGCTGGTATTTTATAACCACAGTGAGGATTAGCACACATTTCTTGTAAGAATGAAAAGGGATATAAATTACATCTCAATACTGAAATGGGATACTCTATACAAGATATATGTGTGCTTATATATACGTATACACAGATACATATGTACATATAAATGTAGAGAGATATATATAAAAGAGCAGGGCAGAAATAGAGAACAAGTGAGGAAGCATAAGAGGTCTTTCCCCCATTAGGTAAAGTATAGTTTTACTATTGTTCTGCAGTCAGACTAAGATAATTTTTTTCTGGAGTAGGTAAGAGCTTTCCTGAAGAGTGGAATAACATAAAAATATGACATATGTACACTGCATTACATCTGTGTGGTCTATCATATCTATATATGGCATATTTTAACATACAGATGGTATACATACGATACGCATATAAAAGTAATGATCCATGACAATAACATGTCAGAAGCCTTCTGTGCTTTCCTGTGAGACATTTATCTGACATGCTTTACTTTCTGGAAAACAGTCATGTGTATACAATATTGCATATAATCAGCCGCAGAAGGTTTTTATTGCATTACCTGTGACAAAGTTGGCAAGCACTGAAGCGCCCATCTGAAGCAGGCTGCTTCTGTTAGCAGAGGAAAAAAAAGCAAGGTGCACCTTTAGCTCCCCGTTGTAAGTGAAATGTTATGCAGGGATGGACTATGGACTATCCAGCTTCACATGAGAGGCTGGGTGCCAGGGTTTCACAGTGATGAGGTTTACCTGACAGGCTAAGGCAGTCAGGTATCAGCAAGACAGAAATGCTCTAAGTAGCTGGAAAGCACCAAGAACAAGGATTTGGAGCATGAGAAGGAATAAAGGGTCGGGTGCCTGAGCACCTGGGAAAGGGAGGAAGAGAGTAGAGAATGAAAGAGGGACTTGTAAAGGGATGTAGCCAGTGCAGAGGAACTTCAGAAATGCATTTTCTGCATTCGACAAATCTTCAGAATTCAAAACAAGCCTTTAAGTACGACTTCGCCAAGGAAGTAAGTGAAGGTTTAGCAGGAATGGAAGCTGCATGTGCCCCAGTAGGAGAGAAAATGGCAAGACATTTCAAGACAACACATTTATAAAAAGTGGTGGCTACTGTGAGACAATTTCAGCAATGCCGGGTAACTGAACTCTAGCAATTTTTCATTCTACTGCAGGGGTGGAGTGCCCAGTAAATGAAACAAAAAACACTATAAAAAGTATTCCCTGATATAAGATATTGCCATCTGAATATTACTTTGTGTATTGCTGTTAACTGTTCCATTTTGTAGAGATCAATACAAGCGGCTTCCTTAATTTATAGTATTTAAAGGCCAGGACACATGGTGAGAGTAGAATTCACTTAGCTGCAACTGAATTGAAATATATTCCTCAGAGTTCTTCTGGATAATGGGAATGTTGGAACATAAGTAAGGATTACTGTAAGAAATAACATACTAGAAAAAGGTGAGGCAAGCAAAATGAAACTTAGTATACCAAATTTCATATAATAGTAAAAATTCTTTTACAAATATTCCTTTCAGAGAGACCAGTTGCAAAGCGTAACAAGGAATGGAAAGGTACCATAACATACTACCTGAAAAGGCTCATTTCAAAATCCGTGCTATTATTAAACAGTGGCAGATTGCTTAATAGCACATAATTCTTAAACCATAAGAGCTTTAATATATTAATGAGGTGAAGTGGTGAGTCCTATTGCTACTAGGATATGCTATGTTTGTGTGCTTTATGCAAATCCAGAGAAGCTTTTTCAGCAATTGTTCCAGGCATGTAAAAAACTACCTGAAGTTAATAAGATTGTTTGTAAAGAAGTATATCTGATGTCTAATACAGTGGATTTTCTTTTTTGTTATTTTTTCAAGTGAAGATGCATATAGCTGGATGCTGGATGTATTTACTGGCTTTTTATGTTATTTCTGCCCTACTTCACCTTTCTGTATCATTCTCCTGAAGTCTCCTGGGTATGCTTGGCAGTTTGATTATGTATCATGTGTCTATTGAAAATATTACTTGCCTTCTCTGTTACTGGAATATTTGATGTTTCTTGTATTATCAGTTGCTTTTAAAATGAGTGTTTTTTTCCTATAAAAGTCCATATAGAGTTGAATATAAAATAATAGCATTTTTTCCTCACCCCTGCGTCTTTTTGGGTAGATTTAAAGAGTTCTTTGCAAAGGGCAATACATCTATTACTTTTATGAGAGAACTTAGCTTGTATGCAAAAGACATTTCCTAAAAAGCTTTCTAGGTTTCTGGCGGTTTCCACAAAATACGCTTGATTTCACCCCTGTTAAATTATGAAGATATATACCATAAGGCTTTGTTTAGAAAAGCTGAGATGGTGACCACATTGCTTGAGGAAACATAAAAAGATTAATGATTGAGTTCTGTCTGGCTCCCAGATTCTCACTTCCTGAATCAGTGTAGCTGAGACATATCACAAAGATGACACATATTGACTCTGGGGAGGGAGCAGCAATTATTTGCCTTATTATTTTCCATGTCAGGCAAGTAATAGAGCAATATTGTGCCAGCCAGCGAAAGAAGAAATTTCTAGCTTGTCTGTCCTGCAGCTTGAAGGACTGTTGTATATACTTCTCAAGGACGGCTATATATTTGGAAATTAGGATCTAGATCTTCCACTAGATTCTACTTTGAAGCAAGACAAAATACCTGGAAGTATAAACAGTGCCCAGTTTCCATATTAATGCCCTTCCAGGGAAGTGGCCTATGGATCATGAGCTCCAGAAAAATTATTTTGATGGTGGTGGTATGTAGTCTTTCTCCCACAAGGTAGAGCAAAGGTATTTAATGTTTGTTTAGTCATTCTCAAATGTCTGTACATGTTGCATTTGTTGTTTGCTTGTTTCATAGATCTATTTGCGATTCTTGGACTATGAGATGCAGAATTCCAATGAATGCAAAAGGAATTTTGTAGCTGTCTATGACGGAAGCAGCTCCGTGGAGGATTTGAAAGCAAAGTTTTGCAGCACCGTTGCTAATGATGTAATGCTGCGGACAGGTCTGGGTGTAATCCGCATGTGGGCAGATGAAGGCAGTCGAAACAGCCGATTCCAGATGCTCTTCACATCTTTCCAAGAACGTAAGACCCTAATCAATATGTCCGCCTTTCAGTTTGTTAAATGATACAAGTCCCTAAAACTGTTAATGTTTTCTTTGTGCAGAGTAGTCACTGAAGAATGTTCCCAAACAAGCTATGTAAATATTCAGAACAGTTTTTATTCCAACCATTTATAGTGTGCAATAATTTGTAATGCAGTAGATAGAGCACAGGATTCAGAGACAGGAAGACAGGTACAAGTAGTCACGACCTGTCTAGTTGTATGACTGTGACTTTTATCTGATCCCCAAGCTACCGGGCTGCTATGTCTCAGTTTTCCCATATATGACATGGAAAACAATAGAGCTCTGAAGGTTTTTATCAAGCCTGATCCTTTTCTATTAATTTGATTTTTAGATCTCATTATGATGGGTGTTTGAAAAGCACCTTATGATTATTTTATCACAGATGATGGGTGTGTTTGTGCATATTCCAGAATGCATATATCAATAAACATATATGTCAGATATTGTTAAGCAAGGAATTTAGGGTTTTTTTGTAGTAAGAGAAGTTTTGTAGAAGCCTTACAGGATATTTTGGTTAATATTCTGTCTACGCACCTTGCCTGCATTCATATGTTTATATGATTTCTAGACTCAGATAATAAGCAAAACAGCCTTTGAAAGAAACAAAAGGTAGTTCTAGCCAGTTTAAAAAAATAAACAAACCACAAAAAACCCTCAACAAAACCCAATAACCCCATTCACTTAAAATGGGTAATCACAGGTAATCACCTGTGAAAGATATCGATTTGTTTTCTTTGATGAAAATAATGCATATTTGGTCCCTTGAGGAAGGAGTATACACATTTATTTTCACATGCTGATTCATGTTGATTTTTAATGTATTTTTTGGTTTGCACATCACATGTCTGACAGGCAGATTTCTGTGTGGCTGTCAGCGGTTGGAATGAAGGCACAATCCTACCAAACACATTCTTCATCTGTATTCTGTGTGTGTGTACCCTGCAACGACGCAGTAAGACTCTGTTGAGAACAGCCTCCGTAATTCCTTAATTATGGCTCTGATTAAAAATTTCTGACAGTCTACATGCCTGAAACTGCATACGCCACTGTACTCTCACACTGCAGCCTTAGGGTGGATTATATTTTTCTTGTCTGTAAATCAGGCCAGGGCCTAAAAGATATTGAGAACCCTCAGTTGAGATGATACTGCCCTTTTCTCATTTCTGCAACTGGAGATGTCTTGAATATTCAAGATCTGATTCATTTTTTTCACAAGGCATCCTGATCTGTTACCTTAGAAACAACTGCACTGGAGGTTCACAGCATATAAAGAACTGGAGAGTGAAGCACTATGATGACTAACTTGAAATGAAGGTTTGAATAAGTGTGTGTTTGCAAGGCTTTCATATTTTAAAGGAAAATAAGGAAAAATGTGTTTTTTTCTCATATAGTATTCCTAATATATTTACCTGACATGCTACATCTTACCAGCTACTCCGTTCCTGTAAGCAGACGATAGTTTATACTGCAGGGTATTCTGACTGGGAAGTTGAAAACATTAACATGATGTGTTTTCTGTAAATTTATTCTGAACAGTCATTGCACGCTAAAAGCTGAAAATTTATTAAGGGCTAAATTGTGCTTTGAGATATGTATACACAGCCTGCTCATAAATAGCAGAAGCAACTGCATCTGTGGTTTTAATGCTGGGAATTGACTTTAAAGATATAAAGGTGATGCAGATTGTACTTTCTGTGCCATGTCAGTTGTCCGTAAGTGCTGCCCTATGCCGCAGACGGGTGCTGGCTGTCAGGAGTCAGCTGGAGCAGATGTCCAGCGTGCGCACTGCGAGACACAGCTCAGAGCATGTAACTGCAACGTCTTTCAGCAGTCTGTGGGAATAATTAGATGATCTGCATGGAAGAGAAGGAATGTCAGACCTCATTCAGGGAGATGTGCATCAGGGAACAGACACCTGTGTCTCTACTTGGGGACAAAGAAAGAAGAAAAAAGCTATTTTGTTCACCTAGAGCTGAGAAAGAAACAAAATTTATGTTGTGGTTATATGCATGGGAAAGAGTGACAAAGTAAAATTCCTGTCTTTACCGTTGCTGTGGGAATGACCGGGAGGTGTTGCGATATGTAGCTCCCCAAGTTCCTCTCCTTAGTGTGAAGTTGTCGAGATTGTGAGTCTTCCCTTACACAAAGCTCTGTGAACTGGAAGTGCTTTTTTGTGGAAACAGGCTACTTAGCCTGAGGAACGTTTTCTTTCTGTGCAAGTCTGTTCAGTGTTAATTCTTGTTATAGAGCTGTTTCCTGGGGACTTGACATTTGTGTAGAACAGAGAAATTTTGAAGACATTTCTTATATGATTATTTTCATGCGGCTTGATCAGTGTGCTCCACTTACTTACATTTGAAATACATGTCTTCTTTTGTTGGCATCTAAAAAGTGGTCTTACAAGTTTCCAAACCTCTAGCAGTGATGCTCTGCAGAGCAGCAGTGCTATAAATATGTCTGAAGGAAAGGCATACAATGCAAGAAGTTGTTAAATTTCCTATGCCAGAAAATCAGTAATGATTCTCACAACATCAAAATAGTAGTAGAGCTCTAAGTAACACTTAATAACCAATTAATTCATAATAGCTGGTAATTTAGAGTGATGATCTGATATTTCATGATCAGTATTATTAGCTGTTCTAACTATCATTATGGGTTTTGTCTGCTTATGTCCTTACCTTTTTAATCTTTACTATATCTTCTAAGCATATATATCTAATCATATTTTTGTGTATGGTAGTCACTGCCTACAATAGACTTTAAATATCCAATAAATTAATTTAAGAATCAGATAAAGGAAAACAAGAAAGCTGCTATCATCAAAAGGTGTCTGTTCTTCTGGTAAGAAGACTTGAAAAATGAGTCTTTGTTTTTTCACCCGCTGACTAACTGTTCATTTCATTTTCCATGACTCTGAGAGTGATCTCCAGCCTGATTAATGACAGACATGCTACACCTACAGCTTCTTCAAAGAGCTGCTCCTGAGCAGACACACCTACGCTTTAACCTAAAAGCAGATTCGTAGAAGCAGGGTGTATGGGATAAGAGAAAATCCCTCTGTATGCGCAACAGGCAAGACATTCGTTCTCTCACCTCTGACTGCTATTTGGTAGCACTGCTTCCTTCTCCATCCCTAGCCCTGCATCACAAACTCCAGATCAGAAAAATACCATTCCTTCTCTTATTTTGTTGCCCCTTTGAGCTCTAATCCTGTTTTCAAAGCCCTGTCACATGTGGCTTTTCTAAAGAAGCACAAGTTCTATCATTTTCTTTTTATTAACAAAACCTGTATTTGGATAGAAATCTAGAGCCGTGTTTAGAAGAGTAGTGCGTAGCTTTATTGAGTAACAGCACTCAAGACCTTGTTTACAGCCAGAATCCCTGAAGATGCTCACCCCAACATGGGCAGTTCTCTAATGGGGAAAAGGCACTACAGGTATGCAGTATTAAGGACTGTGTGTGTTGTGGTAATGCAAAGGGAACTCCTGAGAAAGGGAACAACAAAGCGATAAGTGCAACTCATGCGAAGAGATGGTTTCCCTTTGCAAGGACTTAGGAGTGTAAATAGATTGCTGGTTTTGCTCCTTGCTTCCACACTAATATAGGAAAAAGAAAACTTTGGGATTGCCTCCTTACTGGTGAGCACTCATCTGTGATTTTCTTCCCCTCTGCGCTATTTGCAGCTATCTCTAGTGAAAAGCCCTCACTGGCTAAGCATCCCAATGACCCTCTGACCCTGAACAAAATAACTGTTTGCGGTGCCTAGAGTGTATAAACTGAACACAGACTGGAGCTCTGAGCACATGCTCCTGAGCTGCCAATCTCGAGTGGGTTCATATATCAAAAAAACCCCATGAAACCACATATAGGAGTATTTTAAAGACCAGATTATCGATGTGCATCTGGTATTAAATATCTGTAAAAGTTACATTTATCTTGAACAGAGCTGTCTGAAGGTGGCTGAGAGGGAAAATTCGGTGTTAAGCACATTTCATTTTCAAGTTTCTAAGAGCTGTATTTTAATAAGATTTTTTTTTCATTAGTGGCAAATGAAAAGATAAGTAATTTTACTTTAGGTAATATCCTTGTAGTGTGTGGTACTAAAACCATCTTAATAATTTTATAATTTTCGTAAATAAGTGAAACAGTCTCTCAGTATGACTGATGAACTGTTCCTTGGAGAGGCTGAGAGAAAACTTCTTCCTCTGTTTCAAGGATGATTCAAGGAACACCTAAAAAATTTCATTTTTCTTTCTCTTGTGAAGGAAAGCAAGCTCTATTTTTCAGTAAGAAACAGTGGGAAAATCCAAATGATCTATACTTAAAGAATTCATATGCAGAGCGTGATGCAATGAGCTATCCTGAGTGCGTGAGGAGTAGGTGTGAAATGTCTAACAAGTTTGCTGTAAAATATTTCTCACATCTAGCCATTGTTAAGATGTCAGAATTTTCCCATTCACCCTCAGGAGAAAGCAAGACCTCTCAAAAATGACAAGAAGGGAAGAGGGGAAAAGAGAGAAGCCTAAAAATAGCAAGTAGGACAGGGCATTCATCTAAGATTAGGGAGTCACGGACTGAAATCCTTGTCTTGAAACAGGCTCAAAGGGTAAATCCACACGGTTCAATGAAGTACGGTGTAGACACCCAAGCCAGCTTGCTCAGAGCTAGTTCACACCCTAGAAGCAAAGGAGTTGCACTAACTCTGCATGGTGCTGAGAAACAGTGTAAGTGCGCTGGGGAAAGCACTGCACTGAAATGGAACAGCCAGGCTTCACACCAGGTCCGTAACAAGTCAGCTTTTGGCTTCATCTTGTAAACATGTTTTGACCTGGCTGCGTTTGCATTTTATACGCAAAGTATCCTGTAATGCCCAATAAAATGGTGCTCAACACACACAGATAATGTATTTTATTGTTAATGTCATAACATCACAATAGTACAATAATTATTCATAACACACAGAATATTTAATTGCTGTAGTGCTTTACAAATATTGTTATTTTATAGTATAAATGTCCATGTATTACTCGTGATTATTTATTTATTGTCTCAGTGAAAGCAGTATTTTTTAAAATATAAAATATGACTGCTTATTTCATGTTTGTAAACATGAGTAAGAAAATATAGACAAATCTATTGGCTCAATTTTAATAAATTTTGAGAGCAGTAACCTTCAAATACTAACCTCAGGGTTTTTTTAATACTGTGATGGTAACCTTCTGGAAATATGATCATTATAACAATCCCCTAACTTGTACTACAAACAAAATATATTTACATGCCAGATGACAGAAGTAGGGTTATTACTATAGGATTTTTTAAAGTACAGGTTTCCTAAACCTGAAAAAAACTCTGCGATATCATGTCTATTCCTGTTAACCCACTTGCTTATATATCTTCTAGGATAAGTGCACCATCTTGTGTTCAGTATAAATACTTGTTGCAAAGCAGATGTTACATTATAATTAATTCAATAACTATAAAATCTGTTTGTATATTAAGATACAAGGTATCCCTACACATACGACACAAATTTTTTAAAAGAAAATATTATCGTTAAAAATACTGCAGAATGAAAGTGTTTAAAGTTTTTCATTTTGTATATATTACTTTATATAAACTATAGTTTTATATAAAAATAATTATTGGTGCAAATCCAAACTGGAAAAAGAACCTTTAATAATAATTTTTTCTTTAATTAGTGTTTTCATTTAAATTATAGTGTTTTCATGCTGTTAAAATCCAACAATTTATCAAAGACGTGAAGTTATTAAAATACATCAGGTTGAATTTTATGTATAGTTCTAATTTGCTTGCTTGTGTTATAATCAATATGAATTGTTCATTGTGCTGAATATGCTGTCTCACTTATTTCTAGGCCAGTACCTTGGCAGAGCTTGACTCAAGGCAGCTTTGGGACACAGGAGAAATAACATAACTGTGTGTTCCCAGCTGTTACTTTAATTATGACGCCATCTCTTTAGAGAGTCACAGAAGGGTTGAGGATAGAAGGGACTCCGGGATATGGTCTAGTCCAATCCTGCTCAAAGCAGGGTCAGCTGCAGCAGGTTGCTCAGGGTTGTGTCCAGTTGGGTTTTGAATATCTTCAGTGATGGACACTCCACAACCCCTCCGGGAAGCCAAGCACCTGCACAGTGTTTGACCAGCCTCAAAGTAAAAGTTTGTTCTTGCATTTAAGGGGAATTCCGTGTATTTCATTTAGTGCTCATTGCTTCTTGTCATGCCACTGGGCACTGCTGAGAAGAGCCTGGTGCTGTCTTCTTTACTCCCTCCCATCAGGTATTTGTACACATTGATGGGAGTCCCCACAAGCCTTCTCTTCTCCAGGCTGAACAGTCCCAGCTCTCTCAGCCTCTCCTCATATGTCAGATGATCCGAGCCTTTAATGGTCTTTGTGGCCCTTTGTTGGACTCACTCCACTACGTCCATGTCTCCCTTGTGCTGAGGAGCCCAGAACTGGACATAGTACTGCAGATGTGGCCTCACTGGGGCTGAGTAGAGGGGAAGGATCACATCTCTCAACCTGCTGACAATGCTCTTTCTAATGCAGCCCAGGATACTGGTGGCCGCCTTTGCCACAAGGGCACATTGCTGGCTTATCGTCAGCTTACTGCACAACAGCACCTTTTCTGCAGACTTGCTTTCCAGATGGTCAATCCCCAGCACATACTGGTGCATGAAGTTATTCCTCCCCAGGCACACGACTTTGCATTTCCTTTTGTTGATCTGCTTGAAGTTCCTGTTTCTCCAACCTATTGAGGCCCATCTGTACAGCCACCCAACCCAACCACTTGGTCTATCAACCAGTCCTCCCAGTTTTGCACTGCCTGCGAACTTGTTGAGGATACATTCTGTCCCATCATCCAGGATATTAATGAAGAGGTTAAAGCGTATTGGCCTCAGCACTGACCCCTGGTGTACATCACTAGTGACTGGCCTCCAGCTGGACTTCGTGGTACTGATCACAACTTTTTGAGCTTGGCAGTTCAGCCAGTTTCAGTCCAACTCACAGTCTATTTATCTAGCCCATATTCATCACTTTGTCTATCAGGATATTATGGGAAACAGTGTTGAAATCTTTTCTTAAGTAGAGAAACAATGTCCACTGCTCTCCCCTCACTCACCAAGCCAGTCAGCCAGTCGTAGAAGGCTGTCACGTTGGTCAAGCATCATTTCCCTTTCATAAGTCCATGCAGACAACACTCTTCTTCTTCATGTGTTTGGAAATGGTTTTCAGGATTATTTGCTTTGTCACCTTCCCAGGGATCAAGATGAGGCTGACTGACCTGTAGCTCTCAGGATTCTCCTTCTCACCTTTCTCAAAGACGGGGGGACATCTGCTTTCTTCCAGTCCTCGGAAACCTCCCCCAATCACCATGACCTTTCAGAGATAATCGAGTGGCCTCATAATGACATTAGCCAGCTACTGGGGGCATCACATCAGAGCCCATGGGCTCGTGTCTGTCCAGTTTGTTTAAATATTCCCTAACCTGGTCCTCTTCCACGGAGGGTAAGTCTTCCTTGCTCCAGGCTTTCTCCCTCATCTCACGTGCTTGGAACTCCAAAAAGCAAATCCCACCAAAGAAAGATGGAGGAGAAGGCGGCATTCAGTACCTCAGCCTTTTCTATGTCCCTTGTCACCAAGTCCCCTGCCCCATTCAGCATCACACTCACATTTTCCCCCATCTTGCTTTGGCAGCTGACATACCTGTAGAAGTCCTTTTTGTTGCCCTTTACAGCCCTCACCAGATTCAAACCCAGGTGGGCTTCAGCTTTCCTAACTGTGTCACTGCATGTTTGGTCAGTGCTCCTATATTTCTGCTGGGGTCATCCGACCCTGCTGCCACCTGTTGCATGTGTCTTTTTATGTTTGAGTTTAGTCAGGAGCTCATTGTTCATCCATGCAAGCTAACTGCCACCTTCACTTTATTTTCTGCTTGTCTGGATAGACAGCTATTGAGGGTGGAGGAGGTGATCTTACAGAATCAACCAGCTCTCCTGGAACCCTGGAGACCTCCCAAGGCATTCTTCCAAGCAGACCCCTCAGAACCCTCAACAGTGAAATTTTGCTCTCCTGAGGCCCAGAGCTGTGATTCTGCTTTTTGCCTTATTCCCTTTTTGCAGCATCCTGAACTCCACCATCTCATGATCACTGTAGCCAAGGCTGCACCCAACATTCACATCCCCGACCGGTTCTTCCTTGTTTATATAAGTACGAGGCCCAGCAGAACTCCCCTTATCAGGTCCTTGATTACCTGTATCACAAAGTTATCATCAATGCACTCTGGAAACCTCCTGTACTGCTCGTGCCCTCCTGTGTTGCCCTCCACAGATAGCAGGTGGTTAAGATCCCCCATAAGGACCAGGGCCTGAGAACGTGAAGCTTCTTCCAGCTGTCTGAAGAAGGTTTCATCTACTTCTTGTCCCTGATCAGGTAGCTCGTAGGAGACAGACACCAACTACAATATTGGTAGCTGTGGGCCAACACTGGGCTTCCCACTAATCCTGACCCAAAAACTCTCACTTGGCTCCTCTCCCAACCCAAGGCAGAGCTCTGTGCATTTTCACTGCTCTCTCATATAAAGGGCATTTATATAGTCATGAGGAAGATCATAGACTGGTAGATTAAAGCTTCTGCTGGGTGGAGAAGTTTGTGGTGCTTTATCTAGTTGAAGCTAATGATAGCATATGCTTCCTTTTGTGAAAACATCCACAACCTTTCCGCAGGTTTAAACATTTACATATTGAGGCATTGCCAGAGATGATGTCCAAGACAGGTTAAGCTATCAAGTGTTGCTTCCACGTACCTTGTCTGCTTGATTCCACTCCCATCCTGGGTTCTGTAACAGCTTCAGGAAAGCATCAGGACCAGATCCCTCTTGCTGTAAAAGAATCCTGTTTACTACCAGTTCATTTATCTTTTTGCTATTACTAGAATGTTCTTGATGCGCCATCCCAAGACCCCTTTGCTGTGCCTCTTCAAGGGCAAAAAACCTAATTCCTCCAATGTACAATGGGACTGACAAGTTTTCAGCTTCCCTTGATGCTTTCATTCATTCCAACAAAAAGCCTTCATTAGAGTGGGGAAAATATATTGATTTCTTGTCCAGCTTGATACACTCCAGGTTCAAGGAACCACAGAGAGGACTTGACTATACTAATTTTATAAACATGAACAAGAGGGGGCTGTTTGTCATTAGGTTTAGGAATCTTACATTTGGGTTTCTCTCATGCTAAGTTTGCTGTACCTTGAAATTGCTCTGCCTCTCTATTCATCTAGTTTTGACATTTAGTCACATAACATCTCTTTCCTCCATAGTTCAACAGCACAATGTAGAGAAACAGAAATTTTCTTTCTTTTTTCTTCCTTTCTCTTGCCTTTCATTTCCAGATCTCCCCGCCATCACTTTGCATAATTATCCCTTGTTCTTAAACCTGCAAAAAATATCTTTTGTACTGCTCTTATTTTTTCTTTTATTCCTGAAACATTTCCTAATGTTTTTAATTTGATGTAAAATCTCTTGTCATTCCTTTCAGTGCAGAATGCCTTGTCATCTATTTCTGCTGTGCAGTTCTTTCTTTCTTCCTCTTCCTTTCATTTCCTTTACTACTTTCCTCTAGTTCTATTTTTCTACTTACCACCACTATACTTCTAAATTCCTTTATTTCTGCCTTGCACAATTGTCCTTCCTTCCTTTAAAGTGTTCTCTATTCTTTTAGAGATTGTTTTTCCACTATTAATCCTTTCTTTGCTATTGTATTCAGACTGATTTTAAAGTGGCAGGAGCAAGCCATAGACATCTAGGAGGTTCTACCTGCTCAGACACAGCACTCTGTCCTCACCACTTCACTTCTAAGGCCTTTCATGCCACTTTGCATGTTTTTTGGTGTTTTGGTGGGTCTTTTTTTCTTCTTTATGGCTTTATTAGCATAAACTTTCCTAATCCTGCACTTCTTTTTTTTTTCCCTTGTTCCCCTGTCACTCCTTGTGCTTTCTCCATTTGTCATTTGGGTCTTCTTTTCTTGTGCACTTCCTACTTACTACCATGTATTTTGAATGGATGGCTACTTAGGTCTTCTTAGGTTTCCCTTTCATAAATTCTCTCCCTTTGTGTTTCACTTTTTTGCTTAGAGCAGGCAGTGAGACTCTTCCTGTGTGTTGGAAAGAACCAGTCCCAAAAGATCCTTGCCTTGCCCAGAAACAGGGATTGCAGCTAGACTCTGAAAGGATGACAGTATCTCTGGTGGGTTCCCTATATGATGTGTCACATCATGATGTGACACCATATCCTCCAGGCTCAGCCCTCACTGTCCCCAAATGACAGCAACAGATAGATAAGGATGGTCCCAAAGCACCCTCTCTTGCTAATATGCACGTGTGTTGTTCTGCTCATTCTGTCTAGTTTAAAGTGAAATCCTTCCTGTAACAAACTTAACACCCGATCAGGGTCACTGCAGCTTAGGAGATGGTATACCAGATTTTTCCAAAAATTGAACAGTGGGCAGAACCAGTCTGGCTGATCAGTCTTCTGCATTGGCTAAGAGATAAAGAGATACAGTATACATATACTGTTATATCTGAGTGTATGGTTGCATATTCGGGGGTGTGTACAAGTTTTGATGGCATTTACTGTTTGTTTAACAGACCATAACTGCTCTGAAGAAGCCATTATAGTCAGTTATGGATATCTCAACTTAAGCACTTATTGAAAAGTAGATTTCTTGACATGATGTATAGAAACATTAACTTCTACAATATAAATCCTTTGTACTGTCCTTAGTTAGTAAACCACTGAATCAGTCATCTGCTCTGAGCCAGTCTCTGGGCTATGGATATATGTTGTCATAGGAACTGCTTTTAAAGTTGCAGAGGAGAAAAACTGCCACGAAGCATCAAATTCTAACTATCAGTAATATGAGCATCATAACTCCTTTCCAATTAGTTAAGGGTCTTAGGTTATTTTTTAACTTTCCCTTAAAAATAATTATAATAAAGATTTGAGTTGTTTGAGCTAATAAAATACATGAACAGTTAATTTTTACTGATTTAGCACTGATAAAGTTTGTAGCTCTTTTTCTAAATGGAGGCAGATCTTCTGGTTTGTTTCTTTATTTCTGGTTTATCTTTACTATGTTATATGATTTTGGAGTAGTATCTGTACAACCCCAACACCTAAGGATCTCCCAACACTTCAGTAAGTAGCACAGTTTAGCAGCGTGTAAAATTCTTTCTGATGGCTTCCAAGCTGCTTTTTCACAGTAATAGTACATAGCCTTCAGTAAAGCCTTCACCCTCCAGCTTTAATCTGCATGATTCTCCTAGACCATGGGCTTCAGGGACACTGAAGACTGTTGCTTTTTTTAATCTTCACACTTGCAATTAAAGGGGTACTTTTTACTGTAGCCTTTCTTATGACCAAAAGGGTTTTTAAATAATTTTCTTTTCTCTGTGTATAAATGTTCAGGGATCATTGATATGGGCACTAAAGTACATATCTTCTTTAAGTCACACAAGTTTTCATATAAAACTGGAGTTTCAGGAACAAACTTAAAAACAAATTATTTCCTATACACCGGATCTGGCTGGGATACAGTTAACTTTTTTTCATAGCAGCGCATAGGTGCTGTGTTTTGGATCTGTGGCTAAAACTGTTGATAACACATCAGTGACCTCCCCACCAATGTATGGGGGGCCAACCCAGCACAGCCATGAGACTCAGACTATGGGAAAGTCCATCCATCTTAGACAGAACTGAAAATCTCTTGCCACAGAATAATAAACAGTGTGTGACTTGAGTGCTCTCAATGCTGCATGTCGAATATTATATATAAGGAACCTGTGTTGTATAGCTTTTTCCTATTACAGATTACATGATCACTCCTGGATGTGTTTGCTGTGGAGAGCTGAATGATTTACTACTTAATATCAGCTTTTTCTCTCTTGTTTTTAGCCCCTTGTGAAGCCAACACATTCTTTTGCCACAGTAATATGTGTATTAATAATACATTGGTCTGCAATGGACTCCAGAATTGTGTGTATCCTTGGGATGAAAACCACTGCAAAGGTAATGTGTAGAATTGGAAATGTCAATTCATTTAGACTGCATTGGATACAGCATATTATCCTTAGTTTCTTTTTAAGAATGTGCCATATGGGTCAAAGCTCAGAAAGAGTAATTCAGGGAGAACATACATCAAGCAATAGAGAAAATGAAGAGAGGTAAAATACCAATGGATACTTTCAGTGTTTGCATTTGTTTTGCTTGGTGTTGATTTGTGTTGGTTATGTCTTTCTGGCAGGCTTTCTGATCACTTGGTTTCTGTTTGCCGTAAAATCTAAAACGTAATTAAAAGTCATATTTTGGTTCCTTTGCCATAGTTACCTTTGTAGTGGAGTAACATATGGGTAGCAGGTGTCTTTTAGCTGCATGCCATGCCCATAATGGGCCAGATGGGCTAGAAAGCCAAGGTGGAATGGAAGTAACACTGTAAGAAAGCAACCAAATCTACCTATAATCAAGTGAAATTGAAGAGCAAGGAACAAGCACAGGAAATCAGGCATAATGTCTATTTCGTAGGTAGGGACTGATGTTCCTAACCAGGTGCTGACAATGGTTTCTAAATACTGCTCTGTGTTTCTGGGGAAAAAAAAAAAAAAAAAAATCAGCATCTGCGTTGTCTTCAGGGAAAAGAGCATAACTAACTTACATCGCTGGCTAGGGAGACAGTTCGCTTCCCTCCCGCCCCCCCTCACTACCGGAGATTTGTTCCTGGAAACATGGGATGTGCCAAATTTAGGAACCAATCAAGAAAAAATTCAGAACTAGGTGGATTAGCAGTCAGTTCATAAATCTGCTGAAGCCTGTAAAATCCTGACAAGCAGTGCGATAGGGTAAAACACAAATGAAAACATACTTCAAAAGAACACAGAAAAACTGTGGCATGGCATAATATTCTTCAAAGAAACTAAACATACGATTGGGAAATAATTATCTGTTCTCTACTTCTTCAGCACAGAGGAAAAGCGAAAACCTTTCCCTCTCTTTAATTTCCAGAATGATTTTCATCTTTCATTTGCCAAGTATCTTTTTATTGGGTCTTGTGCATTTATCCTCTCTTGTTTTTCTGACTAGTAAAAGGAGGTTTGCTGATTCCAGCAAAAAGGTTGCTTGCTGCTGTGTTGCTTTTTCTAACTCTGCTGCTTCCCCAGAGTCTGTGTCAGTCAGTTAGAGAAACCCCAGGTGAATCTACAAGAGTAGGCAATTGGGAGTACTGAAAAGTTCACTTTTGGTATCTAGGAGATTATGAAGAGATGGATGTTATTGTTTTGGTGCCAATAACTTTCATTTCAAAGGCTTTTCATTAAGTCCTTTGATATGTTTTACATTGCCAGGAAAAATTACACTAAACCGGGTGTTGAAACTTAATCACAGTTGTCAAGTCTTGCCATGCCTCTGCGAGACTGATGCGAATGCTTTCAGCTTGGATTTCTACAAGGCTCAGTCACCGTCTCATGTGTCTGCAGCCATTTCAAAGCAAATCACAGAGAAATATACACAACAGTAGGGTGAAACTGCTTTTCTTTTTGTTATTTTATTGCATGTTTTCTGTTTTTCTTCATTCACAATGCTGAATTTGCTGGCTAACTTCCTAGAAGCCCCTCAGTAAAGGATAGTAGGTAGGATCAGCTTTTGGATTTTTATGGGTGTTTAGAAAGGTTGTGGTAATTAATAGGTCAGGAACAAAAGAAATAACTAGCACAGATTTTTTTTTTCCTTTCGGAAACCTCAGTTTGAATAACTTTTCTATTTTCTCCCGATTTAGCTTTTTCATTGAATACTGTCAACAGTCCCTGTCAGCTCACAAATATTAGGACTTCACCAAAGTTCCCAATGCAAAGAAGAATTTATTTTAAAATCCTGTGAAGTCTTGCATTTTCGTTGGTCCTAATGTCCTAGTTGCATGTATTTACTGGAAGAGACAGAAAATAATGAAGAGAACATCTGTAACAGTCTTGGGAGCTTTAGCAGGCAAATGGAGTTCAGAGGTGACACTAAAGCCATCTGCTTGTTATGGTGGTTGCTTTTTATAAAAAATGTAAATAATTCTCTTATTTCATTAAGCTTGTAATATACCCTGAATAAATCACTTTCCAAGTGAATAGGCACACAGAGGACCTGTGTGGTGTTTATTTGGCTTTCACAAATACCTGTTTTCTTCCTTTTCTCTTTTTGTCAGTGAGATTGATTAAGTGAACTCAGACACAGACTAGGCTCAGCTTTGCAGTAATCTGTGAACCCATCATGGTTGGTTTTATTCTTGAACTGCAATTAATGTTGTGCTTTTTTTTTTTTCTCCTGTCACACAGAAAAAAGAAAAGCTAACCTGTTGGACCAACTTACCAATACCAGTGGGACTATAATTGGGGTGACTTCTTGCATTGTGATCATCCTCATTGTTATCTC
>JANHGO010000063.1:83762821-83799320 GCA_024606505.1 Aquila spilogaster | reverse complement strand
ATGATAAAGCTGTTCAGCGGTCAGTATCAATAGATTTTTGATGAAGACTATTGTGTAAGGACTTGATTGCCCAAACATATTCACTCTTTATTCAGTAAAGACATATTTTCTTTCTTCTTTATTTATTGCTTAAATTTCTGTTTCCTGATAGCACATACCATTATATTCTCCCTTTCTCTTCCTGTTTCCCTTTCTCTCATCTCTGCTCCTGTTTCCTGAAGGATCCTGTATCTCAGTTTTACTTTTCTACTTTATATCTTTCTTTTTCTTTTACTATTTTACACATAGCAACATGCATACACACACAAGTCAACAGAGAACAGGTACAATTTTTAAAAACCAAAGAAGATTTTGTGTGACTCTAGTTTTTGAAAGAGCCACATACATGTGGTTTCCATGTAACTGAGGTGGCCTTGAGTATCATCCACTGTTGGTCTAGCATCTCTAAATCAACACATCAATAAATAAAAAATACATGTATCCATTTTGATGCATGGCACAATAATGAGAAAGACAATCCTGGGGTAAGGAAACCCCTTTTCTCATGAAACATTATCTTTTATATAATGAATGACAATATTTGCAAAACTTTACTGTATCTGTTCCATTATTAATCACAGTATCTTGGCTTGTCATATTAACATATATATATATATAGATTAGAACATGAGACAGCATAGTGGATAGAGAATACTCATATATTTACATATAAGAATGTAGTTAAAAGGAATCTTTCTAATCAATAAAAAAGTCAAGCATGATATTTTTAATAAAAGAGCTATTTCTACTGTATATTGCACTTTGAATGACTGTAAATAGGAATGATTAAAAGTTTACAAGTAAAAGAAAAAGAAAAGCAGAAACATTTATGACCAATTTATTTGAAAAAGAACACAGAAACTTTTTATATATATTTGTGTTTTCTCTTGCATGCATTATTTATGCACTCTTGTGACTGTTTACATGCCCTCCATATTTTCTTTGCACATTAAGGCATTTCTGTCTCTTAAAAAGAATAAGTTATTTGATTATTTTAATCTAATTGCATGCCAATGTAAATTACTTCATGAATATTGATCAGATATTCAAGGTGTACTGTTTATTAAGTATCTATATGCATATATTTCTTTTTTTCTATGCAAACATTATTATTTTGAATGAAATAGCCATAACATTCCAGGTTCTGCCTCATTGGGTCTCTAAGCAAACATGAGTCTGAGTACAACACAACTAGGGTCTAAGGGACAAACTTGAGGTAAGTAAACATACCTATACAACAATTGAACCATCTGTTGCTTTCCATTTTATTTGTTATACTGCTAAAATGCATGTTAGTTCTCAAGTTATACGTCACCTTGTATGGAGAGAGCCAGGTTTGAATACTGAGAAAACTGAAAGACAGATGACCACTTTAGCATTGTAAACTAAGCAAAATCTATTAATTCCTTATTCTCAACAGCACTATAATCATCCCCTAGCTAAATATAATCTTCATTCCAAACACATTATAAAGACAGATGCTTTGCATGGCTCTGGTGTTTTATTTTTTTATTTATGAAAATAAAATTTAGAGTCCCAGCATGTGAAATAGTATGTAAAACTTGGCAATCTAACCCAAGCCAGGAAAATGTGGAACTATCTGTTTTCAGTTCATTTTATTCATTCAACTTTGTGAAGTGTTGGGGGAAGGGTATGTGGTAGTACTGATAAATTTAGAGATTCTGTAGCACTAATGTTAATGTTTGCAAATTAAACTTCCTTTTTTGAGTCTTTTCCTAGGCTTTTCATTTTGTATAATTTGTTATCAACACTTAATCTCAATAAACATAATCTCAGACGTTTATAATGTAGTTATAGATAGTTGCTAGTCTGTCAATTTATATATGTATATGTGTGTATATATATATATAAACATAGATGTGTATATACATGTTTATATGTGTATATATGTATACAGCAATTTTACTGGGAAAGAATCCATCAATGCTTTTATTGCTCCTAGATAGTTTAGGTCAATATTTTTCTGTATTTTTCCTCATAGAGAGAGCATATTTTAACTTTGGTTTGCTTTCAGACAACTATTCATGCAATCATGCAAACTCTGAATGGAAAAATCTATAGTGAATTATTTCAGCTGTCTGAAAGAGAGAGTGGACTTGTTTCCAATTTCATTTCATTGCCTTTATCCATACCTAAGAAGTACAGACATATCCTACTTCCTTAGCAAGACATTCCCATTGCACAATAATGTTTCTTTTGTAATTTGGTTGCCGGCCACCAAGTGCTCCTTAGGTTTTAAATACATTTGGAGATTTGCTACAAACTTGAAGAAGAAATTAGCTCCTAACTTAGATCGTCCTTTTTTTTTTTTTTTTTTAAATCTTAGTTTTATTTCAGTTGATATGTTTTATGTCTGTTATTTACTTGTATGTTGTGTGATATGTGGAAGAAGATTTACATTGAACTTTTGTTATATGTACGTTGTTTTCATTATATAGACTGCTTGAGAATAGTGCGCTCCTGGGTGATTTTGAACATGCTACAATGAAATGTGAAACAATCGTCCTTGGAAACACCAGCTAGAGGTTTTATGGACTCTCTGACCAGCTATTCTCATATCATGACAAAATTCAGCAAACAGTGTTGAGTAAAATTACTAGAAGGCAATAAGACTTTGGTTATTATGCTTATTGGTCATTTCTCTTTTTCTTTTTCTCTCTTCTTTTTGTTGCAAGTTAAATTCCCAATTTCAGGAACAATTTATTGAAATCAGGTATTTAGCCATTCATAATCACTTCAATAGAAATGTTTGTTGGATAAGCATCTAGCAATATGACTGAATTTGACATTGAGAAAATAATCTGCATGTATGTTACTGAATATTTGAGTTGGCAAAAATCCCTTTCTTAGATACATTGTAAAAAGCATGCTTTCACAATTATTGCTGTTACTGTTCCATTTCTGTGTCATATGCTTGCTACTTGTAACTTTTTATATAAAGATACATAAAACAATGTATAATAATTTCTTACCTTGAGTTTAATGGCAATGTTTTCTTTTACTAAATTTATAAATCTTGTGTAATTCGGAAGATCAAGCTCAAAATGTAGCTCCTAGGAACTTGAAACCAGATACATCAAAGAATCAGCTCTCTCTCATCCCTCACTTACTGAAAAGCAAAATACATTATTTTTTTTTAAATTTAAATGAATTCATAATACATAAAGTTGATCACCTAATTTCAGTTTAAAAGGTTTATGATAACCTTTGTGTTCAATTCTCTACTCTTAAGTAATTTATTTCCATGGCAATTATTAGGAAGTTTGCTTCAGTGTAGCAGAGTAGCAGATTTTTATCAGTTATACAAATGTTATGGCTGGGCTCCAATTTTAGAGATACAGATATAAACTGCTTCCTTATGCAAGATAAAATGATATTGATAATGCGAGTTATAAACACTAGTAACCAACACCTAAATCAAACTTGAGAGGTTAAGTTATTAAGGAATTATTGTAGGTTGAAAAGCCACAATTATGTAAAGTTGAAACCTCCCTCATTTAAGAACTCAATAACCATGCAGAAAATCACAGTTTCATTACCTATTTAAAGTCTTATCTTCCAAATTCTGTTTCAAAACAAATCCCAGTTCCTTCTTAAACATAGCGTCATTCATGATTGTTAGGTTTTTCTGTATAAAAATTCTGCTAATTTTATTGAAAAAGTGGGAAGAATTCCATGGATCTTCCCAAAGTATAAATAAATGGGAAAAGAGAAAACCTGAAAGACAGACATAAAAAATAAGGTGATCTATATCAGCTATTTAAATATATAGTACATAATGTACATAATTAAAAATACAGGAAATCTGATTTCTACAAAACAATTTCTACAAATGTGATTTAGGAATGACATGAGAAGAAGAAGGGTTTCAGGTATTTGCCTCCTTTTTTGTACACTGTATTTGCAATGTATTTTACATAATTTGATTTTAGCTTGATTAATTTGTTTGTTATCACATATTAGCTGCAAGAACCAGTCCTCCATCCTCTGCAGTCATTGAGCATCATTGAGTTGTCTTTCAGTTACATGGATTTTTAGCATGCACTAATAGTTCATTTCCAGATCAGTATCTCTTTCCCAAGTTCATATACTTTATCACTGTTTTTTTTCCTTAATCTTTCCAAGTCCTATCTTGTGATTCTTTCTTAAGTATATTATGTTATTTACCACATCCATGCTTAAAATGGATGCATCCATGCATCCATTATAAAATCAAGGAAGAATGAAAGACTTGCTGAAAGAAATGCATATACATGCACACACATTTATGTATATTTATAAATATTTACTAATGGAGGTAGTATATTAATAAATATATAAGGAGAAATCTGAATATGTGAATTTAGCTTTGAATGAATTATACTGGTCACCTAGAAAAATGCTGAAGCCTTGGATTTTAAAGTTGCTATGTAAGTGCCTAAATCCTACTGAAACATAGAGTTGGTCTAGTCCCTCCTAGACAAGGACACAATGAAATCTATTTTATGTTTTTTCCACTGAAGTGTTGACTGAGAGAACTTAACTGGAGAAGACATGGTTATTAGTAATTATGTTGCATGCACATCCTTGCTTTCTTAAAAAAACCGAATTCCATCAGGGAACATGAGTGAGAAACATAAAAACCTGTGTAAATAAAGCAGGTCAAACAAAGTGAGAATGGTAATGCTTACTTGATCTTGGAAACTCCTTTAGAAACATGTTGTCTAACAGCTAGTTATACCCTTAAACAAAAACACCACTGTAAGTGACAAAATATGTGTATACTGGGGGAACAGGGTCGAATTATAAAATTAAAAAATAAACAACAATAAATTCAAACCCAATTAAAATATTATAATTGATATATTTAAGTAATTATATTCTGTATATAGTCAATGTCAATAATAGCCTAGTCCACTATACTGCAAACAGTAAAGATTAACTTTTGTTTGGTATCACAAAATAGCAGGATATCGTAATGTGATCTATAAAACTCAAAATATTAAAATAAAAGGGGTTGTTGCTGAAAATAAACAGTTTGCCTTTCCTATGAGTATTTTTTATTATTATGAAGCCACTTTTTTAAAAACAGAAAGCAATTCAAGCAAGCTAGTTCAAACAGACAGTCTAGTTTAAGCAACTTCAAGTTCACACAAGCTTAATTAGCTAGAAAGAGAATACTCAAAACTGGTATTTGACCACATATTATAAGTGAAATTTAACCTATTCTATTACACCTTTTCCATTTTATGGAAAAAAAGGTTTAGCTTGTTAAATTAACACAGCTACATGTATGCTGTGTAACAACTTAGTAAATTACTGTGGATTAGCTCAGCTAGTAGTGTTACCTTCATGCATTTTAACTCATGTTTGCCTTAAGCTAAAACTAAGAATGGTAGTTATTAGACCATTTTTTGGTTTGACTGGTGCAATGTGTGTGATGTATAGCCATGTTGTCAGTATGCTTATTTCTTACATGTTTTTTAAAGATGAGTTTTTGTTATCACAGTGCATTGCCATATTGTTCATAGTTTTGCTTTTTTTTTTTCTTTTTCCCATTGCTGTAGTGTTATGTATATACTTTTCTTTTTAGATGATAGTGTGAACAACCACTCCCAATAATTTTTCTCTGCTCCAGGAAATACAGCCTTTTGTTTGTGAAGTCTTCTCTGCAGCATCATTTAAAAATCTCAGGAAGTCCATTTTGTAAACCATCCCAGTGTAAACCTTTTATATCTTCCCAATTCTAAGAACAGCTCGAAAGGGGAAAAAAAAAAGGCTCTGAGAAATGTTAGTACCTTATCCTTCTATTTTTCTCTATTTTTATGCTAGAGATACTCTCTTGAACCTAGCAGTGATGTAGCCAATGGGAGGGAATAAGAGAAAGTAGAAAGGTTTCCTGCTCAAAAGAAATAGCTAGCACCAAAAAAAAAAAAAAAAAAAAAAAAAAGCAGACAAAGAAAAGAAACAGAGAAAGGTATGCTAATTAAGAGAAGAGTATGAAGGACTGTTGCTCATACCCATTCACAAATTTACAGACATGTTTAGGACAGATAAATTCCTTAGACAGCAAATAAAAAGGTACTGTCCATGTCAAACTCCAAAACATAGCTGTAATACCTATGCTTTAGAGAACACTGTCCTACAAAGAAGTTGGCCTTTTGAGTTTTCTTGTCTTCCACTTGATGTGCAATCTCCCTGCTACCACAAAGATATTCCAGCTCAGGGAACACAGCTGAAGAGCTAAATGATACAAAGGATGAAACCCACAGCATTCAAAACACTTTTTAACATAGAAGTCCATATCTGATCTGGAAGTCTCTTATCTCCTCACTCCTGACTCAACATTTGATGTGAAGTTGTGGACTCATGGCTCCACTGCTCTTCCTCATCATCACCTTAGCATCACCTCTCTTTACTCTTTGATGATCATTTTACATCACTGCTGCCTTTCATTTCTGTCCACAGTGAGCTTAGTTCTGTTCCCTTCTCTCCTCCAAAATCACCAAAAATGCTGAAATGCTATCTATCAGCTCACTGACCTTGTGTTACCCTTGCACCCACCTGGCTCCTTCCCATCTATCACTTCAGAGCCATCTTAACCTTACCTTGCCTATAAACAGCAAAATGAAAACATGTGATTGCAGCATATGTTAATTACCTTTAATTTATACAGCACAACAAAAGCCATGAAGATGCATTGGAATGGACTGCAGTATGGGCTTATTAGGAATACGGGATTTGTATTGTAATGACTGTGCATCAGTGTTGTCTGGGCCATCTACCTCTGGGTTGGCATGCCTGCTCCTGCTATATTCATACCTCAATGTGGCACAAAGAGAAACTCGCCTCCGCCCCTTTTCTTCTCCCAGTGATGCCTGCACCATTGTCAAACCAAGTTTTGTTTCAAGTGCTTCTGTGTTTTCTCCTATGCTGTATTTATATTAGTATGTCCCTCCACACAACGTAAATCCCTGTCCTAGCCTCCTTCACGTGCCTATTAAAACACATTTGAGCTGCATAGCCTGGCAAAAACCTGCCAGTGGTGTGTCAGAGCTATCATCAGCAAGGTAAGAACATCAGCTACCATCAGGAGAAGCAGGAGCTGCTGCTTCCTTCCGTTTTCTTT
Organism: Aquila spilogaster; assembly: GCA_024606505.1. NCBI lineage: Eukaryota > Metazoa > Chordata > Aves > Accipitriformes > Accipitridae > Aquila > Aquila spilogaster. The sequence continues at coordinate 83,792,152 of JANHGO010000063.1, read as the reverse complement.
CCCAGGAAAAGGAGTCGTGCTGATCCGCAATCTCCCAACAAGGTCACTATGGGGAAAAAAGGGAAGCTGCCATCCCCTTCAAGCAACAAACCGTAACTAGGAGTAGAGAGACAATCTAAGCAGCCCATGATAGAAAATGGAAAGAAGGAGATGCTCAGATTTCATTACCAAAGTAACAGGCCTGACCAACACTGTGCAGCAGCATTGCACCTCTTCATTCTCAGATAAGGGAAGACTGAAGTGCAAACCTTCTTTTTCCCAGGGTGAAGGATACCACAACTGTGAGTACCGATTCTGTTCAGGGCTCTGGAAGGACTTAACAGCTGCTTGTGTGAATGTGGGCAGACAAGGACTTACTGGGCCTACAGGGGCAATCTTGTGCTGCCACATGCAGTGGGCAGCTCTGCAATATCTAGTTACTTAGACCTTTTAAGTTTGCCATTCTTCGGTCTGTCCTCCTCAGCTCCAGTGAGAGACATAGTAAACGCACTCAACTACTTCTAAAATGGTGGCTTCATTGGAAAGTGATTACTTGACATTTAATTGAATTGGATGTGAAAGGCATCCATGGCACTTGCTGCAGTTATTGTAAAAAAAAAAATAAAAAATTGGGGGGTTTTTGCATAGACCCTAGATACATGTATCTGGTTAAATGAACCATTCAGCTGCATCAACTGCATCAGTAAATGAAGACACCTCCCACCTGAGGTTTTGCTAATAAAACTGCAGGGCCTGATTCATGGTCTGTTCACATCATCCCTCTAGATCCTGCTTTTTTGTGAGTATAGGGAAAATTTTAATTAGGAAAAATCAGTTTGTTGAAAGCGAATTGGTTTCACCATCTTTAGTGAAGCACGGAATACGGTTTACATTGGGGAAAGACAGCATTTCTCATTTCTTGCTTAGTGCTAGAGGGGTTTTCAACATCAGTGAAAATATGTGTGAGCTGCTCTTTCCCTTCATTTGACAAATCAGTGATTCAAAGCAAACTTAATGCTCTATACTTAACTGACCCATGTAAGTTAGAAAAGGAAGTAAAACAATGAAAGAGAACACCAGAAATCTGAAGTAAGCATATTTTCCAAATGATCAATGCAGCAATAATATTTTTAAGTGTTACAAGACTAACAGCTGAACACTTGGTTACTCTACAAACCCAGTCCTAACCCCCATTTTTGTAACAAATTTCATGCTGTCATAAAATGGAGTTCAGCTGAGGAACGTGAATGATTTTATATGTGTATACCAGTTTAAAATTATAAATCTAACATTTAAAAATCTGTAACAAGGAGCCGATATCCTTTATTTTTGGGACAGACACTTTAAATACAACTGATTTTGCTGGCCAGAAAGAATTATTGTCTCCTCTTTTTCAGAGCCAAGTCTCTGCATTTTGACTTTTCCTTGCCAAATGGACAAAATTTTTAATTCCTTTCCAACTTTTTCACTCCCACATTCTACTGACTGTTTTGGTGTAGAAAACACCCATGGGGTGGTTTTGTTTCATATTCTGAGCATATCTGGCACGTCTTTAGTAATAAAACAGTACATTACAGCTTTGCCTGCAGGAGGAATTTCTTCAACTCTTATCTAAGTTGCATGGCAAAGATCCAGGCCCAGAGACTTTTGCTGTCATTTGAGAGTAACTTTAGTGACATAAAGGATCTTGTTAACTTCTGGTGTGTTGGTGGAAAGTCTACACTACTCTGGGCAAATATTGAGCGTTAGTTAGCTAGTAATAACTTAAATTATTAGAAATAATATGAATATGGCATCTCCATTTGTTAATATTGCCATCACATTGGTGATTGAAAAAGAGAGTGATATTAACATGGAAAACCTTCAGTTCATAGCAGAAGGGAGCAAAGATAATGTGACATTATTATTATATATGCTAGGGTTTTCAGATCTGTGATGATTCTCCTTAAATTCAACTAGAATTCTTAGTTTTACTTCTCCTCCCCTTTTTGTAAGGCAAACTTTGTACTCTGTATACGTCTGTTGGATGAACATCTTTTTTGCAATTCAGTAGCTTATCTTGGTGGGGACTCAAAAGGAAAAAAATATTTGCTATGATAACATATAATATACAGCTTTTTAAAAAAAGGCCACCACATGTCATTAGAGTTTAGCTGAATCACTTAATATGCTGCTGGAAAATGATTAGATCCAAGATGCATAAAAATAAAAATAGGAAAGTGCTCTGGAAGCTCTGCATGATTTTAGTTCTCTAAGATTTTATTATTCAACTGGCTTTGATCAAAAGACAGAAATCTCAACAGGCATAAACTTTTATGGAAATCTCAACAGGGACATAAACTTTAGATAGCATAAAGTTTTAAACACACATCTGTTTGGAGTATATAGAGAAAAGAAAGGGAACATTTAGGAACTTTTTAATGGTTTGAGAAAATGAGTGGTTCTTCTATACCAGAATTAATCAAACAGACTTTGCACAGGCTCCTTTCTGTAGAATCTGTGCATCATGATGAAAAAAACATTTAAATAGGAGGTATAAAATGCAGTCTTTAAGAAGCGACAGAAGTAGATCACGGTAGCAAAAGTGTGTAGAAGTATGCTGTGCGATTCTGAACCTAGTAAATACTACCCTGAAATACTGCAAAACTTAACATCCTTTGGTTTCCTTCTTATAAGGCATATAGTTTCAAGCAGCTACATACCAAGGGGATAATATCCAGTGAAGTCACTAGGAAACTTCTTTTCATACTGAGGCTCTTATCTAGCTCCTGAATCAGGATCTTGTCATCCAGTCTGTGAGGACGGGCTCACCACCCTCTGTTGCTGATGATGCTAAATGGGTTGATTATTCAGAGGCGATGTTCTTTGTGACAGACCTGTTGTCGTTTTGATTAGCACTGAAATCCCACCTTCAGCTATGACAGTAATAACAGAAATTAGTGGGTGATGGAGAACTTGGTCTAGTTAAGCCTTAACTATATACCTATACCGTCTGAATCTGTCTCCATATTTTAGCAGTCAAAGTAGAAATAAAGAGGTAGCTAATTTAATTTAAAATACATCCTATCACTCTGGATTTTCTTTAGCATTCTTGAGACATGTTCATTGATAAACACCTATCTGAAGAATTTTTTGTTGAACACCATGGCTCAAACAACATTTACCTTGAGCATGAAGGTCTGAAGATCTAAATTTTTGTATCCTCCCTTCCCCCTCCCTCCCCAACATTTATTAACATTTTAAAGTTCTCCAAGCCTCTCAGGAACTGTTATCCAGTTTGGAGCTGACTTTTGTCAGTGCTGAGTACCAGCTGGGTCAGAAGAAAGAAGATCTTTGCAACTGAAGATTGCTAATATATTTTCTCAATGTAAAGAACAACCTGAGTATTATAGCTACATGGAGCCTTCTACTGTTAGGGGAGAAACAAAACTTAAAGTTCCAGCTAGCTAGGTTTATGCCATAGCTGTATTTTTGCCATGTGAAAACAGTCCTTATTATCCTCAGTTTCAAAGTACATACAAGAGAAAGTGGAAAGTGAAGGAGGCTGCTGAGAAAAAAAACATCCAAAACCGCAGCAGTGGTAAGTAAATAATCATTGTACACTTGTGCATAAAATTAATGTACAGCATACCATGGAGTGGAGCCATTTCTGTTCCTTTTGGACAATTTGAAAATCCTCTAATGAGTTTATGGGGTTTGGTTTTAGACATGGATCAGGCATTGTCTGCTAACATTTTAGTTATGTTGGTTTCATCTAGTTCTAAGAATTACAAACTCTCTGCATTCCGAAATACTTTTGAAAGCTGTTAGCCAGACAGTTTCAACACCTTCCTCTGCTCTATGTATTTTACAGATCATTTAGAAACAGGTACCGTGCTACGGAACTCCTGTTGAGCGTGGCAAAACATTGCATAGCTATGCCATCTAGCCAGTACTGTAATCATAGTGCATTGTTTGAAAAATGGGGAAAAATGCAATGATGTAATACAAGGTCACATTCAAAGACCCAATCCACAGAACCCTGGAAAAAGACCTTTTAGTAAAAAGGCACTGCAGAGTTACTTCTGAGGAGCTTGAATTTGTCCTTTTTTGTACACTGATGTCTAAAATGATAACAAGCATTGTGAAGGAGAAAGGGAGAACAAAAGCACAAACCAGATTTTTTTCTTTCATGATAATAGTAATGCTTATCTCTACTGCTTGGGCGATGTATTGTTTGGAGAGAACTCTGTGCTGATACAGGCTTTCAATCATAACATGTAATGCTGATGCTTATGCAAGCCTTCCCCTAGCTTGTTATTGAAGTTTTATAAAATTCATAAATCCAATAAACATGATATGAGAATATTACAGCATTTTGCCTTTGCTGTTTTCAACAGGAAATACATTCTAGATTAAAACTTTGCAGGAAGCTCAAGTTTGAACAAAAGTCATGAATCTCTCCTTTCCTCCCAGTCATGCATATAGTGGAGTTTAACACAGACTAATTTGTAAAAATGTGGTGCATATGCTGACATATGCAATCAATTTTCTAATATGGCATGCTTTTCATCACTTAGTATGCATATCTCCCAGGTACGCGGATACTCCATTATGAACACAAGAGCTTATATGTCCCCAGACAGCAATAAGCAGTCATCAGATTGCTGAAAACTGCAAATGTGCCCAAGCTAATGCTGCAAGTATTTGGACTGATATTGCACAAAGAAGTTGGACAGAGAAATACAGAGGAAGGCTTTCATCCATTTCCAGAATATTTCATGCTTGGCATTACAAAATGTATTTCAATTGCTATGATGATGAACATAAATTAAAAAGATTTATCAGTTTGCTTTCTGAAGATGCTGGTAGTATTTTATTCTGGGGGAAAAAAAGATGCAGCTAAAATGTCATGATGCTTAGAAAACATCTGTTCTACCAGATCATGACTAAAGAAACTCCACACTTACTTTATTTGTGTTTTGTTATTGGTTTTTATGTCTTTCAATCACTCTTAATGAATGTTAAAAGCTGTTTAGTCAAAGGTACATAATGTCTCAAAGCCAAATCTTGCTTCAAGATCTTGGATGGGTTGGACCCTTACGAGGATAAATACAGCAGAAGCCAAAGGGAACAATGGGTACTTGGCATTTCCCCAAGCCTGTGCCACTGCAGGGAGAGTAGGGAAGGAAACAGCCTTCTCTAAAAAACTCCTTAACCCTATTGTACATCAGAAACCAAAGCACTGTAAATAAAGCCCCTCTTCTGTAATAGAAGTACTTATTTTGCTGCCGTCAAAAAGAATATGAGAGGCAGATTCAAGCTGTCTGACATTCTTCTAATTTATTACTAGGTGATTGTTCATCTGCATCAGTTTTCATGAAATAGAATTGGTTTCCCTCTGAAACTGATCTGGGAGGTTTCAAGCTTAGTCTCCCACATGAAAGAAAATGGCCTCCAACCACTGGGCCAAGGAGTTGGACTCTTCCTTACTCCTCTCCTTTCAGTTTCCCTCTTGTTTTAATGAATTTAAACAGAAAAGGAATAGTTCTCACAAGAGTGATTTAACAGAGAACTATGCAAGAACAGCTAGAGTGTTGCACTTGCAGGTGGTTAGTTTTGGAATTATTTTCATTAAGTTACTTGAATTCTTAGTTTTAGGTAACACTATCCGAAACCTTTCAGTTGAAAGGAGTCTCTGATATTGCATCTGTCTTTCCATATTTCAGTTCTGCTATTCCAGGAGAATTTGGAAGCTCCTGCTTCTGAGGGCTGGAAGAGAATCCCTACAGAAGAAGGGCTGCTCCCCAATAGATGCCTCAGATAGCCGAGTCTCCCTTCATCTCAACTCAGTGACCAAGGTCAAAGAGGTGGCAGGGACCAGTAGCAGCTGGAGGAATGAGACTCTGAGATGGTGTTGTTGGCAAAGGGAAATGGAGGTCTTTTTCTGGTCTATTATTACTGCTCTTTCACCAGTAAGAACTGATAAGTCATCTTGCAACCAGTAAAAGGGAGTGAAGGTTTCTTTGGGCAGTTCTTCCTCATGCGATCTTACACCTTATGTGAACTTACAGCAAGTGCTGAGTGGCAGACGGGACTATAAGCACAAGGGGATGTGCCTTTTTCCCTCAGTTAATTCTACTTTTTTTTTTTTTTTCAGAGAAAGGTTCAATATTTATTGTGTTTAAATAGAGCTACCTTATCAGCAAGGTGTTTAGACACCAGAGGTTTTAGTGCAGGACAGGTTTTAGACACTTCAGTAGGGTAGTCAGTTTCTATTGGAAAGCTCAGTGTCCAGCATTGTTATTTCAATGAATACATAGTCAAAGTTACTTTCCTCATGAGTACTTATTTCTTTTGATCCAGGTCAAAACAAACTCAATTATCTGCCTCTGTGACAGATTTCAATAAGTCTTTCTTATTTCTTTCTGCTAAAATGGGAAGAAGAAGGGTAGAAAGTAACGTATTTTATCTGAAGTCAGTTCCTAATTCAATTAGAGCTTCATCTTGGCCCCATTGAACTCACCGGGCTTTTTGCCACTGACTTTAATAAGGTTAGAATCAGACTCATAACACACACTTTCTTATTTCTTCCAGATAACCAATTAAAATATTAAATATCTCAGGGTGAATGCTTCCTTCTCATCTACCTGTCCCTTCATATTGTATTATTGCTTTTTCTTCCGTCCTTCATTAAGTTTTAATTAAGAGTTCCTTTGTGCCTAGGTAAAGGGGGGCTGTTTTATTTTAAAACTTTTCAGGATATGCTTCAGTTTTGATGGTTTCTAAAGAGAAAAAATATTAACATGATTTTTCTCTAGTGGAGGCCTAATCTACCAAATATGCCTGCCTGAGGATGAATTGGGAAATGAGCTGACAAATAAGGGATATGAGAGTAAGCATGCATTCTCTCTCCTCTTTTAATTAAAAAAAAATAACGCATTTGGTTAATAAGAGTCCTGGTTCTCATCAAGGCTTTCCAGAGAAAATAAACCTCCTTTCTATTTCACAGAACGTCCACTGTAAAAACAAGATTAATATTACTGATAGATGGTTTCATTTCTGAAGCCTCATAACATTCATATCCATTCATTCTTCTTTTTAAACCTGTCAGATCAGTGCTTATTATTTTACATCAGTGACAACTAAAAGTAATGCCTTTTGATCCAGTTTGTAGCATTGGTTGCTATGTCTGACAATACAGGTGAAAAGAATGTGATACCAGGGACTACAGATTCAGATAAGAGCACGAAGAGATGTGGGCAAAGCAACACCTCTAAAAACATACTTGAATGCTGGTATGTTCTTCTATAAAGAAGGAAGATATTTACCTGAGTGGTGGAGAGAAGAAGGGAAAGAGAAAGGGAATGATTTGTCTTGATTTTCATTCAGATTTTTTCTAGTGACCATGTACTTGTTGGGTTGCAGTGTATGTACCAGTAGTACTGCCTGGCTAATACTGGAATGAATGTATATCACCTTCCTTTCAGGTATATATTTGAAAATCATAACTTTGCTCTAAACAAAGATTTTGCACTACAGTTACTCACTTAGGCCTTATGTGCAAGGCCAAAAAATGCTAGTTATTTCTCTTCTGTGCAGTTACATACAGCATATTGGTACATGCAAGATGATCATTTAAGACCTTTGTAGGACATCTGAAATTAATGAAAAATTAAATTTTTGCTTGGATTTAATAACTGTAGGGGGATAGAAGGGGAGAAAGTAAAATCCCACCCAATCTACTGACTTGCCAAGTCAGTAAGAAGTTATTTCTAATAGTATGTAATGTAACTAAGTCTATTAACTTTTTTTATTCTAAAAACCTAGATAACACAGTCTAGTGTGTTAGATGCCTGATAGTGATTCACACTCCTTATAAGAATTAAACTGTTGACTGCTTACAAGTGAATTCATTATGGCCTTGTTTATCGATTTCTCTAGGTCTCTAGGGAACATTACAGACTGATCTGAAATTTCTGTCTCAGATGTATATTGAAACACTTAGAACTGCTGAAAACAATCTATTTAATTTACAAATACCTTTGTCTATTTGTTGACTTTAAAACTAGCTTAAACAATGTATTGGATGTCATCATGTCATTAACTTTTCCCTCTGATGAGGGTGTTTGAGTATCCTCCTGCACGCTTTAAGTTCCTTGCTGCAGATGGAGTAAGGGCAAGAAAGAATTTTTCTCAATACAGCATTGTGCTGTAAATCCTCTCCAGCAAAGCATTTTATCTTGACTAACACTTTTTCCTTCTGTCTGAAAATCAGTGGGGAATGTTTTCTATGCACTGTACACCATGGACAACTTCCAGGGTTTGAAATTTGGCCAGTGTCACTATGAGACTCTAGGGGCAGGATTTTAACATTTGTTTAGTTGCATGAAATAGGAGCCATAGATCAAGATGTTATTTATAATCCAATGACCCAGGCTAATTTTAGTAGCCATGCTATATATGTCTCTAGCAAGCAGTTGCTAAACCTTGCTTAAAGAGCTTTGATGTCTATTGATCTTGCTGATCATAGCTATACCTTTCATCTGAAAAGTGATAAATGGACATCCTTGGATAGATTGAAAACCATATCAGAACAAATTCATGCCTTTCATTCAAACAAATAGATGTGAAACTTTGTCTATATTGGCTCCAGCCAACAGCATATAAACTGCACGAATTTTCTTTTTCACCTGATCCAGGTTGTGGGAGGCTTTCATTTTCTCCATCAAGTTTAAGAGACTACGGTCTGAATGAAACAGTACTGACTAGATATCAATTTAAACAAGAATGAAGGGATGGAAAAAGATACTGAGTCAAACTGAAAACAGGCTTTGTACTTCATTTGTTCAACAGACTTGCAATTGGTTTAGCTTTTGTGTTACTAAATACTAGATTCTAAGCTAAAGTAGTGTATCTGCCCAGAACTTGTTAGATGAAGAAGAAAAAGAAATAAATGTCACAGACATTTACCTCAAATCAGGTGTTCCTTGATGTCACTCATGACTATATGAGTTTTAGATGTGATTGAAGTTAGGCAAATTTTCCTTTGCCAGAAACTGGCAAGATTTGTAAAATGACCTAAGTTTATTTTACAGAAAAAAAAAAATCACATGATCTTTTTTTTTTAAATTCAGCAAGGAAAAAAACCCCACACCATTTTATGATAATATTCAGGTGTTTTGGAGAGAAATACATGAGTCTGAGGTGATTCATACCATGGAACCAAACCTGAGGTTTTTCCATATTTTGGGAGAGTCCTTGGATAAGCAAGTTTGTAATTATACGTATGCAAAATAAATCTATTCCTCTGGAAAACTGGCATATTTTGATGTAGACATTTAAGATCTGCTTCCTTTATCTCTAAAATTAATTAGTATAAATGTTATCAGCAGGTTTTTGAGTTGCTTATAGCTAAATCTGAGTGGTCAAACAGTATTGCAGAAATGGCTCTGGTAAAATAACTGAAGTAAAAGTGAAGGCAAAACCAGTTCTTCAGCTCAGAACTTAGCTTAAATTGATCTATTTCACTGGCTTAGTGGGAGGATCATGACATGTCTGCAAGCATTTATAGATCAGTGAATGTGCTGGTCTCTTAATGGTAAATCCTATTGAAATTCTGGTAAACTTACATTGATAATTTTTTTTTAAGCACTAGAATATAACTTTAGAAAGATCTTTATTATAAAAAGTGCATGGCACCTGGATGATATTTTTTAGTGCAACAAACAGTAATTGATTACAAAAAGAAAAAGCTTCAACTTTTAAGCCATTCTTGTCAGTATGAATAACCAAGGTAAAATAATAAGTGTTGCTAATGGCAATTTAATGAAATGTGAGCAATGGGTGATGCTAGAGATCTTTTGGAAGAGCTAATCTGTCTAGCGGTTTATCAGGAATACAAATTTTAAACAGTAAAAGCACAAACTATGTTTGTTTCAGATTTTTATTTCATATAAAACTGATCATAATACAGATATATTTTTATATCTGATTTAATAACACTATAGTAATTCTATCCATTTACCGTCTGTCTGTCAAAGTTTGTACTAATAAAACATTCACAATTCACATCTGCAAGTTCTGAGAACTTAAGGGTGTTATTACTATTTGTAATGTTAATACCTTTCTGCCATTTTTCATTATTTATGAACCATTTGTGCTTTGTTCTGCAAACTGAGAGAACACTTTGAGAAACCTTGTATCTTGCCTTGTCTGTTAGTTGAAAAAGAAATACAACCAAAAACCTTATACAGTTAACTGTGCTATAATCTTTAATTTGTCCTGTGTAGTCAGGCTCTACTCTGATCTCTCCAAAAGCATCAACATGCATCTGTTCATTGATCGAATCAGAGCCTACACTGTGTTTCTGAAGCATGCACTGAACAACGTATATTTCTTTGGCTTCACTTGTTCTTGCTGTTTTCTCATTAGGATGCCTAAGGATTTTGACTGAACTGGTAGGATTGAATATAACTAGGAACTGAAAATGACCCCAGTTAAAGATTTCTTGTCACTGAAAAAGACTTCGGCTTCACCTTTCAAATTCCAGTGGATGGCAATCTAAAGTGAAATTGTTCAGCTGAAATTGCCGGGACCTTAGGTACTCCAGGCTACTGGAAAGACATTATTAAGCCTGCATTAATGAAGAGATTGGACTTAGGGCATGATCCAGAGCCCATTGTAGTCAATGGGAGTCTTTTTCCATTGACTTCAGCGGGGTTTGGATCAGGCCTTTACTTCCTAAAATGAATAGACTCCCAGCGAAAGTCTGCTATAAGCAAGTGGCATCCTTTCCTGAGATCTTGGAAGATACCGAAGACAATAGTATACTTCACTCATGAGTACAGCTCTATGTATGGCTCACTGCTCATGGGAAGCACCCAGTGTATCTTAAAAGTAAAGAAAACCTTTAAAGTCTAAGCGTTGCTTGTCACATTCAGAATACTTGATCTAGAAAGCAGGGATTTCTGTTCATATAATAAATTGGTAAATTATGAGAAACAATGCAGATAAATTTCTGAGTATTTCTTAGTTCCCAAGGGAAAGGGGAGAATTTAAGTTTAAAACTCCCAGAACTCTAGTATGTGAGTCCTTGACATTCAGAAATAAAAAGCAATGATATCACTAGAGACTTCACTTTTTGTCACAATGACTGTAATGAAAACTAATAGTACCAACACAAAATCATCGATTTTTCTATGAGGATTGACCATTTTCAAAATTTCTATTTCTATAAAAGGGATCTAAATATACTACAAAATTGAAGGAAACTAAAGTATTTCTTTCAAAGAACAAATAGTAGGGGATTACAAAGTTCCTGTTTTGTTGTTGTTGTTGTTTTTCCTGAATAAGTTTAAACAATCTTCCTAAATTGAAGAGCAAGTAGAAAAAATTTAAATCCTCCCCTGCCTCTTGAACCCATGTACTTTCCAAGGAAAAAGTTCTGTTTCAAGTCATGTAAATGTCTGAAATCCTAAATGCCTGAGAGCACAGACTGAGCAATGGCTTCAAGGCTTTTGGCTTCATAGTCTTGGTTAGTTATGTGATGTCTTACTTGGACATCTGCAGGACTGTCCCTATGTCTGAGCTAGTTGCTCAAGATTTCCTTTACAGATAGCACTTTTGGAGCAGAAATCTTATCATGCTCATGCAGTTGTTAAAGTTGATTTGACGAACTATGCCCCAAAACTACCTCACTCTCTCCACTCATTATGAAAGGAATAAACATGACAAAAAATACATGCATACATTTAAGCACATGATTTGCTTTTGCCTCCCTCCTCAGTTGATACAAACTGAGAACCTTAAAACCTTGTGATCAGGACCAACAAAAAGCTTGTAATCATGGCTAGAGGTTCAAGAGTGAAGTGGCTGAGAAAGCCTTTGGACTTCCAGCAATCCTTATTGTAACAGTGAGAGGACTTGGACACTGCCAATTGCAATTTCCACAGCTCTGAATCACGTGATTTTCAAAGGGAAGAAGAGGGAGCCTGAAAGATTTCTGCCATATGTTCAGAGACATCTCTAGTCCAGACACTCCTGATACCTTCTTCTCCTTTTCCTCCTTCCATGTGAGGGTGCTCATATCTTGCATTTCTGGCCAACAGCCTGAAGCAATTACGTTCTGGTACTTTGTAGAAAATTCAGTCAAAAATTGTCATTTTTTGAGAGTTCTGTCCTCCTTTCCTAGGTGTAATGAGACGCATAGAGAGAAATAAAATGCCTCTGAAATTTTTGTTCTGTCTGACACCTCTGAAGAGAGTTATCTGTAGTGATTAATTAGCATTATCTTTGACAAAACTAATCATTTATAGTGAACAAATGTTATGGGGCAGATTGTTGGTGCTTCTGAGGCAATTCCATCCTCTGCAATAATTCCATAAAGGTTGAGTTCCCTGCCTGACCGCAACGGGACTTAAATGGAGATGAAGCTGCTTGGAAAAATCTGTTTTGGAAATAGAATGATATCGTGGAACTCCTCAAGAATTCTTGCTTTTATATCTAATCCAAATTTCTTTTCCCATTACAAATTGAATGCATTAATCTTGTGAGTTAACACAAATTTTACAGGAAACTTTATAGTCAAAGTATGTATCATAATTGGGATTGTTATTTCACCTGATAATTTGTTTTCTTATAAAAAGTTACATATCCTATTAGGTGACTCTAGTCATAGTTCATATCTCCCTTGATTGATGTGACCCTATTTGATCCCATTTGTGCAGTTTACAATAGGTCAAAAATTCTCTTTGAACACTGGAAAGGTGCACTATTAAGTTTTGCAAAGTTATATTCTGTGAGGCAGATTGGCATGACTGTAGTTTATAATGCAATCAAACTGTAAATCTGTAAATTGTAAATACAGTCTTGAGGTTCATTTTGGGCTACTGGTTTTTGAAGGCTGCTCTTATATTGTATAGTTTCCTAATAAATGTTACACTCACTTGTTCTTTTATTTGATATAGTCTCTTCACTTCAGTTTATAATTTTCTTATTGCTAGTTCTTAGACTTCATGCAAGAACACTAATTAAAACTTAATATATGGCCTGCTGGAATGAATCTCTTTCCTTAACTTGCAAAAGAATGTTGGTAGTATGCCTCTTTATATTCTTGAGAAAATACTATGATAACACTGCAAAAAGTTTTGGAACTGTTTTCCTTTATAATGTGTAAATTATTTCTGTCATCTATGTTATTAGATTTTAATTCAGTAAAGCTGAGCTAACAAACTGTGAAGGGCACAGACTATAAACCTTTCAACAGCTTTGGCAAGAAGTGTCATGCAAGGAAAATACGTATGCAAGTATGAATGGGGATTTGGAGGATCAGATGTGTGAGTGAGTGATGTTATAAAAGAAGGACTGTATTTAGTATTATGGATGATGATTTACATCTTCAGCTTGAAAAAGAATCTGCATATGTTTTACGGAGTGTAATAATTCAAAGTGACCAAATTACAGGGATGTCAATAAACTTCCTTTCCTGTTGTTCAGCTAAACCAAATCACTTTTTTTTTCTTCTCTTCTTTTTTGAAATAACACAGAAAAATGAAATGCAAGAATTTGTTCAAGTATGCCACTGTGGTGTGGTAAATTGCATATTGTCCCAGCTCAGACAGAGTGTTCTGCAGAAACTTTGCATGTTATCTCTACAACTTTATGTTATCTACATAACCACCTAACAGCTGCCGCAGTCTTATTTTTAAGAATCTTTTAAGTGATGTTAACTATGTAGCTATCTATGAAACTATCACTGTTTCAAATACGTCAGGAATATCTTATTGTTAGTTTCTCGTATCAAATTAATGTGTGTGCATTAGCTGTGAACAGAGGTGAAATGGCTGAACGTTAGAAAACCATTCTGATGGGCAAGTTGGCAAAGAAAATTAACCAAAAATTACAGGGAATTGATTGTCTATATAGGTTTGTTTTCTCATTGATTAAGGTTTATTTAGGACAATAGCTTAAAAGCATACAGAAAAATAATTCATCCTCTCATATACAAAAAGAGAACAAATGGGTGCTTATATGAAAATTAATTACTTAACTATTACACACAAGGATATTGAATGAAGCATTGTTGTTGGCAAACAGGATTGATTTCTTTATACTGCATGTAATGATTGAAATAAGGCTATAAACCAATCCATTAATGTGGACAGACATCTTTTCTGAGTACTGAGTGATAATGTTGATTTTGTACAGAAGTGATCCATGTTAGAAGAGAAACCATATCAAGGCCTCTTAACCTGAGAATTTATACCCAGAAAGCAGAATAACCATTCTGATTCACAGCTGATAGTCTCAAATAGATTTGTGTCATTGGAAATTAGTTAGGTCAATTAGACACAAAGACCTAGATGTTTCAACAGTTTCACTCTGCATAAAAACTGCATCCATTGCATGACTATAGTGGGCCTCTCCTATTACTCCTCCAACTATTGAAACTCTCACAATGAAATATCTTAATATTACTTTCTTCCATATCCTTTATAGTTATCACTAATAAATTCTGGAGCTGAAGTTCTGTATTGTTGTCAACTGTTACAAACTGCCAAATGAAGTTGAAAATGGTAAACATCATGCAAATATAATGTTGAAGACAACAATTACTGCAACTATTAATTTAAATTTCAAATTATCTGTTGTCGGTATTCAACTATTACTTAATCTCCCAGACTAGCACTGAAGGTGTCATGTTTTGGTTTGGTTTGGTTTTTTTAATAGAGAATAACCTGCTGGTATATTCTCTAGGGTATATTAGCTTGGAAACAAAGATGATGAAGGGTGGTTTATGTTTAGACTGACAGACTAGAATATTTTCATTTCAGTCTCTGCAGCATTAAAATCCTAAACCCTAAGATTCTAAGGGCCAGAGAAGAAAGAGGTTTTAGATAAATTACTTTATTTGGAATCCACTTCTACATACCACACATAGAAAATACAGAACATAATTTTGTAAGAAGATCTGACAGGCAAGCTATCAAACTTATCTTTTGCTTTATGTCTTTCATAATCTTACCAGGTAAAAAAGAGGTAAAGGTTTCAACAAGGCTCCCTCATTTTGTCAGGTACTCATCTGTTTGTGTGTGTTCTTCTTAAATTTCCTTTTTGTAGTTTATGGCACTCTCTCTTCCAGGCTTCTCATTTATTTATTTTTTAGGAGTGACCCAGATGAAAAATAGCAAGATGGATCTGATTTTGCATATTAATTTTCAGAGCTCTAACACATAAGCATAGGTGTTTCTATTACTGTAGGAGATAAAATGCAACCTCTTGGCTTGTGGAAATACTGAAAGTATTGTATGCTTTCATGATACCAGATGGTTTCTAATTACTAAGGCTGTTGCCTTGAATACTGTTTTTAGTCACTGACAAACTCACATCCTATTTGCATTTAAATGGCTCTCAGATGTACCTAATAGCTTCACTATATGCTGTGAGTAGGGACACAATTGTACACTCCAATTCCACACAGTAGCTTCACTGAAGTAGCTACTAGCCTGCTGCCTGTTTAGAAAATGAACTTTTCTGATTGGGGTAAATATCTGTGGCTCTCGTGTGATGACTAGTTACCTTTTACTTTATTCTTCAGAACAGGGCTCCCCCCTTCCCGCCCCTGATAAACAAACCTCTATCTTTAACATGACAAACTCTTACATCTCTTTCATTATAATTTTCCCAGGGCTAATACAGTCTTCCCTAATGAAGTGAATTACTTCCAAGTATTACAGGTACTGTGCCTAAAAATGTTCATTCTACTTAGAACAAAGAAAGAAATTTCCGTTTTTTTACATAAAGCTTTCATCATAGCACTGCCAATGCAGACTCATTATTACATTGCATCTGAAGTTGACTGAACTTTGGTTCAAAACCAAATTCTATTCAGTGCTGATTAACTTCATAGAATAGATTGTACAAAACTGTACTTTGCTTCAAAGGCAACAACTTTGCTGTGTTGCTTGTGAATCCTGTGTTGGCAAAAAATTGTTTGGGGAATATATGTAACATAAAAATACAGATATTTAAAGGTTTAGGCAACAACTGTGTTATCCCAAAACTTGTACACTGCTGATCACTGACATCCAGAAACTTTTCTTCAAATATTGTTTCAAAGATTATGCTTCTGAATGTGACTATTCTAAGATCAAATTGTCAGAGAGAATTGTTTTCTGATTTCTATAATTTAATGAAGGTGATAGGGTGTATATTAAGCGATTATGTGACTCTATCTCCATGATATTCATTCAAAGGCAATCCTTAGAATTTTTCCATATACAGCAGTTTCATTTGTTTACAAATGTACTGTAAGATTTTTTTAAGTATTTAATTTTATCATTTGAATTCATAAAGATGAGAAAAACATTAACTCCTTATAGTTCCATTAGCTCAGCTAATGGTGTGTATTATTAATTTCTGCAAGCTCTTTCTTTTTATTTGTGTTTCAGTGATAGACCAATGTATCTATCTACATTGCTACAGTAGGTTTACATATTGTTGCTGTTGAACAACTGCAATGTCCACAAACTGCAGTGTCATACTATCATCATCTCAAACCTAATGGAAAGACATGTATTATGGACAGGTTTTGTGAACTGTCAGATGAGGTGAGCATGTACTGATGTTAAAGGAATTGTAAGATGGGCAGTTAATTGTTTGCACATAATGTATTGTTACTGTACATACCTTTTAGTTTAGGGTTTTAGCCCAGAAAAAGAGGAGCTTTTCTGGGACAAAACCTCAGTCCCGCTGAAGTCAATGTTAAAAGGCTCACTGAGCTCAACAGGCCAGATTTCACCTCTGGTATTTACATTCATTGTACACCAAGGTAAAAGTTAGTGCCAGCTCTTCTGTATTGCTCAGTTTGTTTGGTTTTGGCGTGAGGGGTGTGAAATTAGCCAGATATGATTGCAGACAGTTGGGATGAGATTGTTTTTATGAGTGAATGAGAAGGAATCATATTCTGGATCAGGAAAAACAGCTGCTAGAATTTCTACCACCCATCCTTTAAAAAAAAAATACGTACTTTGGTGAGGCACATTATTATTGTATAACTGGTGGCAGTAGTCCTACAGCTGGCAGTTCACATGACAAAGGATAGAGGCCTGATAACAGTGCTGGGAATTTTTTCTCTGACTTCAATATGATTCTGGAATGAAATGCTGGCCCTATCTATAGTTCATCTACATCTTGTTTTGCTCGGTACCCCTTGCAGTCAGCAGGAAGGCATAGGCCTCTCTAGAGAGTGATTCATTCCATCCAAAGGCAAGTGTGAAGAAGTACGTGGAGGGTGATTCACCTGAATTATTTCCTTCCTTCCACTTGGAGGGAAATGAAAAACATGACTAATATAGGCAAGTCAAATATCCAGATCTCTAATGACTCTTCTAAATGGATCTTCAAAATATCATGTTGAAAATCTTGACATGACTAAATATAACACACAAAAATAAGCTTAAATTTAGTTTCAAGACCCACAGTCAAATTGTGCTTAAGCTTTCTAGCTGAGCAGGAGAGAAGGATGAAAACAGTTTTCCCTGTTAAGTCTTGTCTCCTATATAAGGTTCTTCCTACAGTGCAGGCTGTTTTCTCTTCCAGTAGCATTTTTAAAGCCATCTGTATAAACGGGAACTGTCAAGGGCAAAACTCCATTGGTGTCTGCCAGCCAAACTGGGCAGGCATATGCTCTATATTGTTGGAGGGATATAAAAGCAGGCATGATCCCTCCCTGCTGTCTGGGAAGCACACAGACCTTAGAATCTACATAAAAACATTGTTTACCCAACATAGCATGACTTGCTTGGTTCTAATAAAAAACTAATTTTCAAATCACTGTTGTGATGGCTGCCTTTAGGGAGATATACTGCTGCAACAATGCTTTGGTAGAAAGTAGTAGAAATTGATCCTGACTTGAATAAATAATGTCAGAATCTGCAACTGCTGTTGCAAAGTCCTCTGCCCAGGGAAAGGAGAAGACATTCTGGTAGGTACTAAATATGTTCTGGTGAGCAAATAGAGAAAAGCAAGGGAAGTGTAGACCCCAGATCCAGGTCCCACATCAGGAAAGTTATCTCTGTCCAGCAACACAAGCTTAGTGTATGCCTTTCATCTGCATGCGCCTTTGGCAGGGCTGGGTGTTTAGGAGGCATTCAGAAGAGCAGAGCAGCTCACCTCTTGGGAACTCGCAGCAAAGAAGAGCACTCACGGGGGTTGTTCTGCTGAAAAAGAAACAGAATGAAACAATCCTTTCCACACATTAGACTTGCTTCCTGCTGAGGGCAATGGAGATATTGCCTGAAAAATTGTAGAGGAACATTTGCCTCTATATTTTTCGGCCATATAACACCTATTAGTTTCTTGTAGATTATTATTAATGGCCACATCAGACCAAATAGAAGTAATATGAATTCAACAGAGTCCTAAGACAACACCCCAATTAGGCATGCATGCTTCAAATTTTGAAAGCTGTAAAGCATATCTGGAAAAACCCCAAAACTTCTCCTGAAATATCTTTACCAAAACTAAGTCTTGAACTACTTAAGCCTGAGTTGCATAGTCAAGAAGAGAAAATTACCATCTTGGGGGGTTTTGTTTGTTTGGTTGGTTGGTTTTGTTTGGGGTTTTTGTGGGGTTTTTTTGTTTGTTTGTTTGTTTCCCGGTTGATTAGTTCATTCCACACTACCTGAGCCATTAGTGTAATATTTACAAATTTTGGAGAGTTTTGAGAGTTAACTGGTCAGGAACAGCAACACATTAAATGTTAACAGAACCTCCATGGAATTACTAGCTTAATAATAATTAGCTTACTTCAAGGAGTATAAGAAGCAATTTTGTCTTTAAAGGTTAAAAGAAATCACAAATTAATGGAAGAGAATGGTTGTTAGCTCAGCTTTAATTGCAACCTTTATTAATGACAGACAAAATGAAAGCTAAGGCTCATATCTTCCTCATTACAGTCTACAAAAGCCTACTTTTGATACCTTTATATAGATTTCTCTCTCATACAGAATAATTATTACAGAATATTAGTATAGACTGTGATGAAAAGAACAAATACATACCAAACATTTTTGAGATATCAAATGTTTTTTAAATAATCTTACTGTAACAGGCACAGATTTATAGATTCCTAAGGCAGGTTTTGGTAATACTTTTGCTCTGAACCACAGCAGATAATGTAAGGATCTGAAAATCCTGATAAACTAACTGGGTAGACAGCTGTTTGACTTGCAGTTTAAAAACAGTAAAAAAGGCATCCTTGGCATTTCTTGGCATTGATATTAAATTAAATCAGTACTCCTGAATGTGACTATGGAAGAAGTGGCACAATCACTGTGAAAATTCTCAAACTGGACTAAATTTAAGGTGTTTGAAGAAGTTTTTGGCTAGGCTTATGTTTTAGTCAGTGTACACAGAAGGGACCTTGAAAACAAAGAGTCAAGAGTTTGTCTGCCAGCAGGACAAGAGTAATATACTTGAATGAAATGTAACAAATTTTTTGGTTCTCTGGGCAAAGTGGGATAAAGAGAGAAAGCTATTTTCCAGATAGGGAAGACCTATGAATGACATGAATTACAATCAAGGAGGGAAAAAAGATGTCCTTGGTACAAGACTGTAGC
This sequence comes from Aquila spilogaster, assembly GCA_024606505.1. Taxonomy (NCBI): domain Eukaryota; kingdom Metazoa; phylum Chordata; class Aves; order Accipitriformes; family Accipitridae; genus Aquila; species Aquila spilogaster. Next base: position 83,772,572 of record JANHGO010000063.1, on the reverse strand, counting down.
CATGAGTGAAGAAACTGATTACTGAGGCTGTGACCCTGCCGCCTGGGTCACAGCACTGTACAGCAAAGTGACTACTTTGGTGAAGAAGAGAGAAATACCAGGACTTGGGTAGTTATTGCTGGGGTTGAGACCAGCAGCAGTAGCTCCTGGCTCTTGTCCTATACCCTTCTGAACAACAAGCTTGTATGTACAGGACCTTTACTACTCTTTCATTCAGCCCCTTTCTTGCTCAGCCTCTTACTTCTAGGGCAGGAAAATTCAGTTCTGGTTTTATAATCTTCATTGCCACCTTCTTTCCTAGAAACAGGCAGGGGTAAATTGTGAGAGCAACCAAGGAACTTTGGGATATCTAGATCCATAAAGCAGCTGCAAAAATTTACTAAATGGCAAGTTTTCTGCCATGTCTGCTCTCTATAAATCAGATTTTTTTAAAATGTGTTTGCCTGGTATGCCATTCTTCTACATTTCTTTGCTAATAAAATGGCTGTCATTCTTTAATCCTTTAATCTCAAGCAGTCTGGCATTTAAAAAAAACCAAAAATGTATCTACTAGAAGTATTTTGCTATTTTAAATCAAGCTAGCAGAGCACTGTTATCAGCTGAATCTATTAATTTCATTTTTAATTCAGCCTACCCAAACCAGGTTTTTTCATTATCAATTTTTCCCATTCATCAGTCAATCCCTTCTTGATTTTGGTAATTTCTGCTAAACCGTGGAACAATATAAATTTTTTTTCTCTAATGAAGAAAGAACTGTGTCTCTATATGAGCATAAAAGGCTATGGCTGGTGTGTAAATTAACCAACAAGTAGACCACAGGCTAATCCATTTATTTATTCAAGTACCATTTACTTCTGGACTTGTTTTGCATCAAAAGCAATTGCTACTGTCTTATATAATTAAAGGAATAAATCCTTTTGCTTTATAGCATTGTTCACTAAATCCAAAGCCTCTTTCAAAGCTGAAGGATGATTTTGCTTGCTTTAAGGAGTCACTTCCCAGCAGAATGTAATATGTATGCGCATGCATACATATTTAAGCTAGCCTAGTTACAGAATTTCTCTGTTGCCTTTATCATAGTTACTGCTTTAGTGAGATACATGTCTGGGTACAGCACTATGGACTGGAGAGAAGACCAAGAAAACCTTGTGCATATCTGGTAACTGTGAATTTGTGGAAAGTCCTTTCAGTATGATTTTTAAAAGTGTGTTGAACACAATGAACACACCAAAATTACTATTTCTAATTCACTTGCACTCAATAAATTGCATCTGTGTAAAACTGGAATTTAAAAACCACCCACAGTTATCAGCTAAAGAAATGGCTTTAGATCTGAAACATCATGAGCAAACTTTTTAACATCTAAAGCAGCAATTCCTAAAAGGAATCCACATACCTGAATTTAAACAAACACGGAATCCAGGTAATATTAATAGAATTCTGGACAGGTCAGTTTCCTTTAAGGTTAGTTGTTTGTTTTCCTTTTGATATGGTGTGGTCATGCTACAGTAATCACAAACTGCAAGGAGTTAATAGAGTATGGTCACTGTCATTACTGATGGCAGGATTTATGATGAGGCATTTGTGCAGCACTATACCTCCCTATTGTTAATCGTTTGAAGCTATTGTCTCCATGACTGCCTGTCCATGGATATGGAACTGTAACATGCAATACTGAACTATGTTATTAAAAACCATTTTATTATTTGTCTTGTTATGCCTCCCACTGAGGATTTTAAGTTAGCCCTTGCCATCTGAAAAAAATGAATTTTATTAGTGGCAGAACTGTCAAGGACATTGCAGGGGTCCCTGGAATTCTTTCAAGGAAATGTCAATTTGATCAATACTGAGGGAGTTCAGAGCTCTATGAAAATAAGGCAAAGCAGGACAAAGCACGCTTACCACATGAAATAGACAAAACTGAAGTTTCAAGAACAGTTCCCTTGATATAGATCTTCATATGTGTAAATTTACAGCTTAGATTCAGCAGGCCAAATGCAGGAGATGTATAAGGTAGATGAAATGAGATAAATTTATGTGCACTTAGACTCTCATAAACCTCCTAACACCTATTCCCAGATGACTAAATTCAAGTGCCACACATAAATCTGCTACTACCACCACTGACCTAATTTATTAATTTACACCGGCACTTTCAAACAAGTTTAAAAAACAAACAACAGACAAACCTGTATGCAAATATTATAAAGGGAATTAAAGGGACCAGGTTAGACTACGCATATTCTGGATGACTAAAATTCTGTGACATGATCTCACCATTTTTTTCTGACAATTTTGATAGTAATTTTGATCTAAATTAACTTGAACAGGTAGTTTACACCTATTATTGACCATTGTTCAGTGGAGGTGTTGAGAAGTAACTGGGCCAGAAGTTAGTATAGCTCTAGTTAACTAGGATATAATTCATCATGGGTTAGAAACACAACAGGACACTGAATTAAACCCTGTAATGATTCATAACCTACATGTTTTCAATGAAGACTGCAGAGTCTTTGAAAAATAACTGGCCTTAATAAGTTTTCTTTTCTATGTTTTATTATTTCAAATTAGTGAAGAGAAAAAGTGTCTAGCTTGTGTTCTAAATGGATCAACAAAACTAGTAAATGTTCCTCACCCAAAAGGCCAAACATTAATAGGCAATATTAAAAAGATTTCAGCAACTTGTCCTCTGTCAAGAAACACTTTTGTCTGTTTTCTTAAACCACTCGGGATGAGAAAGAACATTTCACAGAAAATAAAAGCAATGAAATACCATCTAGCAGAAGGGAAACAAGACAATTATTAATGAAAATAGACTGCATAAACTTCTTAAATCATAACCTTAATCATCCAAAGATTTGAAAATGCATATTATACAGAGGGTGTACAATGTTAAATTTTAAAATGAGGAGAAGTAATACAGATCCACTCTTTTGTAATTCAATATTGAGCTTGTCAAAGGGAGCTGTAATATAGATTAGCTGGGCTGTTATTCATGTGCCATGTCCCAGTACATAAGCATTTACAGGACCAAGACCTATGTTATAACTAATCTCATTGCAGCACCATATGTCAAGAAAAAATGAAGGAGTGCTATTTGGATTTTTCTGGACACCTCTGTGAAAAAATCTTTAATTTGTCACAAGAGTCTCTTCTAAAGATGTATATATATATTCATGATGACATTTTCATACCACCTGTCAGGTTCTGAGAAGTGTGACAATTCTGTACAAGACATAATTATTTCCCCTAAGATTGTAGGGTTTTAATGGAATGAATCTGTCACCCTATGTGTACTTTAGATAGGAAATGCTTCTCCCATCATCTTGTGGGCCAGTGAAGTGAGCTCGCATTTGCCTGGCACAGGGTTTGTTAAAACTCTAGTGTTGCCTTATCTTCTGAGAACAGCTGGCTGGTAAATGTTGCATATTGAATTGCTTGAGCTCATTCATATTTCAAAACATGTTTATATCTGTCAGTGAACAGTTTTATAACATCCCTCTTATATTTTACATCAACAGTATTAACTACAACTCATGTTGTTCATTTGCTATTAAAAGTAACAGATGGTACACTAAGCTGTTTTTTCTTCAACATAAAGCATGCACTCAGTTGACATTAAAATGTGTTTCTGCTCTGAAAAGTGGTTTTCATAAAATATACTTTACGGATTCCATATTTATTATTTCTCAATGATTCTTGGAGGAAATAATCTCTTCTTTATAAGTTATAAATTGGGTTTTCCAACTGCTTGCAAATTTGGTGGTTTGTGAAAATAAAGCTGGTTTTAATGGTACCAGAATCCACAAAGGAAAAAGGCTTTGGAATGAGGATTTAGGTACCAATTTTGTTCATGCCATGCAGTCAGGCACAGATTCTAGCTCTGTCCCCAGATCTGTACTAACCTTACCAAAAAAGGAGGACCAAAATAAAAATACATAAACCAGAATATGACTAACCCTTCTCTTAGACGAGCCGGCTAAACTCTTGAAGTATTTGTCGGCTTAATGGAGTCCATGCAGCCCACAGCTGGAATTGCTGTCATACTGCCTCTCACCCCTCAGAAAGTATTGTGGGCTGCTGGTGTTTGCTTAGGAAGTATCTAATATTTAGGCAGATCATGTGTCCTTGGCTAATCTGGCAAACGAAGTTTCCTTGCTGCCCAGGTAATACAGATTATTATGAAAAACTCTGGTGTCTCATTGCTACCTGTGTCAGGGCTACATTCTAAGGTTTCTATTTCAATTGTGCAGCTTTGATTAATCTCTTCTTGTAAAGTAACAGGAGTTGCTGAGAGGTGTTATCTTATGGCTCGCTCTGTTTTTCACTTATTTTCCTAATTCTTTTTCTCTGATAGCATGGTGGTATGGAGGCATCTGACATAAAGTTAGCTGAATGGTTTGCATTCTAGAAAAACTTGGAAACTTTGGAAAGCTGTAGTACAGAGAAAATTAAAAGTTGGTGCATTTTGATTAGGAGACCAGTCAATAATTAAATGACAGTATAGAAGTAGTGAGGGCATAGAGATTCAAGAGACAATGGATACCTTATCATTGCAAGACCTTATCTCCCTGTTTTGCTCCACTTAAGAAAGAGATATGCTGAGGGAAGACAGGTAGAAAATTGCTGGAAAAATACTTTTTCATATGCTTTTTTATTGATACTTTTAATTTTATTTGTACTCTGAGAAACCAATATTAAGAAATTCCTTTCTCTGTGTTGGGATGCAACACTGCAAAATTTTTCCTTGTTAGTTTTCCCGTGTAACCTTTAAAGACGTAGGGAGAGATGCATTCTACCATCTTTAAAACAACTAATATACATGTTGTCCCTTCCAAATAAAAACATAAGAGAGAGGGATAAAAGGACTCTAAGCACAATTCAGGAAGCACTGAAAAAGTCATGCAGCATTTGGCGTTTTACAAAGGATAACAGAGACACCTAATGGCAAAGAAAGGCAACTTGTTTAACTTTAATCCTGAACAAAACATTCCTTTCAGGGAAATTCGAGGTAACACGAGATGGGCTCCAAAGGAAATTTTCCTTTTGATATTCTAGTCTGGTTGTAATACAGATGGATGCAGAAAGGATACAAATTTATGCACTGGACAATAGTTAGTGAGAGTTGTTACCTGATCATTTCTTTGGTTCAAATAATTAATTTTAATTTTAAAATTATTTTCTTGTCTTCAGTACAAATATCACTGCAAAAATGCTTGGTTAGTGGTGAGAGAAATATATTTTTTATTTATTTCAAAAGACCATTAAATCAAAATATAGTGCTTTATCAAAACTTTAACTTCATTGAATAGGATTTTTGATACAAGCCCAAAGAGTTAAGGAGATATGAAGGAACTTGTTCTGAGGATTTTCTTAAAAAGAAAAGCAAACAGTTGAAAAGGAACCATGCCTTTCCTCTGTCTTCTTCCTAAAACTGTGGTGGAAGTAGAAATCAAGTGACAACTGAAAATCAGGTTCCACCTGTTCATTAGCAGGCAAAGATCAAATTCAAACAAGCATATCAGATTCACATATAAACCAGATATAGACAGTACCTGAAACTCAGTGCATTTGGAATAGCTGCCTTGCTAAACAAATGCTACTCTGCTGGCATCAACAGAGAGCTCACCAAAATCGCAGTGATACGTGGAGGTGAAATGTTGAAATAATGTGGTTCCTTGGTACAGTAGAGAGAATGGTAATAGGCAAAGAATAGCAGTCTACAACCTTTATAAAAATCCCATGGAGTTACAAACTGGCATAAAACATGCTAAACTCTCACATTGTAAAAGAAAGAAGTGCACGGGCAGTGTTCAATGTGTTTAAGATACTAGGTTGCACAAGAGAAGAAAAACACACAGTTGGCTGCTGCTCCTCTCATTAATCAACAAAGGAACAAGGGTGAGTGTGAGATCTCCTCCATGCTCAAGCATCAACAAGAGCAAAGGGTCAGAAATTAGCAAACAGATTACTGCAAAGTACTCATGCCAGCAGCAAAAGAAAAGTGGGACTCTTGATCTGGTCACCTCTTTGCCCCTGGGAATGTCTGGCTGTCCTTTATTAGGCTGGATTGTACAGTTATGATAACAGCCTGAAGTGAAAGTGCCAGTTGCAAAATTTTCAGAGACATCCATAAAACAGCATAGTTATGCTATAATTCTCTTCTGTTTTCTTTGGGTTTAGATTAATTGCTGTAGCACACTACTGACTTCATGCCTACTAGACTGGTTTGAAAAATGAAGTTTTTGTGACTCATTTAAGGAAGTGTTTAAAAGATTGTTCATTACAAAAGGCTTCAGAATCTTTTTTTTTTTTAATCATAATTTCTATAGACAATCTTCTACTTAAAAAATATTCAGCGTTATCTGGCTGTGTTTTCCTACTCTATCCTAGCCACATAAGAAGAGAGAGTAGGAAGTCTGAGGAAAAATAAAGGAACCCATTTCCTTTTTCCACTCTCTCAGTAGTGAAAGTAAAAAAGGTCTCAGTCCCACAATACATCAAAAACATGTGTGGAAATTAAAAATTGGGTTTCTTCCTCATTTAACAACTCCTGTTCAAAAATGGTATTTCTAACCTTTTCATGGGTTTTCTCATCCATACTAATCCTTGTATTATGTTTTCATATATACACTCTGTAAGTGTCATGTAAGTGCCTTTTAACCTCCTTTTTAATTTCAGTATCAGCAAATACAAACCTCAGGAAATAGTTTTGTCTAACATAGAGAAAAGTGAGCTCTTCACTCACCATGTATTTATAAATACAGAGGAGCTTAACATAGAGCATATGTTTCCATTTCTAAATGTCCCAGTCCTTTAAAGATCATTTTATTTATCATGAAATTTACTAGTGAAAAATATATTCATACAGAGGCAATAGATAAACTCATGGGTTGTTGTGCTTTTTACACCTCTCTCCTTAGAAAATATGTATTAATAGAGAAATCTACCCCACTCTAAAGCTCTGTGCTTGGTCCGACCAGTAGCTTTCCCCACCCTTACAATGCCTCTTCCTTACAATGAGCTTCTAGTCTCCAGTTTGCCAAGATAAATTTTAAATCTAATTAGTACAAACCGGCATCAAGTCTTACGGTGTCGTCATGTGGAAACACTAGTGCCAAGAGGCAACAAATGTTTCAAATAAAAATTTCAACAGGGAACCTTGCCTGCAAAAATCCTAAAAATTACTTGGTTTCAGACTCAGTAATCTGTATGCAGTAAACCCACTTGAGCCCAGAGGTGTCTATTGACTTAATCTTAACCTCATACCCAGCTTTAATCACAGACGTTCAGCCCCTGCCAGACCAACACAAAGCTGGCTGGCCCTGCAGATGCTTGCATTAAATTTATGCTAGTGCCCACTCTATGAACAGCTACAGCTCTAAAGTATCAGATCTCTAGAACACTCTTTGTGAACCCAGTGCCAATTCCAGAAAACCAAACCAAACCAAACCAAGCCAGGTTTTCCTAATAGCTTCTTTTATTTCTCCTGGAGGCAGCAGCCAAAGCTGTGGCTCACCAGGCTCTGACAGTCTGGGCAACCAAGCCATCCTTGGCAGAATCAGAACAAATTGAGAAAGGCAACAACTATGGGAGTCTATTCAAAGCCAGCCACCCTTGGTAGCCCCAGACATCACCACTGGACCAGGCTTTCCAACCCTTGCTGGTTGCAGCACTAATTCTGAACTAGTCAGTCTCTCTAGACACAGCCCTTAACTTCGTTTACAGTTCTTTGCTAACCTGAACAATGCTCCCAACCCTAATCTTAGCTTTAATTACACCCAGGAGCCATATAGTAGTTCCAGAGCAACACAAAGCAAGCAGATCTCTGCTGATATATACATTAGTACTACAATGGTGACCTTTAAAGCCTGCAAACATGCCCTTATGTAATCTGAAACAGAATCTGCTGTGGTAATCTCTGCTAAACACTGGTAAGTACCAGTCTCACAATAAACAAAGCCAAACAGCCCTTTCTGGCCTAGCCATAACCTAGTTTATTGGCTTCTTTTCATTTGAACCGGACATTTATCCCTAGCCACAGGCTTAACAAAGGTCTAAGATCTAGCCTTGGCAATCTCCAAAACCTCTTCTCCACATGTAACATTCAGGGAAAAATTGATCCAGACTGGGTTTATTGTGTCTTGCCATGGAACTAAAACAAGAGGTTTTGATAGGTTTTGAGGGGAAGATAAAATAAGTGGACTGACCATGAATCCTGGAAGATCTTCCAGGAAACGGTTTTTGCATCTCTATTCCTTAGAAGCACATGCATACAAAACCTCAAACGTGGCAAATGGTTCCCACACCCAGAGGCTCATAGGAAAGAGACTTAACAAGTGTTATGCATGACATACCTGCCCTATGTTTGAATATTTGCATTAGCATAATTTTGTTCTAGATCTGTCAGCTGGATGAAAGGTTACTTTATTCATAGGTCTACAAAAAGGAATTACATATTTCATCTAAAGAAGATTTTGTGTTTTCTCTTGTATGTCTTGTATGTGTGGATTGTTGTATTTTTGGTCCTTAACTTTTGTATGCTCAAAATGAAATTCAGTAGGTAATAGCTGACATGATGGACCAGAGTTTCATTTCTAAATGACTATGGTAACTACAGCTGAGATCTGCATTCAGCATAAACAGCATATCTATTCATGAAGAAAATGTGAAATAGAAAGTAAAAGTAAACATGATGAACAGTATATTAAATTTTCCTTACCAGCTGAAGCAAAATAAACTTGCATATTCATTAGGAGGGGGAAAAAAAGACTTGAGGACAAATGACAGACATTAGCAAACAATATTACCTACATTGAAAGTCTTAGCTGATGCTTCCAGAATTCTCCACCTCAACTTAATTGTCTCTAAAGACCACATACTGCATGAAGAGACTTGAAAACTAATTTTCTGAGACAATTTCAGACTATTGCTATGGTAAGCAGCAGCGCAGAACATGTGAAAGCTTCCCAGACTAAAGAACATTGGTGTAAATATAAAATGAATATTGCAACAGTATTTTATGCTGCCAGAGATGAAATTACATCATAGATATTTAAATGAAGACCTATTAGTTTTTTAGAATTAGTTTTAATTAGGTTTGTTTAGAATTGTGGTAGAAGTATGACCTTCCTTAAACTGTTGCAATCAATAGCTGAATTATTACCTTGCTAAATAAATAGGTTGTTTTCCAGTTCCTCCTTGTCCTGAGGTGGAAGGAAACAAGATTAAACCTATCTCAGCCTTAAATTCTGTACTTCTAACCACCAGGGGGGCTGACATAATCTTTGTAAATAAAATTTGGAGATCTTAGCTGATGACAGAGAGGGTTTAGTGAAAATGAGGATATTCACACCTTACCATCAAGTAAAGAAGAAAATATTCTTTCTTCCCCACCATTAAAAATTCTTCATGAAGTATTTAATAAATCTATCTGATCCATATGGAAGTAGTGCTGGCATCTCGTCAGACTTCACTGGGACTCGTGGTTCTATGCAACCTTGTAGCTGCTCCTTTGTTGGAACTTCCAATTTCAGCCCATTTTGTGTCTGACTGGGTGTCACTACTTGAAGAGAGGAAGAGGAGGAAACTGAGGAATTCCCCTGGGCCCCAAAAGTGATAAACAATGCTTAAATATAGCTTATTTTCAGATATGAGTCTCACAAAATACCGTCTGTTATGGGTTTGTGTGGCGGGGTTTTGGTAGCGGGCGAGGGGCCGCAGGGCCGGCTCCTGTGAGAAGCTGCTGGAA